>CM053405.1:89226250-89271776 GCA_028644305.1 Xerus rutilus | reverse complement strand
TAGAGCCTGTCTTCTTAAGCAGCGTGTTTGAGGTTGTTCTGGAAACTTCTACATGAAAGTTAGAGAGTTTGAGAGTAATAATATCTGACTTTCAACATTTTCAGCTCAAAGGGCCTTACAAAATCAAGGTGGAAAAAATAGCCTTGGGAAAGATTAAGCCAAGCAGCAACAATAACTGGTGGAGTTTACTGAGCACCCACAGATTGTTTAAAATTAACAACAACAACAACAACAACAAAATAAAAAAGGCCATTCTCTCCCTGTAGGGACACAAATGGCCCAGTTGAAATGGTCCCCTGTACCTGCCTCCACTGCCCACATTTTGCAAGACCTCCTGCCAAATTATCTGCAGGTTCCCCACACTTCTCTCTCACTGGCCATCCATAGCTAGTTAGGGAGCCCAGATGACAGCAGTTCTTAAGGTTAGTATCACCAAAAGAGCTTATCCAAAACCACAGGTTCTGGACATTTCCATACATAGGACAGGGATCCAGGATTTTTCATTCTTACTAAGCCCCTCTTGTGATCCTAATACAAGTCCCCAAGCCACTATTAAAAAGTAATCACTGCCCTTTGGACATCAGGAACAGGAAGCCAAAGCACCAGCTGGTTGGTGGCCTGTCTTTGTCTTGGACAGTCTTTGGCAGGTGGCAGAGAGCATGGTTGCAATTCTGAAACCCAGCACCCCTTGACTATGGTCACTTTTTGTTCTTTACCATTCTGCTGCTGGTGAGCATGCACTTGAGAAGCTGTTCATCTTTATCTGCTTGTGCTTATTGTCAAAGTTCAATAATGGTTTTATTAATTTTAATGTTCCTAATAAAAACAAGATTTTGATCCTCTGTTCTAAAACTTCCTACTAGAGGATCCCTATTTAGGCCAACTGAAATGATCAGGAAAAGGTAGGGAAGAGATACTGTCATGCAGACAGGTTATAAAGACAACTGTGCCCCAAACTTGATTTCCTCTGATTGAATGATGAGGAAAGCCTCAACTTTGATAGGAACTTTTACTTTTTTCCCCAAGATGATGAGTGGCTGCCCCTCCCAGCCCTGATAGGATCTCCCCTGCAACACTCCCTAATTGTTGCACTCATCCTTCAGCAAACAGACACGTCAAGCTGCTTTTAATCGCCAGCTCCATAAGGTTTGTCACAGATCTCCAAATGGCTGCCTTTGCAATTAGTTCTTTGATTTTCCTTGGCCTCTAAACCAGAGCTCTTCTGCTGGCCACATGGGCTGGAGCGCTACAAAGGGAGGAAGCATATCTCCCAGTGTCTTTCACAGTGCTTGACACATAGAAGTTGCTCAGCAAATGTTTTTTGATTGCGTGATTGTCATTCTGTGAATCCATCATTTTTAAAGGCCATTGTCCTGAATGAGGTTCTTTGAGCTGGACCAGGATCAGTTCATAGAAAGTTTCACTCTTCTTAGGCAAAATGAGAAAATTCTGGGCAATGTATGATATTTTTCAGAAAGCTAAATTTGTTTGATATGAAAGATTATCTAAGACGGTGTTCTTCCTGATTTGCAGTGTAAGGATTGTCTTTATTTTAGGGGTGGTTGCAGTTCATATTACTATATTGACTAAATTGGTGCTCAACATGTGGGGCCAAATGGTAATCAGCCATCTATTTGACCAGAGTTACTTTTAGCAAATGTATATCAAGACATATTGGTATCAGACTGCAGAGGTAGCTCAGTGGCAGAGTATATGCTTAGCATGTGCCAAGCCCTGGGTTTGATCCCCAAGCCTGCCCCTTCCCCCAAAGAGATACTATATCAGTATCCAATAGCTTCCCATTGTCCCATTGCACTGTGGATAAAATCCCAAATTCATGTCAGGCCCTCGTAAGCTGGTCCTGCCTATAACCCTGATCTCATCTCCACTCGGGACGATGTCCACGCCACCCAGGTCATTGTGTTCAAACTGCCTTATGGTTCTTGAGGAGGCTGGGCTTTTGTCTCTGCCTCAGACCCTTACCAGGACTCTGCCATGAACTCTTGCCCTCACTTGGCCCAATCAGTATTCAGGGCTCCTCTCCTGCCTCTGCTGCCCCCCACCCTCATGTCCTTCTCCTCCCTTCCTATCACTCTCCTTGCTTCTCTCTGCTATGCTCTTCAATTACCAACATCTGTCAAGTTTATTTGATCCTTATTTATTTGTTGTGGTCTCCCCCCTCCTCCTGGGATTCAGTTCCAGAAGTACGGGATCTTCCGTTCTTACTGTGTTTGCAGCATCTGGAGCAGTGTGTGCCTAACAGGAGTTTTGTAATTATTTGCTGAATGAATGAAAAAAGGAACATTCCATGCAGGAAGCTAAGTTTAGGGACCCTCTTTAAAGCTTCCATGGCCTTCTGCATTCTACCTTCCACAGCTCTTGCTTTGAGGGGTTGTACAGCCACTGACTGGTCTGCCTCTTCCACTGGGCCCTGGGCTCTGGTGTGTGGAATGACCTCCCTCATCCAAGAGCTGGCACAATGCCTAGTGCAAAGCTGGTGCTGGGCTCTATGGAATGTGTCCAGGCTGCTTGGATTCTTGCTGGCTAGACTGGGGACCCAGGTGAACCTATTTCAGAGAACAATCACAGACCATTCTTTCATCATTGTATTGTCAGGGCTGAGCATTAGAATACACTCAGCAAATGCTTTTTGGGTAAATAAAGGAGGGAATAGGAAAAACAATCTGGCTATGAGACCAGAAATATAGCTTTGAAATTTGGTCAATATCTAAGTATTTACTGCTCACAGAGCAGTACAAAGGGAGGATGCATTTGGGGACCAATCTCTCCTGTCATTTCCTTGGGCCAGTTCTTGCTGTTTTCATCTCCCACGTATTTCTCTGGGCTCTTGTCAGGCACATTTTCTAAAGCAGGACTCCTCTTGGTCTCCCTGATTTCCTGTTGGTTCACTCTCCCTTGGCCCCTTTCTCCCCATTATTACCAAGTCAGGTCTTTTCCAAGATGCAGGACTCACTTCAGTGCCCTGGGACCTTGTTTAGCAATCACTGCCACGTGCAGAGACACCACAGGAAGACACTTAGCCTCTTCTGCAAAGAAGCACGGATCCTCCATCTTCTCTGATTTAAGAGAGAAACAATGTGCAGAGTGTGTAATTTCCATTAAATCAAACTAGTTCCAAAAATGCTGACTATGGGTGGTGACGTGTCAATTAATTTGACTGTGGTAATCAGTATGCAATGTATATTATGTATATCAGATCTTCACATTGTACACCTTGATCATACAAATTTTTGTCAATTTAATGTCTTAAAAAATAAAATCCTAAAAAAGAAAAAAGGACGCATGTTAAATCTTTATAAAAAAAATTAGTGACTATAGTAGTGATTACTAGAGGCTAGGAAGGTGGGAGAGGATATCTGAGGGAGGTTGGGTAATGGAATGCCAAATGCAGAAATAACAAGTTCTAGTGTCCTACAGCACAGCAGGGTGACTATAGTTTTTTTTTTTTAATATTTTTTTAGTTGTACATGGACACAATATTTTTATTTTATTTACTTATTTTTATGTGGTGCTGAGGATCGAACCCAGTGCCTCACGCATGCGAGGCAAGTGCTCTACCACTGAGCCACAATCTCAGCCCCCAGGGTGACTATAGTTTATAATAACTTATTATATATTTTCATAAAAACTAAAAGAAAGAAATTCCTGGGCTCCCAACACCAAGAATTGATAAATGTATAAGGAGATGGAAATACTAATTACTGTGACAGGATCATTACCAATTATATACATGTAATGAATTTTTATACTGTACCCTATAAATATGTACAATGTTATGGTGTCATTTTAAAAAAAGAAAAGAAATGGATCTTAAGATTAATGTAAAAAAAATCCACAAAGCTCTGCCTCAACATATCTAAGTAACCTTTGGTAGGAATTTTACTTCCCAGAGCCTTGGCCTCCGCCTCCACAGAATGGCGATGTGGCATGTGCACATGTACACATACACACACTTCACACTTTAACACTTGACTTCACCCTTTTAATCTTGGCTTAACCGTATTTGCTCTATTTAAAGGAGGTTTCTTCCCTTGGTCTCAGCCCCATGAGTTTCCTTCACAGTATATATCACATTTTATTATTGTTTTGTTTCAGAAATACCTAGTCTTGGTGCATGAGAACTGGCTGCCAAAAATGGAAGGAGTCAAGAGACAGAAGAAAGAGGCAGATATATCCAGGATTGCACAATTTCCTGGGTACTTATGGACAGAAACATGTCTTGAGACAGGTGGATACCATATTCAAAGGTTGGAGGAGGGTTTATATGCCATGGCCAATCAGAATGTCCCTGGCCTTGCTCAACAACTACTAACATACCCAACATTAGTTAAGAAACAGTATCAGTGGCTGGCACAACACACTTGGCTGACTATCTTGATGAATTTGCTTATTCTATGGGGCTTGGGATGTGAGCTGGGGTCACTTGGCAGGAAAAATGGCAATTACCAACAAGCTGGCTGTGGTCATGTCAGACTAGATTCTACAGATTTATGTCTTTTGTGTTATTTTCCAATCCGCTTGCAGTTAGGGAGTACAGCTGTATGCCATCACTGCATTTGAGATGTGGAAATAGTGGGTAGTATAGAGCCAGCTTATAATTATCTCCTTATTATTGCTTACATTATTTTAATTGAAAGTAGGAAGATTGCAGGAACAAGCTCCTATTTCCTTGGAGAGGATGTTATATACTCATGAAGGTTAAGCTACAGAATGGAGGTTAACTGTGTGCAGGAGTCTGGGGGTCCTGGCCAGGAAAATCTCATCTTCCGACGAGAGCTGCTGTGTGCTTTATTCATTGTCATTTTGTCATCGGCCTCCCAAGTTTGAGAAGATAAAGTTTTTCAGAAGTCTCTCCCACTCTAGCCTATTCATGTAGTTTGAATTTATTTTAGTAATGAATTCAGTTGGCATTTTCCCTCTGGAATCCTGTTATTAAAATAAACTTGCCAGAGACTCTGCTCATAGGTAAAACAGTGTGGAAACAAAATGAACTTGGATGTACGATATGAGTCCCAGTATTGGTTCAGCCACAGCGTGACAGTTAGAATGAGTGAGAGCAATGGGATTCTTGTTAAGCCTTATGATTTAGCACCAGCCTCTGGGAAAGGAGAAAATCATGTCTGATCATACTGTCCTGTTAGCCTCCTAAAGAAGTGTGCATGAGAGGAATTGCTGGGGGGAAGAAAAGTGAGTAGGACTATTTATTGCATCTTCTGATTGTTTATGGGCAGATCTAAGAGAAGATTAGTTGAAAAGCATGTATAAGAAAAGTAAATTGAAGTCATGGTCTAAAGGCTCAGTCATCACTCATTTTTTGAGCATCTACTTATGTGTTAGGCATTATTATTATCGTTATGCTGGGGATGGAACCCAGGACCTCACACATGCTTGGCAAGCGCTCTACCACTGGGCTCTACCCCCAGTTCTGCTAGGCACTATTCTTGGCCCTGGGACATAGTGATGAAGAAGCCCAAGTCCTTGTCCTTGAGAAGCTTCCATTCCAGTGGGAGGAAATGGACAGCAACCAAGTGAACAAGTTAACCAATAACTTCTGTAAAGAAAATAAAACAGTAATATTATAGGTAGATACACTGATAAGGGTGCTGGAGACCACCTTGGCTGTATGTTCAGGAAAAGTTTCTCTGAAGTGGTGACATGTGAGTGATAATGGGGGATTTGGATGGAGGCCACTGTACAGAGATGGGAGTCAACAGCATCTTAGCTGAGAAATAGGATGTAAGTCTGGACGAGTTCAACACTAGGGAAAACAATTGAAAGGTTAGCTAATCTGTTCCAAATGTTAAAATACAAACAATCACAACTTTTACTCTCTTGACTACTAACCAGTAATGTTTATTATTTACTTGTGATGTGACCTTGGACAAGTTATTTGATCACTGTAATTCAATAACTATAATATGGCAGTATTAGTGATTACACCCCCTCATAGTCTTGTTATGAGAATTATATGTGACAGCAATAAATACTGCTAATTATTATCCAGTGTTTATTTAGGTGCTGGCAACTATGCTATCTTCACACATAGTCACTCATTTAATTTTGATAATCTCCTTGACAAGGAGGTAAGAAAGATTATTGCAGATGAGGCTATCGAGTGCCAGAATGATGACTACCTTGATTTAGGTCACCCGCAAGTGTGATGGCGATGGGATTCGAATCCAGGTGTTCTTCCAAAGTGCTCAACCTTATTCACATATCACCTGGATATAGAAGCCTTAGATTGGTGCTCATCAGGTGCCTAACCTCAGTGCCTCTGGTTCTCTCTAAGCACATTACCTTTCTTGTACTGCACAATCACCACAACAACCGTTGAGTGACCTTAGAATCTGCATTTTACAATGTGACATTCTTGATTCAGTGATTTGTTGTAGAACTAGGGCTGGAAGCCACATCTGACTCCAGATCTCCAGGTCTTTTCCCTACAGTGTGCCTCCTGGAGTTTTGCTTATTATAATTAAGCGTATTTTGAAAGGAGCCCTCAGAAATACACACTGAATTTGCTTTGGCAGATCCAGCTGTTTGCAAAACAATAGGTCCCATTTTCTTCCTTAACACTGCTTCTATTAACATTTAAAAGATCTCTCCATATTCATTGTTCCTATTTTAAGCAAAAAAATTGTCAGAGTATTTCGGTGCTCATCAGCTGATAAACCCCACCAGGATTCTGAATCCACACCTCCTCTGCCACCTGTCAGCCCCGGTGTTACTCTTTGTGCTTGTATTGCTCCTCCTTCTTCACATCCCAGGAATTCCAGATTCTTTTGAGACGTGGTAGAAATCTTTGTTCCTGGTGAATTTGTGTGTTTGCACTTGGTCATTTCTATCCACTTGGATTCCTAGAGCTAAACTTTGAGGATGAAAACTAAAAACAAAACCAAGCAAAAAGATCTTGGCTAGAATTATTGGAATTTAGAGTCGACCTCTGAGACTGGAGGGAATTACATCTGAGCTCATTGTCTTGCAAGGCAATTAGAGCTGCAAATGGGAGAAAGAGGACGTGACAGAGGGAAGGTGAACAGCAAGAACATCTTCCCCCACATAAATCATGCAGCTGAAACTTTCTCTGATCTTTCTCTGAGGATGGTGTAGGCATATAACTCCAGTCCAGACTTCTGTGGACGTAACACTCTGATATTCCATTAGACATGGAGACCTACCCCATGCCTTCTAAATTGAAGATAATAAAGATGAAAACCTGACCTTATCCTCAAATTTGAAGTCTCTTATTATTCCTTACATTTGCTAATAGATTTTTTTAAAGTATTTATTTATTTATTTTTTTAATATTTATTTTTTAGTTGTAGGCGGACAGAATATCTTTATTTTATTTTTATGTGGTGCTGAGGATCGAACCCAGTGCCTCACGCATGCTAGGCGAGCACGCTACCACTGCGCCATAACCCCAGCCCAGATTTTTTTTTTTGGTACCAGGGATTGAACTCAGGGGCACTCGACCACTGAGCCACATCCCCAACCCTAGTTTGTGTTTATTTTTAGAGACAGGGTCTTACTGAGTTGTTTAGTGCCTTGCTGTTGCTGAGGCTGGCTTTGAACTTGTGATTCTCCTATTTCAGCCTCCCAAAGTGCTGGGATTACAGGAGTGCGCCACCGCGCCTGGCTGCTAATAGATTCTTTAAAGCACTCAAGTGAAAATGTTGGAGTCTTTCCCAACACTTTTTCTTTTCCTTATGTGACTCCATGTTCTATTCATCAGCAGCACCTGTTGGCCTTTATCTTCAAAATAGCTGCCTAGGCTGGCCACCACCTACAATATTGCCACTGCCAGCCAAGCCACCTCTTCTTTTTTTGTGATTATGTGGTCTTCTAACTGGTCTTTTGCTTTCACTCCTGCTCTATTCTGCACATAGTATGGCAGCTGGAGTGATCCTTTTAAATCTGCATTGGTGCATGCCCCTCCTCTGCAAACTCCACTGGCCTCCTGTCTCTCAGAGTGAAAGCTCAGTTCTTAAAACAGACTCCAGGATGCCCGCTCCCTCCACTGTCCCTCTCATGTGATCTGATCTACCCACTGTCCACTGTGCCTTAGCCACACCAGCCTCCTTGTGCTCATCCACTCCCAGGGACAGCCCTGTCTTGGGGACAGAAGTCTTCTTCTCCTGGAGAGCTTTTCTCCCCATCAAGGCTGAGCCCTCAGCAATGACAAGTCCTCCTCAGCACTTTAAGTCAAATAGCAAACCGAGTGCCAGCCTGTTCTTCTATTCCCTCCACGGCTTTGTTTTCTTCTCCCAGAACATAGACCATCATCTGCTACACCACAGATTCTAGTGATGGACTGCTGTCCACTAGAATGTAAGCGCCCCGAGAGCAGGCATTTTTGTCTGTTTTTCCACTCTATTTTCAGTTCCTGGAAGAGTACCTGGAAGTTAGCAGGTACTTAAACACATTTGTTAGATGAATGAATGACTGTTAAGGAATTAGCACCGTGCCTGACTATATTTACTCAGAAATCATTCCATTATGAAAAGGCAGAAAACCCATTCAAGTGCAAAAGGAATGTGATTGAATCCCTTCCAGTGCTACTGGAAATCAGGGGGGATTGCTTTCGGGGTGTCTCTTTCTAGGAACACAAATAAAGCCATTAGTCGCTGACTCTTTTTGTCTTTAGTCTCCATTTCCTTTCCCCTTAGCTTTGTTCTCAGGCTGGTTTTTATTGTCACCATCAACTTCAGGCTGACGTCATTCCAGACTGGTGATACCAGTATGTGTGATGAGGGGACGCACTTCTTTTCTAATGCTCTTACCTGAAGTCCTAGGAAGCTGTCTCATTGATCTGGCGCAAGTCAGGTGCCTGACCCTGGACCAGTCACTGTAATCCAGTGGCACAAATGGCTTCCACTGGCCAAGTAGACTCATCTGACCACCCTGGAGAGGAGTGAGAGAGTTAGGGCGTCAGGCCCACTTACCACTCCCTAGACTGAGAGGGACGGAGGGGTGCCTCTCTAAAGGGAAGAATAGTGCTATCACCAGGCTCATCCCACATTAGCACCAGCGCCATCGTTGCAAAACATGGTTCTGGTCTTGTCACTATTAGGTTTCCCAATCCTCAGTGGATCCTCATTAAAATAAGTGCCCAAGCCCTTGGTATACCATTCAAGACTCACTGTAGCCCAGCCCCAATCTGTTCCTCCAGTTCTCTCTCTCATGCCTTCCCATATTCTCTTTGCTCAGGAACATGGCACTGTATGATATTCCTGGATTGCCATTTGTTCATTCATTTGTTTATTCATTTATTCACACATAATTCTTTTTGGGGGAGGGGAATAGGAGATTGAACTCAAGGACACTCGACCACTGACCCACACCCTCAGCCCTATTTTGTATTTTATTTAGAGACAGGGACTCACTGAGTTGCTTAGCACCTTTTTGCTGAGAGTGGCTTTGAATTCATGATCCTTCTGCCTCAGCCTCCCAAGCTGCTGGGATTACAGGCCTGTGCCACCATGCCTGGCTCATACATAATTCTTATCAAGCACTTCCTATATGGCTCATAGCCATTGTCCATTTAGTGACTGCTCTTCTGAAGGTGTTTTGCTTTCTTTATGTGTATAAACACATTCTTTATAGCCCAGGATAAGTGCCACATTTTTTGAAGATGTCCTTATTCTCTTCCCTACCCCCATGCAATTCAGAATGATTCATTTCTTTCATCTCTATCCATAATACTTTACTTATTCTTCTTTTGAGGGGTCCTTGGTTTAGTGTCATATATGCACATATCTATTTCCTCTATTGGGCTTCAAATTCTTTTTTTTTTTTTTTTTTGGTACCGGGGATTGAACTCACGGGCACTCGACCCCTGAGCCACATCCCCAGCCCTATTTTGTGTTTTATGTAGAGACAGGGTCTCACTGAGTTGCATAGCGCCTCGCCATTGCTGAGGCTGGCTTTGAACTCGCGATTCTCCTGTCTCAGCCTCCCAAAGTGCTGGGATTACAAGCGTGAGCCACCGCGCCCGGCTTGGACTTCAAATTCTTTGAGGGCTTATACAGCCCTTATATAGCCAAGCAGTTATAGGATGTTATACATATGGTAGATATCTAATAAATGTGTGTGAAATGAATGAATAACAAACTGAATTGGCTTAAACTTCTAGTTTCTCCTTTATCATCATTGTGATATGTTTATTTGTATAGCACACTTGGGTTTATAAAATGTTCTCAGGACTTTCATGTTATTTATTTTTCATAATGGTATGCTGATTAGGTATTATCTCTATATTAAGACTGAAAAAACTGAACCTCTGATAAGTCAGGTGACTTTTTTGGCTGCACAGCTAATAAATGGCAAAGATAAGAATTGGATTCAGATTTGATATTGACTCTGTTAGTCATGAATATTTTGGTGACAAGTGGTAGCAACTCAAACTAGGTTAATCACAAAAAGGAAATTACTAGTTAATTGGTGGTCCTCAAAGAACCATGCTTTCTGGTGTTAACTCTCTTGTATAGTTCCCTTCTGTGTAGCGACCCTGTGCTTGGATGTGTGACTTGCTTTGGCCAATAGAGCTTTATTAAGCAGAGTGTGAACAGAAGATTGTACGTTGTAGGCACATTGGGACTTGCCTGCTTGGAACGTTCTGTCTTGGAACTCAGCTGTTATACTCTAAGAAGCCCAAGCCACGTGGAGAGGAACTGTGCTCCCATGCATAGTCCCAGCTGAGTCCTCTGGTGCCATGAGTACCAACAGCATGTGAATGAGCATCCTGGGTGTTTTGGCCCAGCCCCGCCTCTAGATGGCTGAAACCCTGGCTACAGAAGCATAAGAGAATACAAGAGATGTCATTTAAAGCCACTAAGTTTTAGACCAACTTGATACTCCATAATAGAAACATCAGGCAAAGCTTCAATCTGTTCTGCCCAACCTCGAACCAATCAATGTGACTAAGGCAGTAGAGTCTTCTGTCTCCAGCCAGGACCACATGGAGCAGAGGAAGAGCTCTTCCAAGAAGGGGTGTGGGGAGATGTGTGGGACGGGTGGAAACTACAGCTCAGATCCTGGTACAAACTGCAACAGGCCAGCCTCAGCAGGTTAGGAAGATGTTCATAACACCAAGGAATCAGATTGTTAGAGGCTAACGAGTTCATTCACAGATACTAAAATTTAGGCCTGGAGAAGATCATTTCCAGGGCCAATATCCTGCCAAAGTGTCTGGCCAGAGCCTGAGTGTTGTGGCTCCACCACCCTATGTTTACTCATTGATGATGGTCCTCAGAGATGGGGTGTGTGTGTGTGTGTGTCTGTGTGTGTGTGTGCATGTGTGTACACTTCTAGTGTCTGGCCTGGGATGGGACAGATGGGTGTTGGTGCAAGTGATGTGTTTGTCCCAGAGCTCTATTTTTAGCCCTAGGACACCTCTGGGGAGAGACACTCACATAGTTCTAATTCCTGGATCTGGGGTTACTCAGATCTAACATCTCAAATTCCTGCTTTGGGCCTCAGCCTGACACTCAGATTGTTAAACCAAGCAGTCCGGGGTATGTCTGAGCCTTGTGAAATTTTCATGGAAAGTACTTACAGACAATGTGTGGGACCTTAGGCTTCATGTAATGCCTACTTGGTGTGCATCTGTGGCTCTTTAGACAGTTTGAAAGCAATTTTTGTGAAATTTCCTGGAACATTTTGTTTCCTCAGGCAAAAAAATGGCTTTTGCTGCATGAGCAACAGTTGTGTGCTTACTCCAGAGAAAGACAATTGACTGTGGCCTCTGACAAATCAATAAATATTGGTAGGAGGATAGATTCTTTCTTTCCACTGTGTCCATCATTCTCTTCTTTCCCATCACTGCCAGAAATAGAGTTGTAGCATGTTCATCCTGAGACAGAATTTAGAGATTCAAAATACATGATTTTAGAGATGAGGAAACAGAGGCCCAGAGAGGGCTGGAGCTTGTTTCAGCCACACAATTCTTACAAATTAAGTTGGAATTAGAGCTCTTATTTTTTGACCCTGAATCCATCTTCTTTCCACAGCCCTGAAGTCTTTTGATGACTTCAGTGGCAACTCTGAAACAGGATAGGGAATAGGTTTTGACTCCTGAAAAGAGGTAGAGAGGACTACAGCTCAAAAGGAAACTGAAGGGGTACCTCGGAGGGTGAAGAGAATGATCTAGATTTCTCTAGCAGAGACTCTGGACCTCACTGCCAGTCTTCAGCCACCGACAGGGCACTTGCATCTAACATCTTTAAAAAGAAAATATTGGTGCATTATAATTATACATAATGATGGAAATCATTAGGCCATATTCACACATGCACATAATATATTCAAATAATATCTTTAAGAGGTTTTTACACTCACAAGTCTTCATAGAAAATTAGCTATGCTGTGTTTCATTTTCTCAGGGCCCTAATCCACTTCTCTGTGATTCAGAGAGGTAAACAATTTCCCCAAGATCACACAGCAAGAAGGAGTTGTCCCTAAAGCCTGTGTCCTTTGCATTTCCCTGCACTGCGTTTTAGGGAGTTTTGAGGGTTAGCCATAATCTTTATGGCTAACCCTCAAAAAGCCAATGCTTATTTTTCCAAGGGAAAACATCATGGTGCACATAGGAGTTTATTAATATTTAAAAGCTGCACTGTGCAGCTGGTTTAGGATGTGGACTCCAGGGCCATATTATCCAAGTTCAAATTCAAGTTCCGTCATAAATGCCTCTGTGACCTTGGGGATGCACTTGACACCTCCAAGGTCTTTTTTATTTCAAATTCTTATCTATATAATGGTCATAATTGTAACATTTACTTCATAGTGTTGTGATTAGGGCAAAAGGGTGACAATACTTGCCAATCATTTAACACTCGACACTCAAGTGCTCAAAATGTTAGCTGTCATTTGATTTTATAATGCACAACTTAATTGGTGAGTAGGATGAAGCATAAGGATATATGCTGGGAAGGATATATTCTAGATTTATAGTAATAGTTATATTTTGGGAAGGATGAAGGAAGCCTTCTGTTTTGTTCTTTGGGTCTCTTGTTTTTGAATTTATTTACTAAAAAGCATGTTCATGTTTTACTCCTGTTTTTATGTAGATTTCCTACATTGACATAAAGTTTGGAAAAAATTTTAATTTATGTCCAGAAACTTCCACATCCTTGTTACATTTTCCTGGATCAAGTAATCTGGGCAAATTGTTAGCAGAGAGGTTTGAAATGGATCAGGAGTTTATCTGACCACCTGATTGTTCTTGCCCACCTGGCCACATCTTCCAGATACCCTTTTTTCCCACACTCCACTGCGAGCTCCTTGGGAGAAGGGTGGTGCTTGTTCAGTCTCTGCTGTAGCCCTATCTTCTAGCACCGTGCTTTGGATACTGCAGGTATACAGTAGCAATCACCCGACAATGCCCTGTCCTGGTGTGTTCTGTGATGCAGCCTCAGTTCCTTCTCCTCCCTGCAGGTGGCAGAATCTTCATGGGTCGCGCTTTCAGGAACACATTATTTCCCAAAGCCCATTTATTATTATGGAATGAAATAAATAGATTAAAGTTACCTACAAACATAACTTCAAAGAAACAATACAATGACTTTTCTCTAATTTAAAAATAAATGAAAAAAGTAATTGACAATAAAATATTACATATTTTACCAGTAAATGCTTGGGTGTGATTTCCCTAAAAGGTGTCATAAAATATTCAGATGCTATGCCTATGTCCAGAACCTCTAAATGTGACAGCTGCAGATGCAGTCTGATGTACTTGCAGTATTTAAATCATTGAAATAATTTTCCAAAATGGTGAGAAAACTCTTGGTAGAACTCTAAACAAAACAAAGTATGTTTCCCTTAATTTGTATGCATTTTCAGTTTCCCCCAATATATTGTATATCAAAGCTAAGTTCCCTACTTCCACCAAAAAATAAAATAGGAAAACAAACAGGTTCTAGGCTGAGCTAATTTTACTAACAGGTGTTTTATCTGCGTGAGTCTGAAGTGAGGGATGATTTTTGTTATGTAGGATTTTTCTTCACATTGCAGGATGTCTAGTGTCCCTGGTCTCCCACGTGCTAAATGCCTGTGGTGTTCTTATGTGAGTGCAGTTCTAAAAAATAAATGTTTTTACAAATTTCCATAATGCCCTCTAGGGGGCACTACTAGCCTCGTTAAGAATTTTTGACTAATACTGAGGCCACAAGCTGTCTAAAGGGTAGACACAGGTCCTGTGTGCCTACTGGCCTTGAAATGTAACTAGTTCGACTATAGACCTAAAATTTTAACTTAATTTAGTTTACATATAAATTTAAAAATTGATGCTCAATTCAGTTGTTGGAAAACTTAAGTATAACATCTTGGATCCATGAATTTACTTTGTCAACTATATATTTTATGCAGTCTGAATGTGGATCAAATATTCCTAACTGAAAATTTAGTGAACCAATTAAGATGCTCTATAAATATGAAATGCATATAGGAGTTTAGATTTAGCAGGAAAAAAGAATATCTAAGAAATGCTTATGTTGGATTACATATTGAAAATATAAAATTATGGCTACACTGGATTAAGTAAATGTTATTAAAACCAATTTCATCTGTTTCTTTATACTTTTTAAATGATGCTGCTGGAAAATTTAAAAATGCATGTGTGGCTTACAACATATTTCTATTGGAGGGTGCTGGGATAGAGAAAACTCAGGACCGTTTTCAGCCTCTGAGATCCCTCCTTGCTTTCTATAGACAAGGAATGCATAGTAAGTTAGGATCAAGGGAGGAGTGAGAAAAAAGAGTCCCTTACTCTTTAGCAGGCAAACCAAGGGCCCCAGGGATAGGGTCTTTGAGTGGTAGAATAATCCCAAGTGATTACTATTTTTTAATGGAATTTCAGATTTTGGCTTGTGGTTCCTGGCAAGGCTGTTATTTTCCTACTACATTCCTCCTCTGCCGGCTCCCATGAGAACCTTCTCTTTACAGTCTGACTAGGGGTTTGGCTTGTGATACCAAGACTTGTGCCAGCTCAGCTCAGAGGCAATGAGGAAAAGACACATCAAGGTGCAAGGAAGATGGCCTATCCTATCCCTGCATTCTGGAGATTTACAGATAATGCAGGTGGCTGCATTTCAAAGCAAACCTAGGGCTATTCCCTGAGGCAGAGCTTAGAGAACCAACCGCAGGGGTAGTGAAGCTCCAGCCTAGTGGTGGAAAGGCCTCACTGATCCTGTACACAGAGGCCTCTTATGAATTTCAGAACACGGTGAGACTAATTGAAATCAGTCATCTTCCTTTTTAAGGAACTGTCTTTCTTTTCCCAAGTGGTTAATTTCATGATGTGAGATAAAAGCGTTAATGGCAAGAAGCTTAAGCTTTGGGGTCAACCCTGGACTAGAATAATGACTGACATGTCATGGCTATGGGGCCCCACGCAGGTAACATAACCTCTCCGAGCTTGAGTTTCCAACTGCCCTGACTGCAAAATATCTCCTTTATAGATAGCAAATGCCCAATAAGCAGTAGCTCTTTTTCATTACAGAGGGGTGTAGGTGGGAGGTGGGGAGAATATTTAAGCAAGGTAGCCTTTGACAACAGCATCTCCCAGCCTTTTTTCCTCAGAATATTGGCCCTAGGAAACCAAATTCCAAAAATAAAAAGAGTTTTGTGGGAACCGTGTTTTAGAAATATTGTATTCCCCCACCAGCGAGATGACAAAGTGTATTAGTATATTAAACATTCTGAGAAGTCTTTCAGTAAAGCAATCAGCTTAATATGGTTTTACTCTTCAACATTAATAAAACTTATTTTATTAGGTTCTCCCCCTACCGCCAGAAAACAACTATTAGCTCTGTGGATCATGTCTTCCCTCTAATCAGATTTCCTTGACCCCACATTTTGGCTGGAATGTTCCTCAGATTGTTGTGCTTTGTGGATGGGGACAAGGGGACAAGCCACTAGACTCTGTCCCATGACACCTCCATCCATGATGACAAATTAATGCCTGAGGGAGCCTAGACAACCTTGGAAAAAATTTTAAAAGGTGATGGTGAGATATGACAGTCTCTTAAAGCATTGCCTTGGGACTTTGTATTGTAGGTGGTGGAGCAGGACAGATCATAAACCTGGATTTTGTTTCTCATGCATTTTATAAAGTCCCATGAACTCTTACAGCCTCTACAAATGATCAATAACTATAATATCCTTCTGACATAACAGTATTTCAAAGAGAGATGCTGGACTGGAGTTTAAATACGCTCACAGACACACACACAGGCATGCACTGTGTGGTAATGTATGAGCAGATTAAAAGGATATGTTTAATTTATAAGCCCCACTCTGATTAGAAATGATAGATGTGGAAAGATTGCTAAAGGATGATGTTCATAATCAATTTGCAATAATTGTACATTTCTCTCATCAAGACACATATCTAATATAATCTCCCAAATCTCAAAATACACATAAAAATAAAGCCTATTAAATGACATCAGATGGGATAGGATAAAAAATACTACTCCTAAAAAGATTCAGAACACACTATGGTCTAAATCAAAATGCGTAGACGCAAACCTAGGAATCCGTGAATCTTTTTGTGAGAGCATCCAATTTTTATTAGAAACATTTCAAACATGCAAAAATATTGGGGTAATAATATAATAATCAATCATCAAGAATTGCAAACATTTCCCCATTTTGACATATCTATCTATATGCACATATATTTAAATATACATCTACATATATTGAGGAGATAAACTTTTTCACATTAAATTTCAGGCATCATGACATGTCACCTTAAATATTTAAGCATGTATCTCCTACAGAAAAGGCATTATCTTCTATAATTACATAACATTATCTTGACTATGTAAATTAACAATAATTTTTCAATTCCATGTGATATCAACTCTGGAGTCAAATTTTTCCAGGAAGCAATCAAAGTTCATATATTACATTTGATTTTATTTCTTTATACACTTCAAATCTAGTGTGTTTCTCTTACTTTTGTTTTTCCTAATATATTGACTTTGGGGTGAGACCAGTGTCTTGTAGATGTCCCACAGAATGACTTTGTCTGATTTTTTCCTCTTGTGTCATTTAACTCATTCCTTTATCCCTTATCATTCTTTTTTTTAAAAAAACATTTATTGATTTTTTTAGTTGTAGATGGACAGAATATCTTCATTTTATTTTTATGTGGTGCTAAGGATCGAACCCAGTGTCTCACGTGTGCTAGGCGAGCACGCTACCACTGCGCCTTAACCCCAGCCCCTATCCCTTATCATTCTTGTAAACTGAAAGTTAGACTTGATTAGAAAATGTTGAAGACTTGTCCAGAATACTGCACAGGTAGGTTTATTCTGGTTTGCATTCTGTCCCCGTGTGACTGCAACTAGAGTCCCCTTTCACTATGAAGATTCTCCTGGCTTGGACACTAATTTGAATTCAGCCAGAGAGAAATGGGAGAAAGTTGTGGATTTAATTCTCTCTAGCTAATGGGATATAATGATAGGATTTCTAATATAAAATAGTACTTGCTTATTATGAAAAACTTTAAAAAATACAAAGAATTATGAAAAAGAAAAAAAAATCACCCCCGTTTCCTTTTCAGAGAAAACCCATCACATTTACTATGTTCTAATATATTGTTTTTTCCTATACAGCTTTATATGGTGAATTCTATATTACAGAACATAAAATTCTGCTATACTTTTGCTACTTAATTTGTACCATGAACATATTATTTCACACTTTTTGTAAATATTTTAAAAAGGGCTACATAGTCTTTGATGTTATGGAATTTCTACTGTTAGACCTTTAGGTTGTTTTCAAACTTTTTCCCGGTATAAATAATATTATAGAGAATATCTTTTTTTTTAGATAAATATTTTTCTCTTTTTAAAATTATTTCCTTAGGAGAAATTATTGGGTTGAAAGGAATGGATTTTTAAAATTTATTTTCCTCCTGATTATCAAAGTAAGATGAGTTTATCATGACAAGTAAAATATAATAAAACTGGGAAAGAAAAAAAGCATTCAGCATCCTCCACCCAGAGGCAACTGATATTAGCATTTTGACATGATTTTTTCTGATACAGAGAGTTATTTTCTTTCTTTGCAAGACTCAAAGAAATGAACATTTTTAAGGCTTTCGATAATACTGCCAAAATTGCTTTCAATTTATCAATTTAGCCTCCTCCTTCTGGAAGTGTATGAACTGTGACTATTCTGAAAACATTACCATTTAAAAATTATCAAGCAAGCATGGTTATTTCAAACCTTCCCACGGACTGGTTTGGCTCACCGAAAATCTGTGAATATGGGAAGGGCATGAAAAACGTGCTGAACAAATGTTACTAGGAAAACTCATCTGCATGTTTTGTGCTGGTTGAGTCCACTCCTCTGGAAGGCTACCTTTGCCAATGGTGTTCATTTTGAGGACAGCTGGACATGTTTATTTGACAGTTAGCTATGGAAGTCAGCTCACTGGTTCCTCCAGAGAAAGACAAATTATTGCTCATTTTTAAATAGGTGTACCCTGAGGCAGATGGAAAATTATTTTTCTAGTGGGGATGCATGCCTACTCTTTTTCATGGCATGATGCACATAGAAAATAATGATGTTGCTGTATACACTGGCACGAAGGCATGAGGCCGATGTAGTCCTGGGCCCCACCTGGCTGCCCTACAAGCTGAGAGATGGAGATCTTGGTCTCCTATAATCCATTCATGGAATATCTGGGCCAGCTCCACAACAACGGGGACCTAGAGGAACGTGTCTTCTGTGTCAGGAAGAACTAAGTTTGCTTGCTTGCTTCTTTTTTTAAAATGTTGTTTCCCTAGTTTTGTCTCCCTGACCTATTTCTTGATCACGCAGGAACTTTATAACGGTGATACCTGTCTTTAGCAGAAAGGCAGATGTTTTTCTTAACAACCTTCTGATTCTACCTTTTCATGATTCTCCATGAATATGCCCAATTCTTGTTCCAAAAGTATTATTTATTTGACTTCTCTCACCTGAATTGATTCATTCTGCAATTGTTAACTGAGTTCTGGTATGTACTGGGCACTTTGCTGAACACTGGGAATAGAGAGAGGATATGGAAGTTCTGACTCTAAGATATTCGTGGTTGGATGGGAGGAAACACAAGACTGACAAGGAAAGTGAGAAGTAGCTTAATGTGGTAGGCCTGCAATTCCACGGCATGCTTCCTGGGGTGTAGTTGGAAGTCGTGCCTCATGGGCCTGCTCGACTAGTTGGGGTCCTGAGAGATGAAGAGGGGGTCCTTGGGGAAGGACAAAGTGGGGTCTCACAGGACAAGGTTTTGGGGTGACGGTCCGTGGAGTCACTCCACCCAGACTCCGGGGGTAGGTAAGAGTGCTTTGCTTGAGCGAGAGGCAGAACCTCTTTATTCTAGAAAGTACAGAAGCTTATATATGGTCCTCCGACCAATCAAGTTACAAACAATGGGGTACCGCTGTCAGGCAGTGCCGTCCATCAGCATAGAATGGGGAAAGAGGGAAGGGAGAGGTTGAAGGTATGGGGAGTGCCCCTACACTGGGGTCGTGGGAAAGCTTCCCAGAAGCAGTGACACTCAGGGTGTGACTTGAAGGAGGAGCAGAAATTTTATTCACAAATCACAAAACAGGGTACTGGGTAAGAGGCAGAAACTTCATCTATGAAATGGATGAATTTGTTGGTGTGCCTGGAACACAATTCCAGGAAGCACTTGGAAGAATGATAGAGGATGAGGCTGGAGAGGAAGGAAGAAGGCTAGATCTTGAAGAACTTTGTCACATGAAAGAATTAGAACTTGTTATGCGGTGATCACTTGATAAGAATTTCAAGCTGGAACTGACATATACAGACTAGATTTTTGGGAAACAGCTTTCTCATCAGTGTGTGGAGTGGAGTTGGACATGGGTATAGATGTCTTTAGAAGCAACTGCAACTGTGAAAACCAAGGCCATGAGGCTTTCATTTAGAGCTAGGGTGTTGGGGTGGATGGAAGAAGGCAGAGGAGATAGAATCCATAGGAATGGTTATAGGAGTTGGAGAGAAGTCATTTTGGAAAACTAAATGAGGCTGTCAGCAAACCAGGGAGAAAGATTTTACTCCACCATTCAGCTCTTCAGAGCTGACTCATCCTTTCAGATCCAACCTGAGTGCACTTTCCTTTACAAGCCTTCTTCCATCCTTGTCTCCTTAGAGACCATTTCCTTCCCAGAACAGCTGTTATGGGATTCAGCAGTGAACAATTTGCACCCTAAACTCGAGGTTATTATTTCACATGTGTTAGGTCTGTTTCCTTAACTGGATGGGAGGACTGTTCTCAGGACCTACCTTAGTATTTCTCTGACGTTCATCCCACTGACCGCCTCATAGTGTTGGGCACTTAC
The DNA here is from genome assembly GCA_028644305.1 of Xerus rutilus. Taxonomy (NCBI): domain Eukaryota; kingdom Metazoa; phylum Chordata; class Mammalia; order Rodentia; family Sciuridae; genus Xerus; species Xerus rutilus. Next base: position 89,251,395 of record CM053405.1, on the reverse strand, counting down.
TGGGTCCAACTGGCAGAGGAGACTAGTTCTGTGCTTGCAAATAAAACCTAATGTATAAAATAGATAGAAAGTGGAGCTTCTTTGGTTAATGTGGTGTGGAAGACCCTGAATATAGGACCCTTGGCCTCCTCCTATTCTACGCAACAGCCAACAAGAAACTCCATGGTATCCAGGTTCCCACAAGACACAATTTGAAAACTTTTGGCCTGGTGTACTAGTCACGGGTTTTAGAGTCAGGTCTGAGCTTGATTGTCTAGATTATCACGTACTTAGCTGTAATAGCAGTAGAAAATGAGGAAGTAGCTTAAAGCTTCCCTCTTCCCTGTGGAAAAGAGATAATTCTTTGTGGGGTTATTGTGAGGATGAAGTAAGATAATGCATGTGACAACCCCCTACACTTACTAAGTGTTCACTGGATTGTAGTCGTTGGTAACAACAAGACAATTGCTAATTGATTAAGTGTGTGATCCTTATTGCATTAGCATGTATTTAGTCTAATAAACGTAATCATCCTCAGGTGGAAAAAAAACCAGGGTTGGGTGAAGTTATGGGTGAGCTTTGGATTAGGAGGGGAACCAGTCTTGTCTTATATTCCATCCATTCTATAAGTCCACAATCACCTGCCTTTTCATGAGGTCCATCAATATTTAATGTCTGGGTGTCGGTTGCTGTAAACTGAGCACACCCTAGCACCGACTTGAATTAATCATATGCAGGAGGAGAGAAAATAAAATGCCTTTTCCTTAGAGCCCAAGTTTCACTGGCTGCCCGGAAACCTGGAAACCACAGGGTGAACTTTCTGCTAATGGAGGACCCCGAGAAGAAGCTGAATCAGAAGAGTGACGGCAAACCCCGGAAAGTACGATTTAAAATCTCCTCCTCTTACAGTGGTCGAGTGTTGAAGCAGGTCTTTGAGGATGGGCAGGAATTAGAATCGCCAAAGGAAGAATACCCTCACAGTTTTCTCCAGGAGTCCCTTGAGCCAATGGATGGTGTTTACGGGTCTGGGGAAGCCCCTGCGCCCCCGCTGTACTCCCCTAAGCTGACTGCTCAGAGGATCAGTGTATTCAGAGAGGGCGATGCCTACACTTTGGCAGGCAGCCAGCCTCTGTTCAATGATTACAAGGCGAATGACCATAAGGTTGGTATTGTGTGTGGTTATAAGCTTTAAGGGTAGGACTTCCTGCAATGTGTCTAGAGAAACCCCTAAATGCTTCAGATTTTGTATCTTGCTCCCACTCAGCTACCATCCAGAGCCATAGGTGCACCAAATGGGAAGCTGTTATTAGAATAATATTTCTGAGACAAAAATAACCTGCCTGTTGACTACTCATTGGAAAGTGCAATGAGCATAAATAGCGTTCAAATTCCATCCAGGGTAATACCTTGTAATTGGGTCTTTGGCTGAGTTTTCTCGGTGTGTAAATTAAATAGAGGTGCGGTGGTTTTCAGGTTGCTAGATTGCCATTTTAGAAAATTATGCAGCAATAGGTTGTTTTGTTTCCAGAAAGAGCTGAGTATTTGAAGGTGCCCATTTTACTACAGCCGATTACTCAGCTGTGGTTTATCCAAGTCTTGTTTTCCTGCCGTCACCTTCCTATTGCCTGCTTTTAAAGTGTTTGTGGTTTATTTTTTTGCCTTTCTGTTGCTCATTAGCATGGACTCTGGTTAGTTGGAATCCTGAGAAGAGATGGTGAAAAGCAAATCAACCAGAGGAGATGTGACCTGGGGAGAAGTTTGAGCTAATAGTTCAATTGAAGCATGCATTTTATCTGTGAACTTCAATTATCTTCTCTGGTACCATGTATAATCAAAAGCCCATACATGATGTTCTTTTAAGCTAGAAGAACCTGGAAAATACTTGCTAATGCCAAAATCTGTAAAAGATGTGTACACACTTGTGCCAGTGGGACCATGAATGCCTTTTTTTCTTTTCATGATTAAAAATAATTATACAATGTGTTTAGGTTATTAATAAATGGCATACCAGGGTATGTTCTCATCTCCAAAGTGTGAAATTCAGATAACTACTCTCTAATCATTTTTTATAGTTTGTTTCCTAAGGGAATAGACAGTACATCTACTATAGACAAATGTATTGGACTTGCTGGTATTGATACAATGTAATCATAGGCATGTCCATAATTACCAAAGATAACACCAGGCTTCTTTTCAATATTTATGTTAGTAGAATAACATGCATCGCTAAGTGCTGTCACATATTATCTCTGTCTCTATCACATTGGGTCTTTGCTGTAATCTTGGAGAGAAAGGTATGGTCATACCCACTTTGCAGGTGAGAAGAGCTGAGTGCCAAGTTGATGAGGGACCCACTCCGTATTACAGGTCCTTTGGCACAGAATCAGAATAAGAATCCAGGTCTTCTGATTTCTCATGCATTTTGATTTATGACATCTTCCTTTTTAAGAACAAGATTATTACATAACAACAGTGTCAACACCACCACCAACAACAACAGTAATGGTAGCCACCATGTATTGTGTACTTATTATGTCCTAGGTACTCCGTATTTATCTTAAACTATACTTGATTTGTATGTTTAGAATTTACAAAGCCATACTTTATACAAACCTCACACAAGGCCATGCTAGATAAGTTTGGGCTGCTTTGTAAGTCATGTGACAAATTCAGCATTTATGTAAATGTATGATTTGACATGGATTACAACACCAGATAAGTGAGTCTTCACGGCTGCCCAGCTCAGGTTGGTTAAAACAGTACTTTAGAGGATTCCCATTTGGGTTCATTATCTCTCTATCCTCTGTTGCCCCATCAAGTGCCACATCCCAGTCTTAGCCAGGCTCTGGGTTAGAGAGGCCAACCAGAGGTGTGTAGCACCTCCCACTGAAAAAGTTTGTCAGTGTGGTATTCATGCAAAACAAGGAAACAAGAGCTGGAACATCATGATTTTTCAATAGCAAATCAAAGTGTAAAATAACCTCTAGTAAATACTGGCTAGGAGACCACATTGGGTAGCAGCTAAGAGCAATGATTCAAAGAAAAATCTTTGAATCGGAACAGACATTTGTACCCCAATGTTCACAGCAATTCACAGCTGCTAAAGGCGGAAACAATCTAAATGTCCATTGGCTGATGAAGGAATAAACTGATGAGTAGTGCATACATACCAATGCCATACTACTCCACCTTAAAAAGATGGAGAAATTTGACACACTACAACATGGATGAATCTTAAAGACATTAAGTGAAGTGAGTTGGTCACATAGAGACAAATACTGTATGGTTCCACTTACATGAGAACTGATAATAGTCAAATTCATAGAAATATAAAGAATGGTGGTTTCCAGGTGCTGGAGGTAGAAGAGAAACAGTTATTGTTTAATGGATTCAGAGTTTCAGTTTGGAAAGAAGAAAAACTTCTGCAGATAGATAGATGGTAGTGATAGCTACATAGCAATGTGGATGTGCTAATGCCACTGAACTCTCAGACACTTAGAAATGGTTAAAATGGTAAATATTATGCTATATATAATACCATGATAACAGTAATACTAATAATACTAACAAAGCAAGGGCTTTTTTTTTTTAAATATCAGAGATTAAATCCAGGGCACTTAGCCACTGAGCTGCATCCCCAACCCTTTTTTTATTTCTTATTTTGAGACAGGATCTCGCTGAGTTGCTGAGGCTGGCTTTGAACTTGAGATCCTCCTGCCTCGGCCTCTCTAGCTGCTGGGATTATAGGCATGTGGCACCATGCCCGACTGAAAGCAAGGACTTTTGATGTCATTCAAACCTGGGGTTGATGTCCCTTTCTACCCACTTGGAGTGTGAGCTTGGCACTACTTAACTTTGCTGATCTTCAGTGTCATCATCTATGACATGAGGGCAGTAGATGTACCTGCTTAAGAGGGTTGTTGTTGTGATTAAAAAAGAGAATACACAAGAAGCACTTAGCATCGTGCCTGCACCTTGTATCTCTTTAGAAAATCTTACCCACTGTTGCAGTAATAAGCAGGTTCTTATCAAAGAAATGTTGAGTCTTTTTCATTTTATGTGATGGGTAGAGAAAGTGGCTATAAAAATAATCTAGGGGGGCTGGGATTATGGCGCAGTGGTAGCGTGCTCGCCTAGCGCGCATAAGGCACTGGGTTCGATCCTCAGCACCACATAAAAATAAAAAAATAAAGATATTCTGTCACCTACAACTAATAAATAAATATTTTAAAAAAATAATCTAGGTATTTTAAGGAATTAAAACTGACTTCTATTTTATAAGGTTCACAAAAATATGGAAGGAGAAAGGGAGGTAACATTTCCTGAAACCCATTTTACACATATTATATAATTTCATCACCATGATATTTCTATGAGAGTTTTACAAATTGAGAAAACAGAAGTTCAGATGGATTAAAAGCTTGCATGTTTCACACAGTTGTCAAACAATATTGGAATAAAATTTGAATCAGTTCAGCCTCCAAAGCTCATCACATATCTATTACCAAATAAGGCATTTCTACATTTTAAAATAGCAATGGAAAGATTTAATAGTGCCTGAATAACAATCTCTAGGCATGTTGTCACTGACACTGGAGTATTTTACAAATGTTTAACCACATAGGCGGCCGTCTTGGATGCTATAGAAGGAACCAATAAATTTACGAGCCCCTCCTGACCCTCTCATACAAAAGTGGCTGTTCCTCAGGGACAACTGGGTGTAACCAGATAATGTGAATTTTGGTTACACCAGAGAGTTTCCTTAGACACAGGGAAGAATCTGGCTATCAGGACGACAGAAGTTTAACTATACCTTCAAGGTGATTTGGGATCTTCCATCTTTGGAGTACATTAAAAAATATTAACTATCCAGCTTAGAGGTTGGGGTTGGAGCAGATGATCCCTGATCTTCTTAACATATTCAGAGTTTTGCCTTCAAAAAGGAAAAGAAAAGAAGACAGCTCCAGATGTGAAAGGGCTCCTTGTAACTGAGCCTCTTTGGCTATCACTGGGAGCAGAAAACAGAACCTTCCAAAGCTCCACCATCCTTATCTTCTGATGTTCAGAAACTGATAGTCCAGAGTGTGAAATAGGAGTCCAGTGTGCCTAAGACAACAGGAAAAGGAAGCTGCTACATGATCCCTCCATGAGAGGGAGAGAAAAACCGCTAGATAGGGAGCTTCACAAAACTACACTGCTTCAAGAAAGGGAAACTAAACACTAAAGTCTTGCTCAAGTTGGGTTTTGACTGAATATATGAAAGCTTTATTATGAGACTGCTCAACTGTAGCATCTAAGCAGATTTGTTTTATGCGGTTTTGTAAGCAGGGGAAATATTTCATGGAGGCCTTTAGATATGTAGCATAAGTGTGCACGCACTACTGAAGAATAGTTCTCAATAATAGCAAAGATGACAAAGCCCACCATTAGCATATTACCTCCAGCTTTTGCAAAACCTGTTTTATGTTTTTTATATTACCTCCCATCCACAGGAGTTAATAACATTAGCCTCAGGGATAAGAATAAAAATATTTAACAACAGGGACACACCCAACCAGCGTGGAAGCCAGCAGAGTTGGGCAGGGTCCCAGGACTTGAGGTTCTAAGAATAGACTCTTTCCTACTGGGTTTGGGGATGCTCAAGGCTCCTGAAAGGAGGCTGGGTAACAGAAGGGCACTCAGGAGTTTCAGGAAAGTACCTGTTTACCACCCAATGTGAAAGTATTTCTATATTTTAATAACTAGCTTGTCTGTGGTGGTGCCTCCTAGTTGCATGTCATCCCATTTGCAAATGAGTAAACAAGTTGAGAGACACACACGACTCAGCCTGTGTCACACAATAGGTGGACCATAGAATTGAGATTCAATGCTGTTTTCCTTCAAGCTGTCCTAACTTTGAATAGATGAAGGAGTCCCTTAACAGTTACTCCCCAGACTATTTACTGCTCCTCTCTTCCTCTTCTTCCTCCTCCTTCTCCTATGCTGGAGATTGAACCCAGAGCCTTACAGGTGCTAGGAAAGTGCTCTACTCCTGAGCAACACCCCTAGCCCCCAGGCTTCTTTACTGCATTGTGGTATTGGCCAAATTAATTCTTGAGCAAATGATTAACTAACACAAGATAAATCCATGCAAGTGAACATAAGCGATTGATAAGGATGGTCTAGAAGCATATTTATTGACATGAAAAGATTTTCATGTTATATGGATTATCAAACAGGTTACAACCGAGTAGCTACATCAATCCTAAATTGGGAAAGGGGAATACTGGTGAATGGTGCAGGGCAGGTGTTAGGAATGTGGGCTGTAGTAGGGCAGACTTGGATTTGAATCCCAGGCACAGTACCTGAGTAACTGCAACCTTGGAGAGGTACTTAACCCCACTGAGACTCAGTTTCCTCACCTGTAAAATGTGGAAACCATAGTATCTTCTTCGCAGGGATGTTTGCAGGAGGTGGGGAGAAGGTAATTGGTAAAAAGCTTAGCATGACACTTGGTACACAAATAGTGCTCAATAAATGGTATCTGCTGATATTGCCTATGCAGAGAAAAAAAGCAGAGAGATATTTACACAGAACAAAAAAAATTGTTCCTTTGCATTTATTAAGCACTCCCTGTGCCCAGCTCTGCACTGACTGTTGTGGTGTGCAGAAGCTCTAGATCCTGCTCTCCAGAGTCTGACACTGAGTAGTTCAGCTTTGATAGTTACCATCGGCAAGAAGGAAGAGGTTGGTCTCATAGCTTTCAGAGAAAGTAAACAACCCATGGAATAAATTGTAGCTTTAGGTCTGATGGGTTTATAATCCTCGAGTGGTAGAAATTCCTTCTCTCCTACATCCTGGGGTATTGGACAGCTTCTACAACCCTATATTTGGTGATTGGTGGCAAAGGTTTCATGTTTCTTCTCCATTTCTCTAGCCCCCACCTATTATAGATTTTGGAAAGATAATCATCTATACAAATAACCTGAAAATAATCCGAACCCCAATGGACAAGAGGGATTTCATGAGGAAAATTCTCCAGAAAGAAGAGGTGGCTGAGGAAGAGTCTCTGATGAGCAAGGAAGAAACCTATGGAGACAGGGACCAGAACGATGGGCCTTTGCCAGAGACGGAAAGCACATTCCCCCATAATCAGTACACGCAGGTACGTCAGAGGGCCAGACTGTCCCACTCAGGCTGGCCCTACAGCAATTATCTCCAAATTGTTTTGATTGCGCACTGTTTAAGTCAAAACTTTTGAATGTGAATACCTAAAATGTCTAAATATTAAAGATGTGAAGACATCTAAATATTTTGTATATTTTAATTGTGTGTTGTTAGCAATAATCATAGAACAAAGAACATATATAAGTCCACATTTTAAATATTCATAATTTAAAAACTTTGGCATACTTTTTTTGAGATATGATTATGTATTTCTTGGTTTCACTGTGCAATGTGGCTTATGAACAACTAATTTTATTTATTTATTTATTTATTTTTTTTAGTACTGGAGATTGGACTCAGGGGCACTAGATCACTGAGCCACATCCCCAGCCCTATTTTGTGTTTTATGTAGAGACAGGGTCTCACTGAGTTGCTTAGCGCCTCGTTGTTACTGAGGCTGGCTTTGAACTCGCGATTCTCTTGTCTCAGCCTCCCTAAGTGCTGGGATTACAGGTGTGCGCCACCACGCTCAGCTGAAGAACTAGTTTTAAAGGTTCAAGAAAAGTCGGCTCTTTCCTCTTCTCATGGGTTCACTTGTGCTTCTCTTATTGCTGTTGTCCTCGGTCCAGTCTACTCGAAGACATTGCATAAGCAAGGAGTCCATTTTGCAGATTGGTTTAGTTAATACTAAGCAATGATATTTGTAAATCCACGATTCCAGGCACAAGTAAACTGCCATACAAAGCAATATGATGAAAATGAACAAATGACAGCAGGGACACTACTGTCAACAGCACAGAATGTCACACCTACTCCAGGGTCTCTGGGGTACCACACTTGTCTCAGGAGGGCCTGGCATAGTGAGATTCCCAGTGTCAACCAGTTTGTTAAAAATCAGAAGCTGAGTGTCGTGCTCACCTCTAATCCCAGCTACTCAGGAGGCTAAAGCAGGAGGATCAGAAGTTCAAGGCCAGCGTCAGCAACTTGGCTAGACCCTGTCTCAAACAAGCAGGTAATGAGAATAAGAAAGTGAAATCTGGCCTTAAAGTGACGGTCTTAGGCCAACGTGTCAAAGACCCAGTCACTGCAGTTCTCTCACCTTGCAAATCCACCTACCTCTCCACAATTCCACCAGCATCCATTTCCTTCTCTCCTGTTTTTCCATCTCCCTCCCCTCCCCTAGAGCTCAAGCTACTGGGACTCCAGAGAAAGACTCCTAAGGTTCTGTTCGCATGTACTCATGTCTCTTTCCAACCTGATCTCACATTTAATGTATTTTTGCAATGAAAATCTGATTCTGTCACCTGCTTCATAAACTTACTACCTGTCAAAGCTTTTAGTGTCCTCTCATTGCTTGGTATAAAACCAAGACTCCTTTCTTGTTCTGGAAAGCTCTGAATGGCCTGGCCACTGCTGACCTCTCCAGCCCCATCTCTAACACCTCTCTCTTCATGCTGTCGACCCTGACACACTGCTCATGTAACCGTCCCTTATATGTTCTTTGTTCTTTCCTACCAGAGGCAAATCCTCTCTGCCTGGAATGTTCCTCAGGTTCTCTGCCACTTTGCCTGCAGCTCCTGGGATCATGGTAGAAACCTCATCCCTCAGACAGATATTCTCTGGCCTTTATGAGGATAAATTCCTCCAAGATGGATCTGTTGGGGGACTCTGCACCCCTCTTCACAGCTGCAGTCTTTTATTTGTGTGCTTATTTAACTTTTGTTCTCACCCACTAGGATTTGGCTTTCATGAGGGCAGAGGCCCTGTTTATGTTGGGTGCAATATAGTAGTTTCAACATCACAAAAGTAATGTCTGGAATAGAATAGATGCTCAGTAAATATTAGTTAAATGTTTGTTGAAAGAATATTAAAATTTGGAACCAAAGTGCCATCTGGTGAGAAATACTCTGCCATTGCCTTTTCTTATCTTCTGTGCAGAACTATTAAGAATAGCACGGTAGCAGGCAGATGACTGAAAGTTGTAATCTGAAGCACTACCTTTCGAATTAAAAAATTTTCATTGTTATTATTTCTCCTACCATATTGCAACCTATAGGAGCACTTATTTTTGGAAGAAGGCTAGAAGTGGTAAAATGCAGGTCACATTGCAGAGAAAGCAACAGCAGGCTTGATATGACAATTACTTTTGAATTCAATTTGGAGGGATGTGTTTTCTAGCTGTAGTGCTGTAAACTAGGGCAGAGCTGTGCAGCAGGCGGTTGCCGTGAAAGGTTCTACCTCACTTGTCTGTCCTTTAAACTCTGCTTTAGATTGCTATTTGTTTGCCCAATCTCTCATGCAATAAATGCCCAGACAAGTTTTATTCTAAAAGAGAGGGTCAAAGAACATCAAGGAACCTCTTCCGACCAAGAGACTCTTTGTTCTGTTATATGGAACCAGGACGCAGTGAGAGCCCGATGAAAGGGCAGAGCAAGGCTGAAAGCCAGGCCTCGCTTGAACCTCTACATCAACTATAAAAGGAGAAGGATAATTGAATCGAGACACCGTAAAATGTACAAGGGAAAAATCTGGCTTTGTGCTCAGTGGATTTTAGAATATAAATCATCTGAGTTTTTTTATGCTTTATGTGGTCTCACCTTTGAGATGATAATAATGATGTTGATGATGAGGATAATTGTAATAATAACAATAATACCAGCTGCTATTTATCCAGAGCTCACAGTAGCCAGGTGTCATGCCCAGTGCTGTTCATGCAATAGTCCCTTTCATTCTCACAAGGAGCTTGTGTAGCAGGTATTACCAAGAGTCTGTCTGCAGCTGGGGAAACTGGGGCTCAGAGAGGTTAAGTAACTTGCCAGAGATGATTAAAGCCAGTAGTCAAGTCTAGGCTAGGCACATGTCTCTTCCAATGTTACGATCACATCCACCTTACTCTGCAGGCTGTGGCTGGTACTGGTTGCCATCCTCAAGGCTACATAGCTTTTGAGTGAAAGGTAGGCTTTGTGGGTCTGCTAGGGTCTAGAAGCTAAGCCGCACTGTGCAGCTTTGTTCTATATCCTCCTGCTAAATATTTTCTGAGAATTTTTTTAAAATACTGAGAAAAGAAGAAAGAGGCGTGTATTTCATATATCTTATATAGAACAGGGCTCATGAAATACTTGTTGAATTAATTGAATGACTAAAAAGAGCATGTTCCTGTGGTACAAGCTTATAATCCCAGAGACTCAGGATGCTGAGGCAGGAGGATTGCAAGTTCAAGGCCAGCCTCAGCAACTTAGTGAGATTCTGCCTCAAAAATAAATAAATAAATACACATTGCTTGGGATGTAGATCAGTGGTAGAGCACTTGCCTAGCATGTATGAAGACCTACACTCAATTTTCAGTACCAAATATCTATCTATCTATCTATCTATCTATCATCTTTTATCTATATATCTATCTATAGATATTATGTGCAAATATACTTATTTTTAATACTTTAAAGGCAGAAATGAAACTTCTTCATTGTTAATATATTAAAATATGGCAATAATTGATGAAATTTTTTTGTTTTTAAAGAGTTTTTTATTTGTTCTTTTTAGTTATACATGACAGTAGAATGTATTTTGACATATCATACATATATGGAATATAACTTCCCATTCTTTGTGGTTGTACATGATGTGGAGTTACACTGGTCATGTATTCATATATGAACATAGGAAGGTTATGTCCAATTCATTCTACTGTCTTTGCCATTCACTCCCTTCTTCTCATTCTCCCCATCCACTCCCCCCCCACCCCGCCCCATTGTGAGTCAGTATCCGCATTTCCAAGAGAACATTCCGTCTTTGGTTTCTTGGGACTGGTTTATTTCACTTAGCATGTCAATTGATATTAACAAGAGTATACAGACATAGTGTGAGTTGGGTGACCATTTCCTCTCCCTAAATCTAAAGTAAATAAAGTTTAATATCTTCTTAGGCACATTGTAACATGATGGAGGTATTTTCAAAACTTCTGTCTCCCTTCTCAGAAATTATTTTTATTCTCAGGTTATGAAGGAGGCTGTGTTGGGTTGGTGGACCTGGAGCTGCTCCATGGACTCCAGCTGTCTCGTTCCTAGAGTTTGAGAACAGGAAGGGTTCTCTAGACATTGTTGTTGTGTTTGTTTATTTGGCACCAATATGTGAAGAAAAAATAGTGTGATGGGCACTGCCCTTGAAGTTGATGGTGAGAAGGTGTGATCTGGAGTGCTTGCTGACTGGCTAGCAGGAGCACTCAGTAGAGTAGGAGACCTGCTGCCAGGGGCAGTGCAGGCACAGCGGGCAGGGCTCCTGCTCTGGAGTTGTGGATGGGTGAGAAAACTTAATGAAGAAATTTAATGAGACAGGCATTGCTGGGGAGAACATCCCTCCAGAGGGACCAGAGGCAGGGTCCATACTGAATTCAGGCCAGAGCAGGTGGACGTCTGGGCTGGGATTGCAGTTCTGGGATGGAAAAAAAGCGATAGATTTGAGAAGATGTTTGAAGGTGAAAAGGGCAGGACTTATTATTGGATTCACTTGGTATCAATCTGGTATCACCTTGTATTTCTTGGGAGATTCACAGTTTATAAGGAGTGTGAAATTGCCAGTTTCCTTGAGATGTCTTAGGGGAAGAGCAAGATAATAGCCCAGGTGTATTTTCTTTAGAGAGTCAAGGACTGGAGACTTATTGGCAGCACTTAAGAGGAAACTGACTTTTATGGGGAATCTATGGAATACTAGAGACTATTACATTTACCCATATTCTCTAATTTAGTATCCCAGCTACTCAGGCATTCCCATTCCCATTTCATAGATAGAGAAACAGATTAGGAAAGACTAAGGGAATTGTCCAAGTTGTACAGCTGTTATCACACAATAGCATCAGTCCTAGCCTATTGACTCCTGAGCACAGAGCTCTTAATCATGGGGCCTTGCACAGTTCTCAAAGAGAATAAAATATTCCAAGAAATGATAGCTAAGCTTTGAAGGCTGGTAACACTGATTCATTTATTCATTTGTCCACTCAGTCTCTCAATCACACAAAATGATCTTTCCTGAGTATCTACCATTAGACTACAATGAGGGTCTATATACATAGTCACTAGCAGCTGGAACACTGGTGCTTAGTCCCTTGGGATGAAAACCTTCCTCCTCTTCTTCCAAATTGTGTTTGTGACCATTGCTAATTAACTTCTCAGAATCTCATTTTCCTGTCTGTAACACTCATATTATCTCACTGGGATGTTATAAGGGTTAGAGGGACTGATACATAGAAAGCTCTAAGAACTGTACCTGGCCCCTACCAGGCATGCTAGGGTTCCCTGTTAGTATTTGGCAGTGAGGAAAATAAAGTTTTTGCCCTTATGGAGCTTATAGAAATAACATGTCAGATGTTAACAGGCGTGATGAAGAACGTAAAAAGTCTCAGAATGCCAGTCATGGTGGCAGAGGACACAGTCTCAGCCATGTTCCCCAGATAAATCCTCTCTGATAAAATTGCTGTGTTATTCTGTGTTCTGGCCATCACTGGCATTTGTGGGAAGCATTTTTCTCTAATTTTGCCCCAGCCTTTGCCAAGACCTGCATGTGGACAATAAACTTGAACTGTTGTTATAACTAAACCCTGGCCTGTCTCTTGCAGGAAGGGGAACTTCCCGAGGACAACTGTTTTCACTGCCGAGGTTCTGGCAGTGCCACCTGCTCTCTGTGCCACGGCAGCAAGTTCTCGATGCTGGCCAACAGATTTAAGGAGTCCTACCGGGCCCTGAGGTGCCCCGCCTGCAATGAGAATGGCCTGCAGCCTTGCCAGATTTGCAATCAATAGCTGTGGATTTTGCATGTCAGCTTTTATTGTATGCTCACTAAAGTTATTTCTAATAAACTGTCCCCTCCTCTTCCTCCTGCCTCTCTCAGCAAGGAAGCCACTGCAGCTGTAATCACTTCCACCGTTAGCAAAACTCAATTATTCAATGACATTTTGTGAGGCTGGTAGCATCTCCATGTGGGTCTAAGTAGCAGAGGCATTTTTGAATCAGAGTCAGCTTTGAAACCTGTTCTAAAATTATCCTTTCAGGAAGGTGTGCATGTATCTCACTTGATTTAGCTCAGTTTTCTCCTTGCACCAGTGAACAAATAAATGTACACTTCAGGCAGCAGTTTGAAAAAGCAGTTTTTTCTGGTTGGGAGGTATTTTGCAAAATTATGTGGTAAGAATGTACTAAAAAGGCAGCTTTCTGATGAACTGAATTCCTGTTGCTTATAATACATCTGAAATTTTCATTGCTCAAATTGAATTTCTAATTAAGCAGAAGAAGAAAGAGATAGCCAATGCTGAACACCCCAGCAGGCCACCACAAACAAAACAGGATGTTCATCCCAGAGCCAGGTAAGCTGAGGAGGCCTGTCTTTCTAAAGTCTCTCCTGGGGTTTTTGCTTGGGCAACACCCAAGTGAGCAGTACTACTTCTTAGGTCAAGATGAGATGGAATATTTTGACTAACTCTAAGCACTGAGGTTATAAGCCAAGTCAAAGCTATTTATAATAAATTTGGTGCTCAAGTATGTGTGTGCGATAGAACTTTTTACAGCTCCTGAATGGTTACTAAATAAACAGATCTATTTAAAATCTAATATCTAGCCACAATCTTTATGTAAAAGATGACAGATATTTTATAGATATCTATTGGAAAACCTCTAAGAGAAAAGTTACACAAGGCTAATATTTGGCAATTATATTTCCGCTGTCCACAGATGCATGTACTGTGGATTCCTTTCTCCTAAATTCTGTTAATAAATTAGAGAAATACTTTTGTTAATGAATTTTTGTAGCCCTAACATACATTTCCCATGCCCCTTAAGAATAACACTGTAAAATCTGTTATCTATTGAGACCTATTGCTTTTCTATGATGATTTTGATTTCATAACTTAATCATTTTTCAAGATTTGTTGTTAATTTCTAATATCCAGCTAGTAAAATACTTTGGCAATGGAATGCTTTTTGGGCAATATAAATACTCTAATAAAAAGCATGAAAATGTTTTTTTGCAGTCATTATGTTTGCCTGCCCTTTCTTACTGCTGCTCGCTAGCTTCCTTTGTTTCCATACTTAACTACCTCCTGCCTCTTTCTATGTTTTCTCATAGCCCTTGACTCTTCTGCCTTTTCAGAACACCAGGGAAAGAAGTGATGTCCAGAGACATTTATATGTATTCTGGTTTACCATTTGACCACAAATACAGTCTGAGCCTCACATGCCTGCGTGACAGTACTCCTAGGTCATGGTGTGTGCTGTTGCCCGGAGAGGCACCAGTCCTTTGGTATTGCATGGATCTTACAGTTGTAGAGCTATAGTGCAAGAGGCAGATACAGAAACAGATGATTACAATAGAGTGTGATAAGATCTGGCCTAAGATAATTATAGGGAACATTTAGAGTACATATGTGGGACACCTTCCTAGTCTTATTGGCTTTGTGTGTGTGTGTGTGTGTGTGTGCTGGAGATTGAACCCAGAGCTCACCAAACAAACACTGTACCACTGAGTGACACCCCCAGACTCCTAGAAAGGAGAGCAACAAAGAAGCCAGTGTAGGTGCAGTGTGTGCCTGGGCACAGGTGGGAAAGGATCTCAGAGGGGAAGGCTGTGAATGTTGGGTGAGGGATGCTTTCCTATTCTGCAGAAGCCTCGGGGACTGTGTAGACTGTGAGAAGCTGCTCTGGACAGGGGCTGTTCTCTGTCAACCTCATGCACTCTCCTTCTATACTCTCCCCTTAATGCTGGGGCAGGAGACCCGCAAACTACAATTCCCAGATTCCCTTGATGATGGCTTCCTGTCAGGGTCTGCCAATGAGATGTAACGGCAGGAGAGTGCAACATGGGAGGAAGAGCCTTCCTCTTTTTGGACCAGGTTCCTGGCTGCCTTTCCCACAAAGCAGCTGCTGTAGCAGCAGCAGCAGCAGCTGAGAGGGCTGGGTCCAGCAGCTTGGTTCCATCAGGAGCCACTCTTACGGCTCTGATTGTAGGTTTGGTATAACACCATTTTCCCTTTTATTCCTCCATCTGAGGTGGTTGTGGCTTCCTGCAGTTACTAATCATTGTAACCAAATCCTATAATACATTCCTTCTGTTTGAAATAGAAGGAAGGTTCTGTCTTCCTGATTGGATGCAGACTCATATAAAGGCTTGGAGCAGAGGCAGACTGTAATCTGATTTGTTTTACGAGGCCACTCTGGCTGCTGTATTGAGAGAAGATGTTATAGGGCAATGGTGGAAATGGAAGTCAGTCTATGGCAGTGATCCTGATGGCAGTGAATGGTGACCTGGCAGGGTAAAAGTTGAACTACAGAGATATTTACAAGGTGGAACCACAGGGTTTGTCTACTGGCCTTTACGCTCAGAAATATTGTTTATGACCCCTGTTGCAAGATATACATACCTGGTCAGTTTCAAGATGGCAGAATAGAGAAGGTCAGGGCTGTGGCTGTGGCTGTGGCTCAGTGGTAGAGCGCTTGCCTAGCATGCGTGAGGCACTGGGTTCGATTCTCAGCACCACATAAAAATAAATAAATAAAGACATTGCGTCCATCTACAACCAAAAAAATATTAAAAAAAAAAAAAAAGAATAGAGAAGATCACGTTCCTGGCTGCTCCCTGGCATAAAACCAAGAAAGCAGATAGGCAGCTTCTCAGCAAGGTGATGGAGTGAACTAAGACCTGGCTCCTCTAGTTCATGAGTGGAACCCAGGGAAGATCCCTGGGGTGCAGTCTTCCAGCATGGAATGACAATTGCTGGGCCCTGGGGTGCACAGATTTAAAATATCCAGACAAATTGGTATTTGGTGAAGAACCTGAAGCCTACCTAAGCCTAAAACCTGCCTCCAGGAGTTTTGCCTATGGGATTACCTGTCTCACTCCAGCAATCCCACTGCAAGAAAGGCAGTGTTTGAAGCCTTTTTTAGTGCATTATAGTTATACTGCTATAGTTAATAGTGGGGTTCATTTTGATGTATTCATAAATGTATATAACATAGCTCTCTCCATTTTAATCCTGGGCTTCCCCCTTTCCTCCCCCTGATCACCTTTTCTACTGTTGGTCTGCTTTCTATTTATTTTTTAATTGATGAATTATGGTTAGATATAACATTGGAATGCATTGTGGTATTGTCACATGTGTGTAAAGATTAGACAACCAGGGAGGAGATGAATTAGGCCGCTCGGCAAGACTTTATTGGAATACACGCTTTTGGGCCGAATCCCCCCGTCCATCAGAACGTCCAATGCTCGGCCTCTGCCAACTGGGGCTGGGACCGAGGTCAGCTCCGCCTCCCGGGAAGGCGGAGCTGCAGCTCAGGAAGCCGAGAGTGAGGGGAGGCAGGGCAGGCGGGCTCTGGTGAATGCCTCGTTCCTGCCTTCCGGAAGTAGGACTGAGGCCGGCTTTGTTTTCTCCGGCGGGAAACTGCTGGGGAACTGTTTAGGCTTTAGAGAGGGGAGAGGTGAGAGCGCCGCGAGAAGAACTTGAAAGGACAGAACAGAGGGGAAAGAAGGGAGCAGCAAGAGTACGCTTTCCAACAAAGCCTTGGTGAAAGGAATTTCTGTCCATTTCCCCATCTGGTGACAAAAATTAGCCAAATCAGTGAGGATTTGAAAATTAAAAGTTCCCCTAAAGACCATTTTGGTCTGTTATCTAAGCCATAGTACAGTGGAGTTTTGAGGTCTAGAGAAGAGTTGGGGTTCCTTGTGACTTCTCAGCGGTCCCGGGGAAGTGGACGGGAACATAAAATGGTGTCCCCCAAAAATGTTCACGTCCACGGGAGAACGGGGGCCAGGTGGAAAATTGAGGTGTCCCTCGAACCTTCCGGAGCCCGAACAGCGGGGGCGATTGGCTAACACAGAGATGGGGAATGTCTTCCCAGTCCACGTGGCCTCGAGTGGACAGAGAGCCCATGCACATGTGTGACTTACAGGATGGGCCTCTGGAGCGGACGGTGGGGGAGGGGCAAGCTGAGGAGTCAGAGGAAGCGGGGGCCTACCTCACTCTTGTTGGTCTGGATGAGGAAGACAGAGAGTGACTCAGGAGTTCTCCCGGTCCGGAGGGCTTGCCTCAACCCCGGTACGGGGGAGGTTCAAAACTCTCCCAGGTTTCACACACCATTATGTAAAGATTAGACGACCAGGAGAAGATGAATTAAAGCCACTCAGCAAGGCTTTATTGGAATACATGCTCTCGGGCGAATCCCCCTGTCCATCAGAGCGTGTCCCGGAGAAATGGTGTTGGAGCTTCCATGCATAGAGAATTCAAAAGGGCCCAGTCAAGAAGGGGAGGGCTTGTGGGCAGGAAGAGAAGACCAGAGTCCTTCCTGGATAGGTCAGGAAAACCCGCTGATTGACAGGAGGCGTGTCTACTGGTGGCGTCAGTGTCTGGCTTGCTGCTCTGCTTTGCAGCTGCTGACTGGTTCCCCTAACTGAACATCTTGGACCCTGACCAGACCTAACAATGTGCACATAGCATAATTTGGTCAACTTCATGCCCCAATTCTTCTCCTTTCCCTCCCTTTCTTCTCTTGAAAATTGTATTCAGCATTAACTTTGTGACCCATAATTTACCTTTCCAAATTCAACTGGCCAAAAACATGAATTAAGCTTAAAGCATAGGGAAGATGATTTTTAAAAAAATTCTAAGTCTTCCACAAATAAGAATCCCTCTGGTAATATGTTCATTTAGATGAACACTAGTGACATATCTAAGAAAAAAAATTCTGTCATTCACTAGAGCTTAATCGAAGTGAATTTTTATGCTAAAAGTAAATTTGAAAGAAATGTTCACAGTTGTTTTTATCACCTGTCCTCATTAGTTGCATCTCTTCATTTTCTAATTAAACACAGTAATTATAGAGAGTTCACATTCATGCAATTATGTGAGAGAGAAATAGAGTTATGTCAGTGTCAAAATTATGGCATATAATTACTGCCTGTGTTAAAAAACATGTAAAACCCAGAGGAGAAAAGATCTGGAACTACAGTAGAACCTCCTCATTGCTTGAAAGTTGGGGGTGGGAGGGAGTGAAGGAAGGAAGGGGGCAGTTAAGTCATGCCTCAACAATACTAGAGTTGACCTAATTTCCTTTAACATTATGAGTTTCCTCTTTGTACAGTCCCCTTAGCATCACTTCTATCCAGCTCCTAAGCACTTCCTCCCCTATCAATGGTTATTTCCCAGAAGATTAGGACCATTAATTTATACTAAGGTGTAAGCGGCTTATACATAATTGATCATGCCTACTCTTTTTAGGTTTAGGTGTTACATTTTTGGAAGCTTCATATGTGTCAGGTCATGTGAAGGACACAAGCAGCCACAAATATGAAAGAAACATAGTATCTTCCCTCAAGGACATCATTGTTTCATAGGTAGCCAGAGATTTAAATGAATATTTGGAGAATATAGTGATAGGGGTCAGAAAAGGAAGAGAGAAGAGAGTGGTTAACTCTTCTTAAGATGGTGAACTTCTTCATTCAATATGAGCTCCCTGTAGGCAGGAAGTGTCTCATCCATCACTGTATCACAGAATATTACCACAATGTCTGGCACATAGATGTTCAATAAATATTTGGTGATTTATAGTTTTCAGAAATATGATAGTTGGTTTCATTCATAGGGCCAGTGCCTTAAGCAAATGTCACCAGTGGACAACTTCCACAGTGGCTCCCACTGACACCCACCTCTGGATTCCCTGGATTCCTTGCCCTTGAGTGTGGACTGGACCTAGTAACTTTCTTCTCACAACAGGATATGACAAAAATGATGTGTGTCTCTTCTGAGCTTAGGTTACAAAAGACTATGAATCTTTGGTTTTATTTTTTATTTTTATTTTTGCTCATCCATCTGATGAAGCCAGCTGCTGTGACATGAGCTGCTTTTTGAGGGGTTCACATGACAAGGAGCACAAGGTGGCCCCTAGGCAAGAGCCAGTAGAGAAACTGAAGCCCTCAGTCAGTAACCTGCCAGGAACCAAATTCTGCCAGTAACTACAGGTGGGAGCTTGGCAGGAGCTTCTTCCTGCTGAGTGTACGATGACAGCAACTGGCCAGGCATGGTGGAACACACCTGTAATTCCAGAGACTCAGGAGACTGAGGTGGGAGATCTGCAAGTTTGAAGCCAGCCTCAGCAAGTTAGCATGGCTCTAAGCAACTTAGGGAGACCCTGCCTCAAAATAAATAAATAAATATTTATTTATTTGACAAAGCACCCTTGGATTCAATCCCCAGTACCAAAAAACAAAAAACAAAAACCAAAAAAACGAAAAAAGCCTACTGACAGCAACCTTGGGTGACACCTTAACTGCAGCCTGGGAAAGAACTGGGAGGAGAGCCACTCAGCTAGGCTGGGCCCAGACAATACACTGTGATATAATAAGGATTGTTTTGAGATAGGAAGGAAGTTTGGAGACGATGTGTCACTTAAGAATAGATAACTAACATAAAGTCAGACCATCTTCTATCTATATCTTTGCTGATTGAATCTTTTATGTCCAAAGGTATTTCTGTATGGAAAGGAAAACCCACAATCATTTGTTTTTTTGTTTAATGCTCATTTATTGAACTCATGAATCTGATACCCAAAACTGAGAACCAATTTTCTTGGGACCTTTAAATATTGATTACAAATTTATTAAGCAAATCATTTTAAACAATTTAAGCTAGATGCAATTATATATTTAGAACAGCTAATCCTTTTAAACACTTCTAAACCTTAACTGACACACATATAAAAAAATTATAGAACTTACTGGTAGAGTTTCACTTAAATTTACTCTAAAACATCAATATCATGGATCTGATGCTTTTCTCATTTCTGTGTTTGTTTTTCTATGCTTGTTTTGATATATCTGCAGGTTTCAGTATTATTATTGTTATATTTTTCTTTCTGGGGTCACAGAATTCTTAGACAGACTCAGAGAAAAAAGATTATCTTATCAGAACAGCTTAGATTGCAGGAGTTGGTGTATTGGATGATTAATTCTTGGGCAGGCTTGATTGCTTCTCCCAAGGTGATTTTAATCCAAACCATAGTTTTATAGTAAGCTTTTCTATAGTTACTGATGTCTGTTATGCTGGTAAGACTATTTCAGGCCTTATCTTATGCCTAGGATTTAATTTTTGCAATCTAGTATCTGCCCTTGAAATTAAAAAAAAAAAAACAAAACAAAACCATTATCACCTGCCCATTCTTATATGACTGATTATCTTGTCATAATCAAATATTGATTTGATTTCTTAGCATTAAAAGCTGACATCTTCCCTATTGGCACTAAGATCTAATCTCCCAGGAATTGAGGGATGGAGTCTTTGTAGTTGGCATTCATTTGCAGGTCATCTGGTGGTTGATTACTTTGGAAAACACTGTGGAACCCTCCTCCTGGTTGGTTATTTTGAGCACCCATTCAAGCTGAGCACCCTTCTTGCTCCTGGCACCTACTTTTTCTGGGATTATTTGGCTTCCAGGTTCCAATGTTCTCCTTAAACAGAGAGAGGAAGGCAGATAATTATATCTCATGAACATACAAAATTAATAGAAGAACTATCAAGCCCTCCTAATTATTAAAATCAGTAAACAATACACAGGGTCTATTATATTCACCATTTTGTATTGCAAGGAAATTTGAGGGAGACTTCATATTAAATTTTCTATTTTGAATCATTTTGAAGTCATAGACTTTCACAAAACTTTCACAAAATTCCTTTCTACAAACCATCCCGATGATGATTATAATGATAATGACTTAGATGACCAAATTATAACTTATCTCAAAAGACAGATCATCTTTTTTCTAAATGGACAAGACTAAACTGTAGTATCTTAGAATGCACATTTGGGTGATAAAACTATAAAAAAGTAAAGGAAGTTATCAACATAACTGAACACATGAAGAAAGGGAAAGAAACATGATTAGACAAGGCTCATGGAAGCAGCTAAGGGAGTGGGTGCAAGTTCTAGTTTTTGACCCAGGCATATATATATATTTTTGTTTTGTTCTCATTAGCTGAGCTTTCTTTTTACAAAATAATTTTTATTTTAAACACTGTCACTATTTGCCCACTGGGGTGCCCTTTATGTTGGCTCTCTTATCCTTTACGCTCAGACCCCGAAACATCCTTAACAGAAGGAGGATGGAGAAATGTTCTGAATTTTTTTGTGTGTGTTCTAAATCATGGAATTAGCTATTCTCCAAGAGATTCGGTTCCCTTTTAGTAGAAAACAATTTTAAAGCCCAGGAACGAGAATCTGGAATGCTCTAGAAGGTGCAGGGAGCCAAAGTGCTATTGATGTTGCTGCTGGGTCACTCAGAGCTGAAAATGTACTTTTAGAGGTTATTGTTTCACACTGATATTTCCAATTTAACTTTTCTGTGTTGAGATTCCATGCTTCTCTTATGCCATCTAAGGTTTCATCAACTTACAAAGTTTTCTCCTGAATTGACCATTTTTTGCGGTATCATCAAACTCCTGGGTGGAGCCAAGGCATGCCTTCTGTCAATCTCCTCTTTGGTATAGAATCCCCAACCTTCTGTTGTTCACATAATTCATAATTTTTGGCCATATTTTCCAAATTCATAATTTTGTTCTACCTCTATTATTGTTTTCTCAATATTTTGGCTTCATTGACATTAAGTTGACCTTCTTAAAAGAATTAGCTTCATATTAAACATATCAAATCACTGTGGTGTGTGTGTGTGGGGGGTAGTGGGGATTGAACCCATGGGCAATGAGCTAAGCCCCCTGCCCCTTTTTATTTATTTATTTAACTTTATTTTGGGAAAGGTCTTGCTACGTTGCCCAGGCTGGCCTCAAATTTGCTATCCTCTTGCCTCAGCCTCCCAAGTCGCTGGGATTTCAGGTATGTGCCACCATGCTTGGCAAGATAATTGTGCTTAAGTAACTGGTCATGTCTTTTCAGTACACATTAAGATGAATACATTAGTGTTAGAATTTGAGGGGCTCAAGAAATGTCACTTTGTTCATGGCTTTTTAAGTTTTAAGTTATTTGAGGGCACTCAAGAACTGTTACTTTATTTATGGTCTTTAACTATTCAAGTCCATTAAGCTTCTATCATATGAAAGGTAGACAAGGATGAGGAAGATGGAGCTTAAAATACCAGCTTCATTACTAATGAAAGCTGAATTGAGGGATGTGGCGTAGGTGCTGAGATGAGGTGGCCAGCACCCCAACAGAGAAGGTTCCTGCTCAGGAGGTGTGAGCTGCCTGGGAAAATAAAAAGTTGGAAATAATCAATAAGAAATAAGACAAAGCCAAAGATTAGATTTAAAAAGTGGAGCATCTGATGAGTCTTCCAGTCCTGATAGGAACTGGAACTGATTCTTTGTTTAAGAGGGAATACATCAAAGACAGGGATAAGGTTAAAGTGGGAAGAGTCTTGTTTTGGTGCTTGCTTCTTAGTGTGGCAGGGGTCTTGCAATAAACAGGTTGATTGGCGTTTGGCAAGCTACACACATTTCTGGGAGGCTGTTTGGCTCCAGCAGGTTACTTCCCTCCAGAGCTGAGCGGTGACCTAGGACAGGGCACCACGTGAATTGGGCATTCTAGAACCATGGAGTCCAACTTGAAGTTCCCAAAACCAGGCTTCCCTGCCTGATGGCCTGAATGTTGCTCAGTTCACACATGGCTCATGGATAGTGTTATGATTTGGATATGAGATGTCCCCCAAAAGCTCTTGTGTGAGACAACGCAAAAAGGTTCAGAGGAGAAATGATTGGATTGTGAGAGTCTTAACCCAGTGAATTAATCCCTATGGGATTAACTGATTTTTAACTAGAGGCAGGTGGGTTGTGGCTCGAGGAAGTGGTTAATTGGGGGTGTGGCTACAGGTATATATTTTGTGTCTGGAGCTGGAGACATTTTCTCTGTTTCATGATCACTGTGACATGAGCTGCTTCCCTCTTCCACACTCTTCTGCCATGATGTTCTGCCTCACCCGGAGCCCTGAGGAATGGAGCTGGCCTCCTCTGGACTAAGACCTCTGAAACCGTGAGCCCCCAAATAAACATTTTTCCCCCTACTGTTGTGCTGGTCAGATCCTTTAGATACAGCAGTGAAAAAGCTGACTCAAACAGACAGCTTCCCACAATGGACAAATACGGGTTTCCTGAGAGTGGACTGTAGGCTTTGACAGACATTTCTACCTGTGGGCTGTTCCATGGTGAGGCCTCAGAGACCAGAACAGAGCAGATACCATCCTCCCGGAAAAAGATTCCAAAAGGCCAAGAGGGAAAGAACCCATACCTAGTTTTTCCTTAATACTCATTAGTCAGGCAGGAGTGAGTAAGGGAGCCCACAGGGCCTAGGAACAGTAAGTTAAGTGATATTCCTGTAATTAAAACACAAAGCTAGGGTAAATGACTACTAATAATACATATTTTTCCGTGTATCAAGTCAAAGCATCTCAAGTATACTTTTGGGGAAATTCTACAGTGAAGAGTTACAATAACATGCCTGTGAGATTCACCTCATCAGATTTTGCTTGGGTACCTCTCTGCATCTCAGTTCCCTTGTTATATTTGGAAGATGAGGTTGATGTAGAAGAGTGTCTGAATACAGGGCTGGAGATGTGGCTCAGTGGTAGAGAGTTTGCCTAACATGTGCGAGGCACTGTGTTTGATTCTCAGCACCACATAAAAATAAATAAATAAAAGTAAAGGTTCATCCACAACTATATATATATATATTTTATTTATCAGAAAAAAAAAGAATATCTGAATACAGCTCAGATTCTGGGAGCACATGCACCACCTTAGCTTGCTACTGTTTTTGGTCTAGTGGAGGTCATGGGCTCATCCCTGGACCCACTGAGTCATCACTGTGGCCAGAGAGGTAATATACTCTCTAGCTTAGTCTAGGTCTCAGCTGTAGGGTGGCACATAGGTTAAGAATGTGAGTTGAATATATCCAGAAAGACTTGGGCTATGATTGTAGAAGGATGTGGATGGATGTTGGGTAGAGAAAAACCAAGACAACTCTGACTCTTCTCTTTCATGCCCATATTTGATGTTACTGACTCAGGAGAATCTCACACAGAGAATTGAATGCTACTTTTATTACCTCTCAGCATTTCTTTTACTTTTCCTTCAAGGCAAAATATGTAATGTATATTTAGTTTTGTGGTGATTTGTTTAGTATGTGTTTCTGTCATAGAAAGTAAGCTCCTTGGATCTGTTTTCAGCATCTAGAAAAGTGCCTACTGTGTGGAAGCCTCCAAAAATAAAATAAAACAGTAATTACCACCTATTTAGATATTTACTGATTTTATTCTGTCTCTTCCTCTCTTGATTTTTACATTTGTACCTATTTTCAAGTAAGGACATGGAGCATGTCATGGCTGATTTTCTCTGTCAACTTAACTGGGTTAAGGAATGTCTAGGTAACTGGTAAAATATTTCTGGGTGTGTCCTTTAGGTTGTTTCTGGACGAGATCAGCATTTGATTCCATGGATTTGTTAGAGAAGATCTCTCACCAAAGGATCATCCAGTCTGTTGAGGGTCTGACAAAACAAAACAGCAGAGGAAGGGTGAATTTACTCTCTCTTCTGGAGCTGGGACAGCCATCTTCTCTGGCCCTTCCATATCAGAATTCCAGGTTCTCAGGCCTGCAGCCTCTGGGACTGACCCAGGGGCCCCTGTCCTCAGGATTCTGCCTGAATGGAGTTGTGCCATTGTGCCTGGCTCCAGGCCTTTGGATTAGGACAGAATTATTCCATGAGCTCTCTTGGTTCTCTTGACTGTGGATGGCAGGTCATGGGACTTCCTGATCTCCATGACCACACAAGCCAAGTCCCATAATAAATCCCCTTATATATCTCTATTGATTCTATTGGTTCTTTTTTCCCTGAAGAACCTTGATACAGATTCAAATATTGGGAGTTTTGGTCAAAGACACATGGCTTGTTATGTCTACGTTAACAAGTAGATACATTTGAGTAAAATAGTACAGGTAACAGATTGGACTAATAAAAGCATGGACTATCAAATGCTTCTATAATA
>CM053405.1:89210632-89225750 GCA_028644305.1 Xerus rutilus | reverse complement strand
CTGATTAGTGGATGCTGATGAATAAGGGAGGTGGGAATGGGAAACATAAGAGAAATAGAGGAACACTGGACGTGGCATGAGGGAGGTGGGGGGCAGGAAAGGGGAAAGGGTATTGTAAAGATGGTTGATTGAGATCGTCATCACTACCCTTGGTGCATGTATGAAAACACAATTGGTGTAACTTTATCTGGTTTGCAACCAGAGAATGGAAAAACTGAGCTCTATATATGTGCCATGACTTGAAATGCAATTAAATAAACTAATAAAAAAAAGAAGAACATTGCCTGGCATGTATTAAGTGACCAATAAATGTTAGCTATTACTATTTACAGCTTCTATTAGTGACTTATTTTCTTCATTATTTTATTTGAATAGCTGTTACATCACCATATCCTTTATTTATACACTATCTTATGTGAAACACATGAAGGATTCAGTATTTAATGCTTATTGGGTGCTAGAGATACAAAGAAATATTAAGACCTCCTTGTCTTGATTGCAATCTAGATCCAACAGAGTATTTTATCCTTCGGCTTGATTGTAGAAAATATCTTTCCAGGGGAGCTAAATTCACACTTCCTCTGTTAGCTTTTCACTAATTAGGATTTTATTTTATTTTTCTTTTTGTGGTACTGAGGATTGAATCAAGGGGTGCTTTACCACTGAGCTACATCTCCAGCCCGTTTTATTTTGTATTTTGAGACAAGGTTTCTCTGAGGCTGGCTTCAAAGTTATGATCCTCCAGCCTCAGCCTCCCTTGTCATTGGGATTACAGGTATGCACCACCATACCCAGTTTACTAATTAGGATTTTTAAAATCTCAAATAATAGCCTAAATTATGAAGTGGCTTAAACTATAAAGTAGATTTATTAGTATAGGGCAATGAAAATAGTGTGACGTTTACCAGTGTTTGGCCCAGGGCCCCCACAGTGTTCACTCTAAGTCCAGCCTTTTTCCAACTGTTGGCTCCTCTCATCACAGAGATGGTGTCTGTTGTGATTTCTTTCTTTTTTTTTTAATATTTATTTTTTAGTTTTAGGTGGACACAATAGCTTTATTTTATTTTTATGTGGTGCTGAGGATCGAACCCAGTGCCTCCCGCGTGCTAGGTGAGCACGCTACCACTGCGCCATAACCCCAGCCCTCTGTTGTGATTTCAATCTTAGATGTCCTCCAAAGGTCATGTGTTAAAGGTGTACTTGTGAGCCTGTGGTGCTATTGGGTGGTGGTGGAGCCTTTAGGAAGTGGGGCTTAATGGAAAGAAGTTAGGTCATTAGGGGCATGCCCTGCCATGAGGAGAGCAGCCTCTTCCACCACACATGCCACTCCATGATGCTCTGTCTCATCACAAGTCCAAAGGCAAAGGAACCAACCAACATGTTTCTGAAAACATGAGCTTTTTAAGCTGATTATCTCAGGTATATTGTCTTAGTGACAGAAGGCTCAATAACAGGATGTTTGCTATCCTCAGCTGGGGCACATTCAGAGTAGGCAGAGCTAGTTTCCAGAAGCCCCCAAGTAAACTTTTCTTCATGTTTCATTGGTCTAGATTGGGCTATATGCCCATTGCACTGCCAGTCCCTGGCAATGGAGGTCATGCCTGGACCAATCAGTTCCAACCCTGAGATTAAAGATGAGCCAATTCCCTTCAGGTCCCTGAGCTAGTGATTATTGGGGTGCGGTGAAAACCTGAAGAAGAGGATTCTATTTTGAAGACAGAAAGGCGAATGGATGCTGAGTAGATAACCAACAATTCTATCCCACCCTCTGAAGGGAGAACCATCTTTCTTTTCTTTATATTTTAATCTGTGCCAGGTGCACATAAAATGTTTGGTAAATACTAGTACAGTGTGTGTAGAAAATAGACTTACCCAAACATTATTTATTCACTTTACATGGGCCTTTGAATCCCTGAAACTCTTGTCCCAGGAACTAGCACTACCAGTTTTTTCTTGTTTAATTGCCCTTTCTTTTGGCAAGTCCATCTGATCCCATGATTGCAAGAGGGGAGGCCTAGGCCTTTTCTTCTGGAGTCCCCTTGAGGACTAATCCTAAACTGTGAAATTCGTCATTCATTCCAAGATCATGGGGCACCTTTTGGCTGGTTGGCATCCTATGTCATGGTAGATGAATCAGTCTTTTAAGATTTGTGCCCAGAAAAATTGCCATTTATATTTCCTCTTTATTCCAACTCTGAGGTTAGGGAAGCAGCTGTTGATGGACTAATTAGCATCTTAGAGAGACTAAGAATTATCTTCTTATCCTTTGACAGTTGCCTAATCGGTTGTCCTAAGGAGATTCTGAGAGCATCACTACAATGTTATTTCATGCAGAAACTACAGGCTGCCTAGCCTCCTGGTCACCAGATGTAACACAGTGGAATAACTATAGTAAAGATTAGCAAAGCTGTCATTCCTGGTCACGTGTAAGGATAATATTAGGGTGCATGTGACAGGAAAATTTGCTATGTTCCTGGAATTGGCCCTTCAACTTTAATGCACAGCATCTGTTTTGTCTTACCTCTAACTAAGGAAAGGTCCATACTTAGGGATGGGTTCAGGGTAACCAAGTAGCAACAATCAATGCATAACATCACATACAATAGTCACTCAAGTTTTTGGGAAACTAAACCAAAGTCAGTAGCCACTTTATTCTCAGCCATCAGAACCAGGTCAATTAGAATTGGACTTTGGCAGTTGGGTGTGGTGGTGCACACCTGTAATCCCAGCTACATGGGAGGCTGAGGCGGGTGGATTGCAAGACCAAGGTCAACGTGGGCAACTTAGTGAGACCTTGTCTCAAAAATAAAATAAAGCCAGGTGTAGTGGTGCATACCTCTTCTCCCAGTGACTCAGGAGGCTAAGGCAGGAAGATCACAAACTCTAAGCCTGCCTCAGCATCTACTGAGGCTCTAAGCAACTTAGAAAGATCTTGTCTCAAAATAAAAAGGGCGCAGGCTTTAGCTCAGTGGTTAAATGCCCCGGATTCAAATCCCAGTACCAAAACAAACAAGCAAACAAACTGTTCTTTTGACAAGATCATCCGGCTTGGTGAACTGACCAGGATGGGAAAAAGCAGTTGCTTGAAGTTAATTCCAATATGATCATTTTAGGAACAGAACTTTTATTTTCCCAGTGGGGAAAGAATTATTCTCTCATTACATGAATCTTCTATTTCTAGGGGGTAATATCTCCAATAACAGTGTTTACCTTTTGAATTTTGTTTTCCCATCATTTCACAAGTCACCAGCAGTTCTTTTGGATGGCTTATCCTTTCTTTAGAAACATCAGTGCCTTTAACTGTGTGTCCTGATTTCCAATCATTTCAGTTTTCTTGTACTTACTTTGCACCCATTATGTTATATCTTTGCAGACAAAAATTTGAGGAAACAGATTCTGCTCCCTTTGCATGAGTTAATTACCTTCTCCATACTTCAGTCCACTCATCTGTAAACTGTGGACAGTTATGATGGGAACCTGGTACTGCTCCACCCATGTCTCCTCTTCAGGTCCTGTGGTCCTCACCTACCTCAAAGCTATGCTGCTTACTGAGACCTGTCCTCCATTGCAGGGGACTCATTCACCCAGCCCTATGCTTCCATGGTGGCCACTAAGCTCCAGAGCTTCATACAGTATTGGCTGAGGTCTCAGATGGAATCAAATTTGGGGGAAGATTATCTTTTTGCCCAATCCTGCACTCCTCATGTCCTCATAGTATATCTCCCCAATACACCCTCAGTACCCCTGTATGTAAATCTTTGTCTC
Source organism: Xerus rutilus (assembly GCA_028644305.1). Taxonomy (NCBI): domain Eukaryota; kingdom Metazoa; phylum Chordata; class Mammalia; order Rodentia; family Sciuridae; genus Xerus; species Xerus rutilus. The sequence goes on along the minus strand of CM053405.1, from coordinate 89,221,985 downwards.
ATAGTCTGTTTCCAACTACCCTATCTGTGATGCTCACCTCTTGAGATTGAACACATGTGTAAAGCCCTTTGGAGAACACCTAGATTTGGGAACAGTTTTATTTCTGATAATAGTCATTCTTGATTGGAACTTGATTGACAGGTAACATTTCCATTTCAATCAGTCCCCTCAATCAGTCCTCAGGGGGAACAAAAGTAATAACCAACCAGAGTTACTGTTACAAAATAACTCAGTTTACTCTTCCTTTGCCTTGGGGCCCCTCTTGGTTGCCTCCTATGCATCTTCCCTTCTGTCCTCTTCTCCCACACCCGCATTTCACCTTCTAAGATCTTACTGCTCATATTTTCTTAGAAAGATCTGTGGTGGGCTAGAGGTATGGCTCAGGGGTGGTGCACTTTCCTGACATGTATGAACATCCTGAACATGTTTGATCCCCAACACCACACACACACAAAAAGGACTTGTTAAAATTACATTAAGGGGCAAGGTGCACACGCCTGTAATCCCAGCTTACAGGGAGCAGGAGGATCGTGAGTTCAAAGCTAGCCTCCATAAAAATAAGGCGCTAAGCAACTCAGTGTCTCTAAATAAAACATAAAATAGGGCTGAGGATGTGGCTCAGTTGTTGAGTGCTCCTGAGTTCAATCCCTGGTACCCCCACTCCAAGTACATTAAGGGGATGGGAGTGTAGTTCAGAACTAGAGCGTGGGCTTAGCATGTGTGAGGTCCTGGATTTAATCCCCAGCACAAGAAAAAATTGTACTTATGTTAGGCCTCATATGTTGTCTCTTAGCTTTCTAAGTTACACTTCATTTCAAATTCTTTCTGTATGCCTTTGGTCTCATCATTATTATCATCTGTAGTATGACCATAATAGCCCTTCCGTAATTTCTGGCCTCGTCAGTCTAGTATGAGATCAGTCTTTTAAAATTGGTCTTCCCAAGTAGGAGGCATCTTAAATAGATGCTTTTCAAAATGCATACCATTAATTGCTACTGTTATTCCAAAGAAAATTTCTCCTTTTGTACTTATAGTGTGAGGTGAATTGGCCTTAAAGGATGCAATTTTCCCAAACAATCAAAATGAATCAATTGCTTGTTGGATTTTTAAACAAGCAAGGTGAATGAAAACAAGAAGTTGAAAATGAAAATGTGAAAGGCAGCTGGATTTTCAAAGATCTCAGGAACTACACTGATTTGGAGATGGAAAAAGATTGGGCTGTAAAGGGTCTTTTTCTTTTCTTTCTTTTGACATAAATTCACAATGGCTAAATTTTTCTTCTACAGCTTATTAGCAGAAGTCTCAGTTCAAAATGATAGAAAACTCATCCCAAATTAATTTAAGCATTAAAGGAAATTTACAGTAAAGATCCTGGCATAGTTCAGAGGATCCAAACAAGGGGCAAGAAACTGGGCGACTAGGGGAATTCAGGGAATGAAACTGGAGATCCCATGCCACCAGGGCTTCTCTTCATCTTACACTTTTGCTCATTTATGTCTGGTATTATGGGCTAAATTGTGCCCTCCAAAATGACATTGGAATCCTAACCCCAGTGCCTACTGATGTGATCTCATTGGAAAAGAAAGTTTCAGCAGATGACTGAGTTAAGAGGATGTATTGGTTTGTTAGAGTTGTTATAACCAGGTACCATAGACGGGGCAGAATAAACAACAAGAATTTATTTCCTCAAAGTTCTGGAGGCCCTGAGTCAGAGATGAAGATGTCAGTAGGGTTGACTTCTTCTTGGTTTGTAGATGGTTGTCTTCTCCCTCTGTCTTCACAAAGGTCTTTCCACTGTGCAGGCCTCTATGCTCTTCTCTTCTAGTGGCTCCAATCCTATAGGATGAAGACCCACACTGATAACCTTTTTACCTTAATCACTTTTTAAAGATCCTGCCTCTGAATGTAGTTATGCCAGCTTGGGGGTGTAGTTCAATGGTAGATGGTGTGCTTAGCATGTGTGTGAGGTACTAGGTTCAATCCCAGCATCAACAATAAATAAATAGATAAATAAAGTTACATCCTGAGGCACTGGGGGTCCTTGCCAGGATGTCAACACATGAACTTTCAAAGTGACATATTCAGCCCATAACAGTTGAGGTCATTAGGATAGCTCTTTACTTTCTCCTTTTGTAGTACTGGTGATTTTACCCAGGAGTGCTCTACCACTGAGATATACCCCCAGCCCTTTTGATTTTTTAATTTTGAGACAGGGTCTTGCTAAGTTGCTGAGGCTAACCTGAAACTTGAAACCCTCATGCCTTGGCTTCCCAAGTTGCTGGGATCATAGGTGTGTACCACACATGTCTGGCTTAGAAGTCTTATTAAATAATCAGGAAAGATTAACCAGAGAGGAAACCAAAAATCATCATCCACACCCAGACAGACTTTTCATCTATTCTTCAGAGAGCAGCTCTTCCAAATTACTGGGAGGACTTGACCTGCATATTAACACAATTTTTGTTTCATTGCTTTTCTTCCCCTCATTCCCATAATCTGTTGTCGCATCCCTGCAGAAGATTCAAATCCATATTTATTTCTGTATCTTAATATGTTATTTAAGTTACAACTATCTGGAACTTTGAGTTTTATTTGTATTTCCTATGGTTCCCATGCTTAGGCATGTTAATAAAATTTGTGTCCTTTACTTTTGTTGATCTGTCTATTGTTAGTTTATTTCAGAAGACTCAACTCGAGCCTTCAGAGAGAAATTTGAACTCCCCTACCAGATCATGTCTCTTTCCTGCTGAAAACTCTACAGCTTTCATTTCACACAGATAAAACAAACTAGAAGAACCTATGTGGCCTAGATTCTTCTTTTCTGACATTATCTCCCAGGACTTTATTCTAATCACATTGGTAGCTTCAGTTTTCTTTTTTAAGAAAATTAATTAATTAATTTTATAGTAGCATGCATTTTGACATATAGTACACATTTGGAGCACAACTTTTCATTCCTCTGGCTGTACATGGTTCAGAGTGACTCCAGTAGTATAATAATACATGTATACAGGGTAATAATGTCTGTCTCTTTCTACCGTCCTTCCCATCCCCAAAACCCCACCCCTCTCCTCACTCCCCTCTACACAAACCAAAGTTCCTTCATTCATTCCTATTCCTCTGCCCCACTATGGATCAGCATTGATTTTCAGTTTTCTTTTTTATTTATTTATTTTTGGTACTGAGGATTTAACCTACGGGCACGCTACCACTGAGCTACATCCCTGGTCCTTTTTGTTTTTTATTTTGAGACGTGGCCTCATTAAGTTGCTGAGGCTGGCCTTGAACTTGTGATCCTCCTGTTTTAGCCTCCCAAGTCACTGGGATCATAGGTGTGCGCCACCATACTCCGTTCTTCAAGTTTTCAAATAAGAGAGAAATGTCTATCTCAAGGCTTTTGAACTTGCCATTCTCTCTGCCCAGAGTAATCATTCCCAGATATGAGCATGACTTGCTCCATTTCTTCTTTCAAATTTTCTGCTTAAATGTCACCTGAGAGGGAGGTCTTCCTTGCCTTTTTCTAAAATTTTAACACTATGCCTCTTCCCTGTCACTTACTTTATTTTTTCTCTTTAACACCCATACGTATTTATCATGCTAGGCATTTTACATTTATTTTGCTAGGCATTGGACTTCAACAGACCTTCTTAGGCCTCTATGACTTATTGGATGATCCAATGATCTGCTGGTTCCTTGTCATGAAATATTTCCTTTCTGCTCAATTGAAGCTCTTGAACTTCCTTTAAGTCTATTGCCAATTACTTTGAAGATACCATCAGAAGCCTACCAAGAGGACCAGATGGATTCTCAGCCGAGTTCTACCAGACCTTCAAAGAAGAACTTACACAAACACTCCTCAAAGTATTCCATGAAATAGCAAAGGAGGGAACCATTCCAAACTCATTCTATGAAGCTAGTATTACCATGATACCAAAACCAGACAAAGACACATCAAGGAAAGAAAACCTCAGACCAATATATCCCTGGTGAGCATAAATTCAAAAATTCTCAATAAAATACTGGCAAAATGCATACAAAAACAAATTAAAAAGAGAGTACACCAAGATATGTGGGGTTCATTCGAGGGATGCAAGGTTGATTCAACATACAGAAATTAATAAAAATCAGTCATCCCATCAATAGATTTTTTTTTTTTGTACTGGGGGTTGAACTCAGGGGCACTCAACCACTGAGCCATGTCCCCAGCTCTATTTTGTGTTTTATGTAGAGACAGGGTCTCACTGAGTTGCTTAGTGCCTCACCGTTGCTGAGGCTGGCTTTGAACTCGTGATTCTCCTGTCTCAGCCTCCCAAAGTGCTAGGATTACAGGTGTGCACTACCATGCATGGCACATCAATAAATTCTTAAATACAAGAATCACATGATTATCTCAGTATATTATCTCAACAGAAAAAGCATTTGACAAAATTCAGCATCCATTAATGTTCAAAACACTAGAAAACTAGGGATAGTAGTAACATACCTCAACATTGTAAAAGTTATATACACTAAACCCAACACCAACATTATTCTAAATGGAGAAAAATGGAAAGAATTCCCTCTAAAAATTGGAAAAAGATGGGGATGGCCCTCTTTCACCTCTCCTATTCAACATAGTCCTTGAAATCCTAGCCAGAGCAATTAGAAGAAAGAAAAGGGATATGAATAGGAAAAGAAGAGCTATTTGCCAACAACATGGTTCTATATTTAGAAGACTCAAAAAGTTCTACTATAAAGCTTCTAGAACTCAAATGAATTCAACAAAGTAGCAGAGTATAAAATCAACACCAATAAATCAATTGCATTCCTATACACCAATAATGTATTGGGTGAAAGAGAAATCGGGAAAACTATCCCCTTTACAATAGCCTCAAAAACAAAACAAAAACAAAAACAAAAACAAAAAAACCCTTGGGAATCAATCTAACAAATGAGGTGCTGAGCGCAGCGGCGCATGCCTGTAGCCCCAGCAATTTGGGGGTTGAGACAGGAGAATCGCAAGTTCAAAGCCTGAGCAATGGCAAGGTGCTAAGAAACTCAGTGAGACCCTGTCTCTAAATAAAAAAATACAAAATAGGGCTGTTGTTGAGAACCCCTGAGTTCAATCCTCAGTACCAAAAAAAAAAAAAAAAAAAAAAAAAAAAAAGAGGTGAAAGATATCTATAATGAAAACTGCAGAACACTAAAGAAAGAAATAGAAAAAGACTTCAGAAAATGGAAAGATCTCTTATATTCTTGGATAGGCAGAATTAATATTATCAAAATAGTCATACTATCAAAAGTGCTATACAGATTTAATGCATTTTTTTAATTAATGTTCCAATGACGTTCTTCATAGAAATAGAAAACACAGTCATGAAATTCATTTGGAAAAACAAGGAGCCCAGAATAGCCAAAGCAATCCTCAGCAAGAAAAGTGAAGCAAGAGGCATTACAATACCAGAACTTGAATAATATTGCAGAGTTATTGTAACAAAAATGGTATTATTTCAGGCAACAAAATAGACAGAATAGAATACACAGGGAATCACAGCCTTGGGACAGAAGTCCTCTGTGTTTCTCCTTTTCTAGTAAAGCAATAAACCATCTTTTTCCTTTTTCTCAAAACCATGTCCTTTTTGCTAAATTGGCATTGAGGACAAGGACTGACTTTTTGGCAAAAGATTTGGCAACCATTAAGGGACCTGAGAGCCGCCCCTGCTCCAACTTTCTTGGGCAGGCCTGGCTCTCCAAGGCACCCCAGTTCCATGCTGAGTATTCGTGGTGATGGTGAGTTTGTTAAGAGCTGACTGCTGGAGAAATTGGGAGATGGTGTGAGTTTGCCTCAGATTGAACCAGAGGAGCTATTCCTGTGAGTAAAGAGAGTGATGGGGGTACCATCCCAGCAGCTGCTGAAGCTCCTTTTGCTTCAGGGAACACCTGCCTTCTCTCCCTGTACTTCACAGGTTGCTCCATCAGTTGCTGTACTTTGAGAAAAAGAAAACTGAACTCAGGAAAGTCGCCACAACTTTGGCCACTTGGTAAGCTCCCCCAGTGTGCACACCGAGACCCTTGATTTTACACATTTGGTTCCCCTAATTGGGGACATCTGGTGCCACTGGTGTAGAAGTCATGGTTAAGTGGGAGTTGGGAACTTGGGATTTTTCCCTATCTGATCTATCCATTTTGAGGGTTTCCATTTGTTGGCCATAGTTTGGGAATTCCCTTTGGTTGTCTGTTTTGTTTGAATCTGTTACTACCCCATTTAAGATGTGGCCAGTACTATATTGGTCTATAGGTAGTCTCTTGAGAAAGATCTTGGCTGGTCAATTTAAAGGTTCCATCTGTTGGCCATGGTTTTGTGACTTCTCTCTCTCTGTCTCTCTCTCTCTCTCTCTCTCTCTCATACAATTTTGCAATTGGAGTTGGCCTGTCAGAAGTAAAGTGATTTGAAGAAGGGCCGCCTATAAGTCGAAGATAATGTTTTACTGTAATGATCTGGCTTTAAAATAGCTAGATCTGGTTTTAAAAGAGCCAGCATGGGTCTCTCTGTTTTAAAGGTTCCTATCCGTCAGCCCTGGTTTTGGTGATCCTCACATTTTTTTAAAATTTTTTTAATGTTTTATTTTTGTCTGTCACTGGCCATTTAAGACATGGGCCATGCTACACTGATTTTACTGGTGGTCTCTTGAGCAGAGATATCTTGACTGCTTGGGCCACCTCTAGGGATAAGCCTAAGAGAAAGATGGTTTACTGTAATACAGTCTGGCCTTTAAATGGTTTTTCTGGATTATTATACAATCTTGATATTGAAGTTGATCTTTTAGGGTTAAAGTATATGAAATATATTCTGTATGTACTGATAAGGGGTGTGAACCATCAGGTACTAATTTGAAGGTGCCAAAGGCACTGCCTCTGGCATGCAAGAATATCAGGACACCAGAAGAAAAGTTTAAAAAGATTTAAATCTTTTAAAACCAGTGTTGGCAGTCCCAGCACTGTTTCTTAGTCTGGCCTCAGGGAACTGCAGATCATCTCATTGTAGGTCAAGGACACCAGCCCTAAACTGAGAGGAAAAATTTCCAAAAAAGCTGCTTGGGTTGTAGAAAAATTGCCAAAGAAAACCTGGCCTCTGCCCTGCCTTCCAGCTCCTTTTTCCCCTTGAAGGGTGGAGGCTGCTGGCCATAAAGGATGTGGCTGCAGGTTCCAGTATTGTCAATTTATGACCTGGGGACGGGAATAGTCTCTTCTTTTAAGATAGGACAGAAGACCCCATTTGGCCAGGGTATATTCATCACTGCGGCAAAGAAATTCTTGCTATAATAGTATTCCATCAAATTAGATGCCTGGAGAGACTGGCAGAATCAATAATTGCACCCAGAAAAGAAAAAGACAGAAAATAAGGCCAACCTGTGTTTTGTAGGCAGCTTCTGCAAAGGGCTCTTCAAGGTAGCCTAAAGAAGAGGATGGGAAGGGCCTCCTCCATTGCATATCAATATGCCTAGTGTAAGAAAAAGGCCCCAAAAGAGTCTCTGGGTACAACTGACAGTGGGGAACTCACTTAAAGTTGATGGAATTGTGATCATGATAATGGAGACAAGTCAGGCTCAAAAATATCCTATGCTCCAATACCCTGAATGCAGCTGGGGAGCAAAAAACATTAAGGTACAGTTTTTGTATATGTGGATTGTCCAACCTTCTCCTGGGATAAAATATGTCATGTAAATTAAATGCACAGATAACATTCACAAGGTCTACTTCAGAATATGAATTTAAGAAAGGGTCTAAAACTAGGAAAGATAAAAGAAATTTATAGATATGGAAATATATTTTAGTATGGGAAATTAGGAGGTAAAAGACATGTTTCTGGATGAGAAAGTATTTTGTCTGGTAAAGTAATATTGTGCTAAAGTCCAAGATGAAAGAGAACAAAACTAAGGATGTAAAGAAGTTGTGAATGTTTAAGTCGTGAAAGGTTTGCAGAAGGTCAATCTCAAACAATTTGTGTTTGTGATTAAATTGGCTATAATGAGTGAATTGGCATATTCACTTAAAGTTATTTGAACTTTAATGTACTGATATAAAGCAATCTGAAACATTGATCGACTCTTTTCTAGGGGTAATTTTTTTGTATTTGTTAGGTTTTATTTTTGGGAAAACTAAGTCCTAAAGGAACTAGAGTTTGTACCTGTTTTAAAGTCTGAAATGATTATTTTGTAGTTGGTTAAACAAACAACTGTTATTTAGGTTATAACAATATTTTTGACACCCATAATTATGTGATTAGGTATATATATGCTTCTGAGAATTATGTCTAAGCCTTGGCTAAGTGTTATGTGAAAGTTTAAAAAATCAAAGTTTATATAAGTTTATCAGCAAGATAACCAATAAGTGCTCTCTTTTATACATTGTATCTGACAGAGAAGATGCAACACTGTTATTTGAAGACCTCTCTTATATCTGTTTGCTTTGGCTAAGTCAATTTCTGATGATTAACACTGTGCTAAAAGTTATAAGAGATTTAAGGCTATCCTTTGATTTTTGTTAACCCATTCAGACCTGTGATTATTGTTACTTTACACTCTGGATTTTAAATTGTACTTTAAATGTTAATATACTTAGTTAAATATAAAGCTTCAGAAAACACTTTGCCAAGTTGGTGTTCTCCAAACTAAAATTTGGTATAACAAATGTCTTGGGTTTATATGGAAATAACAAATTTGGCTGGTATTTATTTGTGTATTTGATGTTTTATAGCTGGATAAAGTAACCAATTGTCAATAAGTTATATATATAATTTTGTGGTACTCTTTACAATGGAATTGGAATTTAAATGTATTTTTGGAAGGTATTAAGAAAAGCCTGATCTGTTTAAAGGTGACATTGTAAAACATGGAAATATTCTGCCACTTTTTCCACAAAAAGAAAGTTAAAAGTTCTCTTAGCCTTTGTTTGATTCATGTTTCAGATGTAATGTTGTATTGTGTTATTTGTGAACAGCCCCGCCTTACTAGAGATAAGATTCTGCCTCCCACCTTACTCCATGTTAGAATGGCTCCAAAATAGTCTAGACTTTAGCTCAGTTAAAGTTGTGTTCAAAAGATTAATTTTTGTTATACAGATCACTGTGATCTCAAACAGGGATACTATGCATAACTAAGTAAAGATTCAAGATTTTTTCTTTGTGCATAGCTATTACACCAACTGAATATGTTTTTGCTCTGTAATTTCATTTTGTGTTTTCCTTGTACACTTTATAACTGTTGCCTATTAGTGTTTTGCAGGGGTACTGCTTCTAAAAACAAAAAACGAGAACAAAAAAACGCAACCTGAGTTAATTTGAGATAATAAGCCATCACCTACAGAACAGATATTATGAAAAAGGTATCTGTAAAATTATAGATATTGGAGTTATAATTTTTACTCCCACTTTAAGACTGGTGAACTGGCTTTCTGGGTGTTTAAAACCAAAATCTTAGAGACCAAAATCAAGAAAGTGAAAGGACCAAGAAAAAAGAAAGCAGCATTTTGTCCTTTATCCTCTAAGGTCAGCTGGGACCCAGAGAATGACAGGACACTTTCTGGGCCCTGCAAATCTGGTGAGTCACCCGATCAGCAGATCAGGAAGATTGAGAGGACCCCAGAGAACAGGAAGCCAACCAGTGCACATTCTGCAAAGAGGAGGGTCATTGGAGATGGAAATGTCCCTGATGCTTCCAAGAGAAGCCATGCATGGTCAGCCAGATCCTGACCCATCCTGGCAAGTTGCACCACTGGTAGAGGAAAACTAAAGGAGCCATGAGGCTTCATACATGTCCCCAAGAGTGATCTCTGAGGAATCTCACTTGACTCTTAATAATAGATAGGAACAAGGTCAGTTTTGACCAACTTGGTCTTAAACACCTGGCAGAGTCCTACATGGACATTTAAAGGGAAAAACGATTTTTTTTTCTTTTTTTTTAATGTAACTTAAGATGTACACTTGTGTCAGCCCTACCAAAAGTAAGTAAAGCTGGAGGCTATAAAAGAAGGCTTCTTGTGTGAGAGTGCCTAATAATACTGATCACTAGTTACAATCTGTCCTGAGTTAATTTGAGTCTACAAATCTTCCTAACTTCTTACATTGATGAACTTGATTTGTTTTTCACTGATAAGATTATAGGTTACTGTCGTCATGGTGTTTAGAGACTGGCTGAAATACTACTTTTGTACTATTTATAAAAAAGTCATGCTTTTCTGTCTTTACGGTTGTCTTAGCATGATCTCTGCTCTATGTATGCCTTGTCCAGTGACCTGCCATGTGCCACTGTGGACCTCCGGACTGCTCCGATGCTGAATGCCCTTAACTCTCTGCACCCCACCTGATAGGGAACAAGGATTTTGGGTTATTTCTCACAACTTCACCCCTTTCAGCAGGAGGTAGCTTGGAGATATCATCACCCACTTTCCATAGAAATGGAAGCTAAAAATTGACAGGGGGCATTGTAATAGGGGTTCACTTGATGCTCTGGCTATATTCCTTGTAGCTTTGAAACTTATAGTTTTCCCCCAATTTTCTTTTCCCTAAACTTCTTCTCCCTGATCTTTTTTCCCCTAAACTTCTCCTCCCTGATCTTTTTCTTAACCTTCTCCTTCCTGATCTCTTCCCTGATCTTCTTTTCCCTGATCTTCTCTGATATTTTTTTCCCTAAACCTCTCCTCCCTGATATGCTCCTTCCTGATTTCTCCTCTTTAATCTCATTTTCTCTGAATCACCTCTATAAAAGCCCCCTGTTCCTGTGGATGGGCAGAATCACAGCCTTTAGGACAAAAGTTCCACGTTTCTCCTTTGCTAGCAAAACAATAAGCCATTTTCCCCCCTTTTCTCAAAAAAGTAAAAAAAAAAAAAAAAGAAGACAAAGACAAACACTCATAAATAGTTATCTCATACTAGACAAAGGTGCCATAAACATACATTGGAGAAAATATAGCTTCTTCAACAAATGGTTCTGGGAAAACTGAAATCCATATGTAACAAAATGAAATTAGACCTCTATCTTTCACCATACACAAAACTCAAAGTGGATCAAGGACCTTGGCATTAGACCAAAGACCCTGTGCTTACTAGGCGATAAAGTAGTCCCAACTCTCCATCATGTTGGCTTAGGAACTGAATTCCTCAACAAGACTCCTAAAGCACAAGAAGTAAAATCAAGAATCAATAAATGGGGTGGATTCAAACTGAGAAGCTTCTTCACAATGAAGGAAACAATCAAGAACATGAAGAGAGGGGCTGGGATTGTGGCGCAGTGGTAGCGTGCTTGCCTAGCACGCGTGAGGCACTGGGTTCGATCCTCAGCACCACATAAAAACAAAGATATTCTGTCCACCTACA
>CM053405.1:89200169-89210532 GCA_028644305.1 Xerus rutilus | reverse complement strand
CACTTCAGTCCAAATGGCAATTATAAAAAATACAAGTAACAATAAATGTTGGTGAAAATATGGGGAGAAAGATACTCTCATACATTTTTTTGGTGGGACTCCAAATTGGTGTAACCACTCTGAAAAGCAGTATGGAGATTCCTCAGAAAATTGGAATGGAACCACATTTGACCCAGTTATCCCACTCCTTGGTCTATACCCAAAAGACTTAAAATCAGCATGCTACAGTGACACAGCCACATCCATGTTTATAGCAAATAGCTGAGCTATGTAAACAACCTAGGTATCCTTTAACAGATGAATGGATAAAGAAAATATGGTATATATACACAATAGAATATTACTCAGCTGTTAAGGAGAATAAAATAATGGCATTTGCCAGTAAATGGATGGAACTGGGGAATATCATGCTAAGTGAAATAAGCCAATCCCCAAAATCCAAAGGCTGAATGTTCTCTCTGTCATGTGGATGCTAACCCAAAACAAGGGAGGGTGGGAGAGGAAGAATAAAAGTTCATGGGATTAAACAAAGGGGAATGATGGGAAGGAGGTTGGAAGGGAATAGGAAGGACAGCAGAATTAACTGGACATAACTTTCTTAGCTTTGTATTTGAATACATGACCAGGGCAACTCCACATCACATATAACCACAAGAATAGGATCTTCACTAGAATAAAGTTATACTCTCTATATAAACTATATATAATCTGCCAAAATACATTCTACTGTCATGTATAACTAAAAATAAACAAAATAAAAAATAAAAAATACAATGCTTACTTTAAGATAATACATTGTACCTAAACACTGTTGTTATAATAATTATGAAAAAATAATGGAATATACCAAAGTAAAAAAAAGTCTATTATCAATTTCTTCCTTTAGTGGGGGAAGAGAAGTCAGGTTCAAGAATGCCATGAGCCTTACTCATTCTCATTGAAATTTGCAGATTTTGCTTTGTTCTCCCTGTAAATTCCTATGTTGTGCCCTGGTTCCAGTAACTGTATACCTGTTACTTGCCCTGGTGAATGTCTGAAATCTCCAGTTGCTAGAAGGGAGTTTAGAGATAATCCTGGCCCACTCAGTCATTTTGTTGATGGAGAGACTAGGGTGTGGGGGCAGGAAGGAACATGTTTGAGGTCATTCCCTATGTTAAGTACATCCATAAGTGTATTCACTGTGTTCCATGTAGCAGGTATTATTCTAAGTACTGGTTAGATTAGATTAACTAACTCACAGTTCCTCCCAGTTTTGAGAATCTCACAGTCTAATGGAAGTTTACATATACAAGCAGTTATAAGACTGGATAGAAAGAATCAATGATAGAGAGATGGCCAGGATGGTCAGAAGAAGGAACTGACTCATCTGGAAAGGGAGAAAAGAATAAAGAGGAGAGGGCAAGGCAAAAGTCAGGACTGATGTGCCCTGTCCACTTAAATCTCCCAGTACTTATGAGGATCAATCATTCATTCATTGAACTAAAATGTGTTGGATGTCTACTGTGTTCAAATCATTGTGCCTCACTTTGATGATACAAAAGATATTGGTGCCTTGTGAAATTTCTTTCAAGATATCTCTTTCACGATATTTTGTATCTTGAAGGCCAAATATGGTCATGAGCTTCTAAAGTTGGCCAGAAAATTTCTCAAATCAAGTCCCTGACAAGTTAAGCCACCCAATTGCATGGTAAAGGCAGCTGGTTCCCTAGCCTCTTTCCTCTCCCTCAGGAGATATACACAGCAAGTACGATTATCATTGTACAAATTGACTGTGATTCTAAGCACAAGATCACAGGCCTTTGTTGTTAAACCTGGTAAATATTTCTCCCTTTAGAGTGCCTTGATGTCCTTGGAATGGGCAGTTGGCATCTGTTCTTAGATAAGTCACTCAGACAACCAGCTCCAAGTACTGCCAACAAGTGTTGGGTTCCTTAACTTTCAGGACAAAACCATGGCCTTTTGTGGTCACTTAATCAGAAGTTGGTGGGCAGATGCCCAAGGACATATTCTGGAAAAGATTGGTGGTCAGAGTGGAGTAGAGACACTGGAGCTGGGCCTGACTTTCAGCTACTTTCTGGAAACAGGGCAGTTGTAAGATTCTGTAGGTAAGAAGGGAAATTCCCCTCTGTCTTCTGAAGGTTTGCCAAAATGAGAGGACAACAGGAAGATTAAAAGGAGGAAAGGCATAGAGATTTATTATTGTGCAAAAGAGGAAATTGCAGGAGTGCTAGCTCAACATGTTTAAGAATCTTATAGACCACTTTTCCATAGGGGAGGGGGAGAGTGGTAATGGTAATGTTTTTAGGAGAACAGTATATAATTTTCAGGGGAATCAATGGGCTAGGAGAAACATATAGTGGCTTGGGTCAAGGTCATCTGGGTGCACAGTACAGGCAATGGATTGTAAATGGTTCTTTGGAATATTAAATGGGGCTGAAATAGAAGACATTGTGTGACAAGTCTGTTCATCTCAGCACTACCAAAAAAAAAAAAGGCTCTTCAGGAGTGCTGACAGACTTCAGTCTTTCTTCAGTCTTTGCTATGTGAGTGTAGATAATGAAAGTTCACAGATCTTTTCTTCTTTGGTGGGTCCAAACTTCAGGCAGATAAGGGAACTTTACAGCAAACCTCTCCTTGCCCTGTGGGAAAAGAAGCAAGATAAGATTAGAGGGACCTTGATTCTGAGCCTGCTTTTAAGGCCTTTTACCTTTCTTCAGGTAAAATTTTTCAGGCTTGGTATGGTGGTGCATACCTGTAATCTCAGTGTGTCTGGGCTGAGGCAGGAGGATTGCAAGTTTGAGGCCAGCCTCTGCAATTTAGACAGGCTGTAAGCAATTTAGTAAGACACTTCTCAAAATAAAAAATACAAAGGGTTAGGGATGTGGCTGATTAATTTTGGTCATTTAAGAACTAACTAACTAACTAACTAAATAAATAAATAAGTAAACCAATAAATAGCTCAGTATAGTTGGGCATGGTGGTGCACACCTATAATTCCAGTGACTTGGGAGACAAAGTCAGGATAATCACAAGTTTGAGGTTAGCCTTAGCAAATTAAGGAGACTTTGTCTCAAAAAGTAAAAAGGACTTAGTAATTAAGTGCCTCTGGGTTAAATCCTCAGTACCAAATAATAATAATAATAATAATAATAATAATAATAATAATAATAATAAGTTGCTCAGTATGTTAAAAAGTGCCATAAAGTTTTATTATTCTGAGTCCCAACAATACCATAAACTCCTGAAAGCAAACACTTTCTCTTTTGTGCTCTTGTGAGGCCTCCCAGGGAGACTGCCTTTTGTTTTCCTGTAAGGAAGCTTTGGTGATATAGTGGAATTGCTTTATACATATATTAAATATGTGCAGGAACTTTGGCACCTTACCCTCCATCACACTCTTTAGCTAGTATTTCAAGGAAATAATGTGTGTAGGTTTACTAAGGTGGGGATTAAAAAGTAACTATTAGATTTAGCGATTTGGTCATTGGTGACCTTGATTACAGTAGTTTCAGTGGAGTGGAGTGGAGTGGGCTAAAACTGTTTGGAATGTCTTTATGAGATTAGAGGCCACACTTCTGAAGACCATGTGTGGAACAGAAAATTGGGACACAGCTGGAGGAAGATATAGGGTTAAGAGTATTTTTCTTTTTTTTTGGTACAGGGAATTGAATCCAGGGGAACTTAACCACTAAGTCACACCCCAACGCTTTTTATTTTTTATTTTGAGACAGTCTCACTAAGTTGTTTAGGGTCTCACTAAGTTGCTGAGGCTGACTTTGAACTTGTGATCCTCCTGCCTCAGCCTCCCAAGTCACTGGGTTGCAGGAATGAGCCACTGTGTCTGGCTACTTTTTTAAAGATGGAAGAAATCACAGTTTGCTCGTGTGCTGGTTGGAATGCTAAAGGCTGGAGGCAAATGCTAATAGGAAAAAGGGGGGATGATGCTAGAGAGATACCCTTGAACAAAAAAGAGGATGGGAACTTTTAGCGATGTGCTAGAGCTGGTTAAACACAGCTATAATTAAACATTAAATTATATAAATTTATAATTAATAATTATATTTAAAAACTCATCCCTTCCTAATTATATTACTATATTTTCCCATTATCTACATTCTTGTGGTTCTTTATGTCTATTATATGTGGATGGTGGGAATACTATATACTAGTGTGCTTTGCTCTTCTCTTTCCAGTCCCATAGTGACATCATGTTAGTAACTGTAAACATGACAGAGTATTTATACTACAATAATTGGTAATCCTCAGAAATCAGGCCTCCCCCCCCCACTACTGAGATTGAACCCAGGACCTAGTGCATGCAAGGCAAGTGATCTCCCACCAAACTACCTCCCTAGACCTATTTATTTATTTAGACACAGGGTCCCAAGTTGTGCAGAGGTTGGCCTTGAACTTGTGATCCTCCTGTCTCAGCCTCTCCAGCTGCTTTGCCACCACTTGGGGCTTGGCTTGATTTTTAAAGGAGAGTTATTGGTGAAGCATTTGTCAGCCTCCCCCTGGATATGGTAAACAAGTTAGGAGACTGTCCCTATTCTAAGTGCCTACTGTTCACCTACAGGAATAAGAGGGAAAGGAGGGCATTTGGACAATTAGTGAGGAAATGTTTCCTACTTAACTAAGTGAAAAAGAAAACAAGGTAACCACTGGAGAATAAGGTGGAAGAAGGAGGTGTTGGAGGTCTGAGGTGGGAGGAGTGTGGAAGAGGAAGCGGAGTAGAGAAATTTTAGTAGAGCACTGGTCTAGCACCATTAAGAGGCCCCTTGAGGTTAGTGATTATGAATTTAAAGAGGCCTGTCCCAGGGGGTGTATATTTTCCTGCAGCTTTTTTCTTTTGCTTGAGTGAGCATTAGGAGGAAACTTGCTCAAAGTTGGGTTTTGTCAGACTAATTCCAGTACCTGTGGCAGGGGCAAATGTAGAAGTCACCACCTCAGAGACCCTCCATGTTCAACTCAGCACAAATCATGTGCTCTGCCCTATTATCGACTATCCTCTTTATTTTTCTACCTTGCTGACTGCATGTTAAAGTCATCTGACTTATTCTTTCTCCGCGGTAGCAGAGATTGTATTTAAGTCACTGCTGAATACGGTGTTGACCACAATGCCTGGCACATACTAGGTGTTCAGAAATATGTTAAAGAACTTAACGAATGGATCAACTTACTGAATAAATGCTCGTTCTAATGACAACTGTTCCTTGGAGTAAAGAATTCTCAAAATTCTTTTTATATCCTTTTATTCCTTCCTTCAGGGTGTTTCACCTTTAGTGAGCAAAGGTACTTCCCGACAGTGTTGCATGCACAAGCCAGGTTATTTCCTCGACACAGCTGGGAGATTGGGGCAATTTTACAATATCGGAAGCCAATCCCCAAGCCTCAGGCAGCTGGCAGGTCGGTCATGCGAGCAGCGTAATTGCTGGCCTTTGTCCACCAGACTCAGCAACACTGATAAGAGTTGTATGATCACTCTTAGAGTTTGAGGGTAGTTGAAGGGAGGGCATTTCTTATTTTTTTTTAGTGTTGTCAACAGCGGTTTAGATTTGTTCTGTGACTCCAGGAGTTGATGACATAAAAGCACAATCCCAAAGTCCAAGGCTTCCAGGGTGTGGTGTGGCGTGGTGGCTTCCGTGGTCTGGGAGGGGCCCGGAAATGCTGGGCGCCGCCGGGGCTGAGATCTCCCAGCCCTGGGTGCCCGGGGCGCGCTCCCGTGGCTCTCCGTTCCCGGGCGCGCCCCTGCCGCCTGCCACCTACACAGTACGCTGGCGGAAGGGGACATGGGAGCGACCTACTGTCTGTTTCTCCGAATGGACAATAAAGTTTGCAAAGTTTGAAAAGGCAGAGGAAAGTCCACGCCCCTGGCCGCCTGGGCGTGGGTGCCTGGGGCCGCGGCAGAGCTCCCCCAGCTCTGCGCTCGCGGAGGCGTGGTCCGTGGCGGGGATGGGGGTCACCGTGGACGTGCACCAGGTGTACAAGTACCCCTTCGAGCAGGTGGTCGCCAGCTTCCTCCGAAAGGTACCAGCCCCCTGTGGCCCGACCAGGGCTCGCGTTCTCCCGCGCTGTCCCTGCTGCCGCGCTCTGGTGTGCCGCTGCCTGTTGCGCTCCTTCCTCGGTCCTGTCCCCGCGGGAATCCGACCCACGACGGAACTACCTCTTCCTCCTGCGCCAGTGTTGCTTCGGGGACGTGCGAGGCGAGGGAGGGGGGCGGATTTCCTCGAAGACTCCCGGGCCAGGATGAGAGAAGAGGCGCTGTGCAGGGCATCACGTCCACACCCCGCCCAGCTGAAGGGAGCAGCTTTGGGCTGAGCTTCACTAATCGACTGACTTGTGGATCTTTCTAGTTCATCACGAACCCCTTAAAAGCTCCTGGAGGCTGTTGAAGCCGTCGTCTTTACTTACTCAGCATTATCATTCTACTACCTCAACACTTTCTCTTTTAACAGCTGTGGGACTTTCAGCATATCACTTTAACCCTCTCCGAGTAGTGTTGTAATCTGTAAAATGGGGAAAATGTAAAATGGTTTCAACTCACAGGGTTGTTGTGAGAATCCGAACGAGATGATGTGAAGTGCATATCACAGTCACTGATTGTTAGTAAGGGCTCCAAAATATTACTGTTTGTACTATTGCGATTGAGAACCCTATTCAAAATATCCCTGTCCCTCTTTCATCCCAAGCGATGTTCCTAGGACTGTGACTGGTGCTAACAGGAACATGGGAAATTTCTTTGAAAAACTGAAAGCACCCCAGCTTTGGAGTGGACTGCAGTGTTGTTGTATGTTTAGTTAAGTTCTCTGGTGACCTTGGCGAAGGGTCTTCTCACCAGGACTTAGTATCTGCAAGATGAAGGTGTCTGTACCAGAAGATCTTTTAAGTTCCCTTTCAGCTTTCATATTCTTAAGCAAGATTTTAAAAAATTGCAATTTGCCTTGGGCAGTAGCCCTGGATAGTGAAATCTATGTGTAGCCTGGAAGCAAAGCTCAGGGCAATGCTGGGGGAGATGAAGGTCATTTTTTTTTTAAGTAATAAGGCTTGACCTCATTACAGGTAACATAGTTGGGGACCCAGGTTACCGAAGGTTAGGATGTGGGTTAACATGGTGTTGTTTCTGAGGTCTCTTTTAGAGGGAACGTCAGCTTGTTGATATTGTTCATTGATTCCAGTTTAGTGCCTAGCACCTATTAGATGTTCATTAAGAATTTGATAAGTGGGGCTGGGATTGTAGCTCAGCGGTAGAGCGCTTGCCTCGCATGCGTGAGGCCCTGGGTTCGATCCTCAGCACCACATACAAAGCAGTAAAATAAAGACATTGTGTCCATCTACAAATAAAAAAAAAATCTTAAAAAAAAGAATTTGATAAGTGAATAAATGAATGAAAGAATAAATTATGGTCTCATGTAGACTTTGCCTTAGGCCAGGCATCTAGGCTCAAAAAAGATATAGCCAAAAAGCCGTCCACTTTTTGTTATGATGAGCACTTTAGAGTATGGATTCTTTAAGGCCACTTGTGTTAGCCAGCTTTCCATCAAAATAATGAAATACCTGAGATAAATAACTTGTAAAGAGAAAAGCTTTGTTGTGGCTGATGGTTTTGGAGTTCTAGTTCATGATCAATTGAGCCTGTCCCTTGGGCTTGTGATAAGGCAGCATATCCTGACAGGAGTACGTGGTGGAAAAAAACTACATCTGAGCCAGGAAGCAAAGAAGAGAGTGAGGAGGCGGCTGACATCCCATAATCCCCTTCAAGGGCATAGCCCCAATGACTTAAGGCACTTCCACAAGGTTCCACCTTCCAAAGCTCCACCATCTCCCAATACCGCTACCCCGAGAACCAAGTCTTTAACATATGGGACTCTGGGAAACATTCAAGATCCAAACTGAAGCACTAACACCCCTTTGCAAAACTCTCCTGGAAGCCGGGTGCGGTGGCTCAAGCCTGTAATCCCAGCCCTTAGGGAGGCTGAGACAGGAGAATTGCAAGTTCAAAGCCAGCCTCAGCAATGGGGAGATGCTATGCAACTGAGTGAGACCCTGTCTCTACATAAAACACAAAATAGGGCTGGGGATGTGGCTCAGTGGTCGAGTATCCCTGAGTTCAATCCCCGGTACCAAAAAAAAAAAAAAAAAAAGAAAGAAAGAAAGAAAGAAAGAAAAAAAACCAACTCTCTTGGATTGTCATCACAAAGAAGTTATCTCTGTCTCCTCACAACTCAAGAGACACCTACTATCTGTAGGCTCAGTTTCTGGCGATGTCTCATTCCCCAATTAGACTAAGCTTTTTCTGGACAGCAGTCACTCCTGCAGAAGCACACAGTGCAGTGCCACACTCTCATTCATAGAGTGCTCAGGTAGATGTTTTCTTTCATTTGATAGGTGTTTTAGATACTTCTGTGTGCCTGCTCTGCCAGGTCTTAGAGAGCCATAGGAGGACAGCAGGCAGGCTCGCTTCTCATGAAGCTGATGATCTGGAGTGGATGAGACTGCCATTAAGAAACGATGAAGAAGTGAACATATAACTCCAGTTGATGGTGCTGTGACGGAGTATGGCAGGAAGCCAGCTGAAAGTGGTCCCAGAAGGTGGTCTTTAGGGAGGCTTCCTTGGGGAGGTGGCAATTGTGACATGATGGCTGAGGTATAAATAGGAGTTTTCTGGGCAAGCTGTGTGTGTTTGTGTATGTGAATGTGGGCTTTCCATTCATTGTCATCTCTAGGCCTCCTAGCAGCCTCAGAAGTTGTTAGAGCTGACTTTCATTTCACAGTATGGAGAAACTGGGGTTCAGAGAAGTTGAAGCAACTTTCTCAAGTTCTAGCAGCCAGCAGGCAGGATGGCCAGGATTTCCAGCACATCTGCTTCCAAAGTTCATACCCCTAACTGGCAGGCGCTGCCGCCTTGCACATTCTGGACACTCAGAGGAGTACTAAGGGAATAAAATCTTTCAAAATCACCTTTGTTGTGTTATTTGTCTCATCTTGGTCTCCTTTTGTGCAGTTTCCTTTCAGGATCTGCTCAACTGGGTGGACCTGTTGTCGCTGAAGTAAAGGTACAGCTTTGATATGTTAGGGTGAGAACATGGATTGTTCTAGTTATTTTCATTGCTTTGTAACAAATCACTCCAAAATTTAGTGACTTAAACCTATGGTAGGCTTTTTTCTTTTCTTTTTGGTACAGGGGATGGCACCCAGGGTCTTGCATGCTAGGTAAGCACTCTACCACTGAATTACATCCCCAGCCCTTTTTAGTTTGAGACAGGGTCTTGTTAAGTTGCTGAGATTAGCCTGGAACTTGGTGATCCTCCTGCCTTAACCTCCTGAGTTGCTGGGATTACAGATGTGCACCACTATGCTTGACTATGATAGGCTTTTAATCCTTTTGATTCTGTGGGTTTTTGTGAGCCATGTGGTATATAGCTGAGGTCACTATTGTGACTGCATTCAGTTAGGATCTGCTATGCTGCTTATAAGATGCTCAGCAAAGTGCCTGCATGGTGAATAAGAACCAAGGAGGACATTTGGTGAGGTACAGTTCTTCAGAGGTTGCCTGGGAGGAGCTATGTGACTGTTTATATGGTGTCAGTAAATCAGTTTGTGTTGAGAGTGTTCAACTTATATTATTTGAAGCCATGAACTGGAAGTCAGTAGACCTGGCTTCTAGTCATTGTTCGATGGAGGGATGGGAAACAGTATTCACAGTGCTTTCAAAGATAAGTGGCACTATAGTGCAACCTTGTGCATTTAGAAAAGGCATCATTTAGGGTCTTCTCCATGAGCTTTTAGAATATGGGGCCTGTGGAAAGTAAATGGAGCTGTTTATGCAAATTAGAAAAGCGTCCTTCTTCCCCTAAGTGGATCTAGCCCTGTGCTCACTGGCCTGCTTGACTGGGAGCCCTTGTACAATAAGCAACATGCACAACTTGTATAAAACAGCCCTGTTTTCTCATCTGTAAACTGGTAATGCCCTCTACCCCACCCACCTCCCAGGGTTGTGAGGATCAAAGTGTAACAATCTGACACACATATGCTTTTTATAAGCCTGAAATAGTAAAAATTGTCTTTCTGGCAAGATACGCTTTTTTCTTTTCTTCTTCTTTTTTGTGTACGTGTATTTTTTTTCCCTCCAAAGGAAAGTACTTGGCAGAAGGGACAATCATAGGAGGATCTCTGGGAAGCATGTAGTCTGATTTTGCACAATGGTATGTTGGAAGCCACGTTAGAACTGAGGAAGTTCTATTTTAAATAGAATCTACTGATCTACAACTTTTGGTATGTTAGGACTTGCCTTCCAAGTTATAATACACTACTATTTTTAAGATGTGAAGGATGTTTGCTCTTCTTATACCTGCCTGTTGGATAC
>CM053405.1:89182761-89199669 GCA_028644305.1 Xerus rutilus | reverse complement strand
AGTCACCTAGGAAAATCTACATTTTGCATTTGTTAGACTGTTACATATACTATGTATGGTGATTTTTGAATAGAATTATATCTTGGGAAAGGGAAAGGAGTTATCTTACTCATTTTGGAAAGAAAGTAAAAATCATAAGTAAAATCAAAATGAAGTCAATTACACCTTGAAAAAATACCTCAAATCACCCATAAAATATCTTACACCTGGTGTATGTGTGCAGTTTTATGGGAAATTCTTTATGCATATTGCAGATTGTGATGTGCTGAACCAGATTCAAGGAAGACAAGAGCTTTTGGCAGAAATCTAGGTCATCAGACCACTTTGCTTTTAGGAGACTCTAGTGTGGAATGAGAAAGGGAGAGTCCCAGTGAGACTATGCTTCTCTGGGGGCTTCACACTTTTGTTATGCATTAGGTTTATAACAAAAAGACTTCATGTCTTAATACTTATTAAGAGAGTTTTTTTAGAGGGAGGAGGGGACTAAATGAGATCATGTACATGGCAACCTCTATCTAATGCAGAGCACCCTGCATGGACATAGTAGATGCTCAGTGAAGCTTTGGCTGGATCCTGATCTGGTTTGACGAATTTCACATCACCCTGTGCTTGAAAAGGTGTTCATAAAAACCTGGCCACCTTTTTACTGCCTTCCCAGGTTGGTGTTCCTACTGCTAATCTTCTTGGAGCAACCTTCCCTCTCTCAAACACTTATTGGACTTCAGGTAAATTTTCGTGAATTAAAACATGAATATTCAAGTTAACCACAAGATGGCGTTAGATCATTTCAAGTAATGCCAGGTAGGAGGAGTCTCAGTTCAATACTTCTTTAATTAGGAAAGAAAAAAAGTTAAAATATGTGCCATTCATGTCATGGTGTAATGGTATTTAGCTGTTGTACATAAACTCCTAATTCCTTTTATCATTCTTGTATGGACATTTGAGGCTCATGCCTGTATAATGCCAAAAGTAGTTGTGTAGGAAAATGACTTAAATCTTGCAAATGATTAATTCCTTGATTGAACAGTTCATGGTGGCTATGTTCAGCTAATAAGATTTTCATTTTACTTTTGTTATTTACAAGCATTGTCTAATGAATGGTCCTTAAGTATTTTACAATGCCCTCTTCCATGGTTTTTCATTTGCTTATCATCCCTCCTTCTGATTTATTGTCTTCTAAGCAGAACTGACATATTTATTTATTATTTGCTTTCCCAATTAACATGCAGATTCTGTAAGAGGCTACAATTTTGTAGCCAGATACTATATCCTGTGTGCATGGAAGAGTGTTTGGCATGGTATGTTCTCAAAAAAACTTGAATGAAGAACAACTAGAGAGTTTTCACTGTTACTTAACCAACACCTTTGTATTAAAAAGCCAATACTAAGATTATGTAAAAGCATAAAGTATTTGAGTTTATAGTCTTTAGGAATTTCACTGACAACTCAGTAAAGTATCAGAACTTGAGAACTTTTGTCACTATACTTCTGTGGTGATTACATTTCTAATTTGTTTTGCGATTTAGTTTAGTAGTCTAAACTAAACATACAGTATATTTATAATATGATATTCAATCGGGATTTATTTGTGTGTATACAGTGAGCAAAGCAGAATGTAGTACAGGAAACAGTCTTAGTTACTTTAGTGCACAAGTTAGTTTACACACATACGCACATGCTTCCAGGACTTTGGGAGTCTTGGATTCTCCCCTGCTTCAAGGGCCCTGTGTAAGTGAAAGTTTCTTGTGCTGAGAAGCAGAATATCTAATCCTGACTCTGGGATAGACATGTGTCTCTGAAGGGCTGAACTTCAGAAAGCCAGTTGTTGTAATTTTGAGTACTTCTTTCCAGGGATAAGAATTTTTTTTTTTTTTTTTAAATATTTTGTTTAGTTGTAGATGAACACAGTACCTTTATTTATTTTATGTAGTGCTGAGGATCAAACCCAGTGCCTCACGTATGTGAGGCAAGCGCTCAACCGCTGAGCCATAACCCCAGCCCCGAATGAATGTTTTTAAAGCAGTGTATAAAAACCATATTTTTTGGCTGCGGGAATATAGCTCATTGGTAAAGTATATGGGAGGCCTTGGGTTCAACTCCCAGTCCTGCAAAACAAACGAATTAACAAACCATATTTTTCATCAGTTACCAAGATTGCCACTGCCAGGATGGAGGTATAAGTGGCATTTGCCGATGTGGAAGGTCAGGTTGTGTTGAGACAGCTGAAGAGTGAGATGCTACCCCCTTCACAGACTAGTTCCCGAGTAAGGGAAGGCTTGTCATCGAGGTCCCACTTCACTCACTCAGCAAATAGTTATTGGGTGCTTCTCATGTGCCAGACACCGTGCTGGTCAGTGGAGAAATGGTAGTAATGGATGCAGATGACATTCTTGCCTCATAGAGCCAAGGTTCTAATCTAGTGTCTTTCTGGGGCTGCAGATTATCTTTAAGCATGTGTGAAAATGACAGACCCTTTTCTCTGAAAATCAGTTGGTCAGACTCTTAAAGACATAGGTGTGTAGGAACAGGTGTGTACACACACACACACACACACACACACACACACAGGTGCCTGCGGTGCTGCTGGGTGGGGGAGACATACTCACATTTCCTATTCCATTTCTTAGGATTCAGGTGACTTAAAGCTCAAGTTCTTCAAGTGAAGTCCCCTCTGCTCTCACCCCTCAGCTTTCCTGTTGCTATTACCTCTTGCTCAGCATTTTCTGATGCCTTGGATAAGACTTCCTGCTAATTTCCTTTTCCAATTTGATCACATGAGAGACAGGAAACCTGGAGAGGCCTGGGCCAAGGGGCTCAGCAGGCTCAAGTCCGTAGCCACCTGATGTATGACACTGAGGGAGTCACTTCTGCTCCTTCCATCTCTCCTTTCACATCTGAGTAATGGAGAAGGTTGGGTTAGAGTAACTGGCGAGGTAATTTCATAGTGGGTTAGGAGGGCTGATTTTGGAGGCACAGAGAGTATCTGTGGGTAAATTACATTACCCCAATACATTACTCATGAACTCTTTTGAGAAAATTATTTAATTTATTAACCAAGCCTTATTTCTCACATATAAAATGGAAAAAAATAACACTTCATGAATGGTTTTGAGAATTAACTGAAATAAGGTATGTAAATCGCCAAGGACAGAAATGGTAGCTATTATCAACGTTATTACATCCAAATTGTCTTTCAAGAGAATTTAATCAGCAAATTAAATATTTATAGAGCACCTACTATTTCCCTGGCATGGTATGTGTCTATGATCATTATCCTGAGATGCTAATCCAGCTACCAGGCAATGGTTACAGGACAGTAGTGAAGGAATTCTTTCTGTATTAAACAGGCCTGGTTTGATTTCCTCACTCTACTAAGGGCCGGATGGATGACTCTAACCAATCCAATCTTTATTCAGTATCCATTTCTGAAAAATGGGATAATGATATGTAACTCGTTCATAAGAGAGCAGCTGTGAATTTACTCGGGATCATGCAATTAAAGCATTTAGATAGTGCCTGGCATGAAGAACACTCTTGATTTACATTAGGCTGGCTCAGTATTGATAGCATTATTATTTGTTAATTAGTTTAACCTCATCCCCCCAACCCTGCCCAGGGCTAGGTTAGAACTGAATCTTCCCTTATGCAAGTCTAGGCTTCTTACTTATCCAGGCTCAATGATGAAATTAATATACTTGATTTAAAACTGGCCTTTACTGAGAGGTTGCTTGGCAAATATTTATGGATCCTGCAAATAGCTGTGGTTTCTGCTAACTAATTCACTTTGGTAAAAGATGCATTGTAATTCTTCTTTATGTTTTTTCATTTAGTACCCAAACCCCATGGATAAAAACGTCATCTCTGTAAAAATTGTGGAGGAAAAAATAGGTAAGTTCTCTGAGTGTACCCACATGTCAGTGGTTGTCAGGTGACACTGACTTTTGTAGAGTGTGTACATGTGTGTGTCCTATTTTGTCTTAAAGAATTTTCTTGTTACTTTTAATGGTAAGACTGAGCTGCAAGTGGGGCGTGGTGATGGCGCACACCTGTGATTACAGTGGCTTGGAAGGCTGCGGTAGGAGGATCAAGGGTTCAAAGCCAGTCTCAGCATCTGAGCGAGGCACTAAGCAACTCAGCAAGATTCTCTCTCTAAATAAAATACAAAAAAGGACTGGGGATGTTGCTCAGTGGTTAAGTGCTCTCAAGTTCAATAACTGGTGCAAAAGAAAAAAAAAGACTGAGATACATCATTGTAATAGGTAACATTTCATTTTGGGGCACTTAATATGTACCAGGCACTCTTGCTTTGATTATTTAATGAATGAAGAAATTGATGTATAGAGAGATTAAATAATTTACCCTAGGTCTCATAGCTATTTTTAAAAATATTTATTTATTTATTTATTTAAATGCATTTCAAGTCATAGTACATATATAGAGCTCAATTTTCCATCTCTCTGGTTGCAAACAAGATAGAGTCACACCATTTGTGTCTTCACACATGTACCTGGGGTAGTGATGTCCATCTTATTCCACCATTTTTGCCACTCTCATTTCCCCTCCCCTCCCCTCCCCCATCCCCCCTTCCATCTAAAGTTCCTCCATTTCTCCCATGCTCCCCACCCCCACCCGCCTTATGTATCAACATCCACTAATCAGAGAGAATATTCGGCCTTTGATTTTTTGGGATTGGCTTACTTCCCTTAGCATGATGTTCTTCAATTCTATGCCATACTTTTATTCTCTTTTATTGCAGAATCATATTCCATTGTGTATATATACCACAGTTTCTTTATCCATTCATCTGTTGAAGGGCATCTAGGTTGCTTCCACAGTCATAGCTATATCTTTATCCTAAGTTTGCATATCATTTTGTAGATGGCAAAACAAGTGTGAGTAATAGCATATTATGAGATGTGACCGGAGAATGGTTAGATTATGGAGTCATAAATGTACTTGACACTGTGTTTCAGTGTTGTTTAGAGATAAGGTGGACCAATGATGGCTTGTGATGCTTGTTTTTGAGAGTTTTATTGGAATATCGCCACACCCATTTGTTTACCTATGGCTGCTTCCTTTCTGTAATGGCAGAGCTGAGTTATTTTCCACAGAGGCCTTAATGCTCACAAAACAAATTATTTACCATATGGCTCTTTGCAGAAAATGTTTTCTGACCCCTGGGCTAGTGCTTAGGCATCTCTCCTGTTCTTCGTCAAGCCCATCTTCAATGGAAGGGTTGTCACTGTCGTTTGAACTCGAGGAATGGGCAGTGCAGGAAGCTGTGACGATGTACGTCATTGATGCACAAACCTTTGGAGACACCCAGACCACTGTCTAACATGCCCTGCAGGGTTCTTAGAAATCATAAGATGCTTCTGTTGGTCACATGACTCTGAGGCCCCTTCTGTTTGATAGATATAAAACTATCTTTTGTTTGTAAGGGTATTTTCTGTACTTATATAACTAGATCAATATATTTAAAAACCATCTTCTCATATACCTGCATTCAGTATGGGAGGAAGTTTTTATCTGACATCAGACACATCTGACTCCCACGCCTGATTTGTTATTACCTGCATGGCTTAATTTTTGGGAGGCTTTGTTTGTTTGTCTAAGCTCCTGAGTGGTAAAATAATCTGGTTTTTAGGTTGTTGTGAAGGTCAACATTGAGAAAACAACGAGCATATTGTAAAGTGCTATAGGGTATTATTTATAATGTCTGACATTGTCAAGGGCATCTTTGCTTCTAGGAGTGGCTCATCCGTTTTAAGTGTGGGGATGAGATGGCCAGAGGGACTGTGGACAGGCAGATGGTTTTGCAGTAATTCTGGGCAGTCAGGATGTTTGCAATCAGGGGTCAGAATTATGACCTGCAGTGTAGCTGAGTCCCAGTAATCCTCAGAGCAAATAATAGCACTTCATGGACCTTTATTCATTTATTTATATGTGGTGCTGAGAATCGAACCCAGTGCCTCACACATGCTAGGCAAGCGCACTACCAGCGAGCCAAACCCCAGCCTGCAAATAACAACACTTCAAAGTTTGTCTTTTTTTTTGCCTCTGTCTCCCTTTTCCTTAACTCACATATATTGTGCTTTTTATACACCTGGCACTATTCTGGAAACTTTTCTACAAAACAGAATGGTTCTGCTCCCAGGGGATCAATTCCTCTATGAGCAAAGAGTATGGCTTATATAATTAATTAGCCATAGGCTTAAACTCTAGTTAGAATCTGTGCTTCAAAGTGTAGTACAGAAGCTGGCAGAACGAGATTCTCCATCTTTTTTTTTGTTTGCACCAGGGATTGAATCTAGGGGCTCTTAACCACTAAGCCACATCCCCAGCTCCTTTTAATTTTGAGATAGAGTCTCGCTAAGTTGCTCGGGCCTCACTAAGTTGCTGAGGCTGGCTTTGAACTGGCAATCCTCCTGCCTTAGGCTCCCGAGTCACTGGGGTTGTAGGCATGCGCCACTACGCACATCTTAGATTCTCCATCTTAACGTGAAACATTCTCTTTATTAGAATTGAGCAGAAGGCTCATGGGCCATCGTCACTGGAGCATTGACATTGATAATCCAGAGTAACACACAGTTTGTGATTCTTTTATCCTTGACTTTAGCATGTGCATTGTGAGTTGTTTAAAGTTTTGCCCTCATTCCCTGATCATAGATAAGGAATACCTGTGATTTGGCTCAGAAGAGTGGTGAAGGAAATTTGAGTTTTGAGTTAAACATTTTCTCTAGGAATTTTACATATGGAATATTGAGGTTGACTTTAAAAGGTTTACGTCAAGAATATTTTTTCTTAATTTTTTTGAGTGTGAAATTTTCTTCTCTAGATGAATCAACAGGAATCATCTATAGAAAGAGGATTGCAGTCTGCCAGAATGTGATTCCAGAAATTTTAAGAAAGGTAAATTCTTTATAAAATTTAACCACAGTAAATGTAATACTGTGTAAAACAGCTATGGAGAGAGACATCATTTTCTGATGAGATGGAGAGCTAGAACTTCCTACTCCTACTGCCTTACCTCTCTTTGGAGGAGGAAAACCTTTTCATATCCACGCCACTTTTGGCAGATGCTGCTGGAGATACTTTGTCCTTGTCTCTGTCTCTATTTCTTGTATGAAGGGTTCTTAATGGATGTAGAGATGTTCTACGATTATTTGAAAGGTACTCTTGGCATTTTACATGAAGTGATACTGTTTTCAATCTGTATATGTTTAGAAATGACTCAGGTAAAAATGATTAGATGGGGAAAGTTTGTTAGTACTTAGTCTGATAGTAAGGAAGTTAAAAGCTTCAGGTTCCTAATTCACCATCAGAGATAAGTAATTTCTGAGAGTATAATGTTCTTAGTGCTCTGTGTAAATATTTTTGTGTATTTCTGTGAAATAATATTATTGATCATGAAATCTTCATGATGGCAAATTGTTTTCTCTCTTTGAAATCCTGAAGCACTCTGCTGATTCTTTGTTGCAAAAAGGTGAGTGGAAAATTTTAATCGCTTGGCTTGAACCATAGAAGGACTTGTGACAAGTTGTTTTGCAATTATTAGGAAGTAAGAGGAAAGCATTATGATACACACGTTTAAAAATGCCTCAGATGGTTGTTTCAACCTGCAAGAGATTCTGTGTGTGATTTAGAACTCAACTTGGCTCCTGCTGATTAGCTTGCAAATTAAATTGCTGTGCTGGATGTAGGGAAAACGGCAGCTTCTATCACTTCCCCATCATGGATTAAAAGACTCTGTCACATTCTTAGTGGAAAGAAAGCTAATATGTCAATGAAAATGAACTTTCTTTTATTTTCCAGATGGTAAAATGTGTTACGCTGTAGCAGCAAATTATTACTGGCTTTTTCCACAGAGTGCATACCCTGCCTTTGCCCTATACACTCACTTTGAATCTATTATTTAGAAAGGCATTCAACTTTGTCTTGTATCTCAATTCTTAAATAATTTAAGGATACCTCTGACTTGTACAATTCTGCCTTTGTAGTTTTCCATATCTTCTCTACCTAGGAAAGAATACAGTTCTAGGTATTGGACAGAGTTTAAAATGAAGAAAATATTTTACTTGATAGTACCCTGCATGTGAGCCTGCAAGTGGGCCCGATTAGAATCCATCAATTTAAGAAGGCCATAACCAGCCCTAGAGGAGACACGAAGGAGGCTGATAATTTGCTTAGTGTTTAGCAGTTAGGGAAATTAGGCCAGGCACTGTACAGCCTACATAAATCCTGGGCCATTTGCATGTCCTCGCCAGTTCTCGGTAAGGTCGTAGTGTGTTTGATTGCCAAAGACTCAGCATTGGTGAGTCGTCGCCTGTATGTCAGGGGCTCTTGTCCTCTTTATTACAAGACTGAAAGCAGCTTTCAATTCCCTGTATAACTTGCTTTTCTTAAATTGAGAAAGGCATCTTTCCTCTGTTGGCAGGTGAGCATTTTAAAGATCCCTAGTATCCAGTTAGAAGAGGAATCGTGGCTCAATCCTCAGGGAAGAAACATGGCTATACGGAGCCACTGCCTTACGTGGACACAGTATGCATCCATGAAAGAAGAGTCTGTCTTCCGGGAAAGTATGGAAAATCCAAATTGGTAAGGTCACCTCTATGTGTGTGTGTCTGTGTGTGTGTGTTTTGAGTACAGGGATGCACATATGAGCACATACATTAAAAAACTAAGATTTCGATCTCTGTTTGCAACTACGTAAGTGCCACATAATTAGTTTTTTGATCACATAAGTAATAAATGAGTAAATATTTCTTTGGAGGAAAATAATGGAGCTCAACTCTTCTGACTGTCTGTTCCAATCCTGGTGTCTTGTCAGCTTCTCCAGAGGCAGTGAGTATTTTTAGTTTGTAGAATATTGTTCCAGACCTTTAGCAGATACCTTAGGGCACTTTTATAATGTACTCATAAAAGCTGAATATATGGTTTCATATATTGTTTTTACATACATGATTTTATGCCATGCAAATTATTTTATAACTTTTTTTTTTTTACTAAATGGAATATTTCTGAGCTTTACCCATTTGAGACATGTATGTATGTATATATCTTATATATATTATATCTGACTTATTCTTTTACATAGCCTTTGACTACTCTACATTTTATATAGTTAGTTCTTTTTTGATAGAAACTCAGATGGTCTCTAGTTTCTATTACAAACAAGAATACAATATCTGTGAGGCATATGTTTCTTATATGTGGCCCTTTATGCTATATTTGAGCATTGCTCTAAGTAGAATTTTTAAATGTTTTGAGGTTTGTTGAGAAATCATTTACATATAATAAAATTTATTCGTAGTTTAATAGTTCTGTGAATCTTGACAAACATATACAGTTGTGTTGCTACTCCTATAATTAAACTCTTGCACATTTAAGGTATATATTAATTATATATTACAAGACAATTCAACAGGAAAAAGAATAATCTCTTTGACATATCATTTTGGGACAACTGAATATCTACATATGAAAAGAATAAAGTTGGTCTCCTGCCTCACACCAAATATAAAATTAAGTCGAAATGGATCAAATGACCTAAATAATGAAAAAGTTAAAGCTATAATATACTTAGAAGAAAACAGGTATAAATTTTTGTGATCTTAGATTAGGCAATTTTTTTTAGATATGACAATAGAGAAGACAAAGCATCAAAAGAAAAAATACATAAAATTGACTTTATTAAAATTAAAAGCTTTAAAAATTTTTTTTATTCTAATTAGGTATACATGACAGCACAATGTATTTTGATTCATTGTACATAAATGGAGCACAAACTTTTCATTTCTATGATTGTACACGATATAGAGTCACAACGTATGTGCAGTCATACATGCACCTAGGGCAATGATGTCCATCTCATTCCACCATTTTTCCTATCCCATGTACCTCTCACCCCCTCCCCTTTGACCAAAGTTCTTCTATTCCTTCGATGCCCCTTCCCCATTCTGGATCAGCATCCACTTATCAGAGAGAACATTTGGCCTTTGGTTTTATGGGATTGGCTTACTTCGCTTAGCATGATGTTCTCAGCTCCATCCATTTACTTGCAAATGCCATAATTTTATTCTCTTTTATTGCTCAGTCATATTCCATTGTGTATATATACCACAGTTTCTTTATCCATTCGTCTATCGAAGGGCATCTAGGTTGGTTCTACAGTTTAGCTATTGTGAATTGTGCTGCTATAAGCATTGAAGTAGCTGCATTATTGTAGTGTGCTGTTTTGAAGTCTTTAGGGTATAGGCCGAGGAGTGGGATGCCTGGGTCAAATGGTGGTTTCATTCCAAGTTTTTTAAGGAATCTCCATACTGCTTTCCAGATTGGTTGCACCAGTTGCAGTCCCACCAGCAATGTTTGAGTGTGCCTTTTTCACCGCATCCTCGTCAGCACTTATTGTATTTGTATTTTGGATAGCTGCCATTCTGACTGGAGTGAGATGAAATCTTAGTTTTGATTTGCATTTCTCTAATTGCTAGAGATGTTGAACATTTTTTCATATATTTGTTGATCGATTGTATATCTTCTTCTGAGAAGTTTCTAATCAGCTCCTTAGCTCATTTATTGATTGCATTGTTTGATTTTTTTGGCATTAAGTTTTTTGGGTTCTTTATATATTCTGGACATCAGTGCTCTATCTGATGTGCATGTGGCAAAAATTTACTCCCAGAATGTAGGCTCTCTGCTCACCTCATTGATTGTTTCTTTTGCTGAGAAGAATCTTTTTAATTTGAGTCCATCCCATTTATTGATTCTTGATTTTATTTGTTGCACTTTAGGAGTCTTGTTAAGCAAATTGGGGCCTAATCTGACATGTTGAAGGTTTGGGTCTACTTTTTCGTCTATGAGGTGCAGGGTCTCTGTTCTAATTCCTAGATCCTTGATCCACTTTGAGTTGAGTTTTGTGCATTATGAGAGATAGGGGTTTAGTTTTATTTTGCTGCATATATTGTTGAAAATTTGCTGCATATATTGCTATTGTTGTTACTATAGCTTTGTAGTATATTTTGCTGCATGATGAGAGATAGGGGTTTAGTTTTATTTTGCTGCGTATAAAATAAAAAAAAAATAAGATTTCCAGTTTTCTCAGCACCATTTGTTGAAGAGGCTATCTTTTCTCCACTGTATGTTTTTGGCACCATTGTCTAGTATGAGATAACTGTATTTATGTGGGTTAATCTCTGTGTCATCTATTCTGTACCCTTGGCCTACAGATCTGTTTTAGTGCCAATACCATGCTATTGTTGTTACTATAGCTTTGTAGTATAGTTTAAGGTCTGATATTTTGATGCCTCCTCTTCACTCTTCTTGCTCAGGATAGCTTTGGCTATTCTCGGTCTCTTATTTTTCCAAATGAATTTCATTATTGCCTTTTCTGTTTCTATAAGGAATGATGTTGGGATTTTAATTAGAATCGTGTTGAATCTGTATAGCGCTTTGGATAGTATGGCCATTTGGACAATATTAATTCTGCCTATCCAAGTGCATGGGAGATCTTTCCATCTTCTAAGATCTTCAATTTCTTTAGTGTCCTATAGTTTTCATTGTAGAGATCTTTCACCTCTTTTGTTAAATTGATTCCCAAGTATTTTCTTTCTTTCAGGCTATTGGATAGTTTTCCTGAATTCTCTTTCAGAGGATTCATCACTGATGTATAGAAATGCATTTGATTTATGGGTGTTGATTTTATATCCTGCTACTTTTCTGAATTCATTTATTAATTCTAGAAGTTTTCTGGTAGAATTTTTTGGATCCTCTAAGTGTAGAATTATGTTGTTGGCAAATGATGATAGTTTGAGTTCTTCTTTTCCTATTCGTATTCCTTTATTTTCTTTCATCTGCCTAATTACTCTGGCTAGAGTTTCAAGGACTAGGTAGAATAGAAGTGGTGAAAGAGGGCATCCCTGTCTTATTCCTGTTTTTTAAAGAGAAAGCTTCCAATTTTTCTCCATTTAGGATAATGTTAGCCTTTGGTTTAGCATAGATGGCTTTTACAATGTTGAGGTTCTTCCTACTATCCCGAGTTTTTCTAGTGTTTTAAACATGAAAGGTTGCTGTATTTTGTCAAATGCTTTTCTGTATCAATTGGATGTGATGGATAACAATGATTGATTTCCATATGTTGAACCAACCTTGCATGCCTGGAGTGAACCCCACTTGATCATGGTACACTATTTTTTAAATATGTTTTTGTATGCAATTTGCAAAATTTTATTGAGAATATTTGCATCTTATGTTTATCAGATAAATTGATCTGAAATTTTTCTTTCTTTTATGTGACTCTGTCTGGTTTTGGTATTAGGGTGATACTAGCATCATAGAATGAGTTTGGAATGGTTTCCATTTTTTCTATTTCATGGAATAATTTGAGGAGTATTGGTATTAATTCTTCTTTGTAGATCTTGTAGAACTCAGCTGAGAATTCGTCTGGTCCCAGGCTTTTCTTGGTTGGTAGGCTTTTGATGGCGTCTTCTATTTCTTGCTTGAAATTGATCTGTTTAAGTTGTGTATATCCTCCTGGTTCAGTTTGGGTAGGTCATATGCCTCTAGAAATTTGTCGGTGTCTTTTGGGTTTTCTATTTTACTGGAGTATAAATTTTTAAAATAGTTTCTGATTATCCTCTGTATTTCAATAGTGTCTGTCATGATATTTCCTTTTTCATAATGAATTTCAGCCATTTGAGTTTTCTCCTATTTGTTAGGGTGGCTAAAGGTTTGTCAATTTTATTTATTTTTTCAAAGAACTAGTTTTTTGTTTTGTCAATTTTTTGAATTGTTTCTTTTGTTTCTATTTCATTGATTTCAGCCCTGATTTTAATTATTTCCTGTCTGCTACTTTTACTTTTGGTGTTGGTTTGTTCCTCTTTTTTTAGGGCTTTGAGATGTAGTATCAAATTGTTTATTTGTTGACTTTTTCTTCTTTTAACAAATGAGCTTAATGCAATGAACTTTCCTCTTAGCACTACCTTCATAGTGTCCCAGAGATTTTCATATATTGTATCAGAGTTCTCCTTTACCTCTAAGAATATTTTATCTCCTCCCCGATGTCCTCTGTTATTCATGTGTTATTCATTAGTGTGTTATTTAGTCTCCAGGTGTTGGAATAGTTTCTATTTTTTATTTTATCATTGATTTTTAATTTTATTCAATCATGGTCAGATAGAATGCACGGTAGTATCTCTATTTTTTGTATTTGCTAAGACTTGCTTTTTGGCATAATATAGTCTGTTTTGGAGAAGGATCCATGTGCTGCTGAAAAAAAGTATATTTGCTCATTGATGGATGGAATATTCTATATATGTCTGTTAAGTCTAAATTATTGATTGTTTTTTTGGGTTCTATAGTTTCTTTGTTTAGTTTGTTTGGAAGATCTATCCAGTAATGAAAGAAGTTTGTTAAAGTCACCTAGTATTATTGTGTTGTGGTCTATTCGATTCTTGTAGCTGAGAAGGGTTTGTTTGATATATGTAGATGCCCCATTGTTTGGGGCATAGATATAAAGAATTGTTATGTGTTGTTGATGTATGATTCCTTTAAGCAGTATGAAATGTCCTTTTCCCCCCTTTTCACTAACTTTAGTTTGAAGTCCACTTTATCTGATGTGAAGATGGAAACCCCTTTTGCGGTCCATGTGAGTGATATGATTTTTCCCCGCCCTTTCACCTTCAGTCTGTGGATGTCTTTTCCTGTGAGATGAGTCTGTTGAAGGCAGCATATTTTGGGTCTTCTTTTTTGTAATCCAGTCAGTCAGTCTATGTCTTTTAATTGATGAGTATAGGCCATTCACATTCAGGATTATTATTGAAATAAGATTTGTAATCCCCGTCATTTTGGTTTATTTTTGGCTTTTAACTTGACTTAGTTTTTCCTTTGATTGGCTTTTCCTTTAGTATAGTTCCTTTCTTTGCAGATTTTCATTGTTGGTTATCATTTCCTCCTCATGGAATATTTTGCCAGAAATGCTCTATAATGCAGGCCTTCTTTCTGTAAATTCTTTTAACTTTTGTTTATCATGAAAGGTTTTTATTTCATCATCAAATCTGAAGCTTATTTTGCTGGATATAAGACTCTTGGTTGGCATCCATTTTCTTTCAGAGCTTGGTATATTTTGTTCCAGGATCTCCTGGCTTTGAGGGCCTGGTTGAAAAATCTGCTGAGATCTGAATTGGTATCCCTGTATATGTAATATGATTCCTCTCTCTTGTGGCTTTTAAAATTCTATCCTTATTGTGTATGCTGGGCATTTTCATTATAATGTGCCTTGGTGTGGATCTGTTGTTATCTTGTACATTTGGTGTCCTGTAAGCCTCTTGTATTTGATTTTTCAATTTCAATTTTCAATTTCATGTTTGGGAAATTTTCTGATATTATTTCATTGAAGAGATTGTGCATTCCTTTGGTTTAAATCTCTGTACCTTTTTCTATCCCAGTAAATTTTAGGTTTGGTCTTTTGATGCTATCCCATAATTCTTGGATATTCTGTTCCTGGTTTCTTACCATCTTCACTGTATGGTCAACTTTATTTTCAAGATTTTATATTTTGTCTTCATTATCTGAGGTTCTGTCTTTCAAGTGATGTAGTCTGTTGGTGATGTTTTCTGTTGAGTTTTTTATTTGGTTTATTGTTTCCTTCATTTTAAGAATTTCTGATTTTTTTTTTCACAATCTGTATCTCTTTCTTGAAGTAATCTTTTACTACCAGTATTTGCTCTCTTATCTCTTTGTTGGAATGATCAATTTTTGCCTGTATTTGCTCACTTAGGTCATTCTTTAATTTGCAGATCATTTTAATCATGTGCATTCAGAACTTTTCTGACATTTCATGAACTGCACTGTCAATGGATTCTATTTTTGTAGTATCTATGTTTGTTTGGGGCACTTTCTTCCCTTGTTCCTCATGTTAATTATGTGTCTTCCTTTCTTACAGTGCAGATCTGAGGCATTGCAGGTTCTACCCTATAATCTTGTAGTGTCCCTGCAGATTACCTGTACCTCATCTTGGTGTTTGCTTCTAGTCCCTGGCAGGTGTCCTCCAATGGACACTACTGCAACTAAACTGGTGGTGGCGGCAGTGGAGGTAACTCAAGATAGCAGTGGAGGTGGCCCAAGATGGATGCAGCCACTTTCAGAGATGAGGCTGAGAGAGTGGGACTTACAATGGCTTTGGGCTTCCTGTTCGGAGATGCAGCACTGAGGTGTGCTATGCTGTGGTGGGCAGCTGCTTCTAGGCCCTGTCTGTTGTCCCAAGGTGGATTCTTCTACATGGGAAGGGCTACAGTGATGGCTGCAGTGTCCCAAGATGGATACCGGCTAGGGAGCAGGAGGGTGGACCTCCACTCTGCATAGGGGTGGTCCTGGTCTTGGCTCTCACACAGGTGGGGGAAGGGGTGTCAAACCTGGGCCTGGGTCTGGGCTCTGGCATGAGTAGGCGGCTAAAATTAAAAATTTTTGAGTGTCAAATGAACACTATCAAGAAAGTAAAAAGACAATCAGGAGTATAGGAGAAAACATTGCAAACCATATATCTAATAAGAGTCTAGAATCCAGAATATGTAGAGGACTACTACAACTCAATAATAAAAGGATGGTTCAGTTGAAAAATTGACAAGATATTTGTGTCTTTTCTTAAAGAAGGCATTTCTTAAAGAAGATACACAGCCAGTAACCACACAAAATCTGTGGAGATTATTTGAGAAATGTAAATAATAAACCACAATGAGATACATTTCACACTTAACTAGGGTAGCTATAATTAAAAAGACACACAATAGCTGAGCATGGTTGCACATGCCTATAGTCTCAGCAACTCTGGAGCTGAGGCAGGAGGATCGTGAGTTTAAAGCCAGTCTTAACCATTTAGTGAGGCCCCAGGCAACTCAACAAGACTCTATTTCAAAATAAAAAAATCATAAAAAGGGCTAGGGGAACTGGATGTGGTGATGCACACCTGTAATCCCAGTGGCTCAGGAGACTGAGGCAGGAGGATTGAGAGGTCAAAGTCAGCTTCAGCAAATGCATGCTAAGCAACTCAGTGAGACCCTGTCTCTAAATAAAATACAAAATAGGGCTAGGGATATGGCCCAGTGGTTGAGCACCCCTGAGTTCAATCCTCAGTGCCAAAACAAAACAAAACAAAACAAAAATCATAAAAGTAAAAGACACACAATGGCAAGCATTGGGATGAATGTGGGAAAACTGAAACCTTTATACATTACTGGCAGTACTGGCAGGATGTAAAATTGTGCAACCACTATGGAAAACAGTGTTTTAATGCCTCAAAAATTTAAACATAGAATTACCATTTGGCCCAGAAATTTTACTGCTAGATGTATATTCCGGAGAAATGAAAACATGTCCACACAAAAACTTGTACAAATGTTCATAGCAGCATTATTCATAGTATCCAGAATATGTATATATATATATATATATCCAAATGTCTAGCAGCTGATGGATATTTAACCAAATATGATATACCCATAAAATGGAATATTATTCAGCCATAAAAAGGAATGGAATGCTTATGTATGTTACAACATGGAAAAACCCTAAAGATATTATGTTAACTGAAAGAAGTCAGTTAAAAAGGTCACATATCATGTGTATCATCCATGTATTTGAAATGTCCGGAAAGGGTAAATTCATAGAGTTAGAAAGTGGGTTAGCGATTGCCATAGGCTAGTGAGAGAGAACAGGGAGTAACTGCTAATGAGTATGGAGTTTTTTGAGGGGAATATAAAAATGTTCTGGAATTAGTGTTGATGATCACTCAACTCTGTGAATATATTAAATTTCATTAAATTGTACACCTTAAAAAGGTGAATGTTATCCAGGTGTGGTGGTACATGCCTGTAATCTGAGTGGCTAGGGAGGCTGAAATAGGAGGATCATGAGTTC
>CM053405.1:89140292-89182261 GCA_028644305.1 Xerus rutilus | reverse complement strand
TATATATATATATATACTGTTCATTGAAAGTGCATATAAAGGTGTTTAATATGAAAAAAAAAAAGAATGGAATTGTCTCATTTCATGCAAAAAGTCTTCCATTTCGTCTATTTTATTTTAGCCTTGATTTTTGAAGGCATTTGGGCTATTGGCTTGTCTTAAAAGCTGAACTAAACCTTTATTCATTACAGTAAAATGGCAATTATTCCTGAGAATCCAGAGAAAGCATCCTTTAGAAACCTTTTCCTGTGTGTGTGTGTGTGTGTATGTGCACGCATACATTTAATTTTATTTGAGACAGGGTTTCACTGAGTTGCCCAGGTTGGCCTTGAACTTGTGTTCTTCCCTTCTCAACCTTCCTAGTAACTGGGATAACAGGCATGTACCAGTGTGCCTGACTCTTTGTGTATGTATGTTTAAATATTTAAAATAGTTATTCTGATTTTGAAAAAAATGATACATGCCTCTTGTAGAAAATATCGACCAATTCTGGGAACAAAAAGAAAAAAATTCGGGCTGGGGTTGTAGCTCAGTGGTAGAGCGCTTGCCTCGTATGCGTGAGGCCCTGGGTTCGATCCTCAGCACCACATACAAAGCAATAAAATAAAGACATTGTGTCCATCTACAACTAAAAAAAATTTTAAAAAAATTCTCTTTACCTAGAGATAGTTATCTGTTCATATAATTTTCTTGGTCCATTCCTAATGGACACTTAGGCTTTTTAAAATGAATTTTTTAGATATTACAAACAGTGCTGTAATGAAAATCTCTAGAGTCTGTATTTTTATACTTAATTACCTTTTAAGGTAGATGGAGTAAGTGGGGTTTCCTGGTCAAGATTATGTGCATTTTTTATTTTGGTATTTATGGTTTGACTTTTAAAAAGCTTTGACCAATGAACACTTTTTTGCTTTCTTTTGTCCATTATGACCTAATCCACTCAAACACTATATTTTATATCACCCACATAGAAGACTCATTTATTGACACGTAGTATGACATAAGGTCTAAACTAGATCTTTCATGTGTAGCTTTTGAGGCTCTGGTTAAAAAACTTGCCCAAGGTGATACAGTTAGTAAATCTGAGGCAAGATATGAATCCAGGTACAGACTTTACTTTGGGCGAAGGGTTGAGAAAGGAATATGGAAATTTACAAAAGGTGGGCTTATCTGAGGCCACAGAGTGCTTTGGATCCCAGGTATGGAGAATGGGTTTTGTCCTTCAGCAAAAAGTGTCTACAAGAAGGCTTCTGAACAAGGGCAGCTATGCAGAGAGCTGTGAACCAGATTCTAGAGCATGTTTTCTTAGCTCTTGATGTGGATTTAGAAGCATTTAGGCAGGCATTCTAAATGAGTGGGTAGTCTGGAAGTGGGAAGGATGTCAAAGAAAGAAAGACGTGTTATTATTTTCACTTCCCTCCTTTGCCAGAGAATGTGAGAGTAATGACCAGCCAGTGTACCCAGAAGATGAAATATGGACAGTTTTTTCAAAGGGGGAAAAAAAACCCCAAATTTGTCATGGCTGCTGAACCTAAAATTAGACCTTCAAGCTATGTGCTGGTTAGCAGGTGTGGGTGTGTGACAAGAAACCAGATGTCACTGTCCCTGTGCGTGGCCTACTGGCTCACTTCAGAGATGGGCTTGAAATCGGTTTCCTGTAGATCTGACTAAAGCCTTGCTCTTTGTCTCTTCACAGAGATCTTATTTTGGCTTCCCACTGAAGTCTCCACAGTTGTGACCTTTTTTTCGGACAAGAGCTACATTGGTCCTTCCCCCATCTGTTTTCTC
Organism: Xerus rutilus; assembly: GCA_028644305.1. Lineage (NCBI taxonomy): Eukaryota > Metazoa > Chordata > Mammalia > Rodentia > Sciuridae > Xerus > Xerus rutilus. The sequence continues at coordinate 89,180,473 of CM053405.1, read as the reverse complement.
AGACGACTGGATAGTTCTCTCCCTCCTCCTCCTTTTTTATGGACCTGAGGATTGCACTCAGGGCCTTGTGCATGTTAGATAAGCACTCTACCACTGAGCTACTTCCCCACCGTTTTTTCTAAAATTTTATTTTGAGACAGGGTCTCATTAAGTTGCCCAGGCTGGCCTTGAACTCGAGAACTTCCTGCTTCAGCCTCTTGAGTAGCTGGGATTAGACATGTGTGCCTCCAAGACTGGCACACTAGGATATTTCTAATGTGTTTTCTTCCTCTACTAACTTTATCTGACATTTTCCTGCTGTAGTTTTTATGGAATGGAATTTCTGTCCTTTTTGGAAGGTAGAGTGATCTGCTAATTTTTATTCATCTAACTCTTCCAGAGCCCAGGTTGCCACTGTGCCTTGAGAGAGGTCCTCTGATACTTTATCTGTTCTCCTGTACCAAGTAGGTTGCCTTTTGCTGCAAATAACAGAAGCCACAACTCAGACAATAGCAGCTCTCCATTACTTATGTTTTACTGTATGCCTGGTGCTGTTCTAAGTGCTGTGTGTGTGTGTGTGTGTGTGTGTGTGTATACAGTAGGTATAAATATATCAATTTATTTAATACTCATAATGACTCCCAGTTTGAATTCTTATTGTCCCCATTTTATGTACTCGAAGTTAGTAACTTATACAGGGTAAGATGGCTAGTAAATGGCAGTGTCAGAATCAGACCCGGGCACTTTGGCTTCATAATCTGTGCTGTTGACAACTATCATGCGTTTCTTCTCTGCCAGGAACCATTTTAGCTTAAATTAAAGTGGGCTGTATTTCCATACTTCTATTCTTTTGGCTCTATCTTTCCCTGCTTCTTCTTTCCCCCTGCTAGTTTGGATTCCTATTGAAGCTATGGTCAGCATGCCTCTTTGACCACATTAGAGGAACAAATCTGTGTGAGAGAGAGAGAGAACCTGTCTCCCAACCTGAGGGAAAAGACTGTTCCCCCAAGACCAGCTGAGTCCATTTAGATCCCCCACTCCCTCTGGACCATTAAGAGTGATCAGAGGAATGCTGTGGACCAAGAGGATCTGTCCCCAGGACTGAGGCGAGGTCAGTGCCCCCTGCAGGATGTGGGCTTCCTGGGAGAGTAACTGGAGTGTAGTGGAAGAGGCACTGCCCGCCTTTCTTTCTATCCCTCTTTTCTCTTTACCATGGTATCCACTGTCTTTGTTTTGCTTTGGAAGTAACAGAAACTCATTACTGCAAATGATAGGGACATCTCTGTACCAGTGATCAGGCCACTCAGGAACTCGGGAGCCAGCAAGAAGCAGTCTCATGGTCCCTTGTTTCTCCTGTGTCTGGCTCATTGATTAAAGGATTTACTGAACTGTTTTATTCACACAGTTAGCCTGGCTCACCTAGGCCTGTGCAAGGTCTCATGTGTCCCAGTGACTGACTAGATCTTTGAGTTAGAATCCCACCCCTGAAAATAATTATAAGACCTTGCATAGTTAACTTTGCTTCTTTATGCCTTGGTTTCCTCATCTGTGTGATAGGAATGCTATTCCTACCTCAGAGTATTGTTGTGAGGATTAAAATAGTACATGAGAAAGCTTGGAGTAGCACCAGCCCATGGTGGAAAGTAAATGTCAGTGTCTGATATTATTACTTTTGTTATTGTTATTATCAGAATCTTAAAAATTCCTGTGACTTTGATTCTAATCCCCAGTATTCATTTGTTATACAGAAGCAGTGCTTATAATTACGTACCATTATACCACAAGAACATGCTCCATGTTGAGAATTTTGCATTTCCTCAGTACACTGTCTCCACAGGTATTATGAACTTCCAATTCAAGACTCATGAGAGTAGGAACCTTCTATTTTAGTTCCAGAGTGGAATTTAAACCCTGGAGAGAATAGTATTCAGGGGCTAATGCAAGCATTTGGCAGAATTCCTTTTTATTTCTGATTCTTTTCTTGGTTCCTATAGTGACTCGTGGTTGCAGCTCCAGGGTCGCCACACAGGTTGCCTTGATGAATGACCTGAGGGTCTGCAGGCTGAAGCTCTGTTTTGCCTTAGGACACTTGGACCAAATCAGAAAATAGAAAAATGAATCTTAATCTGAAATCTAAGAATAAAATTTAAAGTCAGTTTTTGTGAGAATGTGCTTTATTTGTTAGGTAGAGTAAAATATAGGCTTTTACTTTGGAAAATGGAGAATGGAATGTATTCTAGATTTTTAAGGAGAAAGTTATAGTATTTGTTTCTTCCTCCTGAAATCTTACATTTTGAGATAGGCTCCCCTCCTGCTCCCTCACCCCCACCCCCAAGTACCAGGGATTGAACCCAGCAGGATTTAACCACTGAGCCACATCCCAGCCAGTTTTTAAATTTATTTGTATTTATTTGTTTATTTATTTTTATTAAAGACAGGGCCTCACAAAGTTGCTGAGGCTGGCTTTGAACTTGTGATCCTCTTGCCTCAGCCTCTTGAGCCACTGGGATTACAGGCATGTGCCACCATGCTGGGCTTGAGATAGGCTTTTTAATTCCATACTATCTTCTCTTTGCATCTGTTCTTTAAAATATATTTGTTTGAAAAAAAGAAAAAATATATATATTCATTAGTTTTGGGTTCTTATTCTTCTCTTCCTGGTAATAGGTTTTTTTAAAAATCATACTATGTGGAATATTGTTGTGGTGCTTTTGATTTGATTTTGGTAGTTGACACTTTACCCAAGTAATGTAATTCTAAAACTTAATCATCTTTGTGTAAAGGTGTTTCCCTGGACTTTGCCCTTTCACCATAGCTGAATGTTTGTACCAAGTACAGGTTTTTCTTGTATCTTCTAGTTATTACCATGAGTGGAGTCTTCCTCTCAGTTCATGATGTTGCAAAGCTGTTGTTTTTGTGTGTCTTTTTACTTTTGTGTAATGAGATCATCCTTCCATACTCAGTGTAGCTTCCCTATGGCCACATCTTCCCCTGTCCATATCTGAGGACTTCTGCTTTTCCTTTGGTGGTCACAGACCTTACTTCTGAGATTGAAAATGCTAAGCCCAGAAGAGTGTGTTTTAATAACATTGAGTAGATCCCTCTGATGTGCTGGTTCCACATTTACAAACATACCAGTGAAATTCCTCCTGGAATATAGTAAAATAAGCATAAAACCACAAATCATATTTTACAAACAGATTAAACTAATGGGATGAGCAGCCATTTTTAGTTCAATAAATTTTCATTATTAGTGAAGTTACTCAAATGAATATTTTTCATTCTAATAAATAGGTTTGTAACTTTTTAAATTTTTTAGTTGTGAATTCCTGGATTAAAACATCACAAGTCTCAAGTAATTTTCTTATAAATTGCAAATAGTGTAATTTACATGTTTCAAGGGCAAATTTTGGGACATTTTTCTTTGTGTATCTATCTTTTTTCCTGTCTTGAGTCTTTTTCTTCTTTATTTCTCTAGGCATTGACCTTTTTGATTGACCTCCAACTTGCTTTTTCTGAAATATTAAAATTCTCTGGCTCTGCTGACTTTACTTAGGCATTATTTGTAAGCCACAATCCTGATGCTAAAGAGTTTGAGGGTGTAGTTATCAAACAGCCTGAATAAATGCCACTGTATTTGTCCCCAAACATGACTCCCTGTGCTCACATTGACCTTGATTTCCAGTACACCGGTGGGTGATGGAACAGTTAGCCGAGCATACCACGATGATGACTAGCAGATCAGAAAAGCCTTTCTGTGCAGATTGGCATCTAGGCTGGAGCCTTATTTTTGGCTCTGTAAGTCTGTCCTCCAAAAGATGCTTATTTGCCTTTTGATGTTTGTGTTCCCATAATCAGGGTCTTCTTTGGTTTTCTATCCTGTACTTACAGTCTGGTGGTTGTGACCTGAGGTCACAGTTCTCTGGTGTTTCTAGCACAGCCTTTGGTTCATAGCCATTTGTCAAATGAATGAGGAATTCAGATAGTGCTCCCTCTGGGCTGGACTGGGAATGAAGGGAAGAAAGGGAAAAGGGATGAAACTGGACCAAGGGCAAGTGCAAGTTGGGAAGCTCTGATAGGATTCGGTAGGCTGTGCCATGCAGGTGGAGAGCTGAGGCAGTAACATGGGAGCCGGGACCATAGAGCTGCTCCCAGTGAGCCTGCCGCGTAGTGAGATTGGGAAACATCTACTAACTAGTCAGTATCCCGTGGTCCTTGTGATAAGCAGACCTACAGCTGGCACCCCTTTTGGAATCTCCTGATTTCTCCTTGGTCACCTCTGTGCTCCTTGGGCCTGGGAAGAGTTGGCTTCATCTCCCTTACAGAATGATGTGAAGATTTAATAAACTAATAACAGGAATATTCTACGCTTGGAGAGCATAAAACACTAAATGAATGTAAGTTGTTGTTGGAACTAATGGTGAATAAATGTTGTTTTCAAAGTGAGGTGGCTTTTGAAAGTCACTACCTTTGAAAAGTGGAGTAAGCCATTTTATTGAAAAGGGAGGTGATAACTGAGCTGGAAACAATGATGTTGAGCCAAGAAAGCATTCTGTGGCGTTTTTGAGTAAGAGCTTTTGAAATATCATAGTGGATGACTATTGATTTTTTTCATCTTCTTTTGTCCTTTGGTTTGGAGTTCTGTTAGTCCAAGGTTTCAGGGGAAAGGTTCAAATGTAGGTGCATCGCAGTGCTTCTGGTTTTGTAATCAGGGCTGGCTCCAGGTGAAGCTCGAGCTAGATTTGGAAACTTGTGATTACTAGTCAGTATCCTGAGGTCCTAGTGATAAGCAAACCTCAGTTGGCATACCTTCTAGGACTCTATTTTTTGCAAATAATCTTACAAAGTGTGACCCATTGATAATCTGGCTCTTCAGCAAATAGTAAACACTTTTCAGCTGGAATACCATGCTGAAAAGTTTAGCAAAATTCAGGTGAGGGCCCTCTTGAGGACCCTCTTGGATGTATGTTAGAGGAATGATCAATGGAAGTAAGGGATGAGGGAGGGAGACTTAAGGGAGTCTGAGTAATGTCAAAATTGTGTGACATTCTCTGCTTTTACAGAGCAGACATGCCAGCTATTTTCTTTTTTTTGTTTTGTTTTGTTTGTTTTTGTTTTGGTACCAGAGATTGAACCCAAGGGTGCTTACCCATGGAGACACATTCCTAGCTCTTTTTATTTTTTGAGACAGGGTCTCACTACGTTGCTTAGGGCCTCACTAATTTGAAGAGGCCCGCCTTGAACTTGGAATCCTCCCCCTGCAGCCTCCCAAGCTCTTGGGATTACAGGTGTGTGCCATCATACCTAGTCAAACTAAACATTTTGAGACAATAGAGAAGAACCTGATGACAGTCTACCTAGACTCAGCTCCACCTCCTCTGTTAGTCTGTGTATGTCACTTGGGATCATGATACCATCAGGGGTTAATAGTAGTAGCTAAGTAAAGAGATGGAGAACAAAACTGAAAAGCCAATTTCACCTTCCAGGTTTGCAGTGTGGCTATATTTTTCATGTATCTTCTGTGCTCAGGTGGAGGCTCCTCCATTTCAAGCGTGCCTGACTTCGAGAGGGTGTGGCATTGAGAGGAATTCTGTTGCTAACTCCTAGCTGGTTCTGTTCAGTTCTCCCCTTAGCTCTGAAGTGATTCAGCAGCCTCTTGTGTAAAGAGAGGAAAACCTTCCAGCCTCACTTAAGTCTAGTTGGAATGGGTGCTACTCCAAACATTTTCCATTAATTATTTTGAATACTGTTCATATTTTTCACAGGTATTGATTTCATGTTCATTGCAGAATAGTTACAAAATACTTGTAAGAAAAAACATGCCCTCTTTGGCGGTGTTTCCTTTCCAGCCAGTTACCCCAGAGGAAACTGATGTTCCGACCTCCATCCTTATAGGTTAGCTCTGCCTGTTGTTGTTCTTCATCTCCAATAGAATCCTATATTCTGTTCAGCCTGTTTTCTTCACTCACTGTTGTATCCGTGAGCAGCACCTTGAGTGTGCCAGTAATTGGTTCTTTTTCCGTTGCTGCATAGTGTTCCTCTGCGTGAGTGGTTTATAGTTGCTGCAGATTATTTATCCATTCTACAGAAAAATCATCCAAACACATGAATGTGGAATTGTATTGTACATGGTATTCCAGCTTTTACATTAACTTCATACTACTTTTGGGACTAACTTTATTTTGTTTAGTTATTTATATTTTTGTGGTACTGAGGATTGAACTCAGGAGTGTTGTACCACTGAGCTACACTCCCAGCCCTTTCTAAATTTTATTTATTTATTTATTTTATTTTGATTTTTTTGGCACCAGGGATTGAACCCAGACAGGGATTGAACCCAGGGGCACTCAACTACTGAGCTACTTCCTTGCCCTATTTTTTATTTTGAGACAGGGCCTCACTAAATTGCTGAGGCTGGTCTCAAACTTGCAACCTTACTGCCTCAATCTCCTGAATCACAGGGATTTCTCCATGCCTGTAGTACATAGTATCATTTTTTTTTAGTGATCTTTTTTTTTTAAATATATTTATTTTTTAGTTGTAGGTGGACAGAATATCTTTATTTTTTTAATTTTTATGTGGTGCTGAGGATCGAACCCAGTGCCTCACGCGTGCTAGGCGAGCATGCTATGACTGGGCCATAACCCCACACCTTTAGTGATCTTTTAATGGCTGTTAAGATATATTCATTGTACAAAATTATTAAGTGTTCTACTTATTGGGCATTTGCTCCTATATAAAATGATGTGAAGAATCTCTTTGTAGATTGGTGTAAGCCATAATCTAAGATTATTTTCTTAGGACATACCATATATGTATATATTTTTTATATTAACATTTTAAAAAAATTTTTCTAATTATACATGACAGCAGAATGCATTTCATTTCAGTGTACACAAATGGAGCACAGCTTTTCATTTCTCTGGTTGTACACAATATAGAGTTGCACCATTTGTGCAATCATACATGTACCTAGGGCAATTATGTCCATCTCATTTCATCATCTTACCTACCTCCTCCTCTCCCCTTTCCCCTTTGCCCAATCCAGAGTTCCTCTTTTCTTCCCATGCCCCCTCCTCCCATTATGGATCAGCATCCACTTAATCAGAGAGGACATTTGGCCTTTGCTTTTTTGGGATTGGCTTACTTCACTTAGCATGATTTTCTCCAACTCTATCCATTTACCTGCAAATGCCATAATTTTAGTCTCTTTTATTGCTAAGTAATATTCCATTGTGTATATATACCGCAGTCTCTTTATCCATTCATCTATTGAAGGGTATCTAGGTTGGTTCCACAGTTTAGCTATTGTGAATTGAGCTGCTATAAACATTGATGTGGCTGTGTCACTGTATATGCTGTTTTTAAGTCCTTTGAGTATAGATTGAGGAGTGGGATAGCTGGGTCGAATGGTGGTTCCATTCCAAGTTTTCTAAGAAATCTCTATACTGCTTTCCAGAGTGGTTGCACCAATTTGCAGTCCCACCAGCAATGTATGAGTGTGCCTTTTCCTATACATCCTTGTCAACATTTATTATTGCTTGTATTATTGGTAATTGCCATTCTGACTGGCATGAGATGAAATCTTAGAGCAGTTTTGATTTGCATTTCTCTAATTGCTAGAGATGTTGACTCTTTTTTCATACATTTGTTGATCAATTGTATATCTTCTTCTGAGAAGTGTCTGTTCAATTCTTTAAGGACATGTCATATTTTACCACATAATCATTGCAGGTTTTATGCCAATGATTTTTTTTGCAAAAAAGTGGGGTGAGACCGTTATGTAAAGTTTTTTTTTCCTATTGTCCTGATACTACTTAAAAATTATTTATTAGTAAACTGTCTTTGGTGAGGATTAGAATGCATGGAATATTCATGAACACGTTAATGCAGTGGCAATGATTATGTGGTGAAACATGGTGTTATTAGAAGCAGATTTTATGGGCTCAGGGATTTTGTTTGAGACTTTCATTAGATATTGCTAAACTGAAGCATATGTTCCTGAGCATCCCAGAAAACTCTTCAGGGACATGGCCTGGTCAATGCTGTATAGACCTGTACTTGAAATAGTATCATGAGCACGGATATATAATTCTGGGTCCCAGTGCAAGATGACAATGCAGAGCCCCTACATTTCAAGACAGTGTCATCAGAGTATTCAACCGTGGGTGTGACCTTTCTAAATGCTGAGGCCTCTGTGATCACATAGACACCTTCTCACAAATATAACCTTGAGTGGGATGCCTGCACGGTAGGCCTGATATCCAGAGATAAGCTTCCAGTTGGGCCAGTTCACTAACTTTTGTATGTTTTGAAGCTTTACCCACCAGCTAAGGATGTCAGTAAACTTTCTTCGGATAGACATTTTTCTAGGTACTAGAATTGTGGGAAATGACATGGGTTCTGGTTAACTGTGCAAATAGTGGCCTTGCCACTTACTTTTGTGTGACTTTAAGCAAGTTTGCTTCCTTGAACCTGGTTTTTTTTTTTTTTAAATATTTTTAATACTTTTATTTTGTTTTATTTGTTTTTATGTGGTGCTGAGAATTGAACCCAGTGCCTCACACTTGCAAGGCAAGTGTTCTACCTCTGAGCCACAACCCCAGCCCCATGAACCTCTGTTTTTTTATCGGTAAAATGAGCTTAGTGTTACCTACCTTATAAAATTGTTAGAATGAACTAAAATGCATGTATATAAAAAACTTGATACAGTGCTTTGCAAGGATAGGCTATTAAAATGTGGTAACTGTTATTAACAATTCTTAAATACTACATTTTAAGAGATGGAGCAAGACAACTCTGAAGTATATACCTGCCCTAAATTGCTGGGCTTCTGAGATTCCACCATTTGATTTATTCCTTATTGTTATGGTGTTCCCTGCTGATGCTCACTGTTAACAATTAGGTGGCTACCCATGAATCCTTCACGGGTTAAAAGATCAGCTCATGGCTGGGGATGTGGCTCAGTGGTAGATCACTTGCCTAGCATGTGTGAGGCCCTGGGTTCAGTCCTCAGTGCTGGGAAAAAACAAAAACAAAAACAGAAACAAGATTAACTCAGTGGGAATAGGCTCCAGGAGAGTGGGGGCGGGAGTATGGTCTCATAGTCTCTCAGAGTGTGAGTATGATGTGGTGGCATGGTGGGGTGGAAGCTGGGAAGATGGGAGGGTTCTCAGAATTGGAGGGCCTGCCATTACCTTTGTTGACAAGTGGTTTATGGTGATTGAGGGCCACCAAAAAGTTACTGAAATATGAGTGGTTTGGAGTTCTCTGGAACTGGATTTGCACTGTAGGCATTTAACTTCTCAACCTCTGTGCTTCTCTTACTATAAATGGGAAATAATAATGGGGATGGTGATAGAATAGGATTATTACTAAGACTAGTAGTGTTAGTGTTGTTTACTAACATTTGTTGAGTGCTTACACATAGTACCTTGAGTGCTTTATGTAGATTACCTTTTTCAACCTTGGGACAAATCATGAAATAGGTAGTAACCCTTTTTTTTTCTTTTAAACATTTTTATTAGTTGTTGATGAACCTTTATTTATTTACATGCGGTGCTGAGAATCGAACCCAGTGCCTAACACATGCTAGGCAAGTGCTCTACCACTGAGCCACAACCCCAGCCCTGTAGTAACCCATTTTAAAGAGAACAGCAAGCTTCTTCACAGAGCTTCAGGAACTTACCTGAGTGGGTGGGTAGGAAAGATGAGATAAGATGTGAATCCAAGTGGTCTTATTCCAGGAACCACATCCTTAATCATTGTTCTGTAGTTCATTCTTCTTTCTATCTATCTATCTATCTATCTATCTATCTATCTATCTATCTATCTATCTCTATCATCATCATCATCATCATCTATTATCTGTCTCCATACATGTGCATATGTATGTGCATACAGAACATGTATGTTATAGAAATATATTTATTTATATGTTATTTATAAATACAGCATTAATGTCTATGTTAAGGCTGAAAACTGTGTAGCATTTCTTCAGAGCTCTGTAAATTTCATTGGTTCCCTGAGGAAGCAGTTTTAGAAGTGAGTTTAGCCCAACAGCGTGGGGAGTGCAGATATGAGCCAGGCAGGCTGCACAGCAGTGTTAGCCCCGGGGATGGTGCCGGGAGTGAGCAGGACTGAAGTGACCTGAAGACGCTGTGTTTCCTTTGGGGCACTCTGTCACTGGTGTTATAGGAGAAGGCCCTGAACACTGTGATTAGAACTGAGATGTCATCACAGCAAGAATGTGTGTGGAACATTTTCCCTCCCCTCAAAGACACTTTAATTAAATTCCCATCATGAAAACAATTAGGCAAGATTTGCCATACCTACCCGGTCAATAATTCAGAGACAGGATCTCATTAAGAGTTTTTGCTTTTTCAGAAACTGCCGTTTTGAGTATTCAGAGCAGGTAGCTGCATGCTCTAGGGATTGATTCCTGATCCATATTTCCCCTGAACTATTTTATTTTTCCAAATTCAGAAGAAAAAAAATATTTAAATGACCTCAGTGGACATTGGACAACTGCCATTCATTTTCACAAAGTTGTTCCAAGATGGGAGCCGTGTTTTCTCTGTCACGATTCCACTGTGTTCTGTGTTGAGCTATGTGCGTTGAGTGGGCAAAGCACTAGGAGCGATTCTCATACAGGCATAACTTGAGGGAGTGGCTGAGCCTCACATGCTGTGGGTGGCTTATCCCTCAGTCAGGTGCAGGCTGACCTAGGCAGTGGAACTCCTGAGACATTTGGTTTACTTCCCTGACAGAAGCATTGAGATGTACCATAAATGTCTCCCCTTCTTTTGCTTCTTCTCTTCCTCTTCCCTACCCTGCCTCTTCTTCTCTAGTCTTTCCTTACTACAGGCATTGATTTTCTACCATATGCTAGTCACTGCAATTAGACTGAGGATGTAATGGAGAAAAAATTAGATAACAGCTATTTTGAAAAATATTTGGCTGTTGAAAAGTTGAAATTGTGCATATCCTATGGTCCAGATATTTGCTGGATACTCTACAGTCACTTGCGTATATATGTACCTGGATACGTTGTAAGTATTTGCATAATAGCACTGTTGATAATGACCCTAAATGGGGTCCATTTAAAAGATGTCTTCATTAGAGTGAATAAATAATTTGGAGTGTTATCAAACAGTAGAATACCATGCAGCCATGGAGATGAATAAACAACAGCTACATGTAACAATTTGAATGAGTTCCATGAACATAAGTCTGGGTGTGCAGTCTGTTTTCTGTGTCTACGTAGCAAACAGGCAGTGACACGACCACTGTGTGCTTAGAAAGCTGACTTTGGGTGGTGTGGAGTATAAGGCCTCCATGCTGGAGAAAAGGATCTCAGTGAGAGGCACTTGCTGTGGTTCTTTCTAGAGAAGAAAGTGCTGTGCTAGACTAGGCAGGAGCAGCAGCAAGGGGAAGAACACGTGGATTATTGAAAGTCATTGGAAGGAACATAAACACAATTTGGTGACTGGATATTTGAATTGATTATAGAGAGAGAATAATAAGACATGTTGAGATTTCTAATCTCATAGACTAGGAAGATGGGTGTATTATTAGCAGGGATCGGAGGAGGAGTAAGGTTTTGAGGTGATCGATAATGAATCTGCATATCATGAAGCTATATGATTCTGGATGAGTTATTTAACTTCTCTTTGCCATAGGTTTTTTTTTAAATATATAAAGAGAGAAAATAATTTTCTTTTTTTAAAAATATTTTTTAGTTATATATGGACACAGTGTCTTTATTTTTATGTGATGCTGAGGATCGAACCCAGTGCCTCACACGTGTGAGGCAAGAGCTCTGCCACTGGGCCACAACCTCAGCCCTGAGAAAAAGTAATATTCAAAGTATAACAGTCTCTGAAGATAACATGTTGTCTAGTATATAATATGCGCAGTTACTATTATGGTTTGGATGTGAGGTGTCCCTCAAAAGCTCATGTGTGAGACAATGCAAGAAGGTTTGAAGGAGAAATGATTGGGTTATAGCCTGAACTTAATCAGTGGATTAATCCCTGGTGGGATTAACTGAGTGGTAACCGGAAGCAGGTGGGATGTGGCTGGAGGAAGTGGCTCATAGAAGGCATGGCTTTGGGGTATATATTTGTACCTCTTTCCCTCTGCTCTCTGATCACCATGTAATCTGCTTTGCTCTGCCACACTCTTCTGCCATGACGTTCTGCCTTACCTTGAGCCCCGAGGAATAGAGCCGGCTTTCTATGTACTAAGACCTTTGAAACCATGAGCCCTCAATCTTTTCCTCCTCTGTAATTTTTCTGGTTGGGTCCTCTAGTCACAGCAGCGAAAAAGCTGACTAAAACAGTTACTATGAGGAGGAAGTGTCCCTGTGTATATAACATCATAAATGCAATGCAGGATTAACAGAGATGAAAGGCACAGGAAAACTCGACTTATCCTCATGTGTCTTGAGTGGAGCACAATATATTTCAAGTGTGGGTGGGAACAACAAGTCTTAGGACAAAAGGCACAAAGAGCTCAGATTACATAGTGTGGGGATGTGAAAGCCAAGAGATGATTTAAGAAGATTTTTAAAAGAAAGGCAAGCTGGAAGTTAGTATGTACTTTTGTTGAAAATGATGCTAGGTAGCACAAAACCTTTTAAAAAGCAATATTTTATTTATATAAAAATAATGCTCAAGAACTTAACTATTTTTTAATTGCCAGAGTAATACGTATTTATTATAGAAAACTTTAAACAATTCAAAGGAACTAAACACCGATAAATAGCACCTATAATTCTAATGCCTACAGATTCTGTTCACTAACATTTCAGCTCTGTCTCTTCATCCATCTTTCCCTGTATCCTTGCACCTTTTATTTTTATCTCTTTTTAAAATAGAGATAAAATTAAACTACATGTTATGTATACTGCTGTGTTGCTGTGTTTTGCATAGAAACTTACATGGAGGCTAATGCTGCTGAGAGGAATTTGGGTTAGCTATGTGTAGTAAGAAGAAAATGTCAGGTGTGCTTTGTCAATGAGTTATTGAGGGAGAAAGTAGCATTTTCTTTTTTGACAGTCTTAAAATATAATAGGATAAACTCATCTCATTGATGGCAAGGGTATGACCCCACTTTACTGCCCTGTTATTCTCTGATATGTGGACAAACCCTGAGAGTGCTTTTCTAAGGACTGACTTCTCCCAAAAGTGGCAGGAAGAAATATTGGTTAGAATATGATGTAAGAGAGACTTTTTATTAATCCCTCACCTACACTTGCCTTGAGGACTGAAGAGTTCATCTCTCCCAGGAGTATGAGACTGCTCAACTTTTCATTTTTAAATATTAAAATCACTGTAAAATTCTACTCTGACTAATCCAGAATGAAGACAGGGAAGATTAGTGTCACTAGGATATAGTTTTACATGAGCAAATCATTTTAAATAGGTTTAAATCTAAGAAGCTGCTTAGAGTGAAGGTACTTATGTCAGATTGGATGGGATAACACTGTGAGTGTGTGTGTGTGTGTGTGTGTGTGTGTGTGTGTGTGTGTGAGTGATGGGGGAGGGAAGAACTAAGAGAGAAGTTCTGAAGACTTTTTTACATTTGCATGATTTCAGTGTATAAGGTACTGGTATTAGAAAGTCCAAGTAAGGGGTTATAGTAGCTCTTTTGCTAAACTCACAACTTGTTGGACCCGTTATCTTCTCATAATGTATTTTTTTGTTTTATCAGTGCCTGTGCTTATGTAAACATGCATCCCTACATGTGTAGACACACATACCAGAGACTTGGCTCTCATTTTTTATAGGAATGTGAGAAGGTAGGAAAATACATTCTTTGTTTAGTATTTTTAATTAAAAAGATATTAATTAAATTAATTAATTTAACAAATATTCATTGAACTCGAGTATAAGCACTGTGGTGAAGGTGGGATAGAAGATTGTCTAAAAGTATTAAGGAATGACAACTAGCTTTTTGGTCGTTGGTGCACATGTAATTGTTCATCTGTGTCTATTACTTGATGAACAAAGAAGAGAAGTCTCTGTTACCTTCAGGATAATTCCTCAGCCAAAGACCCTTTTCAATCTGATTTCCACTCATCCTTTCAGTTGTATCTGTTAACATTTTCCATATTTATCTTTTGCTCTAGTCCTTTATGGGAAGAGTATGGGAAGGATTTATGAAGTCCTCAAACATCTGTGGCTCTTCAAACTCCATGCCTCTTGCCTGGGTCCTTGTGGTTTTCCTCTGATGGAATGCTTTGCCTATTTGCCGACACCTGCCCACACACATCTTCATATTTTCTGCTAAACAGTGAGATTCTGGAGAACAGATGTCATCTCCTTCACGATGGCCTCTAGCACTCAGTATAATGCTTAGCATATAGAAACCACACAGTCAGTATGTTGAACAAATGAATGAATGAGGTGAAAGTAAGTGTAATTCAAATCTCTAGTGGTGATGAATACATACAGCTTTTGTATATTTGGGCAAGTCTTAATTTCTCTTTCATTTTTGAAGGGTAGTTTTGCTGAATTCTTGGTTTGTGGTTCTTTTCTTTTAGCATTTTGACTATATTATCCCTTTCTCCTCTGGCTTGCAAAGTGGTGAAAAATTCATTGAAAACTCTACGGAAACTCCCTTGTATGAGCTGATTTTTTTCTTATTGTTATTGATATTTTTTCTTTGTGAATTTTGACAGTTTGATTATAGTATGTCGTGGTGTGCATCTCTTTGGATATAATTAGTTGGACCTTGCTAACTTTTTTGAATTCGTATGCCGATTTCCTTTTTCAAATCTGGGAAGTCTTGTCCATTATTTCTTCATATAGCTTCTTTGCCTTTTTAAAATTCATGTCTGTTTTTGAGACTCCCATAATGTGTAAATTGATCCACTTGATATTTCATAAGTCTCTTAGGCTATCCTCATTTTTCTTAATTCTGTTTTCCTTTTACTTCTCTGACTCAATAATTTCAAATGACCTATCTTCAAGTTTGCTGATTCTTTCTTGTTCTGGATCAAGTTACTATTGAATCCCTCAAATGAACTTTTCAGTTTAGTTATTACATTCTTCAACTTTTGAATTTCTGGGTTTCTCTTTGTTAATATTCTAATTTTGTTAATGCATCAGTTTTCTAATTTCATTTAGTTGTCCCTCTGTGTTCTCTTTTAGCACACTGAGCACTTTAAGATGATAATTTCAAATTCTCTTTTAGGTAATTTCTGGATCTCTGTTTCTTCAGGGTCAGTTGCCAGAGATATATTTGGTTTTTATACTGGGCCATGTTTCCTTCTTTCTTTATGTGCCTTTCTAATTGTGTTGATATTTGGGCACATGAAAAAAAGACTCATCTCTTCCAATCTTTATGGATTTGCTTTGTACAGTAGAAGTCTGTACAATCAGTCAAGCTAGAGATTTTGAGATCTCCCAGACATTCTCTGAGGATGTGCCTTCTCTGACTTTTGTGTGTATTTTCTCAGTTAAAAAGAGTCCTCTGATAGTCTCAAGAGTCTGTAATCACTTGTTCCTTTTGGTATCTGTTTGTGGTAGTGCTGACTCTCTAGTGCTGAAACAAGTTGCCATATTTGCTTTTGTTCTCTGTGGCCACCAGGCGTCCAAAGTGTACTGCTGTTCCATTCAGTGCCCTGAGCCATGCCTTTAGGAAGCACCCTGTAAAGACAGAAAGCAATTCTTCTTTTTCCCTCTTGAGGGAAAAGCCAGGGGTTGGGAGTTTACTCCTGATTCTGCTATTCTGTGCTAGGAGTGAGGGTACTGTCATGAGTGAATGCAGTAAACTTTCTTATCTGCTTTGATGTGGCTCTTCTTGGCTTTTAACTCACTTGGGGGGGCTGCCAATTCTGAATTGGTTTCTGGAGTTCTCACAAAGTGAATTTGGTTTGTATGTTGTTAAATCAATGTCTTCATGGGGGTATGAGGGCTTGGATCCTCCTATTCAGCCATCTTACTGATATCACTCCTAAAAGGAACCCAAATCTCTGTTTTGTGAGTTGGGAATAATTAAATTGTAGAGCTTTGATAATTAGCATTTATAGAGATGGAAGCACATCTGTTCTCTCACCCACCTTTCCAATCAAGGATTGAAGAGGTCATTCCAGACTTCTGACTTTGTAATCTGCTATCTGTCTCTCTTTAGTAATAGCGACTGACATTTAGCAAATGCTGATTATGTGTCAGTCATTTTTCATATTCCTATTATATGTATTAACTCACTTGTCATAGTAGTTTAAAAGGAAGATAGTATGATTTCTCCCATTTTACATGTAAGAAAACTGAGTTGCGGAGAGTCTATATAATTTCTCTAAGGTCATACAGCTGATGATTATCTCAGACTCAATCTTCCACCAAAAGGCATTAAATGAATATTTTGCAGCATTAAATGAATATTTTTAAATTAGAATGGTGATTTTATTATGTAAGCCAACTTTAAGTGAAATCATTTGTTTCAACAGGCAATTATTCAATTATTATGGATATTATTTTGTGTTGATTGTAAGTAGTAATTACACTGCTGAAAATATCTATAATTTACATATCCAAATGTAGAATGACATCAAAAATGTATTTTTTTTGCAGGACAGAATTCATTCAAAGAGGCAGGATTTCAGTCACGGGGGCTGGATTTCTCAACTGTATTTTGGAAACTTTTGCTGGCACATTCTTAAGACAGGGAGCACAGAAGGTAAGCTTGTTTCCACTTTGAAACAACATTAATTTTAAAAAACCATAGGGATTCCAATAGGGCATTGAAAATGATTTAGTAAGAAAAATTGTCATGAGCAGACATAATTAGAAAAAAAATATACTTCATAAACAAATGTATCTCAAAATAATTTCTCTCAATAATCATTACATAAATCCAAATCAAAGTAAAACTAAAGTACCACTATTAAAAAAAATACTGAAGAAGAATGTGTGATAATATAGAGAATACATCAGTCTAATTAAGAGCAGTAATCATAATAATTATATTTATAGTATATGAAATATGACAAATATCAAATAGCAACACAATAGTTAATATTTATTAAATGCTCATTATGTGCTACTACTAAAAGATTTTTATTTATTATCTCATTTAATTTGTACAAATCTTTTTTAAAATTAATTAATTTATTTAAATGCATTTCAAGTCATAGTACATATATAGAGCTCAATGTTTCCATTTCTCTGATTGCAAACCAGATAGAGTCACACCATTTGTGTCTTCACACATGCACCTAGGGTAGTGATGACCATCTCATTCAACCATCATTACTACACCCCTTCCCTTTTCCCTCCCTCCTCCTCCTCCTGCCCCATCCAGAGTTTCGTACAAATCTTTAAGGTGGTTATTACTGCCCTGATTTAATGAACAAGGAAAATAGACCTGGAACTCACAAGTATCCATGCTTGTAGATTTCAGACTCTGATTTGAGGGATCTTAGGCTTTTGTGAAGGTGATTTAGAGATCCCTTAGGAGTTCTAAGGTCCTGTCGGCCCTGTATAAAGTGGAGTCCTTCTGTTTTTTAATCTGACATGGCAGTACACCTGACTTTTATGTATCCCATTTTCTTGCCTTTGTAGCACGGTTTTAAACATTTCTTTAGGAGAAAGTCCATCTTTCATGTGTCTTCATATGCCTATTGCAATGCTGATTATAGAACAAGTACTCAGAAGTGTTTTATTATTGTTGTTATTCATTGTGATGGTAATTATACCCACTTATTTCCAGAATTTGCTTAAAAGGTAATGCATGTTACCTCATTTTTTTTTTGAGGGATCAAGTTAGTGGATGGTCTAAGAAATTGTTGTTGTAACTCCTAGAGATTTCTGGTTAATGGACTCTTGCTTTTCTTTTCTTTCCTTTTTTTTTTTTTCAAGAAGAAACCTAGATCAGGAGGCAGTAGTCTGGGGGAGCTAAGTGTGGTGAATCAGTACTTGGTACTGTTCCATACATCATAGTCATAATGTTGAGGTTGGCGTGTTCTTGGCTTAGATGAGGTGATTCCCGACATATATTCAGACTTGTCTAGATGGCTTAAACCTGGGCTTAAAGGGAGTAATTTCTAGAAGGTCTGATTTCATCTTTAATCACAGTTTTCTGCTATATCATAATGTATGCATTTGTAAAAACTCCCATGTTCTAAAAAATTGCACTCTGTATAATGGGAGTGATGAAAAAATAGTTTTATTACCATCTTCCTGAGTGGACTTCTATGTGTTCTTTAAATCTTGTGTTAAAACAACAATATAATAATACTTAAATATATTTTTTTATAATGCAGGTCTATTAGAAGAATTTAATTTTTTTGTGGAGGGATAACATTTAGCTGAATTAGTGTTCAAAATTAGTGGTTGATGATAGTGTTCCCTATCATCAAATTGGTTGCAACTGTTCATTTGTAAAAATCATTCTTATCTTGTGAGCCATGTAAAAACAAGTGGTGGGCTGGATTTGTCCTTTGGGTTGTGATTTCTCAACCCTTGCTTTAAATAAATGAACATTGTTCAATTAATAGAAGTGAGTCTATATTTGATCTGCCAATCAGTCTGAACCTATTAATGACTTTTAGTCATACAGTGGTTGCATACATTTTGATTCTGTGATATGCAAAAAGTGAACATTTTGATTCCCATTTTACTACTGACATATATGTGCGCGTATATATATATATATATATATATGCACATGCACATACGCACGTGTGCCATATTGAGTTTATCCATTCATCCATCAATGGACATGTGGATTGCTTTTGCCAGCTGGCTATTGTGAAAAGTACTGCTGTGAACATGGGTGTACAAGTGTCTTTGAGAAACTCCTTTCAGTGCCTTTGGATATATACCCATAGTGAGATTGCAAGATGGTTTTTAACTTTTTGAAGAACCTCCATACTGTTTTCCTTATGATTTTATTAATCTTAATACTGATTCCCCTGCAACCTGAAGTACCTTGGACAATGTTCAATATATTTATGTGAAAATAAATAGAAAGCACAGTGATGTCAATTGCTGGTTTCTGCTGAAATAATATTCAGTTAATACTGGAAAACAAATCAAAGGATTTAACTTTTAAAAGTGATAAACCCAAGTGATTCATCTTTATTTGCACTTTTTAATTATGCTTAGAAGTAAGAATATATATATTTTTCTTGCCACCTTTTGCCTTTTCTGACTTTACTTTTTCTTTTTAAAGAGGCCAAGTTTAATTAGCTTTATAGTTTTAGGAGCCACATGCCTTTTATCCAAGTGGCAATGTTTTCTAGCATCATCCGGACTTCCTGATAAACCTTCACAGCTGAGCCTGCATAAATGGCTTCTGCAGAAGTCCCTGTGAGAGTGTTTTATTTTCACCTTTAGGCTTTATCCCTGAGGCTGTTCAGTAGTGGTAAAGGTGGGATCTGATATCTATTTTTTTTCCCCAATAAAAGCAAAACTAGGTACTCACAAACTTTATGTCTCTGTGTTTTTAAATTAGAATTTGGCTCTCTATGTGGATTCCCAAGCTGAGGTTACTTGTGTTTATGTGCCTCTGGGTGTTTGTGCAGTTGTTTTTTTCCGTCCTCTTCACTACTGAGATAGCTTGTAATTTGAAGGCCTTTCTGACACATGCTGACTTTTTTTTTTTTGGTACAAAATATGTTCTTTTTATTAAGAATTTAAAAAACCATAATATTTTTTAAGTTGTCAATGGACCTTTATTTAATTTATTTATATGTGGTGCTGAGAATCGAACTTGGTGCCTCACATGTGCTAGGCAAGCACTCTACCACTGAGCCACAACCCCAGCCCTATCATTCATTTTTATGGCCATTGTTTCCCCCTTTAATCTTGTGTGAATGTGTATGATTAACACAACTAGATTTTAAATCTGGAAGGCACCTTTTGGGTGTCAGTTGTGTGCCAGGAATTGAGTGGAATCCTGGAGACACATGTAGGAGTAAGATAGAGACTGCCTTATGCAGTTTTGATTCTGGGCCATCTAGCTCAGGGTGGAAAGAACGACAGGTAATGAGTCAACATCTACTGATGCTGAGAAGGTACTGAGCCCTGCTTGGTGTTCAATGCTCAGAACTGTGATTGCGCTGAGGACAATATTAAAATGATAGCCAGTTTTTATGAAGGCTTATTAGATGCCATCACTGTGCTTAGCATACTTACCCTTTTATGAACAACTCAATGAGATAAAAATGTTATTCTCATTTTTATGTATAGGAAAACTGAGGCCCCAATTGGCAAAGCCGTTTCCCCAAGTTTATAGAATTAGAAAGTGGTAAACCTGGACTTTGAGCGGACTCCGGAGTGTGCTTTTGGTCACTATACCATGCTGTCACCTCCATGCTCTCTGCACTTAAACTGTGTGGGGCAAGGTGTGTGTGATTGATGTGGCCAGAGTGAGGTGACATGGTGTGTACGGGAAGGATGAAAGAATGCAAGAACAAGGAACTCAGCAACAACGAAGAACTCAGAACAGGCCAGAGCAGTGGGGCCCATGCTACTCAAAAGGGTCTTTGAGTAGTCAGTGAATGTTTTTCCCTTCTGTTCAGAAACCTCAGCCTTACTATCCATACTGCAGCTGCCCTAAATTCCAGAGTGCCATGGAGGTTGTGGGGGTACTTTATGGCATTTCTATCATTTTTCTGTAACAGCACATCTTTTTTTTTTTTTCATTTTTGCTTTCCCACGTACCACAGGTTTGTTGTGCTATTTGCTTTGAAAATATCTTTACATTAAAAAACGATACTAAAAATTTGTTTTTTATTGTGGTAAATACATACATATATATAATTTACCATTGTAATCATTTCTAAGTGTATAGTTAAGTGGCAGTAAGTGTTATATATACACCGTGTTTTGTTTGTGTAGTCACCCACTGATGGATTTGGCTATTGCATATAATACTGTATGTTAGTTAGGTTTTCATTGCCATGACCAAAATACCAGATAAGAACAACTTAGAGGAGGGAAAGTTTATTTTGATTCATGGTTTCAGAGATTTAGACCATGGTGGGCCAAGTCTACTCCTCTGGTCTCAAAGTGATGTCAAATATCATGCCTGAAGGGTGTGGCAAAGGAAAACTGAGCTTAGGATGGCTGGGAAGCAGAGAAAAGGGAAGGGGTCACAGGGAAGATGCATCCTTCTAGGGCATGCCCATAGTGACTACCTCCTTTTGCCATGTCCCACCTGCATACGGTTACTACCCAGTTAGCCCACTCAAACCAGGATGGGCTGATTCGGTTACAGCTCTTATAATCTAATCACTCATTTCTGAATATGCCTGTTTTCTTCTAGTAGTTTTATAGTTTCAGGCTTATGTTTAAATCTTTAATAAATTTTGATTTGGTTTTTTAAATATAGAGTGAGATAAGGGTACAATTTCATTCTTAAGTATGTTGTCCCAACACCCTAATGCTGTATATTGTAGATAATGTTCTTTTCCCGATGTGTGTTCTTAGTACTGTTGTTAAAATATCAATTGATTCTAAGTGCATGGGTTTATTTCTGATCTCTCTGTTTTGTTCCATTTGTTGATGTGTTTGTTTTTATGCCAGTACCATGCTGTTTTGATATACACATATATATCAAATATATGTTTCAAATATTGTGAATCAAGTATTTGAAATATATATTTCAAGTGTTATGGTGCCTCCGGCTTTGTTCTTTTTGCTCAGATTGCTTTGACTATTCAAGATCTTTTGTTGTTCCACATAAAATTTAGGATTTCTTGTTTTCTATTTTTGTGAAGAAAGGCATTTGAATTTTGATAGGGATGACACTGAATCTGTGGATAGCTTTTGGGAGTACAGATGTTTCAATAATATCATTTCTTCCAATCTATGAACATGGTATATATTTCCATTTATTTGCACCTTTAATTTTTTTCATCAATTTTTTATACTTTTAAATGTAGGGCTCTTTGGCTTTCTTGGTTCAATTTATTTCTAAGTAGATTTTTCTTTTTTGTAGCTATCATAAGTGTCTTTTATAGATTTATGTTTTGGCCAGTTGGTTGTTCATATATAGTAATACTACTGACTTTTGTATATTTATATTATATCCTGAAACTTTATTGAATTTGTTTATTAGTACCAATATTTTTTGGTGGATTCTTGAAGCATTTTTATGTATAAGATCATGTAATCAGCAAACAGACAGTTTCACTCCATCTTTCTATTTGAAGGCCTTTGATTTCTTTTTATTGCCTAATTGCCCTGGCTAAGACTTGCAGAATTATGCTGAATAAAAGTGGCGAGGGTGGATCACCTTTTTGATATAACTGTTGGTGTACATGTCAGCAATGACTTGTGCCATTACTGTGTGTCTTTCTTAAGTCTGTACAAAGGAGTGAGTATGTACACACACGCTCTTAACCATGAGCAGAAGTGAGTGAGCCATGCAATGGGTTCCTCAGTTTGAGAGGCATCCACTTGTCCCTTAGCTCTACCATAGGATCTCTTTCTCAGCTTTGATTTCATGTTATGGTGGGCAGTTCTGACCCATGATAGCCAACAGAAGGAGAGTTGGTACTGCCGAAAACCTACCAAGGACAAATATCATGTTGGATGCCAAGTGCATATTTTGACGTGCTTTAAGGTAAACAGTACGTTCAAACAATAGATAAAGGGAACAAAGATCTGAAGAAAAATAGGAATTGGTAGAAGTCTGGGATAATAAAAGCGTTCACATTTATTTTTGCAGCTGAGGAGAATGGGCAGAGCTTTTGTGTGTGAAGTGTGTGAAGCAGAGCTGGAAGGAACCCAGGCCAGAGCCAAGTCCCAACCTCAGGCCTCAGGCATCCAAAAATAAGAGAGTTCACCTGTGCTCTCTGGGCAGCCATGGCTTCCCAACCTTTTTTTTTCATTATCACCCTCCTAAAAAGCCTTTATATATATATTTCCCTCTAATTACTCCTCTCATTATGAAATTTCAGTACCATAGACATACTGATTATATGTTTATTTACTGTATTATATCTTTGATTTATGTACAAAAGAATCTTTTTTCTCATAAGAATGAATTTTTGCTTCTTTGTGATATTGCCCCTATTCAGACAGCATGCTTTATACTAAAAGAGCAGAACTATCTTTGGGGGTTTTGCTACCACTCCTCCAAGTTAAAGCAAAATAACCACCAGTTCTTCGATTCAAAAACAAAACAAAATTATAAATAAAAATCAAAAGAACATTTTGGTAAATTCCCACATGGTCACTTATAAATTTCACATTTTCACAAGAGGAGGCTTGGGAGATAATATGGGTGATAACAATCTTGTCATGCAAGTATTCTTTTTTTAGCCTGGTTTGTCTCCATGCCTAGGGACTGCTACAAATGCAGCAGAAATGCAGAGCTCTCATTACACAATCATACAGACGTGCCTTTTTTTAAGTTTGTGAAATACGTTTCAATGTGTGATAAAATAATTTGTTATTTTAGCTACTTTTCTAGCAAGGCCCCATTATTAGTTCTATCATTATTCTTATTGTGTTGATCAGAGAGTTGAGAGAGAGTAAATTCAACAGCATATGAAATATTTGTCACTGAAACAATTTAAGCAAGTCAAAAAAAGTGAATATTACTTTGTAGAAGGGCTAACCTAGACATGCTGTACCTAGACTCCAAGCATGTCCTTAGGGTGTGTGTTTGTTATCTGAGACTTAGAAAAATCCATTTTAACAGTAGAACATAATTCCCTGGAATTGAAGAAAAAAATGTGGAATACTGTATATGTAGTCCAAATGGGAATTTAAATAACCTGGTTACTACTTGGTTGCACAATTTTTGCAAACTGACTGTATTAGTTATTTATTGTGATGCAACACGTTAACCCCGATCTTGAAGCTTAGAACAACACCCATTTATTATCTCTCTGCTTCTGTGGGTCAGGGGTCTGGGCACAGCATAGTTGTGTCTACTTCAGGGTCTCACAATCAAGGTCATGGCTGAGGCTGCAAACTCATCCAAAGGCTTGATGGGGATAATCCAATTTCAGACTTACCTGGCTGCTGGTAGGATTCAGCTGGCCTCCTGTGGAGCATCACAGATCATGGAAGGGAGTGAGAGAGAGGGCGAAAGAGTGCTGGCAAGGTAATATAATTACAGAGGAGACAGCTCTTTAATTTTTCTGTATTCTGTTCATTAGAAAAAAGTCACAAATGCAGCCTACCCTAAAGGGAAGATTACATGAGGACCTAAATACCAGGAGGCAGGGTCCACTGGGAGCCACGTTGGAAGCTGCCTGCCACACTGACCTGAGCCAAGGTGTACTCACAACTGTTAAATTCTGAGAAGTGGGATAATAAGAGGTTGGTGATGGTCAACTACATGCCCCAAACCTCATTACTAGTTTATGAAAAATTTCTGTAATACATCCAGGCATGTATTAATAATTCATTTACAAGTAGGCATAAATGAATTGACTTTGTTCTATAAATGAATTGTCTCCATCCTTTTGGGTTCTCTGACCATGAATTGCGTTAATAGTTCACTGAAGGTTGAACACACAGCATTCCAAAGGCAGGATGCAGCTGGTTTACAGAAGGGCCGCTGTAGTATCAGCCAGTCAGCATCTTCTGAACCAGTGGCTGGCCAGGGGTCTATTTAGGCCTGAACTTGGGGTGCTTTCCCTCCAGTTGGAGGGTAAAGAGCTTACCTGGTAGAGACTTACACTCTGATCATGAAAGGATGGGCACATTTCTAGAATTTTGAGATTATCCCCATGTCTTAAGTCTCATTTGTTGCATTAAAGAGAATCCATTTTTAATATCCATTATGCTACTAATTTCACCAGTGAAAATTCACAATTTTAGGATTCCTTCTGTTAATTATCAAAGGCTTTAATGTCTTTCAAAGACAAAAAAAAAATTGAAGTATCTGGTGAATGAGATCATTGATGAGAACATCAAGGCAACTCTTGGAGTGTGAAGCCCATCTTATGACAGTTGACCGCACCTGGTGTATTGTATTGCTTGAAATAACACACTCACCCCATAGGGTTATGTGGTATGTGCTGAAATATTTTAAAGCAAGTTATAGATATTCTAACAACCACATACCCAGTATCAACTCCTGAACTAAAAGCATAGTATATTGTGTCTTGCAAAAGGTGAATCACTGTGAAACAACGTTTTGGCTTTGTGTTTAACATAGAGATTGTTTGTTTGTTTTGTGGTACTGAGGTTTGAACCCAGGGCCTCATACTTGCTAGTCAAGTGCTCTGCCACTGAGCTATGCCTAGCGCTTGACACAGAGATAGAATATGGAGCTTTAGAGAAGGGCTTCTTGGTCCCTGGTCTGGTTTTCTCACTATCCTCATGTCACACTTCACCTCTCATACCCCCGGCTTTCTCTCTATAAACCATAGTTTTATTTCATAGGGTTTTAAAAAGATTAAGTGATGTTACATTTTTGGTGTCATCCTTTGAAAACTGACTTTTCATAGCTGTGTAGTATTCCATTGGCATAATGACTATTTTTGGTTTCTGTGTCCACTATTATAAACAATATTGGGTTAAATCCTTAAATACAATACTTGTGTACATTTCGCATTGCTTCTTGGGTTAAGGCTTTTGATGCATATTACCAAATTTCCTTCCAAAAGAAGTCTACCAGTTTGTAGTCTACCCCTGGTTGACATGGCAGGCCATCATTTTCTTGCCGTATGATGTGAATGAATGACAACCTCCTAGAACTTATGTGTGTCGATAGGAAAGTAGGGATAATTATTTTCACTTCATAGAGTTTTAAAGAAGCAGCAAAATTGTTGGTTCTTGTCTTTTGATCGTCCACTCTGGAGATGATGAAAGTTATTTGACCTCAGTTCTCCTCCTACCTTTTTATGTTGTTTCCTCGGCCTGGCTGCTCGGAGACGCTCACTCAGTTCCTTAACTGTGCATTGAATGTACCACATGCAGGAGTCGTCACAACCCTAAGGAAGAGTGGACATTTCAAAACTCAGCAATTCCAAGGTCTAGGAAAAGAGAGAGGAAGACTGTCATTCGACAGAATAAATGGAAGTCGCGAGGGTGACCTGAGGACGGCAGTGTGGCAGTGTGCCGCCCACTTGTTGGAGACTTGCATTTCCTGCTTGTTCATGTGCATTCTTTAAGATTCTTTACATTACTTGAGCCACTCGAGAGAGAACTGATGAAATATGTTCTCTCTAGTTTCCAGAGGGTTTATTTCCCAGTTCTAAATTTACCTCTGCTGATAATACTTTTTAATCCCACTCTTGAGTGCTCAGATAGATTGATTTAGTTGATATTTATTCATTCGATGGCATGAGAATATTACCAAGAATTCTAATTTCTAACAACTTATTTTTGGATCAGTTGAATCATAGTAGCTGCTATTTTCTTACATATCCCCCTCCCCATCCACTCTGCTCACATTGTTACCTCTAGAGTTTTAGTCCCTTGAAACATAGCCTTTGCAGGGAAAGCATCTTGGAGAAAATGAGTATTCTGTGAACGGTAACAATTTTTTTGTTCCTTCCACTGAGTTTAAATCAATGCCTTTACCTTGACTGTGAGACCCTGGAATCCAAAATCCCTGGATAGCTCATTTGAATTCATCCAGGTTGTAATAGCTTTGCTCAGTGGTAAAGCTTTCGGGAATCCCTTAAATCAGCCGGCTGAAATTC
This sequence comes from Xerus rutilus, assembly GCA_028644305.1. Taxonomy (NCBI): domain Eukaryota; kingdom Metazoa; phylum Chordata; class Mammalia; order Rodentia; family Sciuridae; genus Xerus; species Xerus rutilus. The sequence continues at coordinate 89,153,868 of CM053405.1, read as the reverse complement.
TGGGACGTGCCTTCTATGAAACTTGTCAAAGTCTGGGAGGTGAAGCTCTTGCCTGAAAGGACAGAAAGTGGTTTCCTGAGCTCCAGGTCCATTGGTGTCATATTTGTGTGGGGGTGGGAGGAAGCGTGTCTCATCCTGGTGTCATGGGGAGAGTGCCAACCCAGCCAGGAGTCAGGAACCTGGGCTCCAGCCCTGTCTGGGCCACTCTCTAATGACCAGGCTGCTCATTCTAGTTGCTCTGAGCTTCACTGTCATTTCCCATAAAATCAGATTGGATTAGATAAGTCATTTTTGGCTCTGAAGTTGTATGATTTCTTTTAGCCTTTCCTCCTTTCCCCTAATCTCTATATACCAAGAGGTTTTTTTTGTGTGTCTTAGTCTTTAAGCTGTATAAAAATTCAGTAGTTTAAGTAGAGAGATCCCAAGCACCAGAGGTAATTCATCTAACAGATAGATGGTTAAGGGTTGGTGAAGCAATAAAATATTCAAAAATAAGAATCATATTTTTATAAAATACTGGTTAGTAAAAAGAGTGGTAAGCTTTTGGTAGAGATGTTACAATTTTATGTTGTAATCCTCGTGTGAGTGTCACTGCATATTGCAAAGACTTGTAGGTTTTTGAGATATTGGTGCCCAATAATACATATTGGCTTATTTTTAATCCATGTTGTCTACAAACACACTGTTCTAGAAACTTTGAGGAAGTCCAGATGGAATAACAATAGTAGCTATAATTATTGAGTGTTCACCGTGAGACAGGCACTGTATGGTTTTATCAATATTAGTCCTTCAGATAGCCTTCTGAAGGAGAGACTGCCTTTATTCCCACTTTTCTGTTTGCAGAATAGGAAATGGAGGCATGCAACGGTTAAATTACTTGCACAAAGTCTTCAGCCAGTAAGTGGCAGAGCTGAAATTTGACTCCAGGTGGTCTGATCTCTGAGCCCACTCTCTCACATGCCCCAATGTGGAGGACAAAATCCTTCCCTCAGAGAGCTTAGGTGAGGAGACAAGGCCAGTGCATGGCCCATCTCCACCAGACCTTGAAGGAGACACTTGGACTGCTGGGTGTCCTGTCTTCAGGACACTTACTGTGACACTTGCTCTCCTGTGCCCCTTTGCTCGCACACCCGAGCAGGTATCTGGAGGTTTGGGAGCTCTGTTCTCTTGGCTGCTCAGGATGCATTTCTAGCCTGTATATTAGTTTTCTGAGCCTGTTCTCTCATTGTTGTGCTAAATTCAAAGACAGAGACAAAGACAATGAAAAAAATAGGAATTTGTAGCCACCATAAATCTTTACCTACCTTGTATAAACCTAAGGCAGCACCACACTGAAAGCTGAAACATTTCTGGCCAGGCTGCATGGAAATACTAGAGAAGAAAAAAAAGATAGGGCTGTGTCTGAGCATTGTGTGGCCTAAGTGCATTTGAGATACAAATCTGTCGTGGATCAAAAATATTACTTGTAGGATTGGGCTTGCATTCAGCCAGGCTCTTTGTGCTAAATTAAGGCTCTTAGTTTGATCAAAAAGACCAGGAAAGTGTCATTCAGTCATCTCAGCTCAGGGTAAATACAGAATTCTGGGTAGAGCTATTTGAATTGGAAAGGTAATTTCATTTCCTAATAGCATGTCCAGTGGTTAAGCTGCAGTTGTGTCCTTGAGCCATGCAGCATGCCAATTAAAAACTCCTTGGGTTCTCTGAGGCACCCAGCTATTCTTCTTGGTCATCTTTCCTCTCTTTCTTTATGGTGATTTCTTTTTTAAAAAAAATCTGTTCTTTTTAGCTATATATGACAGTAGAGTGTATTTTGACATATTGTACATACATGGAGTATAACTTATTTTAACTAGGGTCCCCTTCTTGTAGTTGTACCTGATGTGGGGTTACAATGGTCGTGTATTCATATATGAGCATAGGAAAGTTATGTTCAGTTCATTCTGCTGTCTTTCTTATTCTCATCCTCCTCCCTTCCCTTCATTCCTCTTTGTCTAATCTAGTGAACTTCTGTTCTTCCCCCAACCCCACATATCAGTGAGAACATTTGGCCTTGAGTTTTTTGGGATTGGCTTATTTCACTTGACATGATATTCTCCAGTCCCACCCATTTACTGGCAAATGCCATAATTTCATGCTTTTTAATGGTGGAGTAATATTACATTGTGTATATATGCACCACATTTTCTTTGTCCCTTATCTGTTGAAGGGCATGTAGGTTGGTTCCATAGCTTTGCTATTGTGAATTGAGCTGCCATAAACATAGATGTGGCTGTGTCACTGTAGTATGCTGATTTTAACTCCTTTGGGTATATGCTAAGGAGTAGGATAACTAGGTCAAGTGGTGGTTCCATTCCAAGTTTTCTGAGGGATCTCCATACTGCTTTCCAGAGGGGCTGCACCAGCAATGCATGAGTGTACCTTTCCCCCCACATCCTCACCAACATTTATTGTTACTTGTGTTCTTGGTAATGTCTAGGTTGATTTCTTATGCTGACTCCCCACTCTCGTAGGATTTCATCTTTTGCTGCTGGAGCTCTTTGGTTGTGAGACTTGGGTCATGGGTGGAGGCCAGGAAGGTGGTAGGGAGGAGGCTGCTGTGGATGCCTGTTAGAAAAGAATTGTGTCTAGTAGACCCAGGTTTGTTGGAGTGATTGACAAACACTTCTTTGACACTGGGGTTTGATCCCCTATTCCCTGGATAGCTGTCTTCCTTTACTACTTCTCACTAATCTGTTTTTCTATTTTCCTCTGAATTTCCTTAGTGAAAAAAAATGATGGTTTTTGCAGAATTAATTAACTCCTTTCATATTGATTCTCAGTATAAGTAGAATTAAAAGGCTATAATTAGATACTTTCTTGATCAGTGGCCTTTCGTGAGGTATAGCTTTTGTTATTTTTAAAGATACTAACATTTGTTAAAACCTGCTGGTTTTTCTACTCTCTAATCTTGATATATTCAAAATGGTTCAAATTTGAAGAAATTATTACACTCCTCCCCTAAAGACTCTCAATCTTTCAACACTTGTTTAAATGTTTTTGTTCAGATACTACCTGCACATGCATTTTAAAATTGCATTTCCAGTAGAGCCTCTTGTGTTCTTTTGCCTCAGCTGCCTTGGACACCTGTTGAATACCCTGCCCTGCCCAGCTGTGAGACCTTGGACAAGCCAATTAATATTCTGTGTTGCATTTTACTCATCTATAAAATGAGGATAGTAATGGAACCTACCTCATAGAATATGCTGAGGAGTAAATGAGCCACATACATAAAATGCCCAGTGTGGCACTTGGCACATTGCAAATGACCAGCTGTTGTTGTGTTACTATTATTTAAAAAACAAAATGCAAGGAAGTTAAAAACACAAATATGCCTTTCCCACTATGATGTGGTAGACAGATGTTCAGTGGCTGATGAGCCTGTGTTTGGAGTCATCCTGACCTGGGTTTATCTTGCAGTACCTTCCCTCATAGGTCTGTACAAATCCAGCCTCTGAGTGAAATGTGAATAATACCATCTACCTTAGGAGTATGAATTAAAGATTATGTGTAAAGAAATGCTTAAAATGCCTTGGCACACAAGAAATACTCCATAAATGATTACTGTCATCTTCGCATGAAAATCCAAACTGGCTGAGTAATATTCCATTGTGTGTATATATACCGCATTTTCTTTATCCGTTCATCTATTGAAGGACACCTAGATTGGTTCCGTAGCTTAGCTATTGTGAATTGAGCTGCTATAAACAAAGAATGACTTTATGACATTTGTCAGCAAATGCATGGATCTGGAGACTGTCATGCTAAGTGAAGTAAGCCAGTCCCAAAAAACCAAAGGTCGAATGTTTTCTCTGATATGTGGAAGCTAGCCCACAAGGAAGGGAGAGGAAAGAATAGAAGTGCCGTAGATTAGACAATGGGGAATGGAGGGAAGGGAGGGGGGATGGGAAAAGGAAGGACAGTGGAATAAATCTGACAAAACTTACTCATGTGTATATATGAAAACAACACAGTGTGTCTTACCGTCATGTATATCCATAAAAATAGGATTCTAACTAGAATAAGATATATTTCATGCTTGTATAATTATCTCAAAATGGATTCTGCTGTCATGTATAACTAAAAAGAACCAATAAATTAAAAAAACTCCAAATTGTCACATTAATTTTGGTCTTTTATATGCAGATTTTAAATAGCACTACAATTTTTATACAATTTCATGTCTTAATTTTTAAAAAAATAACGTTTTATCACAATTGTTTTTCATGGTAACTACATAAACTTCAAAGTCATCATTTTAATGACTGCATAATATTTTATTAAGTAGTTATATAATAATTTATTTCACTATCTTTTGTATTGAGTGTTGACATTATTTCTAACCTACACCACTATAAATGACACAATGTGAAATGTCTTTAGTTGTAGACACTTTTTGTGTTTTGCACCAGTACCTTAGAAAAGATTTCCCCAAGTACCGTTATCCAAATGTGACTGTTTTCATGATTCATTTTATATATTCTTGGTCTCCCTCATTGCATGACTTCTGTGTGGAGCTCACTACTTTATGCTTAATACCTAGTGCATTGTCAGTGTTCAATAGATATTTATTGACTTAATGAAAAAATGAACATATTATTTTTCCCCTAAATGATTAGTCCTTTATTTATTTTTTCAAAATGGCCATACTAACAAAAGTGCTGTAACAGATTTAATGAAATTCCCATTAAAATTCCAATGTTGTCCTTCATAAAAAGAGAAAAAGCAGCCATGAAATTCACTTGAAAAAATAAGAGGCTAAGAATAGCCAAAGCAATCCTTAGCAAGAAAAGTGAGGCAGGAGGCATCACAATACCAGACCTTAAATTATGCTACAGAGCTGTAGTAACAAAAACAGCATGGTACTGACATCAAAGCAGGCATGAAGACCAATGGAATAGAAGATACAGAGACAAACCCACATAAATACAGTTATCTCATACTGGACAAAGACACCAAAAACATACATTGAAAAAAAAATATCCTCTCAACAAATGGTGCTGGCAAAACTGGAAATCCATATGTAGTAGAATGAAATTTAACCCTTATCTCTCACCATGCATAAAACTCAACTCAAAGTGGATCAAAGACCTATGCCTAAGACCTGCTAGAAGAAAATGTAGGCCCCAATCTCGAACATGTCGGCTCAGGAATTGACTTTCTTGATAAGACTCCTATAGCGCAAGAAATAAAATGAAAAAAATCAGTAAATGTGATGGCATCAAACTAAAAAGTTTCTTGGGGCTGAGGTTATGGCGCAGTGGTGGCGTGCTCGCCTAGCACGCGTGAGGCACTGGGTTCGATCCTCAGCACCACATAAAAATAAAATAAAGATATTCTGTCCACCTACAACTAAAAAATAAATATTAAAAAAAACAAAAACAAAAACTAAAAAGCTTCTTCACAGCAAAGGAAACAATCAAGAGCATGAAGAGAGAGCCTACAGAATGGGAGAAAATCTTTGCCACCTGTATCCCAGATAGGTGTTAATTTCTAGGATATACAAAGAACTCAAAAAATCTAACATCAAAAAAACAAATAACCCAATCAATAAATGGGCAAGGGAACTAAATAGATACTTCTCAAATGAAGAAATATGAATGGTCAATAAATATATGAAAAACTGTTGATGATCTCTAGCAATTAGAGAAATGCAAATTAAAACTACACTGAAATTCCATCTCACTGCAGTCAGAATGGCAGCTGTCAAGAATACAAGTAACAATAAATGTTGGTGAGGATATGGGGAAAAAGGTATACTCATATATTGCTGGTGGGGACTTCAGATTGGTGTAAAAGCAGTATGGATATTCCTCAAAAAACTAGTAATGGAACCACCATATGACCCAGTTATCCCACTCCTCGGTATATATCTAAAAGTTTTAAAATTAGCATACTACAGTGACACAGCCACATCAATGTTTAGGGCAGTACAATTCACAATACCTAAGCTATGTAGCCCTTTATTTTAAATTGTTTAGTTGCTATTATTTTCTACACGTGGTAAGACTTTCTTATGTTTCCATTCTATTTTAAGAAGTCTTAAAAGCAAATGAACTTCCTGTCAGACTTGGGACTACTAGGGAAAGTAGGGATTCTTTTGAGCATAGGTAATAGTTATTGTACACTATGTCTCAGGCATCATCCTGGATACTTTGTATGCTTTACCTTGTTCAGGTTGCTTGGGAGTTATGTGTGGTGAGTACTCTCATCACCATTTTATAGATGAGAAGGCACAGAAAGGTGAGTTGACTTACCCAGGATCACATGGGTGGTGAGTGGTAGTACTCAGATCCAAACTCAACAGTTGAACCCTTAGTCTGGGCACTGGCTGATTCGGTGGCATTGCTTTAAGATGCTGAAAATTCTCCCTTATTTTACTTTTCCTGCAGCCCACCCCTTTACTTCAGCCAGTATAACAAATTATTTTTCAGGGAACCTGGACTGGTTGACCAAATTCCAATCACAATGTTGATTAGCATTGTCCCTCCACCTTGAGGATTTTGCATCAGTTTCCAAACAGGAGCTCTAATTGCTTACAGGGCTTGGTTTTAAAAACCAAGTTCACCAAGTGAAGGATGTAGAATGTATCTTTTTACAAGCCTTAGATTTTTTTATTGAAGGGAAAACTTCATTATGGTAACACGAAAGACAGCTGGTGGCTTTGGAACTTCACCCGCGTGGGAGTTATTAATCCACAGAGGACAGTATCTGAGACTGAACATTACAGGCGATGTGATTCCAGGGATCAACCAATAATGTTTCCTGTTTAGTTGGTAATTGACCTGGTAGAACAGCTTTTTAAAAGTCTGAACCATGTCATCATTAGGCCCATTTCTTCAATCTCTCTTTTCTATTTACTAGTTAATTGTGGGGTTTGGGAGTTGTAAAAATGTATCTCTAAGCACTACAAGGCTTTTTGTTTTTCTTTGTGGAAAGTTGACTTAAAAACTGCCTGGGGTTTATCCATTACTTGCATATAGAGATTTGATTTTTTTTTTTTTTTTTTTTTTAGTCACTTAGTAGCTTTCCCATGTGTAGTTCTGTTCTGATTGTTAGTTAATTTTTTTTTTGTTTTTTTGTTTTTTTAGTTATTTTATTTAAATGCGTTTCAAGTCATAGTACATAACCAGAGCTCAGTTTGTTAGTTAATTTTTTTAATATTTATTTTTTAATTGTAGGTAACAGAATATCTTTATTTTATTTTTATGTGGTGCCGAGGATCGAACCCAGTGCCTCCTGCGTGCTAGGCGAGCACGCTACCCCTGCGCCATAACCCCAGCCCCTTGTTAGTTAATTTTTAATGTTAAATACTTCAAATTTTTAAAAAAGCATCACTTCTTGAACTTGCCATGGACTTACTGTCGTCCTCACCCCCCCACAGGTGACATACAGGGTGCAGAACAAAGGCACGCCATTGGTTTGAGGTGCTGTTGTTAGTGGCAGCACTCTGGCTCCAAGTTGTAACCTGATACTTGGTTCTCCAGCAAATGATGATCATGTTCAGCATCAGTGGGAAGTAAAGGGACTTCCTGGTTGGTGTTAGACATCAACCAAGAAGTTCTAATTGGCAGATACAGTGTTGGCACAGAAAAGCTTCTGTGGACATGCTTGTCCCTTGGTTTCTCCAGAGTGCAGGAGCGAGCTTCACCTGGTAGAGACAGGAAAGAAAGTGTAGTTGGAGATGTGGTGGAGGCCCTTCTTCTTAGGGTAATTTCAAGAACTACTTGTGGTTTGTTCTCACCCTGCCTCTTATAAATTTATAAAATTAAAACCACTTAGATTTAGATAGAAATAATTTCAAGATGGCAAGGAGGACTATGCCTGAAGTGACATGTCCTTTTTTCGTAATGTGAGAAGAGAATCCTGTAAACACACCTTTTAAAGGAGGTCGTGTACTGAGGGCCCAGAGTGACAGAAATCTGGGTGTGAACCTGAGTTCTCTACTTGCTAGTTAGACCACTGGTCAAGTTTCTTTACTTTTCTGAGTTTCATTTTCCTCATGTGACCAGCTCATCCTTTGGGCATGAGGTGAGACGAGACCAGGAGTGTAATGTGTGCAGCACAGCCTAGTGTCACCTTAGCCTGCCAAATGATCAGTTCTTTCCCTGACCTGGATGCTAGTTCTCTCTTTCTGTTGCGGAAGACCACGTGACCTCGGGAAAGCTGGTTTACCTCACTGGCATTTCAGCATTGTAAAGCATCCGCGACTCTCATAGGTGAAGTGAAGAGCAGGTGAAATATTTGTGAAATGCAAACAAGCACAAGGGGAGCCTCTGCTGATATTTCCTATATGCCACTGACCACCCACTGAATGGGGGTGCCTTCCAGTGAGAGTCCCATTGTGAGGGGCTCCTAGTGAGATCTAGTCCATGAAGAAATCAGTAGCTGTTTTTCAAGCCAAAAGGACAATGGAAGGTAATGGTTAATACAAGTCTGTTATGTGCAGTGGCTTTATATGTTGTCTCATTTAATCCTTAAAAGTAATCCTGTAAGGAAGTATGTTTCTTCTCTTCTTCCCACTCATTTTACAGGCAAAGAAATAAATTCAAGTGTGGTAAATACCCATTGCAGAAAAGAGCTGGAGAAACCCAGTTTAAATCTTAGGCCTGACACCTGGTAACCGCTCTGTGACCTTCAGCAAGTTGTTTCCTTTCTTAGGCTGTTTCCCTACCTGGAAACGGTGAGAGTAAAAGTTCAGAGGATTAAATGAGATCATAAATTCCTGGCAGGTAGAGAACCCATAATAAATTATCATTAACCTCAATATTGTTCAGATTTGGTGAGAGATTTGACTGAAATATGGCTTCAAAAATTATGTTTTGTTCAAAGGGAACATCCGATTGGAAGATACAGGATCCTGGCTCTGCATATAAAGATCACTGACTTATAGAAATGCATGAATCTGGGGGAAGGAGAACGGTAGAAATAAAACATAAAAGGAGAATTATCTGGGCATCTGTTGGATTTATTTATTATCTGGGCATCAATGGAATTTATATATTCTGTTAGACAATTCACTGGCAAAATATATAAGCATGCTGCTCACCATTTCATCTTTCAGAATAGGGAAGAAACAAGGAGAAATTATGTGTGAGTTTAAGTCTGATGAATAGTGAAGAAATGGCTGATAAAAGGGATTTGATAGGAACCTTGTTATTTTTTTTTAGTGTGTCACAACCAAGAGTTGATATTGGGGCCCACTGATGCCAGACCCCCAAGTGGTTCTGTTTGCACATGAGGGAGAATTGTCTTATAACTACGACTGACAGCATTTGAGTGAGGAGAGTAAACTTCCCATGAATGGGGGTTTCTGAGCAGATAACAGGTGATCCATGGCCAGAAGTGTCATGGATGGTGTGTAGCCCAGGTTGAGAGGCTGGCCTTGATTACAGGTGAGAAAAAGCCATATTTTATATGAAGTCTGAGTCAGGAAAGGTAAAACTGTGCACAGGTTACATGTTTTAAAATTCAAAGTGAAAGTGGACTGAGTCACATTGGAGGGTGAGGGAAGTAACTTTATGAAATAGAGAACACCGCATGACTTCAGTGTTCACATCTGGACAGGGTTTATTTGGAAGTTGGCAATGTGGAAATGACTTTGTAACCTTCATTCTAGTGTTTGATCACAAGACACCTTTCTAAATCAGACAGGTACTTTCATTACTTTGCTGAGAGTTTCCTGTCTAGACTAGAGAATACAAGATCCTTTATTTTTTTAAAAAAAAATTGGGGATATATTCTTTACAAGTTGTGAGAAATATTCTTCTTAAGGAGAGAGAAAAGATTTATAATGTGAAGTAGAGATATCTGAGTGATTGTATGAGTTTAATGTTCTGCAGTTAACACCTAAAGATTGGGGGTTACTAAATAAATAAAAATGAATCTTCCTCAAGAGCCCATTTTCCACTATGGGAAAATGTATCAAAGCTGTACATTCTATCAGGCTATTCCTACTTGAGAAGTATTGTATTTAAAATAATTTGTGGATGTGATTAGATATTGATTCATATATTAAGATTCATGGTGTTTTGTTTGGGAGCAGTACTGAAATATCTGATTTGTTTACCAGGATTTTTGAGTGTAGGCACTAGAGAAGGAAGAAAACTCTTGCTGTGAACCTGGTTTTATAAACAGTGTTTACATGTTCATACTCTCATTTCAACTTTCTGGCCTCTCATGTTGTGGGATCTGGATTCTGGGTCCTCCTTCCTGGTTGCTTTGATTGGAATCAAGGCTGTGTAGTTACTGTGTGAGTTTTGAACAGGACCTTTAATTGTTTAATTTCTCTGAGCTTTGATCTCATCTGAAAAGAAAAAAAGGAAAGGAATCCTCTAACGCAGATGAAAGGGTCAAGTAGGCTAATGCAGGGATGTAAGTCCACCCAGTGCTTGGCACATGGCATGTGCCAATACATTTTAACAATATTCTTATTATTCAGTGTTATCCCAGTTTTATAGAAGAGGAAGCTTTAGAAGAAAAGAATTTAAAAGAATTGAACAGCTTCAGATTAAAAGATGATTCATTGTGGTGAAAGACCTCTTCCTGGAGAGGTTGGAGTTGTGTTTCTCTTACTTTATGATGAGAAAATTAGATGTATGTTCTTCTCTCCCTCTGTCCCTCTTTGCTCCTGTCCTTTCTTCCTTTCTTTATTCTCAGATGCTGCCTGCCTGTGCTGTGTTCTAGTGGGAGTGCTAAGGATTCAGCAGTGAACACTGGCCACATCTCTCCCCTTCTCCCAGAGCTTACCTTCTAGTGTGGTGACAGTGTGAAATATTTTGCAAGCATGTGATTTTCTCACAGGTATGGATACTGTAAGGTGAGCAGGACAGGCAGATGTGATCTGGGCTGTGTTCAGGCAGTTTGAGCCAGGGGAATGAGGGGAGCAGGTGACCTCTGAAGAAGAGCTAGGCAAGTTGGGATCTGAGTTCTGGAAGGAGCTAGCTGGCCATTAACTGGCTACTTGAAGATCCAGGGCTATTCCTCAGAACAGTGAATGTTAAAGAAGGAACTGAGCATGTTTCCTGAACAAGAAACAGGCCTGGGTGCTTGTAGGTGGTGAGGGGAGAATGGAAGGAGCTGTGGTTGGAGAAGGGGCTGGAAGCAGATCAGACAGAGCCTGATAGCCTTGCTGAGGGGTATGGATTTTATCACAAGAGCCATGAACAGTTAGAGGGTCGAAGCAGGAGAATGGCATTTCTTATGTTTTTGTTCATACTATTTTAGTCAGCTTTTCCACTGCTGTGACTAGAAGACCTGACATGAGCAATTTTAGGAGAGAAAGTTTATTTAGGGGTGCACAGTTTCAGAGGTGGCCAACTCCATTCCTCAGGGCTCAAGGTGAGGCAGAACATCATGGTGGAATAGTGTGGTAGAGGGAAGCAGCTCAAGGCGTCACACCAGAATCAGCTCACCTAATATATACCCTAGTGGCTCACCCCCAATGCCCACCTCTTCCAGCCACACCCTATGTACTCAATCAATCTCTATCAGGGGAATAATTCACTGATTGGGTTAAGGCTCTCATAACGCAATCATTTCACCTTTAAACCTTCTTGCATTGTCTCCCACATGAGCTTTGGGGGACAACTCGTATCTAAACCATAACACATACTCTCATGATTCTGCATCAAATAAACAAAGATCCTGAAAAGGTTTTATGTAAACCAACTTAATAAAAAATTAGCATCAAAAGAGAAGTGAGATTCTTGAAGTAAACTTGATGCAGATCTTTCTGTTCAGTGGCCTGTGGTTTTATAATGCAAACTTCAACATCCAAAACTGCCCCGCTTTCTGAATGCTTGTTGCTAATGCAGATTCCTCAGGGCCCACGTAGGTCCTGCCATTCTTTCTGCATCATTGCCTCCTTCCTTCTTTCTTTCATGCTTTCATCCTTCATTCTTTCCATGTTTTGGCCTTTCATCTCCCACAAAGGTCCTTATTATTCTGACCCTTTTAACCACACCTCTAGGGCACTGAGTGCTAGGCAGATGGCACTGAGGTTCCAGTCTCATCCGCCTGGCACTCAGGAATAAGCGATCGATTAGGTTTCCAGTCCACTGACATGGAGTGCCTATTCGTGTGTCAAATTCTGCACTAGATAATGAGATGCAAATGAAGTGAATTCTGTCTCCTGACTCCGGGCGCCTTTCCATCTAATGTAGAGACTGAAGACTTGACTGGCTGGATAACGGATTCATTCATTCTTTCAGTAGCACTTACTGCAGGCCTTCTCTGTCTCACAGCCTTGTTCTACAGGATACATCTTGAATAAGACAGAGAAGGCGTCCAGCCTCATGAGGTTTACGTTCTAGTGGAATTAGATGATTACTGAAGAGATTTAGTTATTTATTTACTGAGTATTTACCAGAAACTAGTGTTTTAGCACTACATACTGTGATTATTAGGCATTATCTTAACTAATTCTTAGGACAAGCCCATGTTGCTGTCTCTATTCAACAACGAGGTAGTTGAAAATTACAGAATTTAAGATCCTGCACAAAATCTTACAGCCAGCTTAGATGTGACCCTAAATCTCTCTAATAGAGTCATTGCACAATTACAGTGCTGCGCGTGGTTAAATGCAGAGAGGTTTTATGTGCTATTGTGTCTTCCAGGGAAGAGTAGAGCTGGGGGGAAGGAAGCATGTTGCGAGGGTGGAAGGTGGGGCTGTGTAATACTCTTGTCACCTGCTACGTTCAGGCCAGTTTCCCACCCTTCAGTGTGACTTAACTGTGAGCGTGCTCCCTATAGTTCCTATCCTCATACTTTTTCTTTCTTTCTCTTTGTTCCTCCTCTTCCTCTTCCTCCTTTTTTTCTTTTTCCAGTACTGGGGATTGAAACCAGGGGTACACTACAACTGAGCCATGCCAATCATTTTTTTAAAATTTTTTATTTTTGGATAGTCTTGCTAAATTGTCCAGGCTGGCCTTGAACTTGCAATCCTTCTGACACAGCCTGTCAGGTCTCTGGGATTACAGGCGGGAGCCACCGTGCCTGGCCCCCATGCCTTTTCTTCAGCCGCCCTCTGCTTTGTCTTCACCTCCATCGCAGAATGTCATACTCAAGGCCACGCTCTGTGTCTTACAAATGTCCTCATTGGTGGCGGTGGCTTCGGCAAGTCCTCCCTCCCTGAAAGTTTAGTGTCTGCTTACTTACTTCTATTGAAGGTTTTCTAATTTGTAGTACTTCTCAGAGAGTCTCTTGCTTTCCAGGTAGTTTTCATTCCTCCATTTCCTCTCAAGGGATCAGTGAATCCTTGAGTCGAGGCTTGGTGTCCTGTGTGTGTCCCTGTACTGCACAGTGGGCACTCCAACAGTTTATTGTGCTTGCTCCAAAGCTGTGACCTGCAGGAAAGCATGATTTCCAGTGGGGTCTTTGACACCCATCTTGTATAACTGTGTTAACTAAGTGAGCCATTCTCTTTTGTTACGAGCTCTGCATGGATATGCCTATTGAAAACTGCTTTAGAAGTTTGTGATTTTTGTAAGGTCTACTTTTTGACTCTCCTTAGAGCTTCCTAGGTAAATCAGAGGTTCTT
>CM053405.1:89124584-89139792 GCA_028644305.1 Xerus rutilus | reverse complement strand
CACATTCCCCCCCCCCCCCGCCCCCGAGGCTCACTGAGCATTACTTGTCCTTGGGCACACATCTTACCATGGCTGGTGGGATCTAAAGCCATGTCCTGGTTCCATGAGGGAATGAGGGGGCCTCCAATTACATAGAGAAGGTATATACCTGTCAGTTTTCAACTTCAAATTAGTGTCATTAAAACTTTAGCAGATATCAGAATCATCTGCAGGACTTGTTAAGCACAGAATGGTGATTTAGTAAGTTGGGTGGTCTCCTGAGCATTTGTGTTTCTAGAACACGTTCTAGGTGATGATGATGCTGGACCCAGGACCACAATTTGAGAGTGCTGTGAGTTCCCATTTTTGAGTGGAGACAGATTCAGTGCTTGGACACTGAGGAAGCTTAGAGCTGGGATTTTGAAATTGTTGCCATGTATTTGGTCAACTCTACATTAATTGGAAGAATGGTTTTCTTTGTATGCCTTTTCTCTGGTTTTAGCATCTCAGTCTTGTTTGCCTTTTTTTGGTTGTTTGAATGTCGACAAGCTCCAGGCCGAAGTGGACACAATTGAAAAAAGAGCTGAGACTCAGGTCAACTTGTGCTTTGAAGCAACTTGGATTTAAAGTGTTGTTAGTAAAGATGAGTAAATTAAAATTAAATAAGTTAGTAGCATTACCTATAGTTACCTATTGTCTTAGGTTTTTTATTTATCCTCCCTCCCTCCCTTTTTCCCTCCTTTCCTTCCCTCCCTTCCTCCCTTCCTTCCTTCCTTCCTTCCTTCCTTCCTTCCTTCCTTCCTTCCTTAAGTTTTTCTAAAAATCGGCTTCAATGAGATATTATTTATATACAGTTAAATTGACTAATTTTAAGAGTACCATTTGTTGAGTTTTGAAAAACAGTCATATAAGCATTACCACAAATATAGTACAGAAAATTTTGAGGCTTTGATGTTACCTGCTAATCCACATCCCCACCATTTTCTTGACTGTTTTTACAAAGCTTTTCAATTTTGAAATGTTTCTGTTTTAATGGAACTTTTTATTTTCTTAAAAATAGCTCTGTGGAAAATGGGGGGATGGTTTTAGGTATGGGGAAGGATTACTTGTTTTTGAGTAGTATAATGCTACATTCAAAGAAAGGGACACAATACTTAGACAGCAAGGATGAGAAAATGGTAGTCCATAAGCTAAATCCAGCCTGCTGCCTGCTTTTATAAATAAAGTTTTATTGGAACACAGCTATGTACCTGACTATGTTCAGACTTAAAACACCAGAGCTGATTACCTGTGATAGTAGAGACCTTATAGTCTGTAAAGCCTAACATATTTCTTATCTGGCCTTTTAAGGAAAGGTTTTTTGCTCCCTGAGTTAGCATCCTAAATTAATGCAAATTAATGTCAAGGAGTGTTGTGATTGTTTGTCTTTTGTGTGTGTGTGTGTGTGTGTGATGCTGGAAATCAAACCCAGTGCCCTGCGCATGCAACATAAGCACTGTCACTGAGCTACATTCACAGCCTTGACATTTTTTTATTTTTCATTTCAGTTCATTTATTTTTTTTTTAAATGGTGTTGACGTTTTTTTAAAAATACAGTATTTAGCCAGGCATGGGGAAGAATTAAGACTCTCAAAATCATCCATACACAGTGGCACGTGCCTGTAATCTCAGTAGCTCGGGAGGCTGAGGCAGGAGGATTGCAAGTTCAAAGCCAGCCTCAGCAACTCAGTGAAACTCTGTACAACTTAGTGAGACCCTGTCTCAAAATGAAAAGTAAAAAAGGGCTGGGGATATGGCTCAGTGGTTAAGCACCCCTGGGTTCAATCCCCAGTACCAAAAAAAAAAAAAAAAAAAGAAATAACAACAACAAAAAGTATTTGATGATATTTTACCTCCGTTCTGAAGTTTGTAGTTTGGCAGTTTATTTCCCTTGCATTGGGTCTAGGATTATCACTTTTGTGATTTGGATGATGCTATTTTAAGGATACATAAAAACTATTAAAATGATAACAGTGAAGTTAAAATGCCAGCAACAATGGTCACTGAAAGCGCTCATAAAGTTCCAACACACGTACCCAATGGAGTAGAAATACGGGCATTTTGTTAGCATATAAAGTGGTGCTGGTATGTGACAGGAGTGGAGGTGCCGTTCACAATGTACACAGCATTCTAGGCTGTGAAATTTTGCAGTTCTCAATTTTTAAAAAATATTTTGTTGGATTTGTAAAAATGTGCAGAAGGAGGGATTATTTAATATTTTATATCACACCATATTTCATGTTTGCATAACTTAAATACACATAGAATGTGACTACATTTTTTGTGGTTCCTAGAATTAAAGATAACTTCCTCAAATTCTCTGACCTATATGTGTGTGTTTGAAAATTAGAAAACTTAGAAGGTGATTTTGTCATGAGCCAAAATGAAGGCACATAAATCTCAGTAGCCAGTGTGCTTGTGGCATTGCTGCTGACACATCATTTGATAGATTTTTGATTTCCTGTCATTTTTGAATAAAACAAATAGCCCTGACATCTGTTTGTTCTTGCCGCTGGCAGTTGGGAGACTAAACTTGGGACGTTTGATAACATAGCTGCGTTCTATCACATAGTGATGATTAAGACCTCAATTTTAGCTATATCTTAAACTCATCTCTGAACCAGCTCCTCTAGGTAGTTGGACTTAATAAAATGAGGTACTTGCTTTGTTCGAAGATCATTAGGAGGTAGGAATGCGATTTCTTCAAGAATTATCCATAGTGATAGAATTCAAGGAACTCTGAGGACTTGCTTCAGAAAAGAGGGCAAATAAGTATTGGTTGGTGAGACATGTTTATTAGGTGATATAGCCTGTTTGCTTTCTCTTGCAGGGGAGCTGTGTCCAAGTGTGCTTTTTTCCAACAATGACCTCTTGGCCACAACACATCGTAGGCACAGTTCCTGGAATACAGGTTTGAGGATGCAGTGTTGGCAGCATAAAGAAAAGGAGACCTCCCTGCCAGGACATAAAACGATACCCTCCCCTTGGAGCCAGCTTCAAACAGTGAGACTCATGGAGATGAGATCATCTAGCTGGATTTTTATGACACAGTCTTTTTATGATTTTATAAATAAAGAAAAAGATCCATGTGAGATGATGTCCACTCTTCCTCAGGATGTCCTGCTTGTTGTTTGTGATAGTGCTGGGATGAAGACAAGATAAAGGCCTGGGGTGGTGATGCTTGTACCCATACATTAAGAGCATGATTATTCATAGGAGTCATGAGAGGATTCTGGAACATATAAAGTTGTTGACTCTATTAGCTGATTCTAGGGGCCTTGGAAACAGGCATTTGCCAAACCTGTGTTGAAGCTAAGCCATATGTTTAACCAATGTTTAAGATTCTCAGAAATCAAAGGCTTTTGATGCATAAGCACTGTTAGCATAGCTCTCATAATGTAGCATGAACTGACTGTGCTGTGGTCTTCTGGAAGAACATAGAATGGAGGGTGGAAGACAGATTCTAGTCGTGGTTCCTAGTAACTTGTCCTGTGATATGGAGCAAACCAGCTTTGTTTTTTTACTGGGAGAGCAGAGATAATCAGGCACAAGTCTTTCCCCTCTAGGTTGTGATGACTAACAAAAAATAATTTAGTTTGAATAACACAGATTTGGAAGTCAGGTTAGATAGACATGGATTTGAATACAAACCCATCTTCTAGTTCATTGATCACGTCCATAATGTTAAATCTTCCTGAAGTTCATTTTTAAAAAAATTGTAAAATGAGATGATGAAATGAACTCTGTGAGGTTGATGGACTGCTTTGAGATCACATATATGAACTGCCTACCATGTGGCTCAATGCCCAGAAACCCAGTAAATAGAAGCCATTATTATGTAGAACCATTTGAACATATACTTTTACACTGTAATGTAAGGGAGTATTTGTTTGAAAATTAGATGACAGTAGTTTGCCTTTCTCATGATGAGAAGCCAAAATATGAATGCAGGCTACCTAACAGAAAGCTTGAAGAGAGACAATAATTTGGAATTCGTCTTCTTAAGATAAAAATTGGGCCATTACTGGAAATACTTGGGGAGATTGTTCTTTTTTTAATGTTTGAAAAATTTCCACTTAGTGCATTGATGAATTTCAGAGCAATTGCACGTCCTCATACAAGCCTGCCACTGTGAGCCTCCTCTCATGTACTTGAGCTATTTGTGCTGCCTGAGTCTTGTCTCTTGGGATAATTTCCCTTCATTTCCTCAGTGTTTTATTCTTCAGTTGTCTTGGAGGGAAAATGAATGGTAGAAACCAGAACACATTTTGACCTTCTCTTTCAGTTTATAAATGGCATTTAGTAGGCTTTTGGAATAATAGCCTTTTTCCAAAAGTAAGAGGTGATATAAATTATTGTTGAAGGTGAGAGGCAAGAAATTTTTATTTGGAGATTGATGTTGGAATAAGCTTAACTCTTCCTACTGAACAACTTGCATCCTGCAGGCCAGGGTTCTCAACCTTGGTTGTCCATTAGGGTCACCTGGGAAATGTAATGCCATCCTGATAACCTGGATTACACCTAGACCAAGAAATCGGGACCTTTGGAGGTGGAACCTAAGCATCAGTGTTTTTAAAAGTTCCCCATGTGATTCCAGTGGGCATCTAAGGATGAGAACTCTAACAAATTTGAGGTCATTTGCAGACATTTATCTGATTTCTTTCCTAATGTCTCAGAGGTAGGATAGGATCTTTACAGCAGGAACTTTTACTAGAAGCACAATGGAACACAGAGAGGCTGAATTGGTGCCTTGGTTTCCTGCAGCTGGGGTGGACAGTGCCAATGTGAGCAACGAGCTGGCAGCTGGTCTGATGAGTGGAGCAGGCTGTAGCCACCGCAGAGGGCCTGGAAGCGCACATTTGGTTGAAAGTGAGCAGCTGCTACCCAGCACCAGCACAGTGTAGCAGTGTGGCTGGGTTTCTATTTTATTTTCAATTTTCCAGGAAAAGACAAATTTTTTTTTTAAAAAAGGAAATCTCTTAATTTTTATGTTGCAAAAAATTCAGAATTGCTTAGAGCCTTCTTCTAGCCAAATATATTTGCCAGCCAGTACTTTTCAGCCTGTGTTTGTAGGGTTTTAAGGATTGGCCTGCATATATATCCCAGCCAATTTTTAATAGGTTTGCATGTTTGTATTCTGGACATAAAATGCATCCTGCCTTTCCTCCAAGATTGCTTTTGGATGCATTTTCCTCCTCATTCCTGAGTAATCCTCTGGACCTGCATCAAACACTTTTCCTCACTCAGTATTTTTCCCCTATAGGCATCTTTTACTTCAAGCTTCATATACATGGTTTTCAAAAACTTAGGGAGTTTTCAGATTAATTAAAGTTTGTTAGATTTTTTTAAAGTTATCTGCCCATTGTAGAAGCCTCCATTTAACTTTGTCATCTGATGTGTAGTGCAAGAAATGTCAAAGCCGGGAGTGCAGCTTTGATGGACACACTAGGAACAAGAGTGGGAAGGGTGATTCATAGACCGGGCCAGTCTTCTCCTGACTGGGCCAATGAGCCTGTCCTTCAAGGAGTGGATGTATCAGACACCCCTGGAGAGGTGTGCTGACATGGAGGTCCTCCTGTCCTTCCTCCAGCGATTATGATTCATGTACTTTCAGTCGGGACTCCGGATCTGCATTTTGAAACAAGTTCTCCAGGAGATTTGGTTGTGCTGTTCCACAGACCACATTTTGAGAAACACTCATGTGGGAGAAGTATTTTTGGCCTCAATGTCTCCTGTCATTTAAGAAGGTTTTATAGTCAGTTTTATAGTCAGGATACTACTGACCCATGTAGTTGATCACTTAGAACACAATATGAAGTTCCTAGGCAGAGAACTCAAGTTATCCATATAGTGACTGAGGTGCTTTTTCCAGGTGAAAAAGGTGCTGTATTATTTTTGTATGAATTACTTTGTGTATTTTTTTTTTCTTTTTTGTGGTGCTGGGGATGGAACCCAGGGCCCTGTGCTAAGCACATGTTCTACCACTGAGCTGCACCCCCAGCTCTACTCTGTGTACTTTATAAGCAGGGTATATGTATTAACAATTCCATTTATCAGATTTTCTAGGGTACACAGTATAGACAACTTAAGGTTATTCTTTTAAATTATACTTTTTTTTTTTACCATTTGCATGGAATTGTTTCTTAATTTAGTGTACATTTCCCTACTTTGAAAAACAGAAGTATCAAAGATAATGAAATCTTTTCAGGGTCATCATTTGTGTTTTTAATTATGTCATTCTCTGTCCAGGTTTGTTAGAGCCCTACACTAAATAGCCCCAGATGTATTAGCTCTTTGATTTCCATGGTGGCTTTGGAGTTCTTCTTTTCCCTCACTGTTAACTGTTGTTTCTCTCTGCTGTTTTGGTGCCTGCCTCTGGAAGCTTCCTTTAGTTCCCTGTGGGGTTGGGAAATTGTGTAACTGCATCCTGTACCTCATGATGTGAACTGCAGCTGAATGAGGCTTTTTGAGCATTAAAATGGGTGAATTTTGCTACCTTGACTTGTGACATTATTTGTGGCTCGGTTCCCTCCTTCCAACTTATTTTCTGATCTTCAACTGCGGTTGTCAGATCTGTGACCTCAAGATAAGCGTGATGTTGGTTAGGAATCATTTCTCTTTATGTATGAACCATTGCTTTTCTCAATTGTGTTAATGTTTTATATAGACCGTCCTATCATGTGAAATATAGTGGATTAAAATTTAAATGAGAATTTCTCAGGCCAAGCTTTTATATAGGATAAAATGTTTTAAATTCAGTATTACTGTGATTAAGAGCTATAAATTAGTTGCATGCCTATGAAATTCCATTCTGCAGTCTTTGTGAAATAAAGGTGTTACAACCAATATTTATGTGTGAATTCTCATTTCTTGGGGGCATCACATTTCTTGGTGTAGTTTATATTTTTCTTTCTAGTAAAGATCTCCACCCAGCTGCCCCAGTGAGGGTGTTACAACAACTGACAATATTAACTCAAGGTGAGCTGGTAGTTTCTCCCAGAAATAAGCAGAGGCCACCATTGTTAGGTGACCTGGGAGGACCATGCACTAATGAAACAAAGGACCTGGGTCCATAGAAGGAGAAGAGATGAAGTACAAGCTGGGTGTGGTGGCGCACGTCTGTCATCCCAGCACTTTGGGAGGCTGAGACAGGAGAATCGTGAGTTCTAAGCCAACCTCAGCAACAGTGAGGCACTAAGCAACTCACTGAGACCCTTTCTCTACATAAAACACAAAGTAGGGCTGGGGATGTGGCTCAGTGGTTGAGTACCCCTGAGTACAACCCCCAGTGCCAAAAAAAGAAAATGAAAGAAAAAAAGAGATGAAGCACAGTGGGGCCAAGCAGCAGCACAAAGCTGAATGGTCTTAGAGAGGAAGGGAGAGAATAGCTTCTCGTTGACCTGTGTGGCTCAGCTATACTTTCTATACTTGTTTCTGTGAGATGCACTTTTGTCCTTTTATTTGTCCTCTTTAGGCTTGGATTATTTGGTTGGGTTTCTATGCCTTGCTCCTGAAATGCCTCGTCCAAGCCCTATTAATGCACCCTAGAGCTCTATAGGGTATGATGATGACCTTACTTGTAGGACTACAGTTCTCGTTTGACCAGCATTTACTGATAACCAGCTGTACACAACAGAAAGACAGGGTTTGTTTTCTCTTTTGACTTGATCCAGTGGGTAACTAGAAAGCTTGTGCTGTCATTGCACTGACAGATGACAGCAGTGGGTACTGATGGATGGTAAGACCAGATAATAGCAACTTTGGTTGAGAGTAGAGCAAATGATAACGTCTTAACTTAAGGGATGTAGTAGGGAAAGTCAGCATAGGATGCGCAGTGGAGAGATCCACATGAAATGCTTTGGTGGTATCAAGGTCACCAGCAGATGCACAGTTGCAGATAATGTCTGAGTTAGCATGGAGCATGCCAGAACACTCTGGAAGTTATCAGCTTCTTTCTAGGCCTAGCCTCAAAGAAGGGTGGAGCAGGCTTGTATGAGATCAGCCCATCTGAGTCAGGTAGGAGCTTCAGAGTGTTCAGTGATTGCAGGGTATAGGATACCAGGCATAACGTCCTTTACCTTCAGACTCTTCCATTACAGCCTGATCTAAGGACATACCTGAATTTAGGGTTGTAGTATCAGTACAGTGCTTCCTAATGTCTCTGTGAGTGGCAAGATAATCTACAACCCCAGAATCCTAACACAAACCTTGGAGAAAATGAGGCTGATGGAGAGAGGGAATCCTAAGAAGACCTAGCACATTAGGGATCCAGAATAGAACTTAACTTAGGGAAACTTACCAAATAGAAATCTAAAATGCAGTATTACTTGCAAACCTTAGCTATCCTTCAGAACCCCCAGAGAAGGTTTAAAAAAATACTTATGCCCAGGTGCCACCTCCAGAGATTCCTTCTGGTTTGCTGGTCTGGGTTGCAGCCCTTTTATCAGGATTGCATAAAGCTTCCTGGACGGTTCTTAAGGCATGAATAGTAATTCTCATCAACTTTAGAAGTAAGGTTCTTCCATCAGTAGTAGCCCTTAAGAAGCTAGCCAGGGGAAGCAGTTTGAGATAGGAGATCTCTCCTTTATCATGTTCTGCCTCTGCTCCCTCAGAAAAATAGAATTCACTGTTCCAGGAAGAGAAAAAAAAAAAAAGCTCCACTAATGGAAAAAAAAAGATGCTAAAAATACTCCACTATGGGAACCCATCTTGTTAGGATTAAAAATTTGAGTTGCATTTGTTGGAAGAGGATCCCATGCAGAAAAAGGGTCTCATAATAACTCCAGTTCTGTTATCATCTTGAAGGACTAGCTTGAGTAACTATATGGCTGGACCTTAAGATGTAGTTCTTTGAGCTATGGACAGGCATGCTGTGCAAGAGGCAGCAGAGAGAAAATAGCAGCTACCATCCTGTTAAATTAAACTCCACGGAGCTATTCTCCAGCATTCTCAGAGAAGGGTAGAGCCATTTCATGCCTGCCATCTGTTAGGCTGCTAATGGCATCATTCCTCCTCTGTCAGTGCCAGGATGAACTTTTAGATCCGACGACAAAGGAGAATATGCTAACTCTTCAACTGTTTTTGTTTTCCCATTGGGAGTTTAGGTGTCTCCCTAGATTCAAAAATTTATAGATTGCTCAGTATTTGAAATTGCCACATTTGCCAGTTTCTTTAGAGGTTTAGGGAATTCATTTTCTGGACTGAAGTCCCCTCTGTCATTTGTGTTTAAGGACATGATCATTAGTCTCTCTTGTCAACCAGGCAAAAAATGCAAACCTCCTGGTCCCCAGGATAGCAGCTTTATAAAAAGAAAAAGCAGAAATATAAAATATAAAAGTATTATACTCACAGTTTAGGGTCATTTACAAAGTTGCAAATTGAACTAAGACTCCTTTGATTCTCAACAAATGCTTCTGAATTGCTATTTTCCTACCAAGATTAAAAGCCTATACAATGAAAGAGAGAGAGAAAAAGAATTTCATGAATGAGTGATTCCAGAGTATAGTTATTGCAATGAAAATAGGATATGGGGGCAGAGGGGAAAAGAAGAGGGAAAAGCTGCCTCAGCCATACCTGTCACTGATTAAATTAGAGCAACTGTGAGGAAAACTTCCTGTCTGATGTTTTCTTTTACAAATGACATTCAAAGAATTTGAGACTGTAGCATACAGGTTTAGGGGGCCCAATTTTATCTTCCTTCCTTGGTCGTCTTTTTTTCCTAAATGTATCCTTAGACTGAGCAGAAAAAAAATTCAGTGCAGTTTTCTTGTTGTTTGCCTGGTGATTGGACAGAAAGTCTTTGGACAACACTAAGTCACATGTGAGGCACTAGATGGCTGCAGTTTTTAATTACAGTTTAAATTGGATTAAACACTAGGCATCAGATTGCAATTGGAGCCCTTCCAGCATGGAAAGTAGTCTTTTTGTATGTGTGAAGTCAGAAGGTAGCATTCTAACTTTTTTCCTTAGGTGTTAATTGTTCTGTCAAGCGCCATGAGAACCATTTCTTCCTGGAAGAAATAAATGCTGGCAATGTTTTTGGGTCTTATTAAAGGGAAGAGTTTTGTAGAGGTGAATTAGGGAAGAGCTGAGCCAGATAAACTTTTTTTTCCTCTGAAACCTCTTCCTCAGAGCCATTGCCTGTGATTCTCAGAGCAGGGTACTTGTTCCCCTGGGATCTGTAGTCAATTGTATGAGTGGTGTTGGAAGTCTCTTGGAGCATTTATTTATCTAAAAGCTTTGTGGGGAAACCATTTTTTTTTAAAAAATATTAAAACAAGGAAATAACTGCAGAATGTAAAGTTGGAATGTATTCTTGATTAAAAAAGAAAATAAAAAACCAGACTTAAATTTTTCCACCCAAATGGTATTGGAAATGCTTGTAATGCCACCTAGCACATAGCAAGTGTCACGGTAGGTTGAACTTAAGGGTCATGCTTAATGAACTTAATGGGACAAATATCTAGTAAATGTGGGCCAATCTTGCCATCAGATGCAGCACAGATTATGTTGAATACTGAGTTAACGGAGAGTCCTTAGTTGTTGAAGCTCTTTGAGAAGGACATATGTAAGTATAAAGAACATTTATTTAACATTAAATTATAAGTTATCTTTCCTTGTAGAACGTGTGTGTGTGTGTGTGTGTGTGTGTGTGTGTGTGTGTGTGTGTGTGTGTGATGGCAGTTTTGTTTTGTTTTCCTTCTCAGGGAAATATGATTTGTCAATATAACGCTCCTAACACCCTGATGCTTCCAAATGGGAGGCTATTCAGATGCACCTGTATGCCATGATTTTCTCTAACCCATCAGTCTGCAGTGTTTAATTCAGGGTACTTGCTAAAATCATGGGAAGGAGTATAATTAGTCTTGAAGGGGTAAAATGACAAACACAAAGGAAAAATTAATGAAGTGGTGTTTTGATTCTTGATTCTGGTAATTACAGAGGTGAGGCTGGTTCTGCCATACTGAAGCTTACCCTTTCCAATAACAAACCACTTTTCTGGTTTATTCTCTCAGACCTATTTTAACTGTCATCTGGATGGAAATTACATGGCAGTTACCAGCAGCAATAACCTTGCTTTTTGTTTAAAAATGACATGCATTTCAAATAAGGATGGCAAGGATGGTAGTTCCTGCTTTCTTTGTTGAAATAGTATGACCTGGTCAGATATAAATTTCCTTTCACAAAGTGAAGCTGAAAGTAAATTTCAACTGGGCGCGGTGGTGCAAGCCTGTAATCCCAGCACTTAGGGAGGCGAGTTTAAAGCCAGTCTTGGCGAGGCGCTAAGCAACTCAGTGAGACCCTGTCTCTACATAAAACACAAAATAGAGCTGGGGATGTGGCTCAGTGGTTGAGTGCCATTGAATTCAATCCCTGATACCCCACCCCGCAAAAAAAAGAATGTAAATTTTAAAACAGACAAGAAATCTTAGCATCTGATCTGATTCAAATATGGTCAATGGCCATAGACCCAGCATTAGAGGTTGTGGTGGGTGAGAGTTGGGGGCCCAGGATTAGAACCCACATGGGATCCTGGCAGCATGGAGACCAGCTATGCTGTTGATGCCCTCTGGGTTTCATTTCCTCTATGAGAGGGAATGATAATAGTGCTGCCTTTACTGGGTTATTGAAAGGATTTAATGAGTTGAGACACACAGAGCTGGAGCAGGGTGTGACTAGCATGTACTGAACACTCTGCCATCTCCAGAAGTTGTGTAGAGTTGGTGTAAAGTCCTCAGACCTTTGGGACAGTTCTCCAGTGAAAACATGTAGACTTTGAAATTTCTTTTTTGGAGACATTTTAAATTATAAAATTAATTTCTCTAATAGTCTTAGGGCTCTTCAAAAGTTCTGTCATATTGAGTGTATTGTGGTAATTTGTGTTTTTTTTTAAAGATAAATCGGTCTCTATCATCTGAATTGTCGGTTTTTGCTCATAGTTTTTCCTTTATTTTCCTTTTCCTGTCTGTCTGGTCTTTAGTGATATCCCATTTTATTTCTGATATTGCTAATTTGTGCATTCCTTCTCTCTTTTCCTTTTGTCAGCTTATGAAGTATTTGTCAATTTTATTGATCTTTTCAAAGGACCAGCTCCATTTCATTTTATCTGTTCACTTTTTGTAGTCTTCTTCTGTTTGTTTAATATAATGCTCATGGGTTTTAGTTGTACTGCCACTGACTTTTTAAGTCCTAGGTATTCGGCCCCTTCTTCACTTAAGCCCCACTTTTTCTTCAGTTCTCAGCTGCAGCTTTGCTTTCGGAAGCTCTCCCTGAGCCTGCACAACAGGCTGCATGCCCCGCTGCACCCTCCCGTAGAACCCTGCACGTTTCCTTGTGTAATGTTGCTCAGAGACTTATTCCCTCTTGAGTGGCTGACAGCCTTGTGTGTGAAATGAAAGAATTGGAATAGATGAATTTAAAGACTCTGTCTCTCTTCTTTTTTTTTTTTTTTTGGCTTTCTCTCTCCTTCTCCCCACCCCTACATTTCTTCTTCATTCTCTTTTCTCTGTCCCTACTCACCCACATAATTCCCCAAATAGAATCATACCTATTTGTACTCCCTGTGAACATTAGGTTTTATCATGAAAAACAGGATTGAAATTGTGCTTATCTGTAAGATGAAAAATGACATCTAATTGCCATTATATATGTGTGTGTGTGTGTATGTATATATGTGTGTGTATATATATATATATATATATATATATATATTTTTTTTTTTTAAATTTTGTGTACCAGGGATTGAATATAGGGACACTCAACCACGGAGCTACATCCCTGCCTTTTTCCGTATTTCATTTAGAGACAAGGTCTCAGTAAGTTGCTTAGGGCCTCACTAAGTTGCTAAGGCTGGCTTTGAAATTGTGATCTTCCTGCCTTAGCCTCCCGAGCTGCTGGGTGTCATATCTTGCACTTATCTGAATACAAAGAAAATTCACTCATCCAATGCATAACTGTTGAGTATCTTTTATGTCCCAAGCTCTGTGGAAGGCTATAGGATAAGAACGGTTGGTTCACAAAACAAAGTCCCTTTTCTCATGGAGCTTATGAAGTTGTTGTTTTTGATGGATTTATTGATCATTTCCATGTCATTTGTGAATTACCTCTCCACATGGTTGCTCATCTGCCTGCCACCCTCTGTCCCCCTTATGGTGTTTATTTAACCAATATTTTGCTCAGGATTATGGGAGATATAACATGAAAACAATCCTTATAGTTCACCGAGCATGCCTTCTGCCTTACCAGTTCATCCATCCAAAAGAAGAAGTCTTCCTTAAAGAATGGGTCTGGGCAGTCTACTTATCATTACTAATTGTTTATCATCTTAAGTAATTGACATTTGAATTTAAACTGAATCTGGTAGGGCTGTTGCTCTTGAACCAGTCACTTCTACTCTGGGAGTCTTCAACTCACCATCATCTTGATGGTGAGGGGAAAAAAAAAACAAGATGACAAATTAAACTTAAAGAATATGGATACATTTAAAAGGAAATATAGACCAAAGTGCTTGTGACTTTTGGCCTTTTTATTTTTATAACAAATGTGTGGAACCAACTGTACAACCATAAAATACTATATATTACAAAAGGGAATTGAACATTGGATTTAATGAAAATATTTTGATAAAAGCCAGTTGCAGTGTTAGGTTGTAAATACAAAGGAACCTGCCTGGACTTTAATTTGTCATCTTGTTTTATTTTAAAATGATATTTCGATTTGCACAGAAGCAGTGACGAGAAGTCTTGGGTGATAGGCCTGTAATATCAGCAAGGTTTTCAGTAAAACTCAGCATTTCTCTGAAGAGCTAAACTTCTTACTTCTGAGGAAGCCTGAGTAAGACTGTTTTAGTTTCACAATGTCATTAGTCATGCTTATCATTTCACTTATTTCACACATAATTGTAATTCCCCTGGAGAGCTTAAGTTTATTAAGCCCTTTATAGCCACCATCTCATTTAATCCCAGAAAGTAGCCTTGTAAAATGGTAACAGGTGGTTAAAAGATAAGAAATCAAAGACTCACAGTGGGGAAAAGACTTGTCCAGGAGCACATAGCCAGTAAGTGGCTAGATGGATCCATCACATGGCTATATCTTTATTACACCGTAAATGTAGTTGCATAGTAATGTTGTATAATGATAGACACATCAAAGACAGAGGTCTATGTGTCCCGATTTATAGTTTCTCATCCGTCTCTGAGGTGAAAAAAGCTCCATTTTGACTCCCTTGATGTGTTTCAGAGTATGTGTAGAAATATATCTTTGCGGAAGTTATTAAATTCCCTTTAAGTTACCCATTGCAATTCTTTTTTAAAAATTTTTGGTACTGGAGATCAAACCCAGGAGTGATTAACCACTGAGCCACACCCCCAGCCCTTTTAATATTTTTTTAGAGACAGGGTCTTGCTAAGTTGCTGAGGCTAGCTTTGAACTTATGATCATTCTGCCTCAGCCTCCCAAGCCGCTAGATTTACAGGTATGTGCCAGTCGCACCCAGCAAATTATTCTATTTCTTGCTGTGATCTTGCCTGACAAAGGTATGAGAAGTTAAACTAATTGTAGTTTAACTACAGCAGAATGAAACATGGGGCTAGTATCTGAGAAATACAGCTAGAGTCTGCTGCTAACTAGCTAGGTGATGAGAAGACTCCTTTTATAGGAGGCTCAGGTTTTCAAACTCATCAAGATGGAGATACACAAATTCTTTGCTAAATTTGATCACTGTTCATAGCATAGTTGCAATAGCAATGAGGGGTAGAAGAAACAAATTGAGGTGCAGAAAACAGAAATGACCTGTTACAATTAGCCTCATTTTCACTGATGAAGAGACTGAGGCTAGGAACTGTTCAATGTCATATCCTAAATTTTTAAATTTTTAAAATTTTTTATCATCGATTTTTTAAATTTATTTTTTTGGATGCATTTCAAGTCATAGTACATATATACAACTCAATTTTCCATCTCTCTGGTTGCAAACAAGATAGAGTCACACCATTCATGTCTTCATACATGTACCTAGGGTAGTGATGTCCATCTCATTCCACCATTTTTGCTACTCCCACCCCCTCCCCTCCCCCACCTCCCCCCTGTCCCATCCAATGTTCCTCCATTTCTCCCATGCTCCCCACCCCCACCCCCCTTATGTATCCTCATCCACTAATCAGAGAGAACATCCAGCCTTTGGTTTTGGGGG
>CM053405.1:89096715-89124084 GCA_028644305.1 Xerus rutilus | reverse complement strand
AAAAAAACAAAAAAAACTAAGACTTCATCTCACTGCAGTCAGAATGGTAATTATCAAGCAACAATAAATGTTGGTGAGGATGTGGAGAAAAATGTACACTCATACCTTGCTGGTGGGACTGCAAATTGGTGCAGCCATTATGGAAAGCAGTATGGAGATTCCTCAGAAAACTTAAAATGGAACCACCATTTGACCCAGCTATCTCACTCCTCAGTTTATACCCAAAGGACTTAAAAACAGCATACTGTAGTGATGCAGTCACATCAATGTTTATAGCAGCTCATCTCACAATAGCTAAACTATAGAACCAACCTTCAACAGATGAATGGATAAAGAAAATGTGGTATATATACACAATGGAGTATTACTCGGCCTTAAAGCAGAATAAAATGATCGCATTTGCTGATCAATGGATGGAGCTGGAGAATATCATGCTAAGTGAAATAAGCCAATCCCCCTAAAACAAAGGCTGAATATTTTCTTTGATATGTGGATGCTAATTCACAATGGTGGGGGACTAAGGGAAAATAGAGGTACTTTGGACTAGGCAGAGAGGAGTGAAGGAAGGGATGGGGTTTAGGGGTAGGAAGAAGAGTAGAATGAACTGGACATTAATACCCTATGTGCATATGTGATTGCACAACCAGTGTGATTCTACATCATGTACAACCCAGAGAACGAGAAGTTATACTCCATGTGTAATGTGTCAGAATGCATTCCTCTCTCATGTATGAGTGATTAGAACAAATTAAAAAGTTTAAAAAAAAATGTTGTTTAGGGCTCTACAAGTCCTAAACTTGTATTATTATTATTATCCACTTGACCTGTGTCCTACTAAAAGTAGCACACCAACGCCCATTATTATATTGTGCTTCAGTGTATTTCCATTTGCTTCTCCTGTAGTTTCTGCTTTATAAGATGGTTGCTCTGTCATTTGGTGCATAGATATTCCTAAATATTATATCTCTATTTTGAATTTCAGGTTGTAGCATTAAAAATAATCTTTAGTCTGTTAAAGTTTTCTCCTTATATTCTGCTTCATCTGGCATCAGAATTGCAAACTTTCTTATTGATTCCATTTTCCTGTTACGTCTGTGCTCATCCCCTTTTGTATATTTTTTAAATTACCGTTTTTGGTGTGACTCTTGTAAAATTTAAATGTAATTTAATTAATGTATTTGTGTATGTGTGTGTGTGCTGTGAATTGAGCATAGAGCCTCTGCATAGTAGGAAAGCACTCTCACTGAGCCACATCACCAGTTCCTTGATACTAATTTTTCTTTTGAAACATAATTATTATGTAGATTTATGGAATACAATGTGATACTTGATACATGTATACAATGTATAATGATTAAGCCATGTAATTAACATTTTCATCTCCTTAAACACATACTGTTTCTTTCTGTTTAGAGCTTTTGAGCTCCCCTCTTTCTGTCACAAAACGTATCATAGGTTATTGTAAACTGTAGTCACCTCACTGGACTATAGATCCCTAGTGCTTATTCCTCCTCTATAGCTGTATTTTGATACCTGTTTCCAACCTGTTGTCTCCCTCACCCCTCCCCTTCCCAGAGTCTAATAATCACTATTCTACTATCTTCTAGGAGGTCAACACTTTTAGCTTCCACATATGACTGACATCATGCAATATGTCATTCTGTGCCTGACTTGTTTCTAGAAGTGACTCCTGTATGCATCATGGATTTGTTATTTTTTTGTGTGTGTGTGAATCAGTTTGGGAATTTTTTAAAAAAATGAGTTGAGCGAACTTACAATTAGTAATATGGTTGTTACGTTTGTGTATACTGTTATTTGAGTTGTAATTACTATGTCATTTTCTATGTTCTCTTTCCCTATTTTTGGTTTGCTTTGCTATTTAAGTTTTAAATTTTCTTTTGGTATTAGAATTGCATATTCAATAATAAGTTTATACTTAGGCTTTTAAAAAGTACCCTTATCACTGGTTTCTTGTTTAACAGTGGTTAACATTTGTTATAAGGTTTGTCAGTTTCTTGTGTATCCTTTGGATCCTCCTTTTAATTTCTGTAATATATGTTCTCAAAATGTGTTCCAGTGGGGATCTTTGAAACCCTTTCAGCAGGCGCTGGGGATCAAAACTCTTCATAATAATACTAAAACAGTATATAACTTTTCATTCTCATTTTCTCTCTGTGCACATGAAAGTTCTCCTGAGCTATGTGGTATGCAATGACGTCATCACTCTGCTGGCTAGTGAAATGTGTGACATATCCAGGAAAATCCAGTGGTCCTCTGCCAAGCCAGAACTTATTTGCAGAAATGTAAAATGATTCTTCTTGCTGTATTTTTGATAAAAATTTTATGTTAATATGTAATAGATTTATTGTTGCTATTTTAAAATAATATTTAAAAAACTATTTCTAATATGACAAACACAGATAGCTATGACTCATGTAAACAGAAACTTTCTGAAGTCCTCAAAATTTTTTAAAGTCAGGCACAGTGGCACACGCCTGTAATCCCAGCATTTTGGGAGGCCGAGACAGGAGAATTTTAAGTTCAAAGCCAGCCTCAGCAAGGTGAGGCGCTAAGCAACTCAGTGAGACCCTGTCTCTACATAAAACACAAAATAGGGCTGGGGATGTGGCTCAGTGGTCGAGTGCCCCTGAGTTCAAGCTCTGATACCCCCCCCCCAATTATATATATATATATATTTGGAAATGTTAAAGATTTCATAGGCCCAAAAGTTTGAGAACTGCTTCTGTACAACAATCAATAAATTTATTCTCCTTTACATTTTCCCTCTCCCTTCTTTTACAGCTTTTATTCACATTATTTTTACTTTATCAGGGCATATGGCAATTTATATTATTGTGCTACTCGGCTCTATACTTCTGTTTTAATCTTAAGTCTAAAATCAAATGTATTAAATCTTCACTATTACCTTTTACCTAAGTTTCTTGGCTTATAATGACACTCTTCCTTTAGTAGATTCTCAAAAAGAACTCACGAATATAGGATTCTTCAAGTTCTCACATGTGTAAAAGTGGTTGTTATTTCATTTTTTTATTTATGGCCTTGATATTTTAAAAAATTTAAATTTTATTGGTACATTATAATTACATATAACACTGGGATTATTGTGTATGCCTTGATACTGAAGAACAGCTTAGCTGAATCTAAAAATTCTTGATTCACATATTTTCCCTTTGAGTTCCTTACAAATACTGCTTGTTTCTGGTTTTGATTGATAGGTTGTCCTTTAGAAGTCTGATGCTAACCAAATTTTCTTGCCATTGTAAGATTTTTGGCCTTTTCTCTTCCCAGAGACCTGAGGTTTTCTTTATCTTTAAAGTCTAGTACATTTGCTAGAATATATCTCAGGCTTGACCATTATGGGTGAATTTTCCCAGGTACGTGATGGGATCATTTAGTATGCGATTTTAGATTTTCTATAGTTTCCTGAACATTTTCTTGGACTGTATTTTTAAACATTAATTATATTACATTGTTTTGTTTTTCTTTTCTGAAATCTAATTATGTACAAGTGGATCTTTGCTTATTTTTCCTATAATCTTTCTTTTTACCCTTTTTATGTTTTTATTTTTATTATCTTGGTTGTTTTTGCTTTTGTTCATTTCATCTTATTATATGGCTACTTGAATATAGTATATAGAATATTCTCCCCAGGGAAACTCATAATTTAAATTTTCATTTCTGAGATGGTTTCTTTTTCTTCAATTCTTTTTAACTTCTTTCAAATCAGCTCTTACTTTTTCTTCCTATTTTATGACCATTTATATCCTTAGATTTTGATTTTCTGATCTGAGGCATTTTTCATATTCCTATATCCTTATTTGAAAATACTGGATTTGGTTTGGAATATTGTGCTATAATTTCTTGGGTTTGTAGGTGTTTTGGGGTATGGTGTGAGAAGAATTTCATTGATTTAATGTTTTAATTTTAAATTTCCATTTTGTGCTTTCAGTATCTTTGTGTAGATGTGGACTCTTTTTGAGTATTTTGTGGGTCAAGTTAGATTATGACGTTTGAATTTGAGAGATTCTTCTTCCATTAGTGTAGTTTCTTTAATGGATATCTATCCTTCATGTATGTATGAATGTGTGTACACACACAGGTATGTATGTATCTTTTTTCCTCTCAAAAAGATAAATGGGATAGTTGCCATTTATCCCCAATTTTTTTGTTCTATTTTTTCTTGCAGAATTTCTAATTTCTTTCATAGGCTTCTTTTGTTCCTTCACTACCAAGACTCAAAAATCTTTTGCTTTTATAGTCTTTTCCCCTAAGAGGTTGTGCCTTTCTGTGGCTGCCACTGTGAGTCCTGCACATCTTAAAGCTGGTAGTTGCTCTTCTTGCTAAGTTTTGTCGTAAGTAGTATGAATGGACTCTTTCTGAGAGTGAATAATTCAATCTTAGGCACACTTCTTCCCTTCTCTCTTTCCAGTTGTCTGGACTTCCTTGCTCTTCCTGTCCTCAAACCAGTTATCCCTATACTCACTGTCCAGTGTGATTATTTGAAAGCTAACAGTGTATATAAATATTATATATATTAAATTTAGTTTCGTGTCAAAACCCATTATAAATCCAAAAGAGTCATTCTTCATACCTTGAAGGATAAAATATTTATCCTCTGAAGGTCAAATGAACTAAGGAGGAAGTCCTCTTTTTTGGGTACAGTATCTGTTGATGGTATTGATCTTAACACTTTGGAGAGCTGACTTACAAAATCAAACATCAGTACCTATTTTACTTACTGGATTTGAATTTTTGAAATTTTACTATAATTGTTATTATTGTTTTTTCAAGAGCAAGGTGTTGCTATGCTGCCTTGTCTGGCTCTGAAATCCTGGGCTCGAGTGATCTTCCTGCCTGAACCTTCTGAGTAGCTGGGACTACAGGTGCACTGTACTGAGTCTGATTGTCATTTTTATTATGTAATTTATCATTCTATATTAAACAAGTAATAAATTAAAACATTCTAGTTGTAAATTATTCTATATTCTATGATTCAAGTGCTTTAGAATGACAGAAAAAAAGAAATTCTCCTTTTAACATCTTCCAGCTTTCTTTTTCCACTATCACTGGTTTTCTGTGCATCTTCTCAGCTTTTTTCTTTGTACTTAAGTACATATCCACATATATTACATGACATTCTTCAAGTTATTTTTAAAATAAGTTATTTGACATATAACTAACACCATAAAATCAGTGGTTCAGAGTTGTGTAACCAATCACCACCACTATCTAATTGCCAAACATTTTTATCACCTCCAGAAGAAACCCCATTTTGTTATAGGCCCTGTTCCACCTGCTCCTGTTCTTAGGCTCTGTCTAATTCACTTTCTGTCACTGGATTTGCAGAGTCTGGACATTTCCTATAAATGCAATCAAACAATATGTGGCCTTCTTGTATTTTGCTATATAGCTTTTTAAAAATAAATATTAATGGACTCACAATAAGCATATTATTTTGATTCTGTTTTTCCTTACTATTTCTTATATATCATCTTGCATATTTCTGTGTAATTATTTTAATGGTATGTTAGTGTACACAGACCAGATGTATCATAGTTTATCTATGCATTCTATTATTAGTAGATGTATGTTACATAAGTCAATTTTATCAATATTCTCATACTAAACACTTGTTTATACATATAGTGTGTATATGCAAGTCTAAAGGGGAAAATGAAACTATGGACATAGTGATGGTACTCACCTTAAAAAATTATTGTGCAGATAAAACAAGATACTACCTGTACTTAGAACAATGCCTGCTATATAGCAAATTCTTAATAAATGCTAGCTTTTATTAATATTATGAACAATTCAGACCTTCCATGGCATACCAAATGTCTATAATATAATAGTAAATGCAAAAAACAACCCATTAAAATGACATATATTATCTGGTTGCAATTTTGTGAAAATTATGTGTGATTATGAATACTCAGAGGGAATATGTATATATGGAAATTGCTTTGTTATGATGATAGTATTATAGATTGAGTTTTTTACATTTTAAAAATGTTTTTAATGTTACATTAGTATAAAATTAGAAAGGAGCATAGGGAAAGAAGATGAAATCCTGACTTGCCTTTGAAGGTGAAAAAGGAGTTCCTGAGCACCTTCAGACTGGGGCTCTACCCCAACTATTGCTCTGACATGGCTCACTGTGTTTTCTCTCTGGTGAAGGCTTTGCGATGGTTTTTCTCTCTCTTCAATATAAATATCTTTGCTTTGTCTATTTGGTTATTTATCCATCCATTTATTCAATAATGTTTGCAAAGAGTCCACTGTGTGCTAGGAAGTGTTATAGTGGTGAACAAGGAAGAAAGTTCTTGGATCTTGCATTATAACAGACAACGTGGACCAAAACAAATAAATAAATGGGAAAATAACCAATGATAAATGCCATGCAGATGATGAAAATAGGAAAACGTGATGGTCCTTGACTTGGTGACTACTCCTGACTGGTAATCAAGAGAGACTTTTCTGCAGAAGCAGCAGTTTCTCTGCTGAGATTGGAAGTTGTCCTGGAGGAGATCACAGGGCTGAGCATTTTGGAGAGTGAATAGTACACATGAATGTTGCAACATGGAATCCAGCTTGGTGGGTGTGAAGCCCAGGAGTGTGGCTGGGTTGTGGGAGTGAAGTGGGAGCAGAGTGAGGTCAAGGGGAGGTAGACAGCAGGTCCTGTGGGGTTTTGTGAGCCAGGGTAAGGAGTTTGGACTTGATTCTAAGTGGGATGTGAAGCATTAAATAATTTAAATGGGAGAATAACTTCACTGGGATTATGTTTTTAAAACTATCCACTGGCTGTATGTAGAAAAATGCATTTTAGGGAGACTGGAATCAGGGAGATCAATTAGAAGGTATACAATGGTCCAGGCAAGAGATGACAGTGGCTCAGATTAGGATAGCAGAAGTAGAGAAAAAGAAAAATGGTTGTTGGGATTCTTTCAAAGATAAGTTAGCTGAATTTGTTTTTGAACTGATTGTGGGACACACAGAAATAAAGCAACTTAAGATAACTTTTAGAGCTTTGGCTTGAGTAATTGGGAATGTGGTGATACTATTTATTCTGAAGAATTTCTGGGCAATGAAAAAAGTTCTGTTTTGGTCTCATTAAAGCTTCCCATTAGATATCCAAATAGGAATAACATATATTTGTTTGAGTCTATATTTCCAGGACAGCTATTGAACTCCTTATTTACAATGTGGTATTTAAAGCCATAGTATTGGGTGGGCACATCTGCAGAGACCGTGGAGATAAAATAGAGACCCAGGATTAAGTTCTAACACCGAGAGGTTGGGAAGAAGAAGAGAAATCAGGAAAAGAGACTGAGGGGAGAAGCTAAGGAGGTCGGAGAAAAAACAGGAGAGAATGATAGTTTAGAAGCAATGAGAAGAAAGTGTTTCAAGAACGACAGGGTGAGTGAACTGTGTCAAACACATTGAAAGTTCTAGTAAAATGCAAGGAGAGAGATAAATTTTGGATTTGGCACTAGAAAGGTTTGTGGAGAGTTGTAAACATGAAGGCACAGATTTTGGAGACAGGCAAGAGTGGGCTTCAATCTTCACTTTGTTGTAAAATTTCAATAAAATAAAACATGAAATTATTTAGCACATAATAGGTATTCAATAAATATCACTTCCTGGAAAGGTAGCATTTTTGGAATATCCCAGGAAGGAGATTCTAGCTTACTAGAATTTTTGAAGCCTGGGCATTTGTTGTTTTCCAAGCTGTTGTTTTCAGTTGTCTGTTTTCTGTTACCAGTAACATAATACCTCAGATGGGGTAAGTTATAGAGAAAAGAGGTTTGTTTTGTTTCATTGCTGTAGTTGAATATTCAGGGGCTATAACTGGTGATGGCCTTCTTGTGGCAGCACAGGCTATCACATGGCAAGAAGCAGATAGCACGTGTGCTTCCTGGTCTCCTCCCTCTTTTTGTGAAGCCACCAGTATTTAATCATGGGGGCTCCACTCCAGTAACCTTTCCTAATCCTAATCACCTCCCAAAGGCCCCACCTCTGAATATCATAGTTGGAGTAAGTTTCCAGCCTCTTAATATTTCACAGTGGAATTTAGATTCCAACATGAGTTTCCAAAGGGGGCAAACCACAGCAGCAGGAAAAGGGTCCCTGGACCTGGAGAGTTGAGACTTCTTCTATCCCAAGGTAGGAATGTAAGTTTATTCCCATGGGGTCCCATGCAGCTCTCTTCTTAGCTCTTGCTTTGTTCTTTGAATATTCATGCTGGTTAAATCCAGTCACCAAGTTTGATACCAACCCACCATCATCTTTAGTTCTAGTCTGAACAGGGTGTATGGAGGCTAAAGGTGATTGATGTCATGGCTAAAATACTGATCAAACATAGGAGTTCCTCTGGTAAGCTAGTTCTTAGGAGTCTACTGTAGAACCTCAGGAGCAGACTGGTGACCATTCTATTGTTCTTTTATAATATCATTTCTTTTCATAATATCTATTTCTTCATAATATCATTTCTCATCAGCCTAAAGAATTTCTTGTAGTATGTTTCTGCTATAGACTACTTATTTTCAGTTTTTGTCTATGTGAAAATGTGCTTATTTCAAGGGAATTTTCATTGCATATAGAATTCTAGGTGACAGGTTTCTGCCTCCACACCCCCTTTAAGAACTTTAGTACTATTTTGAATATTTTTTATTTTTTTTCAGAACTGGGACTAGGAATTGAACTCAGGGCCTTGTGCATACTGGACAAGCACTCTATCACTGAGCTACATCCCTAGCCTTTAAAATCTTATTTTGAGATAGGATCTTAAGTAAGTTGCCCAGGCTGGTTTCAAACTTTTGCTTTTCCTGTCTTAACCTCTCAAGTACCTGGGTTATAGGTATGGGCCAGTATACCTAGCTTTCCTTTCCTTTTCTTCTTTTCTTTCTTTCTCTCTTTCTATACTGGGTATTGAACCCAGGGGTACTTAACCACCGAGCCACATCCTCAGCCCTTTGTTTATATTTTATTTAGAGACAGGGCCTTGGTAACTTGCTTAGGGTCTTGCTAAGTTGTTGAGGTTGGCTTTGAACTTGCAATCCTCCTGCCTCAGCCTCCTGAGCCACTGAGATTATAGGCGTGCACCACTGTGCATGCCTGGTTTTTTGCAACACTCTAATGATGTAATTCCATAGTTTTCTGGTTTATATTTTTTCTAATCAGAAGTCTGATATCATTCTTATAGTTGTTCTCTTGCATGTAACCCCTACCTTCAGTTGCCTTTTAAAATTTTTTTTAGATGTTGATGAACCTTCATTTTATTCATTTATTTATATGCAGTGCTAAGAATCAAATCTAGTGCCTCACATATGATAGGCAAGTGCTCTACCACTGAGCCAGAACCCCAGCCCACCCTTCAGTTGCTTTTAAGATTTATCTCTGTATCTTTAGTTTTTGGCAGTTTAATCATAATGTGTCTAGGTATGTTTTTGTTGTATTTATCTTGTTTAGGATTATCTAAACTTTTTGGATATGTGGTTGTTGATTTGGTATCAATCCTTGGGAGATTCTTAGGCACTATTAATTCATGTATTTCCTTTAGCTCAGCCTCTCTTCTGACTGTCTGGGACTCTAATTATCTATATTTGTCCCATAATTAATTCTTTTTTCCTCTATGTATTTCAATTTAGATAACTTCTATTGACCTGTCCTTAGTCATTGGTTATTTCTTCTGCTGTTTTCAGTCTTATGATAAGCCTATCAATTAAATTCATCTCCGATATTTTTTCTTCACTTTTCATATTTACAGTAATTGTTAAAATTTTCATATGAGCATAATAGCTTTCATAGCTACTGAAATAAACCTCTTTTGTTAACCGTTAGCACTATAGCCATTTATCTTAACTCTTAAATTTACTCTCTTATTTTTAACATGTGGGCTATATCTAGGTCTCTTTCTATTGACTATTTTCTTTCTTCTTCTTTTTTATGGTACTGAGGCCCTTTACCACTAAGCAACATCTCTAGCCCTTTTTAAAATTTCATTTTGAGACAGATCTTGCTATGTTGCTCAGTTGGCCTCAAACCTGCCTCAGCCTCCTAGTTGCTGGGATTATTGGTGTGTGCCACCATGCTTGGCCTAGTAGAGACTTTTTCCCCTTTGATTATGGGCTTCATTTTCTTGCTTCTTCATATATTTTGTACTTTAAAAAATTCTGTGGTAGACATCATATGTAGAAGAACAGTAGCAGCTGAATTAAATGGCTTTTATCTGCAAAAAAATATTTCTTCATTTTGTAGTGGGCTGCTAAAATGGGGGGACCAAGTCAGTATAATCTATCAATGAAGTGCTGGTAAGTGTTTAACACCCAGGTTTCTGTAAAGAAAAGAAGTTCCACATTATAGACTTGCTGATTTCTACTGTTGCCAACTTCAAACTATTAACACAGATCACTGAACTGAGTTGGGAGAAGCACAGTAGTATACTGTTATATAATATTTCTAATATACAGAACAATAGATGTGAATAACTTTAAGTGTATGTAATAATAAAATGAAAAAATCCTTAGGAGTTCAAAGTATTCATTACCTTTTTAAATGTAATTCATTTATATAAGCTGATATTTAATAGTGACTGAGTATAGCCATGGCTGTGCAAAATTGTGGAAAAATCTGACAATCACCTCTTGCAACAAGAGGGCTCCTGCCCACCACTGTTAGCTGATAATCTCAGGGCTTCGCTGTAGTTTTAGTTTGATTCAGTTCATTACTAAATTCAAATGGTTTGTGGGGCAGTATCATGGTCTTGCCTTCAGTGAGGTTTGGGATTTGAACATCAGGGAGATTCTGGAGATATATTTGTGTTTTATAGCCTACTTTCCTGTTTTCTGATCCTTGGAAAGTTCACTTTGATTTGCAGCTTGGTGCCAGCTTGTGGGGCCCCGGGGAGTTCTCATTGCACTTCTGTTCTGCCGCTGGCTCTGTGAACCTCACTCTGCTGACCTGCCTCTGCCCAGGGCAGTGTGTTCCCTGAAGCCTGGAGTGGCTGTGAGGGGACAATCTCAGTCCTCCTCCTGCTCCCTGGCCAGCCATGAGTGGAGGCTGCCAAGCCCTCACTAAGGGACTGGAGTGCACTGGAGGTTTTTCTTGGTCCTCCTCTGCCCTCATCTTTGTATCAGCAAGTGGGTCTTTCAACTGGCTACTGTTTCTCCACATTTCCATGTAGGCAGCTAGTGAAGAAAGTGGCAGGTGGCTGCAGATTTGTGACTGGGACTTCTAGGGTTTCTGAACAGTCATGATGGCTCATGCGTGGACTTTAATGATTTGAAAGGGCTGAGATGGTTTCAGCAGCAGCCTCTTCCCTGTCCTATTGCTTTGCCAAGGATGAAAGCAGCCATGGGTATCTTCTTTCCTAGAAGAAGCTAACCATTGTTTGGACTTTTGTGTTTTTAGATTTCTTTGCAAGTTCAGATTATCAATGAGTGAAAAGATGTGGTGATTTTGTAGGTTATCTAGTCTGCTCTTGTTTTCAGGAAGGGAAAAACACTTTTCCATGACTTTCTACTCTCCATGTGAAAGTGGACTTGTCTTGATTTTAATTCTAAGCGTGAATATTAGTTAAATTGTGAACCAATAGTTGGAAAATTACAACTAAAAGTAAGCAGAGGCTGGTAGACATAGATTCTTTTGAATGCTTTCATTCAGGAGATTTAAGTGGTTTGAGCTGAGGGTAAGTGGGTGTAAGGAAAAGGTAAGTGAAATTGTAGTATGTGGCTTGATGTGTATGTGGCACAGATGACTAATTGTCTATCCTAATGCCATCTTCTTCCTTAACAATAGAAACCTGAAAGTTTAGCTGGCTCATGATCACCAGAATTAAATCTCTTTCCCAACTTCTCTTACAGATAAGTTTAGTAATGTGTCTTCAGTTCTGGTCAGTGAGATGAGCAGAGCTATCTTATGACAACTTATGGAAAAATCTCTATAAAGAATCTTCTTTTTTATCCCTTCCTCACTTCTGGTACATGGTATGAAGATGAAATAGCATGAGCCTCAGCAGCCATCTTGAACTATGCTGTTGTCCTTGAGAGGGTGCTACTCGCTGGGGGTGGTGGAACAGTAAGATAAAAGGATTCGGAAACCTGATTGCCAGGTCTGAGTTACTTTCCTTCTGACTTCTTTTATGGGAAGGAACAGTGAATTTTCTGTTGTGTTAGCTATAGCTTGGAGGGAAAGGGGACCACTTATGTGAAGCTATGCCAACGACTAACTGATTGAATAGATGAACTAGAATCATGCAGTCTTAGAATTCTAGAGCTAGAAGAATCCTTCAAAATCACTTAATTCCATTTTCTTCTTCTTTTTTCTTTGAAATGGAAAATCTGAGACCCAGAGAAGTTAATTTACTTTTCTAAAGAAATTTTGAATTAATGGTAGTTTTATTTCAATAGTGCTTGGAAAAGTCCTCCAGATAGGCCTAGGATCCACTAGTATAGCCATGCAACACAATTTGCCTCTGTTTCTTACAGAAATAGAGGTATCACTAAAGATAGTAAATATCTTGATTTTTATTACATACATATGTATCTGTATCTACCTCTCTTGATATATATCAGAGTTAACTAAAATATTGTGCCTTAAACAAGGCAGACAAAAAGGCTAGGGACCCGTTGGAAGCCTTCATGGATATAAATCGTCAGCATCTACCAATTACTTGGAAGAAGTTCCTTTGCATTAGAATTCTTCCATTGCTCTTGTAATAAATATGGATCCCTGAGTAGACAGTGAGACACTTGTCCTTTTTCTTCCCAAAGAAGGCAAAAGGAAGCTGTAAATGGGTTTCGACATTAGGTTACTCTTTCTGCTCCAGAGACAGAAATTAAGTGGGTTGGAAACTTGTTCTTTACTACTAGAAAGAAACTGAACTGGACCTTCCAGAGCCTTCCCTGTAAGATCACACACAACCCCTCCAATCTCATCTACTATAGCCTCCAAGCTATCTCTGAGCACAGATTTGTGGCCTGGACCATCTGGATGAGGGGGCTAAACGTGGGTCAGTGTGTGTTATCCATATACTTTCTGAGCATTGTGTTTGTGAGGGAATAGGGACTATGAAGATCCTCTGCTTGGTGATTATTTCCTGTCTCTTGACGTCCTAACATTTCCATCTTAGTACTACAAAAAAATTTAAATTTGTTCTGTTCCTAAGAGCAGACATACTTATTTCTGTTGTCTTCAGACACGTAGATCCAGAACTAAAACCTTTGTTCTTATTGCTGTCGTTGTGTTCATTCCACGGCTCTGAACCAAACAATGCAATTAGCTAAGTCCAGCTTTGCACTTGTGGGGTGACGCAGTTATGTGTGGTTTTAGATGGGCCCGGAAGCTTTCTCTGCACCAGGTGCTCCCTTTGTAGACAGTTATTCCTTGATTTCTATTAAAGTGTAACCACCTGGAGAGAGATCACAGGAAGCCACATAATTATTTACACTTTAAAACAATTAAGTCTCTTCCTGAAAGAGGTGTTGATGGAGAAAAAGGAGAAGAGAGGATTAATCATAGGTCCAAGGTAAAAAGGAGGGGAGCACTGATGACTCTCAGTGGGTGGGATTGGGGCAGGAGTTGATTGGCGGGCCAGAAAAAGACACAAGACAAGACTGGAAGTCAGCAGTCAGACCTGGTCTTACCTGTACTGGTTTTGCTCAGGGTGATCCTGCTGTCCACTTCAGGACGCCAGTCGTGCTTATACTCCATGGGAGCAGGCAGCAGCAGCTTGCCCACAGGCACTTGCTGCCCTAGAGCTCAGAGCATGTCACAACCTTTGTGCAGTTTTCTGGCCCTACCCAGAGGCAGCTGTAGACAGTGTCCTTGATGCCAGCTTGCTGGGGGAATTTTCCACAAAAGTACACAAGGATTGGTCCCACCCGACTGAGAATGCTGCTTTTCTGGATGGATCTCTCTTTATGCATGAGGAAATTTGGCACTGGGGAAGCAGTGGCTTATTTTTCTTTTTTGTTTGGTTTTATTTTGTGCTTCAGAAATAGAACAGATTAAGCATCACTTGCTTTTGAAGGCTCCGACTCTCCCTGCAGCATGACTTTAAATTCTGTACTCCCCAGGCGAGAATGTGGAAAACATCTCTTCTAGCTTTTGTTAAAAGCAATGCAAATTCAGGGAATACTTGGGAGGGATCTTTTTTTTGTCGTTGTTGTTTAATTTAATTTATATGTCTTTGAAAATAAATCTTTTCTT
Organism: Xerus rutilus; assembly: GCA_028644305.1. NCBI lineage: Eukaryota > Metazoa > Chordata > Mammalia > Rodentia > Sciuridae > Xerus > Xerus rutilus. The sequence continues at coordinate 89,109,852 of CM053405.1, read as the reverse complement.
CCTACCAAAAAACTACGTGCTCATTGTAAAGAAATTAGAATAAATCAGAAAAGATACAAAGGAAAAATAAATAAATAAAATTGAGTGGTAATTAAAATGATGAAATAAAATTACATTAGAGCTGGAGGCAACCTTTGAAATAATCTAACTTGACAAACTTTTTATTAAGGGTGACACTGGGTTTCAGAGAAGTTAAGCTACTTGCTCAAGGTTACTCAGCTAATAATAGAGTTAGAATTGGAGTTTGTCTTTTTCCTTCTTGATTAATCTTTTCTCTTGTACCAATGGGTTTAAAAAAATTTTTTTAAAAAATATCACTAAAAAGGTGATAGGACAGGGCTGGGGTTGTGGCTCAGTGGTAGAGCGCTTGCCTCGCATGCGTGAGTCACTGGGTTCGATCTTCAGCACCACATAAAAAATAAATAAAATAAAGATATTGCGTCCTTCACAACTAAAAAAATTTAAAAAAAAGGTGATAGGACTTTTTCCTTAAAAGAAAAGAAGCTCAACATAAAATAAGCATGTTCTACTTGTATGGAAGCAGGTGGAGAGGGGCAAGTTCAAGCCTATTTGCCTCACCCCATAACCCCGATATTGATTTCAAAATGCTTGCATAGAACACCTCAAATTTCCTCAAATGACATGTAATACATTTAATAATCATTGCATGATAACATCTGGTCATTTATTCAGTAACTATTTATTGAGCATTTACTATATGCCAGGTGCCTTTTGAGGTGCAAAGAATACAGCCAGAAGTAGGGGCAGTATTGTGGGGTGGAGGTGAGGGTCACCTGTTTCCTGCTGGCCTGGGGCCACTTTTTGTGTCCTCTCTTGAAGGTTTGGATATCCTTTATACTTTGAACTGGAAACAATGCTTCATGGGAACCATCCTAGGTACCTGCATACTGGTAAGTTGTTTTTTCTTTCCTGATCTAAGTAATTTTTTGGTCTTTCTTTGTTTTGAAAACATCCAACATTTTCAATGTTCATTCAGAGAATTTCAGTTTCCCCTAGTTTGGTAGTTGCCCCAAAACCAATTTTTGTTTCCACTTTTATTAAAGAAGAGGAACTTGTCAATTCCAAAGGCTGCCATTCCAGCACCTTGTAGATAAGCTTTATAAGGAAAATACATGTACTCACTTAACAGGGTTACAAAAGGTTTTATCCCTAGTGCACACAATTAAACATCTTATTCCTGTGGTTCCTAATGTAATTTATCATAAGTTACAGTTTACATGGTAAGCAGTATGCATTCCTAGATCCTCAGTAGATGCCTAGAGTCATGGATAGAACCAAACACTTTATGTACCATGTTTTCCCATGTACATACACCCATACCTATGATAAGGTTTAATTTATAAATGAGGTAAAGAGATTAACAATAATAGCTGATAATAAAATAGAACAATCATAATAATATACTGTAACAAATTATTCAAATCTTATGAATTGTTTATTTCAGGAATTTGCCATTCAGTATTTTCAGACCAGAGTTGACCATAAGTAACTGAAACAGTAAGAGAGGACCTGCTGTAATCAAGAACTTGCCCTCTTTCCAACATCAGTGGTAAACTCACACCTCAAAAGTCAGCTGAGCCCTTTTCCAAGTTGGTTACAAGGCCAGGACATGAAAGCAAGACAGGCAGTGTGCCGACCCTATCCCTGGGTCAATGCCATCCTGCCACTCACCTGCTGTGGACATTGAGCACTCTGTTTAACATCCCTGAGCCTCATGTTCTTCCCCCATCTGTCTGTTTGATAGGTATAAAATCAGAACGATGGTGGTGATGAAATGGAAACATAATCATGTTGAAGTGGCACCGTGCCTAGATCCCAGGTACTTACTAAATTCTATTTTCTCTTCCTTCCTGTTGAAGCTAAAGGGCATATATCACTTGGGAATTGTGTCAAAATACAGATTCAGAATGAGTGGGTCTGTGAGTGGGGCCTGAGATAGCATTTCTAACAGGCTTGCACTGTTAGCTTGTAAGCGAGGCCCCAGGACATGAATCTTAGGTCACTTCAGAGGTGAGCGTCTTGGATTCTTGGCTTTGCTGGTTGCTAGCTGAGTGATCTTGAGAGAGACACTTTGCCTTTCTGAGCCTCAGTTTCTCAGCTGGGTTTACTTATGTTTCCCAGGTAAAGTGGAGACTTAAAGTGAGACAGTGGATGCCACAAGCTCCAAACCATTATTATCATTGCCATCTTTATCTTAGGTTTTAGATAAACTAAACATTAGCTATGCTGACATTGGGAATGTAACCTGGTTGGCAGAGGGAGTGCATCTTTTGGTTGGCATCTTGTGTGCTGTCTGGCACATAGGAGGTGACACAGATGATGAGCGGCTCTGAATACGTTAAGTTCATGCTGGCAGAGGCTGGCTGAGGACCCAGCAGAGCTGCTGCATAGAAGCATCCAGGCCATGGTGAGAGCTGTGCTGGGTGCTGATCCACTGGGTTCAAAAAGAAGTGTTTGTGCGCATATTTTTGTTCCATTCTTCTAGAAGATACTATGGTTCCAGGCTGTGGGGTTGTTATTAGAACTTCTGGAATTGGAGGCCCAGATAGATGAGGTAACCTTCTGTGGTGAAGTAGTTCAGTGTTGGCGTGGCAGCTCCATTTGGACAGGATTCCCTGCCCTGTTTCGGTGGCCAGGTGTGGTGTCCAGTGAACCTTAGATCTAGACTTGCTTCCAGGAAGACTTCCGGAGTTGCAGGGGGCTTGTGCCTCCGCTTCTGCCATTTTCCAGCCTCCTTCTTTGCCTTTGAACTACAATTCATGACCCTAATTTTTTTTCCCATTAAACTGAAAATAATTCACAAGTTATATATGTCTATGCTAGAAAAATAGAAAATGCAGGTGAGAAAAAAAAGAGAGTATTCTTGAAATTCACCACCTTAAGATAAATTATTTTAACATTTTGAAGTAAGAATTTCAAAGCTCTGTGTGTGTGTGTGTGTGTGTGTGTGTGTATGTGTGTGTGGCCATTTATACTTTGCATATTTTTAATGGTTGAAAAAAATTAAGATAAAAATATATTGGGGCATGTAAAATTATATGAAATTCAGAGTTCAGTGTCCATGAACAGGTCCCTTTGTTTGTATACTATCTATGGCTGCTTCCTCAATAAAACAACAACCAAGCAGTTATGACTAAGCTTATATGACACACAAACTCTAAAATATTTACAATCTCTGGTCCTCTATTGAAAAAGTTTGATGATTCCTGGTAAAGATAATTTCTTTTTGGTAACCTGCTCATCTGCTTAATGATAAAACATCTTTCTTTATCAAGAAATACTTTCTTCCAAAATAATTGTAGTCTTTTATTAAAAAATAGCATGTTTGTACAGACCTACCATCATCGCTAGTTTTTTCTAGTTTCCCATTTACAAAGCATCTCCATCTCTCTTAATTCTCATGGTCACCCGGTGAGTTAGACATCACGTGTTCATGAAAACTCATATCACAGAAAATCTTTGTTTTCAAGTAACAGAAACCAGCTTGAGGGTCTTAAACAAGAAAAAAGGATGGAGGAATGTTGACGTTGAGGATATGGGATTTGACGTGGGATCCTTGGGTAGGGCTCAGCTGGGTTTGTGAACAGGCCTGGAAAGTAGTTGAGATTCTCTTGGCCTCCTCTCAGCTCATTCATATGTCTGCATTTTAGTTGTTGTTGTTGTTCTTCTTCTTCTTTTTCTTCTTCTTTGCATAGATTGTCTTCTTCTACCCATGAGAACAAGTAAATCTGTCTGCTAATGGCTTGAGTCCTGTTTTACTGGTCCCATCATTTGGAAGGTGATTACTTTTTCCATTTCAGGCCCAATCCTAGTTATTACCAGGGAGAGAAATGTAGGTGACATATCTTTAGCCAGATTTTACTTTTGGTTCAATCAACTGTAGCTATTGTAGAAAATGGAAAGACTTTTCATGTTCTTGGACAGGCAGAATTAATATTGTCAAAATGGCCATACTACCAAAAGCAATCTACAGATTCAATGCAATCCTCAACAAAACATCAATGATATTCTTCACATAAGTAGAAAAATGACTCTAAAATTCATTTGAAAGCATAAAAGACCCATAATAGCTAAAGTAATTCTGAGCAAAAGAGTGCTGCTGGAGGCATCACAATGCTAGGCCTCAAATTATACTCCAGAACAGAACCAGCGTGAAGATCAATGGATAGAATAGAAGACACAGGAACAAACCAACATAAGTACAGTAATCTTTAACTAAGCGAAGGTGCAAAACATATGTTGGAGAAAGGGAAGCCTTTTTAAAAAGATGGTGCTAAGAAAACTGGATATCCATTTGTAGAAGAGTGAAAATCGATCCCTATCTCTCACCCTGCACAGAAGTCAACTCAAAATGAACCAAAGACCTAGGAATTCGACCAGAAACTCTGTAACTACCAGAAGAAAATGTAAACCAAGCACACCAACATGTTGACACAGGAACCTACTTCCTTAACAAGACTCCTAAAGCACAAGAAATAAAACTAAAAAGCAAGAGGTGATAGCATCAAATTTATAAGCTTCTGCACAGCAAAAGAAATAATTAAGAGTTTGAAGAGAGAGTCTATGGAATGGGAGAAGATCTTTGCCATGTGCTCCTCAGGGTGTCAGTATCCAGAATATATAAGTAACTAGAAAAACAACATGCATACACATACCAAATAACCCAATTAATAAATGGGCAAAAGAACTAGGCAGAAATTTCTTAAAAGAAATACAAATGGCCCATAAATATGAAAAAAAATGTTTAACATCTCTAGTAATTAGGGAAATGCACATCAAAACTACACTGAGACTACTTACTCCAGTCAGAATGGCAATTATCAAGAACTCCAATATTACAATAATAGGTGTTGCTGGGGATGAGGAGAAAAGGGAACACTCATACATTGTTGGTGAGGATGCAAATTAGTGCAACCACTCTGGAGATTCCTCAAAAAACTAGGAACAGAACCACCATATCATTCAGCAGTTCCATTCCTTGATATATATCCAAAAGATCTAAAAGCAGTGTACTATAGTGATGCAGCCACATCAATAATCATAGCAGCTCAAGTCACAGTAACCAAACTATGGAACCAAACTACGTTCCCTACAACAGATGAATGGATAAAGAAAATGTGGTACATATACACAATGGAATATTACTCAGCCATGAATAAGAATAAAATTATGACATTTGCTGGTAAATGGATGGAACTGGTAACTATCATGCTAAGTGAATAAGCAAGACACAGAAAGTCAAAGGTTAATTGTTTTCTCTGATATGTGAAAGCTAGTTCAAAATAAGGGAAAGGAGGGAGAAAATAAAAAGTGGGGGAGAAAAGATGGGAGAGGAATTCCTTCAAAATAGAAGAAAGGTCAGTGGAGTAGAAGAAGTGGATTGAGGGGTGGGAGGAGGGTTCAGAATGAGGGAATGGATCTGACCTAATTTTCCTGTGTACATATATGAATACACTACAGTGCATCTCACCTTTATGTATATCCACAAGACACTGGTTTAAAAAAAAAGAACTATATGTAAATAGCAGGAAGATCAGTAGAATAGAGGGAAGGGAACAGGGGAAGGGAGGAGGGGAGGAAAAAGGGGAAGTACTGGTGACTGAATTAGAGTAAATTACATTCTATGATTTTAAAATTATGCCAAAATGAATCCTAATGTTGATGTATAGCTAGCAAGAATCAATAAAAAAATGAAAATGGTTGCTAGGAAATTATGTACCAAGAGGCTCCTCTGTATGTTGGGAGATGGTTAAGAGGAGTAATTGTGGATTAGGCAGGTACTTCAAAAGATATCTACTTCATCACATTGCTCCTATTTTACAGAGGAGAAGGTTGAGTCTTAAGACTCTGAATGAGTTGTCCAAGTAGGAATTTGTCAAATACAAATATATGGAATTGGAATTCCACATGCATTTTGATTTTGTTTTTTGTTTATTTATTTTTATGTGGTGCTGAGGATTGAACCCAGTGCCTCACACATGCGAGGCAAGCGCTCTACCACTGAGCCACAACCTCAGCACCCACATGCATTTTGAGCACACCAGACTGCTGCCCGTTGGTTGCCGTGGTCCTGGTGTTCTGCAGATCCTGTTCTGCTCATTTTTCATCCCATTGCTTGATAGATAATTGGAAGTTGAAAATTCCCTCTGTAACTCTGAATGTGATTCCAGGCCACAGCTGGGAGATGGATGGACAAATGTAGATTTTGGAATTTCCTCCTGGTTGACTGTTGTGCTCAGAGTACTTTGATCCACCAGTGGAGGAAAATTGAGTGAAAATAATCTGCATGCCAATCTGGGCTGGCATCTCATCACTTAGCCAGGCTTTTGTCTCATATCTTGTGTCTAATGCCAGCAGCTAAATCTCCAAGCTCGATTAGCAATGGTTACAGCCCAGTAAGCATGAATCCAGGAACTGCTTTGACATGATGTTTCATGGGGGGAGGCGGGGGATTGTAGCCACAAAACTCGCTCCCGAGCCAGCAGAGGAGGACATCTTAGGTAGCAGGATTCTGATTCTTGGACAGTTGCTGAATAAAATATGCCATGATTTTATGGGTCTATTTCTCTTAAGTTGAATGTATAAAATCAGCCATGTGGTTTTGTGAAATTCAGCATTCAAACAGTCCTGGAAACTGGAGGTTTGCTGGAAAATTTCCTTTGTGTAGAGAAGACCTCAGGTCTGTCAGGCACAGTGGAATTGTTTGATTCTCCAGTGCCCATTCCTTTCTTCTCCATATTTTCCTCTAACTATACCCCGAATATACCCTATTCCATGTGGTTTTTGGGTAGGATGGACCCCACGCATGGTTCAGATTGGCTATGCTTGACCTAAGCCAATTTATCTTTTCCCCTGGTTGCACCTAGGTTTTGTCAGATGAACCACAACGAAAGAAATCCCAAGCTCAGAGTCTGTACCACTGGAGCTGACATTTTCTTTTTTCTAGATCATTTAGGATAAGAATGTGAGACTTGAGGTGGAAGCAGATATTTTATTGTCATGAGTTGAGCTCAAGGGAAGTGGGTTTGGGGGCATATCCACCAGGGGGTCTATGCTGATGAAGCTGGCCTCGTGGCAGGTAGAGCTAAGAAATAGTAAGAAGATGAGAGACTAAGGATCCCTGGTAATAACATTTGAATGCTGACTCAACAAGCTTCATTAAAGCCCACTCTAACTCTAAATCAGTTGCTTACACCATCTGATCTGAGTTTTAAAGAATTCACACATAAATTCCTACGGCTCACATAGTATTACTCTGACTAGGTTATTCTCACTTGGTAATTTGACCAGCTTTGCCAAAGGCTTAGGGCACTTGTCTCCTGGTGGCCAATGGGTGCTGCACAGACCCACAGGGGATGGTGAATCTAGCTTCTAGTTTGGATCAGCTTTCTGTTTGTATGATGACATATACTTTGGTCAGGGTTGAGAGATGAGTGAGGGCTTTATTTGACAATAGTTGCTGTCTTTTGATGGAAAGGGAAATAATTATGTATCCATGTGTTAAAGGACTCCCTCCCCTGCTTATAGTTTACCTTTAGGATGAGGGACCCTAGCCCAGGTGGTGCCTTCTCTAACTTTGGCTGATGAAGTTTCTTCGGAAGTGCTCTGGAAGGCAGGCAATGTCTTCATGAGCATGTCATTCAGGACAATTCCTTTTCTCATGGGTGTACTTAGCTCAGAAGGGTACATGTGACCCGACTCTGGCTAACAGAAGTGAAGTGGGAATCTGCTGGGAGTGAGGGTGCCTCAGGGAAAGGCACCTTAGCTCTCTAAGAAACCTTGAATTGCTTTACTTCCGGCTTCTTATCATGTGAGATTTTTAACTCAGAATTTTTCTCTTCTTCTCTTTCTTGATTTGTGTCACAGAGAGCATCCCGATATTGTGCCATGACCACATGAAGTAGGGAATTGTTGATTTCCCCAAAGAGGCTATAAAAGAAAGAAAAGTACATCTAGTACATCGACTGCAGTTCCTTTATGTTTATCTGAGCAACCTGATTCTCCGCACACAGCTCTACCCTAGGCCACAGATGAGACGACGAGCGTTCATGGGATTGCCAGGCGTGGAGGGCTCTTTTGTGCACACTAGAGGTGCTCGAGTACTATGCACAGACCATTATAAACTCACAGGCTAACTCTCATACACACTTACATAGACATCATTTTTATGAGTGTATGAGGGGTGGTATTAAAAAGACTTAATAAGCATTATGAGAATATAAGTTGATACATGAGTCAAGTTATAAATAAAAAATTAATCATGCATTCCTTTTTATTTTCATCTAAACTTATAAAATTGCTTACAAAGTGATCTAAGTTGTAGGGCACAGAGTTCATTAAACTTATAATGGTTTCCAGATCATTTGTTGACTTTAAGGAATTGTCATCGTAAGTGTTTGATGGCATGGCTATCACCTGCTAAGTGACATCTTGACCTAGGGATTGCTTCAAACTCTTCCGCCAGTCTCTCGGTTCAGTTGACAGTCATTAGGAGACCTGCAATCTTTAAAAAGTAGAGATTTTCTTTTAAAATCAGTAATATTATTCATGGTCCTGAGCCTTCTCTCAGCTTCTGCTGAACTGAGCAATTACATTAAAATTCTTTCCTAGGTTTTATAATGTTGCCTACATTTTTATATAGTCAAATTCTCTCTTATCAACTAGGCCATGAAAATCATTTACTAGAATGTCATTTTTAATTAAGTTGAGGGTATACCTGAGGCCAAATGAGAAGTGGTGCTCAGTGAAGGCTAAACCTATACCCCTGTTGCCAATGTGCCGGGGATTGGGTCCACATTCTGGCACTTAATATTAAAGACCTTTTTGTTCCTTGGTTTTTTGGGCTGTAAAATAGAGAAAATATTTTTAATTTTCCAGTAATTATAGGACTCCAAAGAAGTACTTGGAAGTGCCCATCATGGAGCTGAAGCCTCCAGTCGCTGCTCTGAACCCGTGGTGTCTCCTGCTATCTCCTCTCTGAGACATCTGCTGTCTCCATCTCTCTCTGGTTCTCTTAGGGCCTGGCTTATGGTGGCTCTAATTTACAAAAGTAGCCACACAGGGATGACACTAAGGAATGCTGGCCTGAGGTGGGCAGTCACAGCCTTGGTGGTCCAGGTGGGCATGGAGGGCTTGCTCAGATGTCAAATGCATCCCCCTCTCTTTCTGTCAGATTAGGACACGCTCTGCCAGGTCCAACAGATACTGGCATCTGGCAGTGAGAGGGGACTGGCTGCTCCTACATGTAAAAGTCAGGGCATCCTGGCAGTCTCTGTGGAGAAATCCCAGGGCCAGGAAGAATGTATGGATGGAGTGCAGCTGGCCCTTGGGATCCCTGGGGAGAATCAATGGTTCTTTGGTTGTTTCCAGCATTTACTAATGAGGAAGGACGCCAGCTGTGGGTTCTAGAGATTTTACATATGCCAATTATTAAGGCTTTTATTGCTAAAGTATGGAGAGATTCTGGGGGTACCATAGGAGCATTCCTTGGAGAATTCCAGGTAGTGTCGGTTTATTAAAACTACAAATATATTTAATGTTTCAAAAAATTGCTACTGCCCTGTTGGTGAAAACCAGCTGAATATTGATCCTCAATGTTGGAATTAAGAGTGGGAGAAGGGCTGGGGTTGTGGCTCAGTGGTAGAGCGCTTACCTAGCATGTGTGAGGCACTGGGTTCGATTCTCAGCACCACATATAAATAAATAAAATAAAGGTCCATCAACATCTAAAAAATATTTAAAAAAAGAGTGGAGAGAAATGGGGATATAAGGAGGTAAACCTTTTTTGATAATGTAGTGTTGGTAAACTGAGATTCAGGCAAATCACTTAAATTTCCCAAGGTCATACTGTGAATGTGGAGGATTTGAATCTAGGTCTGTTTACCAGAACCGTTGCAGATTGCTCTCCAGAGCAAAGAGAATGTTGAAGATGCTGATGATGACCAAACATTCTGGTCATGCTCTTGCTTCTCATGAATGGCTGCTAGGACTTGCAGGGGTCATATGACTCTGCTCCAACCAATTTTTTTTTCACCCATTAAGTAGAAATTCAATATCCCCACATAAGAATGTGGATATGTCTCTCTGTGTCTATGGTTGCTCTAAGAAAAATGGCTTTCTGCTTGGGAGGCTTCAGTGGGCTGCCAGAAGTTACCTCTAGCTTCCTCAGCCCAGGGTTGCATCCCTAGGAAGTGAGCCACCCCAGTGGTCCAGGAAACCCAGAGAAGGAGCAATTAGATTTCACTAAATGCCAGAGTGTGTGTGTGTTTCTGGGAATCTCCATGAGTCTGAAGAACTGAGGGCAATGTTTTTTTCAGAAAAGAAATTTGTGGAGCTCCTATGTTGGTGAGGGTGGGTGAGTGGTTGCTGGAGTGTTGGAGAGTCTGCGACTAGCTGAGTTTGAATGACAGCATCTGACATTTTTCTCCTTGAATTTAGAAATCTTAAAGCAAAATCATATGGCTCAGAAATTAGTCTTTCCTTAGAATAGTCCTGTGTCGCATGAACTGAAATAGAAATTGGACCATGTGCAAAGGTTTCTCAGGTTTATTAATGTTGAGGAAGGGGAACAGACAGACTTCACAGGCCCGAGGAAGCACGGCCAGTGGGGTGAGCCTGTTTGACCCTCAGACTCGTATTCACTAGGCAAATGGAGAAATCAGCAGCTCTTCACCCACAGTTTAATTTGCTCGTTTGTAAATTGGTGGAGAGTGTAGGGGGGGCAGGCGACAATAAGGCTAATATTCCACTTGCAAAAGTTAAATATCATATCCTGTTTCCAGCTTCTCCTTCAATCCTTGGCATTACAGCACATGAGCTTTGTGGCAAAGGTCCTCTTTCCCAAACAATTTTCTAGTCTTTGCCCTGATCCTCCCCTGGTTCCCACCTCAGCTATCGCTTCCTCTAAGAAGCTTTCCTGATAGTCCAACAAGAGCAAGCAGCCTTGTGATTTTTTTTTTCCTTAACACTATTATTCTTCATACTTTCTGTCACTATGGACTGAATGTTTGTATCTCCTCTGAAATCCATATGTTAATCTACCCCATATCTGATGGTATTAAGAGGAGGGGCCCTGGGAAGTTGATTAGATCATAAGGACTATCTCAGAGAGCTTCCTTGCCCTTCCACTAGATGAATGTGGATATGAACTGTTGTATGAGATGTTCTATGAACCAGGAAGCAGCCCCTGACCAGACATGGAATCTGCCAGTGCCTTGATATTGGACTTCCCAGCCTCCAGAATGGTGAATAATAAAATTCTATTTTTCGTAGTCTACCCAGTATGTGGTATTTTGTTATAGCAGCCAAATGGTCTCCAATAATTATAATATGTATGTTTTTTAGTTACTTGTGTAGTTGAGTCCTTTTTTTCTCCTGCATACTATATGCTGCAAGATAATAGGGACATACCTGTTTGTTTTTTCATGTTATTGGTGAAGAGTGCCTAACACTTGGTAAGGCTACTGACACTTGACAATCAAATATTCTGTAAGCAATAGCAATGCCTGCTATATGGTAGGTCCTCAGTACAAATTTACTGAATGAATGAATACATGAGGTTTTGTGGGTTGGAATTAAAAATCTAAACTTTCTATGGCTTTATAGTAAAAATGTATATGATGAAGCTTGTAAAGAAAGCTGGATGCTATTTTTAGTTAATAATAATAACAAAAATCTATATCTCTTTCATTGTGTTGCAAACCATAGTATCTCTAAAATGATTTTTTTTTTTTTTTTGCATTTGAGGGGCATCAGGAGAATCAGGTCTCATATGTGAGCTTTGAAATAAGTAGGCTGCAAATTTTTAGTGATTTTATTTTGGAGTGTCAGATAACAGGCAGCTGAAATCGAAACAACTTCAAATGTCACAAAATGTCTTCTTGTAATTCTTCTGGAGCATTAAATGCATTAAACCTTAAAGGCACAGTCTGCATTTCCCAGCTCACTGTATATTTAAATTGTCTAAGCGGACACAGTCACACCCGAGAGACATTTCTTATCTAAATGGACTGCATTATGATGATTTGCCTTAATTCCTCAAATTAGTTTTTCAGGTAAGATAATAGTAAAGATCAGGGGTTGGGAAACTTTCTGTAAAAGGCCAGATAATAAATATTTTAGGCTTTGCAGACCATATGGCCTCTGTTGCAACTACTCAGCTCCACTGTGCTGGCATAAAGCAGCATCAACACGATGTAAAGAAATGGTGCAGCTTGTTTCAATAAAACTTTATAAAAACAGACAATGGAGAGAATCACCCATGGGTATTTATTTATTTATTTATGAAATGCAATATATTCATATTTTATTCACTTGTAAGTATTATATTTTACAATAAAATGTGAAAGAAAATCTACATATTATTCTTATTTGTAAGATTAATTATACAATATATACAATGAAGACAAAGTTAATAAATTACGAGGTATGAGTATAGGAAGGATAGTAGAATGAATCATGACATTATTACCCTATGTACATATACGACTGATGGGGTTCTACATCATGTACAACCAGAAGAATGAGAAATTATATTCCATCTATGTATGATGTGTCAGGGTGCATTCCATTGTCATGTATAGCTAATTAGAGCAAGTATAAAATAAATAGAATCAAATGAAAAAATAAATACACTGGTTATTGATTTTAATTGTTAATATTTTTAATACTGTGTACTGTTTAATTTAGCTACGATAACACTGATATTAGAAAGATAGCATTAATAAAAACCAACATTTTCATTTTTAAAAATGGCAAATTTTAAGATGTTTATTATCATACATATTTGTTAAAGTATTATTTTAATTGTTAAACTTCTTTTTTTACTTGGTTTTATAATAATAGTAATGATTTAACATTCTGTTCGAGAATTTTTTTTAATTTAATTATTTTATTTAAATGTGTTTCAAGTCATAGTACATATACAGAGCTCAATTTTTCCATTTCTCTGGTTACAAACCAGATAGAGTGACACCATTTGTGTCTTCATACATACACCAAAGCTAGTGATGACAATCTCAATCAACCATAATTACTATACCCATTCCCCTTTCCTTCCTCCCACCTCCCCCCTGCCGCATCCAGAGTTCCTCCATTTCTCCTATGTTCCCCATTCCC
>CM053405.1:89081930-89096215 GCA_028644305.1 Xerus rutilus | reverse complement strand
GGTGGGCTCTAGTCCAAGTTGACTGGTGTCCTTTTAAGAAAAGGAAATGTAGACACGCAGAGACCCTGGGGATGTACATTGAGGAGAGACCACGTGAGGACACAGGGAGAAGGTGACCATTGTAAGCTAAGGAGAGAGTCTGCAATAGAAACTGAATCTGCTGACAGCTTGATCTTGGACTTCTAGCTCCCCAAACTGTGAGAAAATGAATTTTTGTGATTTAAGCTACTCAGTCTATGGTATTTGTTATAGTAGCCTTAGTAAACTAATACACTGGTTGTAATATATTTATATGACTATCTTGTCTGATAACAGTTTTATTAAGTTCTTATTAAATTCTAGAGGTACCATAAATTATATCATTACATATTTACGTACTATCTAGGCATTGTTAGCCTCGTTTTGCAAACCAGAGAACTTAGGTTTGCAAAAGAAAGTGATTTACTTAAAGTCAGCTAGTAAAGGGCTGAATTGGGAGCAAATCCAAATCTTTTTGACATCAGTGCCTGGGTTCTTAACCATTTTGCTATACTGCCTGGAGATACTGGAAGACTGCTCCTCTTCCTCCAATGTAAATAATGCCCCTTATTTTTCTCTATGTTTCCCTGATTCTTTCTTTTGGAGCATTAGCTAGAGTCTGTAACCACCAATTTAGTTCTATGATCATGTTTTCCTTGTTTGCTCCTCTCACTAGACCACAGTGCAGAGCTGTGCTTACAATCAGGAGGATGGGGTTGGTTTTGGAACAAGCGGCATTGAAAGGCTTCTTGATTTTTCTGCCAGGTGAAAGCCAGCCAACCTTTTGCATATGGTGAAATGATCAACCTCAGTGGGCATTGGCAAGTAACAGGAACTACTGCTGGGCTCTTTAATTTATACCTTAATATTGCATGCATGTGGCCTCAGGAGTAGAGCACGTCACTTAACCTTCCCTCATGGCGAACGCCAGCATCTGCACTCCTGGTGGCTCTGGTCATGAAGAGCCCTCCCTGCCCTGGTGTTCTAGGACATGTTTTTCCATTTTGTAAAGCTCTTCAAGGCAGGAAGCTGTGAGCCACCTGATGCTCTGCTGGTAGTTTTTCTTTGCTTTTTCCTGACTCTCCACCCTATTAACACATCTGGGTGAAGTGGCAGCTGCTTATTTCGTGTATAATGAAGTCTAAAAAAATTAAGCCTGGTCTGTTATAACAAACTGTGGCTCCTCCATGAACAAAGTCCCAGCAGATGCTTCTCGTAGGGATCCCACTGTGTTGATCACCTATTTCAGCTAATGGAATATTGTGATGGTAGTGGTTATTATTTTCTCAATGATGTTCTCCCACCAGAGGTGTAGATTTCCCCCCAACCCATAGTGTTAGAAAATCTCTATCTACCTCTCAAGGGCTGAATTTCATAAAAACAGCCTATTTTTCTCTATGTGGCATTTTATTTTTAGGTTTACTGTTTCCTCTCCCATTTCTTTCCCCCCATTTAATGCTTTCAGAGAGAATGAATAGTATTCTACATTTTTATATTCTAAACACCACTCCTGCATAATTCTGTTCAATTCTTTGTTGTTCTTTTTTTATAGTTATAGTTTTAAAAATAATCTAGAACTAATTTGTCTAATGAATATGCAATTATTGCAAGACTCTTTTGATGTTTCTGAAAACCTTCCGTCAGCATCTTTTGGGGACATGGGGATGAATGCAGCATCAGGCACTTGGAAGCCATTTTAATTTGGCATGAGCAGGTATAATCTTTGCACATTTCGAAGCGGGGCTTGGTGCAGTCATTTACCGTGTACTCATCACGGTTATCTTAGTGTAGCTGCTTTCTAGCCTAGCTCCTTATGCTGGTAGAACAGATGCATCATTGCTTTTAGGGCAGAGTGGGGTTCAAATAGAAGTCAGACTGGACAGCCAGAAAAGAATATTCAGAAGTGAAGGGGACACTCTTTAGTCCGGTCACAGCTCATACTCAGAGCTTAGAAATCTTAGCTACCTCTTGTAGTGGGCTTTTTGAATGCAAAGCACTTTATGTCTTAATCTTCATATAAGCATAACTCAGGGGGCAAGGGAATATTGTCACTATTTTATAAATAAGGAAAATGAGACTTGTAGAAAGTAAGAAAGTCCCCCAAGACCAAACAGGGAGTAAGTGGCCGGGTCAGTGTTTTTCAACAGCTATCACTGGCCATATTTTCTGAGCAGGGCACTATGCAATGCACCTAGGCAAGTCCAGAAATGAACTTGACCTGGTTTCTACTTTCAGAGTGTTTATCTTGTGGTGAAACAGAGAAGACAAAAAACTGTAATATGCAGCCAAGAAAATTCAGGAAAGAAACAAGATAGAGGGCCATGCCATGAAAGTGGAAGCAAAGGAAAGGAGAGTTTTTTTTTTTTTTTTTTAATCTCAGTATAGATAAAATTTATCCTCACAGGGAGACTGATTCCCTGAAGTTTTTGCACAGTTTCTTGTTTCCTGCCTACTGTGCCCTTTGGATAGAATTTTTCAGTAATTGTTTTTGACCTGGGAAACCAGTTTCCTCCTGTGCACTTTTTCTAGCACCTGGTAGAAGAGGCCAGTTGGGCTTTCTTCACTGCTGAAGCAGGCAGAGGCATTCCTACCCCAACTGTGAGATTCATTAGCCTCCACTGTCAAATTGCTGCAATCAGGAGGGTGTAGAAGGCATAGTGCCCTCCTGGCCCTTGCTGGGCAGGGGCTGTCACGGTTCCCCATAAAAGCACCATAGGGCCTGCTGTGGAGCACCAGAACCTGACCCCTTGAGTGCCACTGCCTTCCTGGGTGATTGCTTTTCTTTGTTCTGGCAATTGGAACAAAGTGATTTCTCTCATACTCAGTCTTTGTTATGTGTTTCCCCCCTCCTTGCCCTGTGTGAATGTCAACAATCTTTTGGTTGTATGTGGCAGAAGCAAATAAGGGAGAATTTATTAAAAGAATCTCAGAGACTAGACCCAGGAACCAGAAAAACCATCAGGAGCCAAGACAGTTACTTCTGGTAATTCCATTGCTCTAATACCTTGTCAAAAGAAGCAGCTCCCCCTGGACCCTGATTCTACTATGGATAGAGAAAAGCCTGACTTATTACAAGCAGGGTCTGGTTAGCTGTGGTCACAGTGAGGATCATATGGGATAGACAGGACTTCAGGCTCCCATCTTGTCCCCAGCTTCTGAGGGGGGAGCATTTTACAGAATAAGAAGTTGAGGAGCAGACATTCATGTAGATAACCATATATTTATAAATCAGTGAGGTGACATGATTTTCATTTTTCTTGGGGGTCAGTGCAATGTAGTAAGTATCATAGGAGGGCATTGTCTGTGGGAGTTTATTATTTCCTTCTTCTTTTAACAAGAGGGATTCACTTAAGTTGTGCAAAGAAGAATATTGAGCCAAGTGTGATGACACATGACTGTAATCTCAGCTACTTGGGAGATTGAGGCAGGAGGATCGCAAATTCAAGGCCAGCCTTGGCAATTTAGTGAGACCCTGTATTAAAAAATAAAAAGGACTGGTGATGTAGTTCAGAGGTAAAGCACCTCAATAGAAGAAGGAGAAGGAAAAGGAGACTGATGAAACTATCCATATAATTCAAGCAAAAACCTCCTGGTGAGGGAAAAGATGCTTGAGATTGTTCTGAACTAATTAGGTGAGTGAATGAATGTTCAAGACAAGACAACTGTTTGGTTATCAAAGTCTAAGTAAGTTTTGGATAGTTCTCACTGGCACTGAAAACTAAAATCTGTCACAAACCTCTTTTTCAGGGGGTTCTTTTTGGTATCCCAAAGCAAAAGTTGTCTTTTCCTTCTCCAAATGTTCAAAGAAATGCTTTGTACTTCTCTTCTAGTCTATTTAACTTCCATGTACTTGTTTGTATACATTTATCTTCAGATAGATTGTTGCTTGTTGAGGACAATATCTGTCTTATTTTGTCCTTGATTAGGACTGATTATAGCACATTGTAAATAGAAGATTCCTAAACTATGCTGAATATGGGAGTCACTTCAGTGACCATCAGTGAACCAGACCAACTAATTATTGGTTTAAAATGTTTTGAGTAAGGGATCTTTCAGTTGTCCAATTAATTAACCAAATAAAGATACTATCGATGTGCCTATTGCTGTGCATAATGCTACAAGGTAAGCAGTCTTATAAATTTATTAGTTAAGAACCTGGGAAAGCTTAATGTGACTCTTAGTGTCCCCTTCTGCAAACTGAGGAGAGAGTGAGAATGAGTAATAGTACTTCCCCGGTGCAATGATTGTGAGGGTCAGAAATTATATATAGAAAGCATCAAGTACAGAGTAAACTTTTTGCTTGATTATGATTATTATCAAAGGTGAGAATTTTCATGTATAACTTTCAAGTGCAAGAGAAGTCACATTTCTTTATTTGCTCCAATTGATATTGTTCTCTCTGATCTCCTTATTTCCCTAAGAGAGAATTCAATTTCAGAGGTATTCTAGAGACTTCTAAACTTTTATAGGATGCGGAAAGTCTCTGTGGGTTTTGTGCAGTCCTCTACCCTTGGGAAAGGCTCTCTGGACTACTGCTTACTCCTGCTCACCCACGGAACCCCCTCCATGCCCTTCTCCTACCATGAAGTTGGATGGCACTGCATCTCTCCAACTCAACTTGAGCTTGAGGGTCTGCCGACAAGCTGAGGTCCCAGGGCATGAAGGTATGCGGCCCTTAGGAAGGGCGATATGGGATCCCGTGGGAGGAGGGTATGGGGTGGATGGTTGCAGAGTCACTCACCTAGACAAAGTTATGGGTGGACTGTCCTGGAGTCACTCACCCAGACTCCGGAGATTAGGTAAAACTGCTTTGCTGGAGGGAGACACAGAACCCGTTTGTATCAGGAAGTGTAACAGTTTATATAGGGTCCTCAGACCAATCATGGCCCTAAGTTATAGCCAATGGGGTATTGCTCTGTGTCAGCATGGGGTGAGGAAAGGGGAGGGGAGGTGCTGAAGGCAGCCAATCAGCATGAGGTGAGGAAAGGAGGGGAGGCACTGAAGGTATGGAGAGGGTCTATAAGGGTCTTAGCTATTTTCCCAGGACCATAGCTTGCCATGTTCCTTTTTTCCCTGGGACTGAGGAATCTTCCACTCTCTTAATTTAGATTTTTAACCCCAACTATAAAAGCCTGAAGAAGAGTGACAGAGTTTTGTTCTAGGAATTTGGCAACTTCTGCTGTTGTTTCTGAAACATGAAAATTGTTCCCAATGCCTTAAAGCAAAAACATTCTAAAAATTTTGTTATCTTCTTGATGTTGGTAAGGGAAATTGGCTTTCAGTCTTTTCCATTTTTCTATAGCACTGGTGACCAGACATAAATTAATATCTCAAAAGATCAGCCAGCACTCTGCTTCTCCAGTCTCTATTGGCTGAAGTCCTATCGGTTCTCTTTTTATTCTTGAATATAGAGCTTTGCTTCAGGGCTCTGTGTTTGCATTTTCGTCTGCTTGAACATTTCCACCTGTGCACAATTTGGTTGTTTCTCATTGCTTAAGTCTCTGCTCAAACATTACCTCTTCATAGAGGTCTTTCTAGAATACCCTTTCTGAAGTAGAGACCACTCCTAACACCAGCTAAATGAGTCACGCTACTTTGTTATTTTCATTGAATTCATCACCACCTTAATTTGATTATGGACTGTCCCTTTGTACTAGGATGTGGTCCTCTCCATTGGGGGAGAGACCTTGTCTTATTCACCCTTATATCCTGAACACAACTCCTGGCATATGGCCGGTGGTCAGAAAACAGTTCTTTTTCTAAATTTATTTTTAAAAATTAATTAATTTATTTATTTTACAGTAGAATGCATTTTGAGATATAGTACACAAATGGAGGACATTCTCATTCTTCTGGCTGTACATAGGTCAGAGTCACTTCAGAAAACAATTCTTGAGTGAAAGAACTAATTATCCTGCTGAGTGATGATGTTAATGGTGATGTGATGCTATGGCAATTAAGAAATTGATGAGATAAATATGACACAATACCTGTTTTAAGGTTGCTTGCTTAAACTATTTTGAATTAGTATTCAAGAAATAGTTTGAATTCTCTCTCAGCCTAAGAATTGGAGAGGTGATGTAGAGTATATTTATAAAATACATAGATGTATGTATATCATGCATGAAAATATGTGTAAAATAGATGCAATATACATATAGTCTGAAAATGTTTTATAAATCCCAGTGCTTGTGTTAATAACATCAAAAGTAGATAAAAATCTTTACATTTATCAGAAGAGGACATGGGTTTAAAAATCTCAGAGCAGTATTGGCTTAAATTCTTCAGCCAGAGTAAGCTCTGAGCTGATTCCCCAGCATCAGTGGGAGCTTCAAGGACATGACCCATAGAAATGCTGGTACAGTGGAGCTGGGATGGGACACAGAAATCTGTTTTGAAAACAATTCCCCAGGTGATTCTGCTTCAGAACCAAATTTATGGGGCCAGTGATTTATACCCAAAGTGTATGTAATGTAAAGCAGAGTGAATTCACTGAATTTGTGGATGATGCAGAACTTCAGCTCAGAGAAGAGGATTTTCAAAGGGTAACTCTCAAGCTCAGTGGTGAAGTTTTCATGAAATCAGAAATAGTTGCCAACCCTAAAATTTATCAGCCGCACTCCATCTCCAGTCTTAGGGTGATTATGGTGCTCGGTGCTTTCCTTTTTTCTAGTTTCATTTAAACATTTTGTTTTTAATTATAAGAAATTTTAGTTATATACAGAAGTAGAATAGATTAATGAGCCCTTCTGTATCCATTACCCAGCTCCAACAACAGCTGATTTTATTGCATCTATGCCCTCTCTGATTTACTATCACTTCAAATTCAGATGTGAGAGCTCTAACATTGAGCTACATCCTCAGAAGTTTTTATTTGATTTTGAGACATGGCCTCGAACTTGTGGTCCTCCTGCCTCAGCCTCCAGAAGTAGCTAGGCTTATAGGCACATACCACTGGGCCTGACCCAATATTGAGATTATTTTGAAGAAAACTCCAGATATAATATATCATTTATTCTATAAAGTTCTTGATATGTAGAAATGAGGACTCTTTAAAAAAGTATATAACCCCAATACAATCATCACACTAAAAGAATTAAAAATTTAATTTTTTTCCCAAATATGCACTCAGTGTTCAAATTTCCTCAATTGTTACAGAAATCCTTTTTAACAACTGATTTGGCATAGGATACAAATAAAGCCCATATATTTTAATTGATAGGACTCTTAAGTCTCTTTTATCTATAGGTCTCTGTTTCTTGATGTCTTTGCAATTTGTTGAAAATTCTAGTCTTTTTTAAAATAATGGTTTCCCACAGTCAGAGTTTTGCTGATTTTATTCCTGTAGTGTCATGGAATACATTTTCTTGTTCTATGTATTTTCCATTAATTGATACCAGATTTACAGGCTCAATAATATTTAGGATTTGATTTTTTCCCCCCAACATTCCATAGATGGTGGTGGTCAGTAGGCACATGATGCTCTTATCAGTAGGCACATGTGCCTCTATTTGTGATAGTCACTAATGGTGATTACCTGGAGACATTTCGTTAGGAATAACAAATAGTGTTGCTCTAATTTTATCATTCCTTTCCATTTATTATTTGGACCACTCCTATAATCAATAATAGGATTACTAAAGAAAAACAGGTCAAATGCTATTTTCATCTTAGTTATTTGTTTTCGGCATTCTCCAAAAGTGACCAATAAGTTATTTTGTTGTTTGTATCTCTAATATCATTATTGACTCATGGTAAATATATTTGTTGTCTTTCAGTCCACTGCAGTTATTATCTTTAGTCTTCATTCTTCTTTACTCATGTGTAGCTCTTCATCGTGTGGATATACCATGCTGTTTCATACTTAAGAGTTTAGCAAACATTTTCTGTAAAGGATCAGATAATAACATATTTGTCACATTTTGTTTTTTACAGTCCTTTACAATGTAAAACCACTCTTAATTTGCAGGTTGTATAAAAATAGGCCCTTGAATTTGTTGCAGGGGCTGCAGTTTGCCAACCCCTGAGCCAGGCACTAGTTACTGACAGCTATTTGATTTATTTTTAGACCTTCACGGTTGTAACTGTACTGCAGCAATCAGGCCTCTGCATGCCATTTTCACCATTAGAATGGAGTCCTGGAAGTGGGATTACTCAAAAGGCAAACGCATGCTAATTTTGCTAGATATTATCAATTTCTTCTCAATGGTTTTGTTCCATTTTGTACTAGCAATGGATGAGAAGGTTTATTTCTTGCAACCTTGCTGAAAAATTGTACGTTGTTGAAATTTTGGATTTTTGTTACTCTGTGTGATGAGTAAGTATAGTTTTACTTTGTATTTCTTTTGTAATAAGCAAGAACAAGTTTCTTTTCATTTGCGTTAAGAGATACTTATATTAGTTTTTGGTGAACTATCTGTTCACATCACTTGCCCAGTTTTTAAAAATGTATTGATCTATTCTCTATGTTTACAATGTTAACTCGAATAGTACTGCTGTCAAAAGTGGCAAATGTTTTTTTCTGGGTTGTCATTTTTATTTTTAATTGTAGAATTTTTATTATGCAGAAGTGTTTATTTTTAAACATTTTGTGTCAAGTTTATCAAACTCTTCCCTTACTTCATTGAGATTTTGAGTCATAGCAAAGTGTTTCCTACTCTCAAGTTTATAGGAATTCATCTATTTTCTTCTAGTACTGATGAAGTATTATTTTTAATTAATTCTTTTTAGTTATATGTAACATTAGGATTAATTTTTTTTGACATAATTATAAAAGCATGGAATATAATTTGCTCTAATTCAGTCCCCAGTACTTCCCTTTCTCTCCCCTCCTCCTTCCCTGTCTTTCCCTCTCTACAGATCTTTCTGTTTACTTACAATTTTTTTTTTTTAAATTAGCGCCTTGTGGACATGCATGATGGTGGAAAGTTACATCAGATTCATTCCACTGTTCTTCCCTTATCCTGTTCCTCCTCTCTCCCTCTTAATTTCCTTCCTGTACTCTACTGATCTTCTATTTTGTTTTGATGGGATCCCCCGCCCCTTTTCTTTTTCTTCTTATTTTGGACTAGCTTCTGCATATCAGAAAAATATTCGAGCTTTCACTTTCTGGGTCTGGCTTATTTCACTTAGAATGATGGTCTCTAGTTCCATCTAACATCATACTTCTTTATGGTTGAGTACTATTCCAATGTGTATATATACCCATGTTTTCTTAATCCATTCGTCTGTTTAAGGGCACCTAGGTTGAGCCTATAGCTAGGCTATCATGAATTGTGCTACTAAAACCATTGGTGTGGGTGCATCCCTATATGTATGCTGATTTTAGAGCTTTTGGATAAATACCAAGGAGTAGGATAGCTCGATCATATGGTAGTTCCATTTCTAGTTTTTTGAGAAATCTCTGCACTGGTCTCCAGGGTGGTTGTACTAATTTGCAGTCCCACTAACAATGTCTGAGTATACCTTTTCACCCACATCCTTACCAACATTTATTAGTATTTGTATTCTTGATAATTGCCATCTTGACTGGAGTGACATGAAATCTCAATGCAGTTTTGATTTGCATTTCCCTAATTGCTAGAGATGTTGAACACTTTTTAAAACATGTTTATTGGTCATTTGCATTTCTTCTTTTGTGAAGTCTCTGTTTAGTTCTTTTGCCCCTTTATTAATTGGGTTATGTGTTTTTTGGTGTTAAATTTTTTTGAGTTCTTTGTATATTCTGGATATTAATTCCCTATCAGAGCAGGTGACAAAGATCTTCAATTCTGTAGGCTGTCTTTTCATGCTCTTGTTTCCTTTACTGTGCAGAAGCTTCTTAATTTTATGCCCTCCCACTTATTGATTTTTGGTTTTATTTCTTGCACTTTAGAAGTCTTGTTAAGGAAGTTGGTTCCTGTGCCAACATGTTGGATGGAGTGTTTGGCCTACATCTTCTAGCAGTTGGAGAATTTCTGGTCTAATTCCTAGGTTTTGATCCACTTTAGGTTGACTTTTTTGCAGAGTGAGAGATAGGGATCAAGTTACATTCTTTTACATATACATATGTTTTCCCAGCACCAAAAAGACTCTTTTCTCCAAAGTACCATTTTAGCACCTTTGTCTAGTATCTGATGACTGTATCTATGTGGGTTGTCTCTCTGTGATAAAGTATTATTTTTACATTTAGATTTCTGATTCATTTGGAACTTATGCTTGGTATATGGAATGAGAAATATATCCAATTTTTTTCTATATTACTCACCAGGTATATTCCCAAACCACTTATTAAAATCTGTCTTTCCCCATCTCATTGGAGATGCTGAATCTGAATTAATAAAAATTTCAATTACACACATTTCATTTATTAAATGTCAAATGCTCATATACAATTAGATCTATTTCTGGATTATTCTGTTTTTTTTTTCCCCCATTTGTCTTTTTGTCTATTTATGTACCAGTACCATGTCTAAAACATTTTTTAAAAAGTGTTTCATTATCAGGCAGGCCTAGGCCTTCTTCTCATATATTTTCATCTCTTTCAGTATTTTCCCAAATTAATTTTATAATCAACTTTGTCATTATCAGAATAAAATATGATCACATTTTATTGGTATTCATCAAGTATAAAAATTAGCTTTGGGTGCATTGAAAACTTTTGATCTTGGCCCGTCCTTGTCAAGAATTTGGAAAGAAAGTCTTCCCATATATTTAAGTCTGCTTTTGTACCTTTCATAGATATTTAATAGGTTTTTTAAATTTGGGTTTTGCTTAAGTATTATAATAATTATTATTATCATTATTATTCTCTTAAACAGGCTGTTCCCTTTCCATCATGTCTTTGAATTGAATTTTTCTTATTCATATCTCCATCTTTTTTACTTTTAATTTTTCATCATTTGATTTAAGTGAGTTTCTTGGATGCAATGAATTTTGTTTTGCTAGCCAATCTGAAAATATTTTGCCGGTGATAATCTCATTTACAATAAATGTGATGGAGAGGTTTGACCTCAGCTGTGATTTATTCTATTTTATACAGTGTGTGTGTGAATGTGTGTGTGTGTGTATGTTTGTGTGTATAATATTTAACTATGGACATATTTTATTTGCTTGCTTTTCTCTCTCTTTTTTGATATATCTGATATATCTTTCAGCATTTAGGAAGGTGTGGATTTGTGGTCTAATAATTACCTTTATATAATACGTCCAATGTCTTTTGTTTTGGATAGGGCCTAATGCTTCCTTACTATAAACAATAGAGAAATTGGTTAGCAATCCTTTCTTTACTTTCCCCTCCTTCTGCCAGGGACAATTCAATTCCCAAGGAATTGTCCATCAGTGAACACCTATAAGGCAATCATCAAGCTGAGTCTCCTTTCTGTATGTTCTCTTCTCTATTTCCATTTTGGTTGGCCAGTCCTGAAAAAGAGCAAAAGAAAAATGACAGCATCTTTCCTTGCACCTCATTCTCCTTCTTCCCACAGAGCCCAGAGATGTGCATAGGGTGGGGAATAAGACCAAATTTTGATGGCTGAAAAGGGGAGGATTTTAGTCCTCTGTTTTTAATAGCTTCTTTACCCTTTTTAATAATGGGAATCTTCTAGAATTTCTTTTGATATTTCCTTGGATGCTTTATAAATGGAAATACAGTGACTACCATGGGAGGAGTAGCCCACTCTTTCAGTTTTCTAGGGGAGATGAGAAAGTGCCCTGGGAAACTGGAAGACTGGGATATAGCTTCCCTATGAGGTTGGACATGAGGTTCCTGCGATCCGTCTCTCATCAATACCCTCTGCTCAAGTTGCACAGGAAAGCTGCAATGCCATCTGCATTCCAGGGACACTGCAGATGTATCTAATGAACATATCCTTGGGAAGCAGAGTGGATTTGAAATCAAAAGGTTTTTCTCAAAATATTGTGGCCCATCCGTGTCATCAGGCATATCACATGATGATGCAGAAGGGAAGGGACTTTCTTAAGCTGGACTGAAATTGAATTTCCCATCACCAACATAGTTGTCTGAAAAACAGATATAAAATTATAAAAAAATTGGCTTTTTTGTTGTCTACATTTGGGGGGGGGGTACCAGGGATTGAACTCAAGGGTATTAGGCCACTGAGCCACATCCCCAGCCCTATTTTGTATTTTATTGAGAGATAGGGTCTCACTGAGTTGCTTAGCGCTTCGCCATTGCTGAGTCTGGCTTTGAACTCTTGATCCTGCTGCTTCAGCCTCCTGAGCTGCTAGGATTACAGGCATGTGCCACCATACCTGGCCTTACATTTGCTTTTATGTGGTAAAATTCTTATCTCATCCCGTGGAGTAAACTCATTCATGTATGAAATAGTGGAATGGAAACATGGTGCTAAAACAGCAAGCTTGCTTGGGATGAAAGATAGGGATGCTTAGAGGGGTGCCTGGCATGCTGAAGTGCAGCCATAAGAGCTTTTATGGGGCACTTGCAATCTGGGTCTGGGAGAGACCTGTCAGGCACTTTTCTGATGTGAATATGGCTCCTTCTAAGCAAGTCTGGTGAATTCAGAATCCCTGACTCAGGTGGCTCTCTTCCTTCTAAAAATTTGCTTCTGACCTCATATGAGCTTTTCTGAGATTCCATTTATCCCACTCCATCCCTGTCTCTTTTTTTTTTTTTTTGTGGGGTGGGGCCTTACTCCTTTTTTTATAGAATCAGAATATGAGTACTTTGTTGTCCTGAATGAGAGAAAGGACCCTAGAGAGGACTGCTATTGTGGGTTTCACAACTGTAGAGGGTACATATTCTGGAAAAATTTTAGAATTAAAATAAAGTTGGATGTCATTAATAACAATTTTTGTGACTCAAAGCTAGAGGAAAAAGTCTGCATATTGATGGGAAGATTATATTCCTTTAAAGTCAGGGAAATAATGAGTATGAGTTTCATTTTCTTTCAGTCTATTTTCTTGATTTTCCTGAATCTTTCATTGCTCAGGGCCTTTATGTTTTGAGATGAGGTAAAAACCAGTGGAGTTTTTACTTGTTTCTAATGTTTGGTTCCTTTAACAAAAGAAATCAAGGCTGGCTCTCTTAGCTGGCTCTCTCCTCTCCTTCCACATATTCTGTTATATGAAGAAATGAGAGCATGAGAAGTTGACTACCCAGAAGAAAATAAGCTCTTATCATTTGAAGTGACTGATTTTTTTGTGTTTTTTTTTGGTATATGGTCTAAAGGGAATTTTGAGCATTAACTTAAACAATTTTCGTTCCTTATGCCAAAGCTACTTTTACATTTGGCTCTTTTGCAATCTTTTCTTTTTTCTTTTTGTGAGCATCAGCACAGGTAATGGGGAATGCTAATTCCAAAAAATGTAGGAAAGAGGAAATGATGGCCCAAAAATCATAGATCAGATCTATCTAAACATTCTTAAATGTGAGAAGAACTCCCAATCCTTTCTCTGCTGTTAGATTATGTTGATTTTACCTTTTTGCTGTCTGTATCATTCCAGAGTAGATTTTGTGCTTTGGGGTAAAAAAGCAGAGGAAGTTGGAAGGACAGGAAGGGTTGTTATAAGCATGTTGGCAAATATTTTGACAAAATGAGCCATAAAGGAAGTATGAGAAGGAAGTCGAGGGGAAAGGAGATAGGAAACTAAAGCCAAGTAAAGGACTTAAGCTAGTTTAACATTTCTATTACTTTTGTTTCTGGGTTGTAGTTCTTTGATTGCTAGAACATTCTAAAGCTAGTCCTCAGGGGTGGTGCCTTTCTAAGGTTTACATCTGAGTTTCTTGTATGTAACTTGGTTGCTGGTCTCTTACAGAATACTCCCCTAGATCCAGCATGGAGAATAGGTTGCATCTCATACTTCATCTCTTAGTGTTGCAGTTTCTGGAGTTTTACATTGAAAAGAAATAAACTGCATAGATTTTAGTGAGAAACAACATCCTGATTGATTAGCGATGTCTCCTGTGGGTGTGAAATGCTGGTGAATGTTTCATGTGTCACAGACTCTTCCATAGCACTTGAAACACATTATTCTTGACTCTTCTTGTGATATACAGCCAATGGGACAGAGAAGACAACTATAACATACAAGCATGCAGAACTCTGCAGAAAAGTATTATTTTTGTTGTTGTTGTTATTATTATTATTGATGCTGGGGATTGAATCCAGGGTTTCATGCATGCTAGGCAGGTGCTGTACCACTGAGCTAAACACCCAGCCCCTGAATAATATCAAATTTTAATAGAGCAGAAGGAAGTGAATTAATTAACAAAGAATAGGTTTTAATTCAAGAAATATAGTTTAGGA
>CM053405.1:89061752-89081830 GCA_028644305.1 Xerus rutilus | reverse complement strand
TCTCCTATGTTTCCCGTTCCCATCCCCCCTTATGTATTCTTATCCACTAATCAGAGAGAACATTCGGCATTTGGTTTTTTGGGATTGGCTTACTTCACTAAGCATAATGTTCTCCAATTCCATCCATTTGCCTGCAAATGCCATAATTTTATTCTCTCTTATTGCTGAATAATATTCCATTGTGTATATGTACCACAGTTTGTTTATCCAGTCATCTGTTGAAGGTCATCTGGGTTGCTTCCATAGTTTTGCAATTGTGAATTGTGCTGCTATAAACATTGAGGTGACTGCTGTATTGTAGTGTGCTGTTTTTAAATTTTTAGGGTATAAGCCAAGGAGTGGGATAGCTGGATCGAATGGTAGTTCAATTCCAAGTTTTTTAAGAAATCTCCAAACTGTGGACAGCAACAATTCTTAACCCCTTATACCTTAAGTCACTGTATCATTTTATTTAAATGTTTGACTCTTTCTAAAAACAACTTTTCTGAGAAGAATATTTGTGTAGTTATAGGAATTTGTTCCTAACAGTTTCTATTTCTGGGCTAAATGCTTTGCATATATTAGTTTATGAAAATTTTGTGAGATCAATATTATTATCCTGATTTTATGCTGAAACAACTGATTCCCCTAGAGGTTATATAACCAACCCTGTTGATATATGTTTAATATATTAAGATCTCACCATTATGTATAACAGGGGGCTCTTAATTATACCCAGTACTGCTAATTTATTTACTTGTTTGCTTATTTATTATTTACAGTACATTTTAACGACTTGAGAAAATTATAGGTGCTTTTCAGG
Organism: Xerus rutilus; assembly: GCA_028644305.1. NCBI lineage: Eukaryota > Metazoa > Chordata > Mammalia > Rodentia > Sciuridae > Xerus > Xerus rutilus. The sequence goes on along the minus strand of CM053405.1, from coordinate 89,081,028 downwards.
TCCATGAAAAGAGATCAACTATACCATGCATGGATCACAAAGATCTTGGAGGATGGTTCAACTCCTTGGAGGTTGTGGAGTCAAAGGAGAGGTTGGAAGTTAGGAAGGTGGTAGGGTCAAGGTGTGACGCTGCTTATGCAGAGTGAGAGATGAAGAAAATATAAGGATCAGTAGTGAAGAGGTTAAGAGAAGAGAGTGGGATGATTGGTTTTTCTAATTTGTTTTAGTTCAACCAGAATTTCTTGAGCATCTGCCATGTGCCAAGCAGTGTGCTAGAAGCCAGAGACACAAAATAGCACAAAATCAATCTCTGCCTCCACAGGCTTTTGGGCTAATGAGCAAATGCAATGCATCAATGAATCAACCAACCTGTCAGATGGCCAATGTAACTGTGGGAGGTGCTCTGCAAGTGAGGTGCACGTCGCTATGAGAGGGATTTTGGCACTATTGGGTCAGAGAAGACTTCTTTGAGGAAGTGATAGTTTAGCTGAGATCTGAATAAGAAGGAAATTTGGTAAAGAGATAGGGAAATGCATTGTGAGAGGAGAGATGGATAGATGAGAGAGAACAGCAAAAAGTCATATGAGAGGAAAGAAGCCCTTGTGGCTAGAGCAGAGAGGGCAGGAGGAACTTGCTGGAGAGATGGGCAGGAGACAGATTCTGCAGTCTTGGGCCGTGTTCAGGGTTTTGGTCTTTATCCCTATCACTATGGATTTTAAGCAGGAGAATGGTATGGCCTGTCTTAAATTCCAAACAGATCACCTTGTAAGGAGAAGACTAGAGAGGGCAGAAACTGGAGCAAATAGTTCAGTTTGGAGGTCGTCACATTAAGATCCATGTCCAAAAGCATTGATTGGCTCCCAAGATGATGTGTTAACAGGAGATCTGCAGTTTTTCTGGGCTAGTAGCATTGGTATAAAGGCATCGTGTTGATCCAAACAGTGGGATATAAATCTACAATTACAGTGCAGTGTACTAGTCAAGGGTACTTGTTTTGGACACACCCTTTATTGAGACATTGTTAGCAATAGCCAATGTCCAATCTGCCTTTTGTTTTCCAGTCGAATATTGTTTCTCTCTCTCTTTTTTTGGTACTGGAGATGGAACTCAGGGGCACTTGACCACTGAGCCACATCCCCACATTTTGTGTTTTATGTAGAGACAGGGTCTCACTGAGTTGCTTAGTGCCTCGCTGTTGCTGAGGCTGGCTTTGAACTTGTGATTCTCCTGTCTCAGCCTCCCTGAGTGCTGGGATTACAGGCTTGCGCCACCACACCTGGCTCCAATATTGTTTCTTATCAATCTTAATCTATTAGTTTACAATGCCAATCTGTTTCTAGGTGGTCTGATTAGTTTGAAGGTAATTCTATAACGTTTCCTAAGGAATTGGTTCAGAAATGAATATGTGATATATTTCCAGTCAGCGAGAAATGAACGGAGCTGGGAAGCAAGGAGAGGTTCTTCTAGAGAAAGCTTCTGTCTTATGAAAGAAATCCATAGGCAGCAACTATAGGTATAAAACCAGGGAGCCTGTGGATGGTGGAGCTGAGAGACAGGAAGGAACTTTGAACCCTACCTCAATAACACTACTAAGCTATTAGTCAACTAAATTAATCATCTTCAGGACTCACTCTGACTTCCTGTTACATGAGACCAAAATGTCCTTAATTTGAACTGAGGTTTATTTTATTTAAAAGCGGAACTAATAAATCAACTGTGTGGACTTGGGAAAGCTGATTACTGTCTGTGAGCCACTTTTCTTATCTATAAAGCAGATGATAAGCTTTCTGCATTGAAATGTAGTTGTGAGGATTATATTATATAATATACCTTATATGCTTAGCCTGGTGTCTATCAAACAGTGTTTCAACAAATTTTTGACTCTCTCATAGTAGAGTCATTGAGGATAGACTCTGTTATATATGACCCAGTATTTACAGGTTGTATACTAACCAACTACTTGGAAACAAGTAAATGAAAAGCAGTACTTTCTTTTTATTCTAGGTTGTGCAAATATCTTTTTTATTTTTCTTTTCTTTTTTTTTAAGCCACCTTTATGATCCATTTTAATACAATCCACAAGACTGGTTGTCCAGATGATGCAGATTGATCATGAGGTTGTCAGGAAGCACTAGCTGGATAATAATTACTGGAACCAGAATCTTCCATTCTGCTGTGGTTTTCCTCTCTTTCGTTGAAGGATAACCACTACATGATAACCACTATGTAGGGATTATTTTGCCAATATTTACTCACTCTGTACAGAGGAACCCTGAATTCACTTTAATACTTCTTGAATGTGCAGATCAATAGTCCAATTCTTCTTTCCCAAAATCCTAATATGACTTTTGGACCACTGTCAACAGTTCAGAAGCTAAGTTGACACACCCAAAATGAATTGGATGATTCAAAGCTAAAACTTGCTTTTGAGAATCAAGCCTTAAATCCTTCTTTTTTTCCCTTTGTGTCTTTACCTGAATTCACTGGGTGATTTCCAGAACTGTGCTTTCTTTTGAACATCGTCCTAAGGCCATATCCATTTGGTGGCTGGGGTTGGACACTAAGCCTATCTACAATGAGCACACTCATGTCCTCGGGGAGTGTGAGACATGGTGCTCAGGGGTGTATATACTATTATTATCTTCATGAAACAGATGCAGAACTAGAATCAGAGAGGTGCAATAATTAGCCTAAGCTCCCTGCTAGTAAGTAGGAGAGATGGAGTTTGAATGTCAGCTTGCCTCACCCTCAAGCCACTTGGCTATAGAAGAAGCATGATAGGGTAAGATGCAGTATGCCATGTAGTCAACAGCATGACTGCAGTGTCAGGTGCTTATGTCCAGCTGGTGCCTCTGCCACTTACTGGTAGAGGGGTGCAATCCTGGGCGAGGTACTTACTACTTGTGCCTCAGTGTTGTCACCTATATAATGGGAATGATATTAGTACCAACCTTAAAGAGTGTGAGGAGGAAATGAACACATACGTATATATACATGCACACACACATATATGTATATATATACACATATGTGTATATATATTTCATAGGTATATGAAATGAACGCATATATATATATACACATATATAAGCAGTTTTCTGTGGTATATATATGTGTATATGTATATATGTATATATATATATATGTATGTGTGTGTGTGTGTGTGTGTATATATATATATATATCCATCCACACCCAGCACAAGTTGCATATTCTTAACAATAGAGCCTCTTTCAGGCTGAAATTTAAATTTCAAGTGTTTAAAACTATAGATCCAATGTCAGTGTGGTGGTGCATGCCTGTAATCCCAGGGGGTTGGGAGATTGAGGCAGGAGGACTGCTAGATCAAAGCCAGCCTCAGCAACTTAGCGAGGCTCTAAGTGACTTAGGGAGACCCTGGCTAAAAGAAAAAGAGGTGGGGCTGGGGATGTAGCTGAGTGGTTAAGCACTTCTGGGTTTAATCCCCAGTACCAAGCAGAGCAAAACAAAATGAAACACAAAACTATAGAGCCAGTATGTTTCCTAACACATCAAGCATAAAATGGAACACTGTGGGAGTTAGAGAAGAAAAAAATCCATTAAAAGTATTAACTCAAAGGCAAACATTCATACACATTTCTTAAGCTTTTCATGGATTAGATATGGATGACTAGGATTTTTCTTTGCATATTTAGATGCAAAAATCAAATATAATGTCAAATAAAAGTCCAGATATAACATATATACATCTGTATTCACTGGAGATCTCGCATCATCTCTTTGTCTTTTGTTATTAATAAGAACTTCTGTTTCTTTACTCATTTAAACTCTTCTTTTTTTGCTACTGTAAGAGGTTCTAAATATTTTCAGTTGGTCACATATAAGCCATTCTTTAATGACTGCATCAGTTCCGAACCAGTGTGCTATAAATAAACACAAAACTGGAATAAATTTCATTAGCAAGTAAACATAATACATATCACAGAACACTTCACATAAATTCCCTTCTCTGCTTGTCAAGCAAGGACTCAAGAAATGCTTGTCTCTGCAAGCTCCACAAAGATTCATAAATTCCTTCACAGAATGAGGAAATATTCGGTAAACACAGACAATTAATAACCCTATTCCCAAGGGACTGAATGGAGTTCCCATGTACTCCCAAGGAGTTAAGGAAGTGCTTGTCCTTACATTGTCCTTGAGGGCTCTGCCACTGAGTGCCATGCATGAATGAGATGGGCTCAGTTTGGTGGGAAAACAGATATACAATCTTAAACTTGTCATATATATTTTTTTAATGTATGTACCCTTGTGGTATTTTCCCTGGCTAAAATAGAGTCCTCATTTTTCTGGAAAGAATACCTCTGATCTTCCTTTGGTGAACTCAATCCTCCCTGGCTTACAACACAGATGATTTGAGTTGAGTTGATTTATTCCTCCTGTTTCAGGAGTGGGATCAGACCTGTACCTGAACAATCAGAAAATTTTATCCTTTTGACCACAATTCTTGATCCAGGGGTGAGAGATGTTCCAAGACAGAACAATAAGACTCAATTCTGGACCTTCCATTGAAACTATGTGGAAAGAAAACTCCCTGAATGTAAGCCTGCTGCTACAGTAACTCCAAGTGGGAACCAACTGCTTGGAAATAAGTCAACACAAGGGAGATGGGTGCCTAGAGATGAAGCAGCCTTCTGTGAAGATGTCGTTTGAGCACTTTGATCCAGAGACTGTCTCAAAACTTTTCATTAACATGCAGGAATAAATAATGCATTATTTTAAAAAAAATTGGCTTAATACTTTTTTCTTATGTCAATTTGATTTCTATCATTTGCAATGAAAAGATACTCATAAACCAGATTATGATATAAAAAGTACCATAGCAGTAATATGAATAAAAGATCTTGAGGTATCTAGGATGGAGAATTTGGGTTGAGCTTTGAAAGAAGTATAAAGTTTCACTGAGAAGTAAAGTAGGGAAAATCGTTTCAGAGAGAAAGAACAACGTATGAGAAAAGGAGAGGTGTTTCAGAGAATGTGAGAAATTTGAAGTGACCAGAACATAGTGTTGTGGTGGGAAGAGATAAAAGAAGTGGCTGGAGAGACAGACCGGTTAGTTGTTCAGGACATTGTACACCATGCTGAAGACCTTGGACAATATGAGACATAGGAGGAATGATGTGATTAGATATCTATTAGATTACTATGGTGGCAGAATGGAGAATGGATGGAGTACTGAAACTCTAGGTAGGAAAGTTGACTAGAGGCTATGGCAGCAGTTTTTGAAAGCAATAAAATATAAGCAATAAAATATTCACTGACTAGAGTCGGTAAATATATGACACAATTGACATATTTTCCCAATCATGTATCTTAGCAGATATTGCTAGTTGACTACCCCCTTCCCAGTTTAGCATTCTCAGCTCAGTGTTCCAGATAGCCATTACCATTGTTTATCAACACTGCTACTCTCGTTGAAACCTACCTGCTATTTCAAACCTTTCAGAAAGTAGTCAATATGGGCGGCATAATGGAACTAAAATTTCCTTGTGTTGCTTCTTGCTTCTTGTTTTTGAATTGTATTGTAGAGCAAAAACTCTTTTTAACTTGTAAAAGTAAATGGATGAGTGTTTGATGTGCAGGAAAAAAATATTTTGAGTGAAATCTCAGTCTTTAAGAAAGACTTGTAACTTTCCTGCTTTGCTCAATGCAAACAACAGCTCTGACCCAGCAACCAAAACAAAGTTGATGGACTCCACGGGGGCCAATGTCTAGCTCAAGCTACTTTTAATGGGATGTGGAACATGTACATTTCCTTGAGGTCACAGCCTTAAATCTGACCTGTGGCTATAAGAACCACTGTCTGACAGCTCCTTGGCAGCCGCTGGGAGATGAGTTATGGGTCTCAGGACCATTCCTAGTAGCATGAGTCCACTCCAGCAAAGCCATTCTGGAGTTACTACTGGAGAGGGAGTGCTAAACTGAAAGGCAAAGGAATAAATGGAGACAGGGCTGCTGCATCCCCTGCCAGTCAAAGAGGTCTTCCCAGAGCCACCTCGAGACCCACTGGGTTAAAGGCTACAGTGATAGATTTCACTGAAGAAAGGACACTGTTGGGCAGTGGAGTCTGTGTTCATTTTCTGGCTCAAAGAGTTAGATTAAAAAACCTGGGAACTTAAATGACTGTGGAGTTGAGAAGTGATCTGCCCCCCAGATAGCAGAGAGGAGCTGCATTTCCCAGACTCATCAGAGAAAGGATCTATAGAGTAACACCAAATCTCCATTTTAATTTAAGAAGAGAAATTCCTTATTTGGACAGCACCAAGAGACCTTGTAGGAAGGATGCTGGTTCTTAGGTGTTGGGGTTTGAAATTTTCTGAAGGGTTCCCTCATTCTGCTTTTTACTACAGTCTTCATCTCGATTGCTCAAACAGAAAGGAGAGTGCAAAAGTAAAAACTCCTCTACAAAGCTGTTTTACAATGAAGAAAAGTGGATCTAAAACAGGAATGATTGGAGATTTCAAATTTTAAATGCCTATTAGTATCTGTGCTTTCAGAAATTTGGATAAGAAAACCTGGACATGATACTGTATATAAAATTACCATCTCTGAAGCAACACGAACACTCCAGCACTTTCTTTACATGAAATCATTGGTATTGTTTGACTCGAGTTATTGCCCTTGTTTTACAAATGAAAGGAAGTGAGAGATCAAAAAAATTACTTTCCCAGGTCCAGGTTACACATCTAGCAAGTGATGAAGCTTGAATTTCATCACATATCAGCCTGATTCCCAGCCTGATTCCCAGTTTTTTTTTTTAACATTCTATTCTAATACCTTATAGTGTAGAAGATGACTTGCGGTGGAATAGATGTCCCCAACCACAATAAAATAGAATGACAAATTCCTAAAAATAATGGATACTGGGCACTCTGCTAAGCATCTTATAGGAACTGATTCAATCTCAGAATAAACTATGCAATTGAGTTCTACTGAATCTATATGCAATTGAGTTCTATTACTTGTCCATTTTACAGATGAGGAAGTTTAGATTCCAGTTATGCTGCGCAAGGCCTTCTAGACACTAAGCTATGCAGCTGGGGTTAGATTTCCGGCCTTGCTTGAATAAGCTGATGTGGTACATAGTAATAGAGACCTATTAATAGAGGCAAATGAAATTATTTTAGCAGACACATAAACAAATACTTTTTTAAAGTAGTTATTTCTGCTGGGCTCAGTGGTGCACACCTATAATCCCAGCGGCTCAGGAGGCCAAGGCAGGAGAATCATGAGTTCAAAGCCAGTCTCAGCAATTTAGTGAGGCCCTAAGGAACTCAGGGGGACCCTGTCTCTAAATAAAACATAAAAATGGCTGGGGATGTGGCTCAGTTGTTAAGCACCCCCGGGTTCAATCCCCGGCACCCTCCCCCAAAAAGTTTTTTCTTATTTAAATTAATGTAGGCAAATGAGGCTGTCTTTTCTACTGGTATTGATAAACCATTTCTGTTTTAAAATAAATTTATGTAAATTAAAAGTGAGCCAATTGAAGTAAAATATTAAGATGATGATGATAATAATAATAATAATAATATAATGTGGCACATGGATATAGCAAAAATGGCCAGCAGGGTTGATGAAAGACTGAAGTTTGGGTATCATCGTGGAGTGTTATTCTACTTCCTTAGCAGTGACAGTCTGCTTTAAGCTGGGGTATGGGAGGTATGGCCAAGTACTGAGCACAGGGCTGCTGGTGCTATTTCAGGGTGAGAAGTACTTGCCCAGAGTCAGGAAGAGCCTAGCTGCCTGGGAGCCTCAAAAACAAAATGTGGCTTTTCCTGTTAGCTCCTCGCCTTGGTCTCCCAAATGTTACATCTTATAAAGGTGAATATGTTTACTCTGTTTTGCTTTTTAAATTCTACCTGAATGTCCACAGCTAGTTCAAGTCCCTCTTCTACAAAGCTGCCCTATGAATCTCTACTGCCTGTCTGTACACCAAAACCAGACTTTTCATAATAGAACCTAGTAACATGCTGTCCTTGTTTCTCTTCAATGTGGCGAGGGATAGCAAACCTATTTCAAATCATATGCTAACTCTGAAAGACTGACGATGGCTAATGAAGAGCTGGTCAAGAGAATTCTGATGTTGCATGTGAGCCCAGCTGGAAAAGACACCATGAGCAATCAGCCATGTCTGTTGTGGGGAGGTTAGGCGAGAAGGGGCATTTGCACCACACATTTGTCACCTCTAACGCTCGATTCATAAACTAGATGGTTGCTCTTTGAGAAAATGATCCATGGTTTCCTCAGACACCGAACTCCCCCCAGCTTGTCACATAGATTTACTGATTCTATCTCTCATTTTCCCTGATGACTGAATCTGCAATTCCAGAAGAATCAGAAACTATTATATTAAATTTCACTGTCGATTACAGGTATAGTATCCACGCTTCTGGTTTGAAGACAAAATAGCTGCTTACCAAAGAGCAATTGTTCTGTTCTTTCTCCCTGTGCTGTAACCCAGCCAGCACTGAACAGAGGATGTCAGTCTGTGAGTAGGGAACGGGTCAGAAAAGCAGTCTTTAGGCCAAAATGAGCTTCCACACTAACATTTGGGAAACAATTTCTTCCCATATGTTAATCCAGTTGTGTTCAATCACTTTTTCTTTGATGTGACATCTCCCTGGTTTTCTCTGCAATTCTATTGCTTGTTGCCAAAGAGCAGATGTCCATCAGGTAGGAACTGGTGGCTCATTGGTCCTCTAGGCTTGAGAGTTCATCAGCACAATGGTAGGGTAAAGAGCAGCAGCTGTCAGGATTCATTCACAGTGGGATATTGATCTAGACAAGTGCCGGCATTGGGCCCAGAGGTATCAGACTGTAACTGGGAAAAAAAATGAGCTGTACACGGAATCCTATCTATGCACTGAGCATGGGAACTCCTTGATAAAGCTGTGAACGAAACATAGTGTCAGTCGGGCTTGGTCTCTCTGCCCTCTACCAGTGCTCGACCTATTCTTTTCACTGTCTTGTGATGTTTATTATCAGGAACTGGCCCCTTTCTCCCACCTTTTCCTTGAGAAAAGTAAATCCTGTTCATCATTTCCAACTCACTCAGCATCCCGGGTTGCATTCCTTCAGAGTCTTTGCTTTTAGCTTGTTGATCACATTCCACTTGGAATAAGTTAGACAGCTAATATTTTCTTGTCTAAATGGCACTTTTATGGAGAGTATTTTATTTTGGCTGGCTTGTTATTTTTTAATATCATGGAATTGTGTCCATGGTGTGGATCTAAGGCAGTGTGACAGGCCCAGGGAGGAAGCACTTCTAATTATAGAGGTTTCATTTATTCTTATAGTGATGGGGTCCATTCTTCTGTTGGAATACTTTCAGGCAGTGGATCTAAACCAGTACCCAGCAGAAAGTAAGCTAAGTAATGCTGATCAATGACAATGTGTGAGCTGATTTTTGCTGTGGCAGAGGCTTCATGTGGGCATAGCCCTGTCTGTTGGAATTTACAATTAAATAGGTCATTCAGTAGTGCCTAAGGTTAGGTAACACTTGGTGCACATGAAAGACACAGAGCATACCATTATGCCAGTGCCAAAAGAGAGTGCATGTTTACTGAAACATTAAGAAAAACAGCCCTATGTGGATATGTGAAAGGCAAAGTTAGGTCAGCAAATGCTGTTCCTTAAACATCAGTTGAATATCACCATAATAGAGTACTTTGTACCACTTCCTATTTCTAGAGACCAGCATAGCATAAGAAAAGCACTCAAGAGCTGTTTCATAATACAAAGAATAAGATCAAGGTTAGTCCTAATATTTACCCTCATAAGCCCCCAAATAAGGCAGCCTTAAATTAGAAGATTCTGGATCTTCAAAAAGATTGAGATTTTAAAATGCTTTTTGATCTAATTGAATCTGCACTTCTATGTCCATAGATGACATGGTTATCTATCTATAAATAACATTTATTCAGTTCATTCCACATACATATTTCAGAAAGTATTATATTAATTTAGAAACCTTTTCTCCTACTTCTATATTTCTGATCAACTTTATTCAAGCCTTTCAGATACATTTTTGATATTAGTGCCTTTGACTTTGTTCCCCCTTCTCTTCCTCTTGTCCTTTCTTTAGATTCAGGTTGTTCAAAAGAAACGTAAGCTATTGCCCAGAGATATTTTGTAGTTGACAGTGTAATACTAAATTATGCAGAACCCCATTGGCACCAGTTGGCCTGACGCTGGTTCTGGCATCTATTAATTCTTTATTGTAAGAGTCTTTTTGGTGGCTTAGAAGCTTAGAAAGCTCTGCTCTTAGTGCTGAGGACACTGAATGAGTACCCCCCCCTTTCCTATCAGTAATAGAGTACAACAAAAAGCTTTCTTCTTGAATTCACTTTTGAGCTTGATTATATCCAGAGAATCAGGAAGAGGGACCTGAGCTTGATTATATTTAGAGAATCAGGAAGAGGGACCTGATACAGGCGGGTCAGAACAGGGAAGAAAGACATGGTGGTATGGTCCCACCCTGGCCTGGATTGTGAAGACTTTAGATCACTAAGCTGCAAGAGCCTGTGGAGATGATGGAATTGAATGCCTTCATAATTTAGGAAAGAAATACACAAGAAGTTTTGGTGAGACATGTTTTCCAGAGTGACTTTTTCTTTGACTCCAAAGTCCATACTCCTAACTATTACACTGTCCTCCAGAGAAACCTGTGTAACTCCTGGTCCTGATCATTTTTGACTATGAATCCTTAAGCAAGCGACTTACATCTGAACCTGAGTTTCACCATCTTCAATATAGAGTAATGATCCCTGTGGTGGTTTTGTCAGCAGAGATGAAAATGATATATGCAAAGTGCTCATCATTGTGTCTGACCTGTCAGCTTAATACGCAGGGGCTACTATGACTGTTGCAGGAGTCATTATTATTTTTCAGGTGTAGGTCTTTTTCTAGGCATTAAGTGCCATCCTGCTATGCTTTCCCTTCCCAACCAGACTCACCATGCTTTGATATTAAATACACAATGAAAAGCAAAAACTAGTAAGAATTTAGTTCCAGTGTTAAATGAAGTATTAAGTCATTCCCCATGGCTCCCTTTCTATTACCTCCAAAACTCCTGTTCACCCTTTAGAACTCAGATCAAACACCAACTTTTCTAAGTAACTGTCCTGTCCCTGCCAAACTGAAATTGAGATGCTCTGAATGCTAGAAATGTGGGATAATGGTGAGATGGTGGTTGTATGTGTGTGTGTGTGTGTGTGTGTGTGTGTGTGTGTGTGTGTATTAACTCAAACATAGAGACTAGCACACAGTCTTATCCAAATATTGTGATATAGTCATTGGATAGTTTGACCTGAAAATGAAACAAAAGTGGGTATTTTTTTTCTTTTAGTGCATGTTTTAGTGAGACATGTTTTCCAGAGTGTCTTTTTCCAAAGCCAAAAGTCTTTCATTTATCCTTCATTTTTGAGAAAATGAACACAGCTCCTGACAAAAGCACTAACTTAGATATTGGTAAAAGGTTGTCATTAAAGTTTCAATTAGCAAATGTCTACTTGCTGTTCTCTCAAGTACATGTACTTGATAGAGATGCAGAATCTGGAGCTATCAGTCTGTCATTCTCCAAATATATGGTATTTTCTCTTTTTACCACTGCTGAGAAGCATAATTTAAAAACATCTTTTTCTTTTTATTTGAATTGCTTTGTCCAGAAAAATTGATAGTGCATTTACATCAGGCTGGGGAATTAAAGGACACATTCTCAAGTTCAAATCTCTCCATCCAAGGATTAAGGGTAAGTGCAAGTGATTGAGGAAATGATTTAAGGGTAGGGCAGGAAAGGTGCACAGGAGGCTCCTTTCCCATCTCTCTTTCTCACCTCAACTCTAAGCTAGTAGAACCATTTCCTCTTGACTCCTACCAGCCTTTGTAACTTTCCAGAGGTCATGTCCATGTCCTTTGCCAGGCAAACAAGCTAACATTTACTGAGCACTTAATATGTGTAAAGCACTATGATAATTTCTGTGGGCTCTCCCTTCAAGCAGACTTATAGTCTAGAATGGTGAGGAAAATGTACACAAAGTTCCAGATGGGATCAATGAGGTAATAGAGTTGCCTTAATCCAGCCCCAGAGCCTGGGCTAGGGCTGATCACTCTCTGGGAGTTATGGAATAACAATATGTTATTGCCATTTGGAAAGTAAAATGTGCACTGGCTGCTCGTCTCTTAAGTTTGTGCTATCGCCCTACTGCTTTCCTCGTGTCCTGACCCTCCTCTAACTCCAGCCTCATCTTGGGATGGACTCCCCTGAGCCGCCTCTGCTGCAGGCACATTTTCTCAGCACACAGAACTCTTCATGCCTCAAGTATTGATGTCCCTGCCTCAGCTTTGCCTTCAGTCTAATCTCAGCTTAAATATCACTTCCTCATGAAGCGCTTTGGAACGCATTATCCACCTCTCCATTTCTCTTTATCTTACTACTCTGTTTTGTTTCCTTCTTGGCACTTAATCTGCAGTTATCTTGCTTGTTTATTGATTTACATGTTCTGTTCTACTTTCATGGAAAGGTATGCTCCAGGAAGTGTAGAGCTGGGAGTTCCAGTAGGGGTCAGGGGCTGGGTCTGTGCAGGGACTGGACCTTGGTGGAGCGTGAACCTACCCTTTGGCGGCCTTTTCTGTCTACGGTTTTACTTTCTCTCTTCTTCCTTTAACATTTTTTCCCCATAGTCCTAACTGCTGTCACATCAACATTTTATAACAGGAGGAGCCATTTTTGAGCATGTACTCAGGACTGGTCTTGACACTTTCCTTCCTTAGCTTATCTTCTTTGCCGGGACTTGTCTTGTTCACTTTTGCAGCCTCAGTGCCTAACATGAATGGCACACTGGAGGTACTCAGTAATCTTAACTAAATTGTCTTCCACATACTAGCTGTGAGACTTGGCAAGTGGCATGTTATTTGACTTCTGGAACCATTGGTTTACAGGCTTGCAGAATATGGGAGGAGACGCGGGAATAATGGCTCCTCTGTTATTGGTTTGGAGAGAATCAGAAAGACAATAAATGTAGAATGCTTAACAAATCCCAGATGTTAGCTGGGAAAATTCATGAGCAAAAAGGGGACCTTCTGAATCTGTCTCCTTTTTGGGGAAGTAACCTTGGATGTTCTGTCCCTAAAGCAGAGGCAACATTGAGTCCAGAGTATGCGCCTGATGCATCTGTCATCACTTAAGAACTCATTTAACTTCTAGCTAATGTATCCTTGATGAGGCCAGAGGGCAAAGCCATCCAGCCACTGCTTGTCTGAGCTTGCTCTTTTTTATTTGAAACTTCTTTCTGAGCATATTTCCTATTTTCAACAAAGTTCACAGTTAAGGGTAAGAATAGCATAACTATGCAACAGAATCCCCAAACTAACACCCAATCCTTGTATACATGCTGAGGATTCTATTGAATGGCTTATTATTATTGTTTATTAGACCCCTTCCTTCCAGAAGATCTAGAAATAAACTTTTAATAATAAGAAAAATGATAAATATTCTATTTCCATGAATTATAATTAAGCTACTATTTATTAAGTACTGACTATGAACTAGGCCCTGTATCAGATGCTTTTGCTAACATGTTCTAATTAATCTTCCAAATAAACATGTGTCATAGGTAGGCTAGTGCTATTATGGCAGCATTATATATAAGGAGTCTAAGAACACAGAGTTTGTGTCATTTTCCTAGGATATCATAAAGCATGATAGATTTCAAGTTCCACACTTTTTCCTGTGAAGCTCTTGTCAATATAAATATGATTGAATTTATTTCTGTTTATGCCTGCTATTTTATCATGTGAAAGCAGTAGAATGGGCTTTAACAAAATTCAAAGAAAATATTTGGGTCATCAAGATAAAGACAGGTTAATTCAACATGCTCAAAATTCAACTTATAGTTATTCTGCTTCTGGTAATGCCAAACTAGGTTGTTTCTGACTGAGTGCCTGCAGGAGGAAAACTCAAAAGACAGGATGATGCCTTTGAAAATTCTGAATGAAGGCACTAGAAAGCCACCAAGAAAATGAGGATCAGGGCAAAGATCTGAGGATGGAGAGGACCCAATCAAGATGATGCTGGTATTCAGTGCTGCCTATTTTCCCTAGGTGACTGTTGATTTCAATGGCAGTGGCTAAGATAATGAAGAGCTAGCTTTAACAATCAGAGTACTTAGCAGCTTGAGGGATGGAAATTGCAGTTCAGGGCCTGAGAAAGAAGATACCCTGAAGTTTCAGATAGGATCTTAGGACTAAGTGTTAATATCTGGTAATATCTTAAAGTTTCACTTAGGATCTTAGGAGTCAGAGTGAATTGGAACAGATTAGCTATCACAGTAAAATTCAAGTCCAACTTTGAATGATCTCACTTTGTGATTGGATCAATATAATTTGAGGCACTATAACAGGACACCATCATTCCGTCTCATATTTTCTACAGCTTTCATATATGGTGTATAATACTCAATGAAGATATTAAGCATAGAAGATAAAATTTGACCGAAACAACAACAAACAAAACACATAATGAAAACCAGTCCATAGGAGAACCAGACATTATAGATAAAACAATTTCAGTTTATATCTTCAAGGAGCTAAAAGACAAGATGGCAAATTTTGACAGAAAAATAGAAATATAAAAAAGTCTAATAGAAAATTTGAATACTCCAAAGGTAGTAAATGAAATGAAGAATTAAGTAGACAGGTTAAACAACAGCTTAAGCATAACTGAAGAGAGAAGGAGTGAATTGGAGGATAGTAAAATGAAAAGAATCCAGATTTAATATGGAAGAAAGAAAAGAATGGAAAATACAGAAAAGAGTATAATAAAAAAAAAATGAAGCATGAGGAAAAGTCTAATATGTATATAATGACTGGCCCAGAAAAAGAGTAGAAGATATTGTACAAGTAGCCTTTGAAAATACATGGACCAAGTATTTTTCTAAATTGTCAGAAATTCTAAAGCCATTGATATATGGAGAACCATACATACACTGTAGTGAGGATAATACAAAAAAAATCACACCTAAAAGCATCATAATAAAACTGAAGTAAACCATGGGCAAAGAGCAAATTTCAAAAACTGAAAGAAAATAATTACCTTCAAAGAATCAACAATTTATTCTTTAACAAAAACAACGGAAATGCAATGCTTTCATCTTCTATCCTTGTCAAAGATAGCCACTCTCTGAAGATGATGTTTTATTTAAAAGTTTTTACTTAAAAAATATTTTTGTCATATATGCCTAGACTTACAAAATATAGTGGTACGTTAGTACATTCAAACATTATTTAGTGTTTAACTTCTACATATGACACTATGGTATAATTTACAAATGTAGTATTATATTTTTAGATGTATCTATGTTGATACACATAATTGTAGTTTATTCTTGGACATGTCTCTTTAGCACGTGTGCATAAGTTTCAGTATACATCTGTACTGGACTTACTGAACACATCATCTTTACTACAACAATTTTTTTAAAAAGTTACACATATCTCCAACTTCACTAGTTATGCCCAATTCCTTACAAAAATAAATGGTGAGGCAATTTTTTTTCCCCTTAGTAGTGTATGAAAGTCCTCATTTCTCTACATCCTAACCAGCACTTGTTATTACTAAGTTATCACTTTTTTTTTTTTTGGTACTGGAGATTGAACTCGGGGGCACTCAACTACTGAGCCACATCACCAGCCCTATTTTGTGTTTTATGTAGAGACAGGGTCTCACTGAGTTGCTTAGTGCCTCGCCGTTGCTGAGGCTGGTTTTTTTTTTTAAATCTTTGTTTTCTTTTTTCTTTTTAATATATTTTTTTTAGTTGTAGGTGAACACAATACCTTTATTTATTTTATGTGGTGCTGAGGATCGAACCCAGTGCCTCACACATGTGAGGCAAGCACTCAACCACTGAGCCACAACCCCATGAGGCTGGTTTTGAACTCGCGATTCTCCTGTCTCAGCCTCTCTAAGTGCTGGGATTACAGGCTTGCGCCACCGCACCTGGCTCCAAGTTATCACTTTTTGTTTTTGCTAATAATGTGTATGAAATGGTATCTATAAGGTACTGTCATAGAATATGGTTGGAAGTTAATTTGTTTTAAAATATTGCTTTCTAATTGTTCCACCACTCTTTATGGAGCTTAAATATATTACACACACACACATACGGTTTGTTTCTGGATTCTACTCTATTTTACTGATTATTCATTTTATGTGTCAATATCATGCTGTCTTTATTTAAACTATTACTTAAAACCATTACTATAGTTTTATAATAAATTTTATTATCTGGGAATAGATTGAATCCTTTGATTTGTGTTTCAAAGTTGTCTTGAAACACAGCTTGATCAAGTTGCTCTTGGTCTTCTCTTTTTTGATTGAATTTTCCATTTGTCTTGAAGCACAGAGCTCTCTTTATCTTTCAATTTCCCATTTTTGATAGAGATAGTGATTTGAAGAAACAATCATTTGCTATTAAAAACCCACAACAACATGAGTGCAAGGCTAAATGCCAATAAACACAGACCATGATGCTGGCAGAGAGGAGGGTGGCGAGGATGGCAGAACACATGCCCTGTCCAAAGGGAGGGGCCTTTCTCCAGTTCCAGCTGATTTTTGCCATCTGGAATATAGACTGTGTTCCAGACAGAGATAGAGAATGAAATTCAAAAGAATCTGGAAAACTGTCATTTTGTTACCAATGTGGAATTTACCATTTATTAGATATTAGTTCGACTTGGTATACAAAACATTCCATAGACCAAACAACAACAACAACAACAACAACAATAACGAAACTCAGAGCGCCAACCCTAAGCACTTTCCTGATACTAGAATTGAGTAGTTTCTCATTGGGCAGAAAAAGTCGGGTAGAAGGCTGTTTGAAGTGAAGAATCTTGGGACTGTGATAAGATATTGTGTGCCATGACTGTAAGCTCATTTGTGGATCCAGAGTATGATCTCGTGAGCACCAAGACCCCAAAGCAATTATTTAAATGCTTATTTTTTTTTTCTTTTCCTGGCTCTGAATGGTTGAGACAGCTTTCAGGGAATAGACATGGGAACATGAACAAGAGCCCTCCAGATGGTCCTAGAATGCATTCTACCTATATTCATATTGGTGTGATCCCATTCCCACCTTGCCCTCCTCCCTCTGGTTTTAAGCTGGGTTCTGTTTCTTTGGCAGTGGTTTTTATTGTGAGTATCTCACTTTCCTTCACACCCCTACCATGCTCAGTATATAATAGTTATGTTTGTGCAATTGCATCTGAATAATATAATATGACTGAAGTTGTCTTTTAGAGTTTTATGTAACTGTTTTTGTTTTCCTTCTATTGTCTATGGTTTCAAACCTATGTAAGCACCTTCATAAGTGGTCTTTTAAATCCAGAGTTATATGTTTGTGGAAAGGTCAATCTATTTCTTGCATATTTTGCTATTTATTTTATCATTGATTCTCTTGAAGAATAGACTCTTAGGTCCAAGACAGTACCTAATCCAGGTATCATACCATCTAAAATCTAAAATACTACCTTATTCTGACTTGCCCACAAAATCATGTGGTCAACCTAAGTTGGCATGAACTTCTATACCAAGAAGTGGCAAGTATCGAGGAGCATCTGCATTTATTTTCATCACAGAATCTGCCAGGACAATAGGTCAGGGCTTTTCTCCTCTTTGCTTCCTAGATGCTGAGAGGAAAGCTTGCTGTTTATAAGCTTTACTAAAACTTAGGATGGTAGGGATCACATCATGTAAGATATAAAAATATAGAAATGCTCTTCCCCATCTTTTTTGTTGTTATAAAAGCCATCTTACCTCAGACAGATCTGTTCAAAAGGAGCCATTATTCACGTACTTGAACGGTATCTTCCTTCACTCACTCCATAAACGTCGTTGAGGCTCAAAAGATACAATGACACCATGACAGATATGAGTCATGCTCTCCAAGATCTTACACTACACAGCCAGTGGAGGGGACTGACAACAAGCCTCCAAATGAATAATAAATAAATGAATAAATAGATAAATCAATAAGCAAATTTAGATAGTGAGAAGCGCTTGAGGGACAATTCAACAAAGGGGTGGGATAGAGGGTATATGTGTAGGTGAGAGAGGGGTGACAAGGACTGTGCTCTGACTATGTTGTAGTTGTGTATAGCATCATCACATAAGGAAAGTGGTGCCCCACTGTATCCTGGTGCTGATGTAGAGGGGAACACAGTTTGGGACAGCTTAAGCCAAGCATCTCACAGTCGTACTCATGTCACAGTTACTGTACTACTACTGTTCGTGCTAATAGTAGTAGTGATGCTGGCGATGATGCTATTGACATTGTGGACAGCGTGAAGAGTGCTCTCCTGTATGTATGGCTATAGTAACACTCAGACTTCAAAAAACTCCCTTCCCATCTGTGCAGAGGCAGTTGGAGCTGATGGCCTCTGCTTCCCTTCGTTCTCTTTTCATGAGAGTAGAGTGTTACGTCCTCTAGGCTCTGATGTGCTACCTTCTTAGACTAGGTTTTTCTTCTAATTGATTAATCATTTATCATTTCATCTAAAGTTTCTTTTTTTTCCTCCTAATGGTTAATTGTGTGATTCAGTTCTGAGAATCGCTTTCTTTGGCAAAGAGAAGTTCCAATTCTGGGCAAACCCTTGGAACTTTTCCAAGAAGAAAACACAGTATTGAAAACATCTGAACATAATATAGAATAGGGAACTAGGTTTGAGGAACTTGGTTACAGCATTTTCCAGGCAAGACGCTTGGACCAGCAGCTTCACCTTTCTGAGATTCTATTTTCTCATTTATGAAGTAGAGGCAATGGTAGTATTGATCTCATTGTATTTTTATGTGGGTTCAATTAAATAATGCACAAAAATGTTTGTTATATAGTACCCAATAAATGTTATTTGCTATGATTACAAATTCTATACATCTGAAGACCTTTAGTACTGATTACTTTTTCATCGTCAGTTTCCAACCTGAATTGAATGTGAAACACTCTAGTTGGAAGAGTCTTGTTTAGCCTCCTGTGTGAGGCCACTGGCTTTTTTTTTTTTTTTTGGTACTGGGGATTGAACTCAGGGGTACTCGACCACTGAGCCACATCCCCAGCCCTATTTTGTGTTTTTATGTAGAGACAGGGTCTCACTGAGTTGCTTAGCGCCTCGCCGTTGCTGAGGCTGGCTTTGAACTCGCGATTCTCCTGTCTCAGCCTCCCTAAGTGCTGGGATTACAGGCTTGAGC
>CM053405.1:89007605-89061252 GCA_028644305.1 Xerus rutilus | reverse complement strand
TTGGTACTGGGGATTGAACTCAGGGGTACTCGACCACTGAGCCACATCCCCAGCCCTATTTTGTGTTTTTATGTAGAGACAGGGTCTCACTGAGTTGCTTAGCGCCTCGCCGTTGCTGAGGCTGGCTTTGAACTCGCGATTCTCCTGTCTCAGCCTCCCTAAGTGCTGGGATTACAGGCTTGAGCCACCGCGCCCGGCTAGGCCACTGGCTTTTATTTAGACCCAGTCCATGATGGAGGTTCATTCTCGATATGCTTGTCTCCTGCTGTGAGCAGTTCACTTCTTCCTTCTATTGATATAATAACTTTGATGAAAAGACAGAATTTGGAAATAGTGAAAATAGCCTGCAAAGGGAGAAAGGATGATTATCTCACTTCCAAAAGAATCATTTGCTTTTTAGAAAATGTAGTAATTCAGCAATACTTCTCCAAGGCTACAGTTTGATCTCCAAGTTAATCCTTTAAGAGCTTACATCTTCAAAATTGGGAATCTTTGCCTCCAGAAGAACTCCCGGCAATTTCCTGTTGTTTTAAGTTGTGAAACTGAGAGAATGTTTTCCTTCCCTTTAGCTATGTAGCTATCTCTTCCGGTGGATGGAAACAGCTGTTTAATGGCTGCCTAGCAACACTGCTCAGTGGCTGAGGACTGGCTGTGGGTTAGTTTCATCCAGCAGAACACCCAAGGGCAATTAGAAAGACAATGTAATTACACAAGTTGGAAATAGGTCAGGATTTGGGACAAACACCCAGATGCTTGGGAAAGTAGCTTTGGAATTTGAAGGCCCCTGGAGTGAGAAGTTATTTGGGTTGGTGTGCCTGGGGGCTCTCGGTTTTGTTCTAAGCACTTATGCAGAAAGAAAGCAGTTCTAAGCATACACTTGGATACAAACTTGAGCAATATTTTTCAGTGTAGATATCTAGATATTGGAAGAGGTAAGTCAGGATGGTTATGAGTGTGAGCTGTGGAGTTAGATTTGTGTTTAATTGCTGCACCTCTACTTCTAAGAGGATGATCAGAGCAATATTGTTGGTCTACTCTGAGTGTTAGTGTTTTCATCTCTACATTAGATATAAGAATAGAACTTACCATATAGAGTCGTATGGATGAAGCAGGATAATGAAAATAAAGAGTTTAGCATAGGCTGGGCACGGTGGCGCATGCCTGTAATCCCAGTGGCTCAGGAGGCTGAGACAGGAGGATTGTAAGTTCAAAGCTAGCCTCAGCAAAAAGTGAGGTGTTAAGCAACTCAGTGAGACCCTGTCTTCATATAAAATACAAAATAGGGCTGGGGATATGGCTAAGTGGTTGAGCGCCCCTGAGTTCAATCTCCGGTAACCCCCCGCACCCCAAATAGTTTAGCGTAGTGCTAGGCAACTGGAGAATAAGGCAGCAAGATGGGAATAAATGCTAAGCCTTGCTCCTCTGCTGTTATCACATTGCCCTCTAACGCCCTTCCTTTCATTCCTTGCAAAGAGCCCACACTCATGGGTCAGTTGCCATGGGTGCACAAGCATTTATTTTATCACAGGTTGTGGATTTGAAAACGTATAAGCCAGATACAGGATTGTGGAGCAGGTACACAGTACAGTTGTCCGGTTTGTGGGTTTCACCCATGGGCATATGCACTGTGGGGTGAAGCTTTCCCTAACAGACCATGCTAAGCTGTGGTCTACAAGCCAGAGTGGGCTGGGCTCCGACCCAGGAAAAGTTTTGTGAAACTTTGTAGACCTGATTCATGTCCGGCGCAATTGGACTTTAAACTGCTGAAATGATGTCAGCATTTAGAGTCATGTTGCAAGCTCAGTGACTAAAGACAGAAAGGGCTTAAGCACTGGGGCCAGATAGACTTGAGTTCAAATCTTGAGTCTTCCATTTTCTTGCTGTGTGATCTGTGTCATCTTCTATAAAGGAATTTTCAGTTTTCTCACCAATAAGATGGGGATACTAATATTCACATGCAATTTTGACCAGGTTAATAAAGGTAAAGCATTAAATCATAGCAGTTAATACCTAGTAGGTGTTACTTTATTATTATAAAATTATTATTATTTCTATTATATCTTTCATCCTTGACTCTTAAAATCACACTAAAGCACAAAATTTTTTTGTATAAGCTCTATTATATAATACTATAAATATTTATTGAGAACATTTCAGATTCTATGATGACTAAAACATTGTTTTCCTTAAGGATTTTATAGTTCAGTTGAAGAAAGAGACACATAAACAACTCAAGATAAAACTCCAAAGTGCTAAACAGAAGGCACAAGCATCATGATGTAAGGACAGAGGGAAAACAAATTAATTCTGCATCAGGGGAACCAAGCAAGTGTTTACGGACGAAATGTCTTGATGGTAGGATTCTGGTGTGTGGGTTCTTGTCAAGAGAGCAGTGCGAATAAGGCTCAGAGGTAGGACTGTGAAGAGCTTGAATAAGAAATAATGGATGTTTTGGTCTGGCTGGATGCTACAGAGTGATGATGGATGTTGTATAAGAGGTTGAAAAATTTAGTTAAGGTTTCATCCTGGAGGGCTTTGAATATGCAAATATATGTTTTGCAAACATGTCTTCTAAAAGAATGACTTCATTCACTTACCCTTTTCTTCCTTTATTCAACAATATTTATTTAGAACTTGCTTTCTGCCAGATACTATTTAATGAGTTTTCAGCCTGGCAAGGGAGAGAGACTCATATGTAAGTTGCTCCATAAGGGTGTGCTGAATACCTCAATAGCCAAGGATGAAAGGGGAGCATCTGGCAAGGTGACATGGTGAGTCAGAGAGGGCTCTAAGGGGGAATGACTCCTAGTTGAGATCCGAGGGAATGACTCAGGGTTAATTAAGTGGAAAGGGTAGAGGGATAATGTTTTGAGTGGAAAAGCAGCATGCTTTATAGTTTAAGGGTCTCAAGACTTAACAAGGAAGTTGAATATTGGTGCAACTTTGAGTGCAAGGTGTGAGAATTTGAAATCAAGAGCCTTGTAACTCATGCTGGCAAGTCTGGATTTTATCTAGAAGGTCTGCAAGAATTTAAAACAGTATTTGATTTGGGAGTGAAGGTCAAAACATGTGCATGATCAAATTACATTTGAATTGGAGAAAGATAACTTTCAGCAGTTTGAAATATGGGGATTGGAAGCAAGAAGCACAACTTTGTTATTATTGTAGTCATGCTGGCAAATGCATCTGTTGACCTTGTCCCCAAATGTACCAGAATGTGGAGGAAAGGAAAGCAACCTATTTTCCTGGATTACCTGGGCACTCTACTGATGTGTACAATGGGCTTGGTTGCATGGGGGAGGCGGAGCACTGGGTTTCTATCACGTTAAGCAGTTTCTGAAAGGGAAATTGAGGCATCTGTGCTCTCCCAGTGGGAGTCAGAAAGAATTCTATCTTCTTCCACAGAGTTGCTAGAAATGTGGACTTTGCATCCTTGTGGCAGTGTTTGCTCAATATCATGAGGTACATTGAAAAATTACTTTAAGAGTGGTAGCATTGCTTTTGAAGAAGCGCCCATTTGCCTAGACAGGCAAAAAGCAGGGGAAATAGTGGCAATTTACTCTATTGAGACCTAAAGCCAGCAGCAGTTGCTACGGAGAGGTACAAGTAGGGCGGCTGATTTGATAGCAATTGTGTGCACTTGTGAACTTTTTCTTTTTCCCCTAGGAAATCAGAATAGCAAACAGCATGGTATTGGAGTGCATGTTGCAAAGCTTCCTGACTTGGAGCTTGTCTGATACCCTTGTCAATTGGAGTGGTCCTGTAGATTCACTGGAGATGACTGGAGCTGCTTTTCTTGGTCCAGCACACATATATAGCTTATCCTCTCTGTTGCTGGCTCTGCTTCTGCTGTGGTTGAAGAGACAGGAAGGGAAAATGTGAATTAGTGTTTGTATTCCTGCTAAGACTGACTCAGATGTTAGACCTGGGGAACTGAAATGGGGCATGAAGCACATAAGTATTGAAAATCATTCACTAGTTGGTAAGTAAATTGATTCTAGAACATATTTCACAGCTGTATAAATTTTAAAACTGTTGCATCAAAAGTCACCATATACTTCGTGGCTTTAAACAACAGGAATGTATTACTTCTAAGGGTCTGTGCGTCAGGAGTCTGAGCATGGGTGAAATGCTCCTCTGTTCCGTGTCACATAAGGCTTAAATCAAGGTCTTGGACATCTGTCCTCATCTGGAGACTTGTCCAGGGAAAAAATCCACTTCCAAACTCCTTCAGGTCGTTGGGGGAATTGATTTTCTTGTAGCTATAGGACTAAGGTCCCTACTTTCCTAATGACTTCTAAATGGAGGCTGATCTCGGCTCCCAGAGGCCACCTGCCACACTTACCACCTGACACTCTTTTCCAAGGCAATTTCCCTCCTTGTGGCCAATACCAGAATTTCTCTGTTACTTTGAATTTCTTAAACTTTAAGGGCTCACCTGATTCTCTCAGGTTCATGTAGGATAAACTCCTTTTTGATGAACTCAAAGTTAACTGACTAGGGACCATAAGTCCATCTGAGCATCCTTTCTGCTATAGAATGTGCAGTAACCGTGGGATGATAACCTATCATATTCACATGTCCCATGCACACTCAAGGGGAGATGATTATACAAGATATGCTTACCAGGGCATGGGGTTCTTGAGGGCTGTCTTGGAATTCTGACCACAACAACTACCTACCAGGTTTGCCCACAGGCAGACCCCTAAACTTATGGAGACTATTTCCTAACTTGCAAAATGAGGATCTTCTCAGTTTTGCCTATCTTTGTGCAGGTGGAGTCTCAAGTGATATGACGTTTGTGATTTTTAAGTTGTTTTATGTGTATATGAGGGACTGTGCCCATTGAGACCAAGCAGCTGTGAAAGTGTGATTTTTTCCCCCTGATATTCACTATTTAATAATAATTAAAAAATTACCAACTTTGCTGGTTTTGGTGGGATTTGCCTATAATCCCAGCAACTCAGGGGGCTGAAGCAGGAGGATTGTGAGTTCAAGGCCAGCCGTAGCAACTTAGTGATGTCCTAAGCAACTTAGTAAGACCCTGTCTCAAAAAAAAAAAAAAAAAAAAAAAAAAAAGGCTGGAGAGGTAGCTCAATGGTAAAGTGCCGTTTTTTTTCAATCCCTAATACCTACATAAATGAACAGGTAGATAAATGGAATAAAAAATAAAATTATAACTTTTTATTGCCATTTAGATGTCTTTAACATTTTATTGTTATATTTAATGGGGTCACAGGGCATAAATGGTTGAGGTTTATTTTTGATAGTATTAATAAATTATACTTTAAGAAGGGTGTTAATGGTGACTAAGTGTTCAAAATTTACCCTAAGTAAGAGAAAGGTACAAGCCTCTGAGACCTGTATTTACCTACGGATGAGAGAGAATGGATTCTCAGAATAGTTTGAAGCAGAAAAAGGAATTTGGAGAGGCTGTGTTCAAAGACCCAGCATCTCAGTTCCTGCTTAAGTAGGCCTTCACAACTTCTAATTTTTTTTAAAACTTGGCATTCCTTTTATTGTTGTATTAGATGATATTTTAAAATAGTGCAACTATTTAACTATTTTAGAAAATAGAGACAAATTATCAAAGACTGATTTCTCTGTTTGCAGATATAATGGTCACTGTGGAGCCTGGGGCATGCTTTTTCATGTTCTGTGTCTTATGTGCATGTAAGAGGAAAATTGCTCTCTAACGTGTAAAGTACATTCAGGAGTTAAATGACAATAAACATGTTAACAAATGAATGCTTTACATTTAGATCTTAAACTTTTTTTTTTCTGAACCAGGGATTGAACTCAGGAGTACTCGACCACTGAGCCACATACCCAGCTCTATTTTGTGCTTTTATTTAGGGATAGGGTCTCACTGAGTTGCTTAGTACCTTGCCAATGCTGAGGTTGGCTTTGAATTTGCAGTTCTCCTGTCTCAGCCTCCCAAAGTGCTGGGATTACAGGTGTGCGCCACTGCTCCTGGCTTAGACCTTAAACTTTACATAAACATTTGAGATAATAATATTGGTAACAATGTAGAGTTCTTACATTTAATTGATTATTAATTGAAAAATGTCTATTAAATGCCTACTGTGTGCCAGGCAGTATTCTAAGTGTTGGGAGTACATCAGTGAATAAAACAACTAAAGCCCCTGCCTTACATTTTTGTAAGGGGGAGACAATATATGCAATAAAAACTGTAGGATTTAGTGTTTTTGAGATTCTCTGACATATTGCCTCATTGATCCATACTCTACAAGCCTATAGAATAAGGAAGGGGAAGTATTGCCAGCCCTGCTTTATAATTATGAAATTGAGCATTGGATCAATCTATCCCTTCATCCAAGGTCACATGGATCATTAACTGGGAGAGTGACAAGACCTGAGCTATGGTGTTCCCAGGATCAAGACAGGCACACAGCCATGTAGGTCCTTGGGTGAACTGGGCACAACTGAATGATATTCTGAAGCAGTGATTTTACCAACTGATAAGTCAGCTAGGAGCTTGAATTCCTTGAAAGATATTTCATCATTTGATAAAATTCCATCAGTAGCAGGCATGGGGAGGAAGAGCACTGGACTGAACATCTTCTGGAGAGGCTCTATAAATGGAGACTGGGAAAGGAAGAGTTGTACCCTTACATTTATTTGTGTCGCTTCATTTACAAAGTATGTTCAGTCACTTCTAGTTATCTACGTGACCCTGTCAGATAGAGTGGGTAATTTATCCTTACTTTACAATAAGGAAAACTGAGTCACAGAGAAGTTAAGCGTGTTGGTCCAAACTGCGTGGCAATCAGTGGTAGGGCGTGGAGGAATTGTGATAGGTAAGCCTCAAGAGTTCATGCTTTCTGTTTACATTTTCTCTTTGGAGATTCACTGGACTTTAGAATTATGGTAATCACAGGAATAATGAGACAATAGTGGGAAGATTATGTGTATACCATGTATATGTTTAAAATATTAGCAGTGGTCCCTTTTGCAGTCTTAGGTATGCCTTTAAATGAGGCAACCAGTGGTTCACACCCAGACATTACCCATGGACTCCTAGAGGTTCTTTGGGGAAAATAGGATGTCTTTTTATCTAATTATTTTGGAGGGTCTTGCACACTGCAATTTACTTGGAGCCCAGATTCTCTTACCTGAGCTAGCAATCAGACCAATGGAAGAGCAGGTTACTAGAGAAATGGGAGGTAACCTTTAATGCAGTGGGGTGTTGTTGAAAGAGTCTATTCAGACTAACTCAAGGCAGAATTATGAATATTTATCTTATGTGTTTTTTCTTGACCTTGTACTTCCAAACTTAAAGCAAAATAGTTTTTGGAAGAAGAGAGTCATAAAATGTGAAAGGCATAGAAGTGTATAGGGTCAAAGGGGGACTTTTTCCCACCCCTTTCCCAGTCACTCAGTTAACTTCTCCCATGGCAACCTGTGCTATTTCTTCTTAATTTAAAATCATTCTCATAGCTCTACCTCTACAACCCCATGCTGTATTTGCCCACTGACTGCTAATGGAACTGATTGCCTTTAGAAAAAATAAATCCATCCTTTTTTCCGTTCATCCTCCATCCATCCACTCACCCATTCATCCATCTTTCCATCTTTCCATCCAACTATTCTAGAGACATTTTTGAGTAGCTACTTGGCAACTTGCAGTGTATTAAAGTCTGCATATGTCAAGACAAAAGTCATGGTCTTGGACCCCAAAGAGTGGATATTTTTCAGAAATGTCTTGAATTTTTCATCCTCCTTAAAACTTAAAGTATGTTATTTTCCTCTTAATTAGGGCCCTGCTCTTTGCTAACTAATCTGATCAAATAACTTAAATTATAATTTTAATGGCTGATAATTTAATGTGCTTTCCAGATAATGCCTATAGTTAATAGGAATTTTCAATTTTAAGAGTTTATTTAATGTAAGAATTTTGAAAAGCATTAAGAAAGATTTTTTTAAAAAAGATGGAGCAAGATGGCTTTTTATTCATCTTAAGAAGGTGGGATAGCAGAAGTCCTTAACCTCTTTATGCCCCAGTTTCCTCATCTGTAACATAGAGATGATAACAATACACACGACAATATGTATCTCATGGTTTTTATGAGGAGCAAATTTAG
Organism: Xerus rutilus; assembly: GCA_028644305.1. Lineage (NCBI taxonomy): Eukaryota > Metazoa > Chordata > Mammalia > Rodentia > Sciuridae > Xerus > Xerus rutilus. The sequence goes on along the minus strand of CM053405.1, from coordinate 89,053,147 downwards.
ATGATTCCTATAAGTTAGCACAGTGCCTGGCACATATTAAGCCTGCATACTTATTACAATTGTTATCCTTGACGTTAGTGGTTATCACAGGATTGGTTTTTAGATCAGCCTGTTACAGGTGTGCCTGTGAAATGTCCCTCTCTATTCTTAGAGGGAGGCACATTCTTCACATCAGTGACAAGCATTCTAAGGAAGGTCAGGACCCAGCACTTCTTATCGGTCATTAAGTCAAATCCATAAGTACCAACAAAATGTCAAGATGCTTCCTGAAAAGAAAAAAAGACTTCTCTTTGGGCTAGAAGACAAAGGTAGATTGCACAGCCCTCTCCTCCTAAACTGTGACCTTTCTGCCCTAGAGTCTCTTGACACTTGTTTCAAGGACCCTTGGATGGATTGCAGTGCTCCTTCCAGAGCTCCTGGGCTGAGGGAGTAGGTGCTAGGAGCAGTAGCCTAGCTCCCACTGTCTGCAGCCTCATGGAACCAAGTCCATGAGGGCCCACTGGCCTGAGCAGTTCTGGTAGCTTAGATCAGAGAGCACTATTTTTACTCTTCTTGGACCAGGAATAAATCTTAGTCAGCTACAGGCAAAGCAAATGTTCAAGCCACCTCCCCGGCTCTCCGTGCCCACCCCTTTCCTTTTTCTAATTTTATTCTGACTTTCTGTATATGTTGCAAACTGTTCTGGGCTGAAAGTATATTTTATCTTGTTTTCTGGAAAGGAAGTCCATTTGTTGCACAACCATTTTACACATGGGTGAAGGTGGAGAATTATACTGCTTTTTAATACTGTTTTAATTGAGAGGCCAGATCATGACTTAAATTATGGTTCTCCTGTCTTCAATTTCCATTTTATGCCCATAAAATGTTCAGCTAATAGCCAGAGATCATAGTTCTTCCTGAAAGAACAGGAAGAACTGGCTGCGATAAAGGAGTTATTTCTCCAAGTTCAGGCGATCATTCATAATCTCATTAAGAATACATTTCTCAAGACTCCTTTGGCTTTCTCAAGGAAGACTATTTAATAGAGAAAACACGTTTCTTCATGGTGGGGTGAGTAAATGGGTTGGGAATGGGGCCGTGAGAGGATGATATTTATGTGTGCTTAATAGAACCTCTGCAGATTGCCTAGTTGCCATACAGAAAGAGTATATTTTGGGCAGTAAGATCACTTTGGATAAAATGTAATGTGTATATAACTCCCAAGTAATGTATGCAAAATGTTCCCAAAATTCTTCCAAAGGAAGATACCACCTCCTCCACTTCAGCCTGATGAGATTTTTCTAAAAATATATAGATATATATATATTTTAGTTGTAGATGGACACAATACCTTTATTTTGTTTATTTATTTTTATGTGGTGCTGAGGATTGAATCCAGTGCCTCATATGTGGTAGGCAAGCGCTCTACCACTGAGTCACAACCCCAGCCTCATGCATGTTTTTTTTAGATGGATCACAGGTGCACAGATTTTGGTAAATTATAAACTTTGGACAATGGCATGTTTTGATTATTTATTAATATAGGACTAATTTACACTTAGATATGTAACAGTAGGGGCCAAGGCTCTGAGGTAGCACCTCTGAGGTAACAAGGCTCTGCTTGGTACACATAAGGAAATGTGAAGAGGACAGTGTGACTGGAGTAGAGTGAATGTTAGAAGGAGCCAAAGAAGTAATCTGGACCGTGATTGTGCTAATGGTTGTGCACATAGGAGTGGTGGCTGCAACATTTTACAATCCTACCAGCAATAGACGAGGGCTCCAAATTCTCTGTGTCCTTGCAAACATCTGCTGCTGCTGCTGCTGCCGCCGCTGTCATCATTATTATTTTGTTATAGCCGCCCTAGTAAGTGTGATGAGTTTGATTTGCATTTACTTAAGGGACTCCAGGATGTTGAACAACTTTTGGTATGGTTATCAGGTATTTGTATATTGGCATAGGAGAAATGTCTGTTCAGTTACTTTTCTAAATTTTTAAAGTGGGTTAACTCTCTTTCATTGAGCTGTAAGAGTTCATTATACATTCTGGATATAACTCCTGTGTCAGATAGATCACTTTTATTTTTGGCATTTAGTTTTTTAGGTAAACAACCTAGATTATTGATACTTCTTTCTTTCTTTCTTTTTTCTTTTTTTTCTTTTGGTACTGGGGATTGAGCCCAGGGACACTTAACCACTTAGCCACCTCTCTAACCCTTTTAAACTATTTTATTTAGAGACAGGGTCTCACTGAGTTGCTCAGGGCCTTGCTAAATTGCTGAGGCTGGCTTTGAACTCATGATCTTCCTTCCTCAGCCCCCCAAGCTGCTGGGATTACAGGTGTGTGCTACTGTGCCTGGCTATACTTATTTCTTAACTACTTTGAAGATGCTATTTAAGTGTCTTCTGGCTTTCATTGCTACATTTGGGAAGTTAGATGTCAGTCTAAATGTTTTTATTAAGTTAGTTATTTTTCCTCTGGTTGTCTTTAAGTTTTTTAGACTTTAATTTTTAGAGCAGTTTTAGGTTCACAGTAAAGTTGAGAGGACAGTACAGAAATTTCTCACATACCCAGTGCTCCCACATATGTATACCTTCCCCTATTATTAATACCTGCCAAAAGAGTAGTATTTTTCTTATAACTGATGAGCTTACATTGACATACACATGACTATTACATAAAGTCCATAGTTTACATTAGGGTTCAATACTCGTGAACATTCTATAGATTTGGAAAATTATATAATGCATGTATACAATCTAAGCAATGTAACAAAAATGAGTTTTTACCATGCTATACCACATATGTATCCAATTATTGTGTTAATTAAAATTTTAAAAATAGATTTTACCCAGGATTTAATTATTTTGTCCTGCAAAAGGCCTTCATAGTATCTACTGTGTCATATCAAAAAAAGCAAAACTCCATTTTATAATTTGAATTCTACCTCACTAAGTGCTTTTATTAATAATAATACTTATTGAATAAAAATGTTAACCTTCTTAGTTTTTTAGAAAACAAAACTTTAATTCAGATATTTTTCCTTCTGTTTATTTACATTGGGTCTTTGTAAAAACTTTAAAAATGACACAGATTATATATAGAATCTATTTCTTTGTAAGACCTTAAACTTGTTCATAATAGGCCCATATTTTATTGGTGCTCTATTTTATTTTCATTTTTGAAATTGATTGTTATATTAATAAATTTTAAACCAGTGACACAAGAGAAATTCCTGGGAGGATATTTTAAAACAAAAATTCCTTAAACCTTACCCACATTTGCTCTGATTCTTGGGAATAGTCTGGGAAAGTGGAGTTCAGGGATTTATATTTGAAAATGCTACCATGTGATCTCATGTACATCCATGTTTACAAAGCAGTCATCTAGAAAGTGTCTGCTTGACTCTTGTTTATGAAAGTTGTTTTTATGTTCCTTCTCTGAAATTCATTTTACTAACCTATTTGCTCATTTTTCACATCTCCATATTTACTGAATATAGGTGGTAAGCTATGGGGGTCATTAGGATCAATAAAACACATCCTGAAGGAATGTCATCTACATGGTAGTATTGGACATGCACTCAAATATCTTGCATGCAAGACAGAAAGAGTCTAGTGCCGGGAAGGAGTAACCATGGCAATTCCTTCACAGTCATCAAGGCTACTGTCCATGGTGTGAAGTTGAGATCTTCATGGATACCAAAAGCCTTAAGAGAGAAAAGTTAGAAAAAAATTTCATAAAATCTTGAAGAACAAAGTCTGTTGAGGTCTTGAGGTCAGTTGAGCAGAGATTCAGTGAACACAAAAAAGGGTCTTCTTTCTACTGATTTAACCAGATTTTGAATTCTCTGGAATTATAAGAGTATATCAATCTACTCTGTCTTCTGGACTTTGCTAAATAACTGCTAAAAATAGACTTTCAACCTTGAATGGCTGTGTGGTAATATAACCGTCATGGACAGAAATATGACTTCCTGTCAATAAATATTTACTGCTAAGGTCTAGATTTATGGCAGCAATTACTATATTCATGTTGATTCTCTGCTAGCAAGTTTATGACCGCCTCAGCAGCAATTTCTGCCCATAAGTATTTGGGTTCATCATTAGTTGGAAAGGGTAACAACCTATAGGCTGAATCAAACTCTGACACAGAGCTGGAAAACGACAGGGAAGGGAAATTATGTTGCTTTTAAGATATATGGCTGCAGTATATTTGCAGTTGTGGAACCAGGACTGTAATAATTCTTTCAAGTTTTTGCTTAATGGTTATCTCTTTAGTGAACTCTTCTTCACATTCTCAAGAAGAGTCCCTGTTATTTCTATCATTGCTCCAGTTTCTTTCCTTCATACCACTTATTCCAAGTTGCAATTATATATTGTCTTTTTTTCTTGTTTGATCTTTGTCTTTCTCACTGGAATGAAGCTCCTGGAGACCACAATTGTGGCTACTTAGTTTATCCTTGTATCCCAGAACTTAGAAATGCTTGGAACACAGAGCTCTCATTAAATATTTGTAGCACAAACGAACTGCTTATGTGCCACATTGTGAGGAATCCTGAACCAGTGTTTGGTAAATGAAATTCAAACTTGTACCAAAATTACTCCTTCTTTCATTTCGTTTTATAATAATCTTTTATACTTTTAGAATGCAATTTAGTAAACATATTTTAGTTATATTCATTGTTACAGTAGGAAAGTCATCTCTTGGCTGGTTTCTGATGGTCTCTGCCTGCAATCCCTTCTTAAACTAATTTTTTAAAACATTCTCTCCTATAATGCCTTTACTCAGACCATTCAACAGCACCCTATTGCTCAGAAAATATTATCCTATTGATTAGACTTCTTTCCTCACTTTAATTTCAGCTTTCTTTTCCAACTTCATTTTGCATTCTCCCGTGGTAAAATTTCGATTTGACTGATACTGGTCTGCTTATAGACCTCTCTTGTCCCACCACCACCTCCTTTATTCTAGTGTATTATGCACACTGCTCCTGGATCACAGGATTTCTTCCATTTGACAGACAATCCTTTTTCATTCTGTCTATTGAAATACTGCCTATCTAGAGATTCAACTTTCAGGGAGGTCTTCCAGATCAATGAGACCCACCAGACTATTCCTTCCTTTTTATCATCCAAAGCCCAAATATCCCTTTGTGTTCCCCAATAACATCATATGCTTATCACCTGATTTCAATATATAATTTTTGTGTAAATATTCTGAACATAAAATTCATAAATCCTCCTATACAGACTCATTCTCTAGCTCCTTATTCAGTGCTATGCATAAGGAAGACACTTAAAAAGTAATTGATCAATGAATAACTGAATGAGTTAATAAGTCAATCTTATAGGAATAGTACATTAGCAAAGAGATCGAGATCTGGGACATTGGATGAATTTCATCACTTCTTCTGATAGTGATTGATATTTGGTTGATATTGGATACATTGAATATGGATTTGAGAGTTCTTGGCTCAGAATGAAGATGCCTTCGCATTTGCCTGAGTGAGTCAGAGAAGTTGACAGGATGCATGCCATGAGGTCATTTAAAGTATATGGAATTGCCTTTGTATGTAAAAAAGTAAAATGTTGGTAGTTTATATTGTTCAATGTAATATTCACTTATCTTGAATTTAAATGGTTCAATTTTTTTAACCATGTGAAATACCTTGATACTCCTTCTATCAGCATTGAAGCCAATGAACTAGTTCAAAGTACATTTATCAACAAAAATTGGCAAAATGTCCAGGTCAGTTAGGTGGTACAGTTAGCTCTGACTACACATGGCTTGAAGTCTATAGATTGGTAGACTGAGTATTAGTCTCACCTTTAGTTTTTAAAGAGAATAAACAAAAATCAATGTTTTGGTAGTACATGGTAGAGTTATTACATTCAATTGCTAATGCATAGGCAAATTTGTCTATTTTCATGTTATTTATAGGAATAAGTTAATGAAATGTTATGAATTTCTTAGATCTAAGAATCTTTGACCAAAATTCAGCTATTTAATTTTCGTTATCAGTGTTTGAGCTTGTAATAGTAGCAGTTTCTAATTACTTATGTTCAGCAAGGTTAACTCCACTAATGTGCATATGTTTTCTCATATGTAGTATTTTTTGACCATATGGAGTCCCTAATTTGCATTGAGTGTTTGCCATCCATCTTCACAATGGACTACAGAACAGTGACAAATGACTAATCACTTTGGGAAGAAATGTTGAGGTTCAAATAAGGACAAGCCATTAGTAAGCAGCTTCTTCAGCACCAAACACTTAAATACCACTTTTCCAGTTATATTTAAGATGTGTCAATTCATATAGTTTTTAGCACAATATATTGTACATTTTGTTTGAATCTCCATTTTGAAAATTTCTCTTAAGGTCAGACAGGAGGTAGATTCATCTCATGCACTAACTTTGATGCTAAGTTTCATTCTACATATTTAAAACCAGGAGCCACAGAGTTTGTCTGGAGGAAATACCCTGCACTTGTTGATCTTTAGGAATAGTGACTTGCCATAGGCAAGAAATTTTAGAGTTTGAATTAGAATAAGATATATTCTAAGCTTGTATAATTAGATCAAAATGAATTTTACTGTCATGTATAACCAAAAAGAATCAATAAAATAAAAAAAACAAAAACAAAGAAAGAGCTTGGTTTTCAAATAGGAAGAATTTGGTTTATGAGTTAGAAGAATAAGGATCTCCTAATGCTTCGAATGATTTTTGTCCAGTAAAACTTCTCCCTACACTGGGTCTGCGGCCTCCCTTCCAGGATAGATGCCTGGTCTAATCAGTAAGTCCTTGTGCTTCCTGTCTGTACAACAGACACAAAACTGTCTTTGTATACTAATAATCTACTTCAGGTAAACATAACCAGAGAATAGAGTCAAAGTCACCTAAATAAATTATTAAGTAATTCAGATTGGGAATTATGTTTGTCATCTTTTTTATATTTGAACGTGTGAATTTCTTTCTACTTCTTTCCATTACTTCTTATTTCCTTCTCTCTTTTTCTTTATTTTATTTTTTTCAGAGCCCACATAAACTTTGGAATAGATAACAAGGAGAGATATATTAGGAAAGAGTAGCTTAACTATTAGCTTCATTTATCAGAATTAATATTTTAGGGGCATATTGAATAACTCAGAGTGATATGATGGGAATAAATTGAAAAAGTAGATGTGTGTAAACATTAGAAAATGGTGGTAGGTTAGGCTAAAAGGACTTATTCAAATACAAATGATAATTTATTTGATTATACTGAAAGAGGAACACAACTTTTAAAATTATAATTATTAGTGCATATTAATTGCACAAAATAATGGGTTACATGGGGACAACTTGGTGTATGCATGTGACATATTTTGATTGTAGCCATCTTCTCTATCCTCCCCCTCACTCCTGCTTCTTCCTGGTCCTATTCCTCTTCCCAGATAGTCCCACCTTTTCTTTCTGGTCATCTTTTTTCTTTTCTCCCTTTCTTTTATATTCCGCATAGGAGAGAAAACATGTGATACTTGTCTTTAGGAGTCTGGTCCATTTTGCCTAACCCAGTGTAACATGGCTTGATGATGTCACTTTTTTAGTGTTATGGTTTACATGTGGTATTCCCCAACAGCTCACATGTGAGACAATGCAAGAAGGTTTGGAAGAGAAATGATTGGGTTATAACCTTAACCTAATCAGTGAACTAATCCCTGGTAGGATTAATTGAGTGGTAACTGGAGGCAGATGGGGGTGACTGGAGGAAGTGGTTCATTGGGGGCATGGCTATGGAGTATATATTTTGTATCTGGAGAGTGGAGTCTCTCTCTACTACCTGATCATCATGTGAGCTGGTTCCTTTTGCTACACTCTCCTGCTGTGATGTTCTGCCTCACCTTGAACCACAAGGATTGGAGCCAGACTTCTATGGACTAAGACCTCTGAAACTGTGAGCCCTCAAATAAACTTTTCCTCCTCTACAATTGTTCTTGTGGGTCTTTTAGTCACAGCAGTGAAATAGCTGACTAAGACATCCAGGGAGAGCACAGACCTTAGATAAATGTGGTCTGATTTATAGTCTATACTAGAAGAGCTGGGATAATCACTTGTAAAATCTGAGAGCCTAATCCAAGTTCAGTATTCTGTTCTTTAGAATACTGAAGCATACATGCTTCCCTGTGGATGCATGAAGTCATCACTGTCTTAGTCTCAAGCTGAGCTGCTGAATTCCAGTAAAGGTCACTTTACTGTGATCTTACTAAGGGTCAGAGTCTGGCATTATTATACTGGCATCTAGTCCAGTGCACATAAGGAATTAAGTGAGTTTGTTGAATTAATCCGTGAGTGCATGAATGTATAGAACTGGCTGAGTTGAAGCTTTGCAAGTTTTTGTAGTTTGACTTTTTTTTTTGTCTGTTATGAATTCCAGCTCTTTGATTTGCTGCAGACTATCTTTACCTCTTCCCTTCAAACACAAAGGCTTGAAAGCCTTTGCTTTCACTCTTGGTATCACTATTGATGGACTGTCATGGGAAGGTTGTGTTCAAGGAATGAATGGTTCAGGGTAACTGACAAGAGGAACATGGCTGGCATGGGATGTGTCACTTTTGCTGAGTGTGTGTATCTTATGACTCTTCTTACACTTCACTGCCTGTTAAAGTAATGTGTATTTATCACTTAAAAATTAGAGAATATAGTAAGCAAGAACTCAAATTACTCATTATCCTGTCTTTTAGAGAAAACCACTCTAAAATTTTGTAATTTAAAAAATAAAAATGTACATGATTTTTCATAACTTTTTAAATTCTTGACTCATAAATATTCTTGTTGATAAATATATATACATCTGTGTACTCACTTTTGTAGCAACATAAGTTGAACATTTAGGTCATTTCCAAAATTTAGTTTTATAATAATACTGATGAATCTCTTCATACATACATCAATGAACATGCTACAGAATATTTCCTTTTAATACATTTTTTTGAAGTGAGCATAGTTATTCAAAGCAAATTGAGATGAAAGTCAGAAAGGATCAGAAAAACAATAGGGTGTAAGTCTCATTTTTCTAATTAGTAAGAAAAATGTTAATGTCATTTATTATTCATGCATCATGGGCTAGATATATACTGATTCAAAGAGAATAGAGTAGTTCTTATCACTGAGATAAAAATATAAACTCATCATCATTATCAGTGTGGGAAATGGGCATACCCATATTCTATTTGTGGCACTCTACACTGGGGCAATTTTTGTGGAAATTATTCTTGAATTATGTATTCAACTTTTATGATGGAAATTTCAAACTTATACAAAGGTAGAGAGAATATCATAGTAAATTTCTATGCACATATTACCGAGGATCAAAAACTAGAAACTCAGCCAATTTTATTCCATACATACCCCACCCATTAATCAGCATCCTCAATCATTTTGAAACAAGTCTCACATCACAATTTCATTCATTAAGTATTTAAGTATCGTACCCTGAAGTTAAGCATGCCTTAAAAGGTATTATCACAATACCGTTATCAACTCTATTTTTTCTCCACCTTTTTTTAATTGATGCATTATAGTCATACACGATGGTGGGATTTGTTACATATTAGTACATGCAGACAACATGACAACATAATTTGGCCAGTATCCCTCCCCAGTGCTTCACCTCCCTTCCCCTCCCCTCCTCCCACCCCCTGGCCCCTTTCCTGTTCTACTGACGCTCTTTGTTTTTCATGCCATCACTCTCAAACTTTCTCTTCCTTTTTCCTAACTTCCACAAATGAGAGAAAACATAGGACCTTTGACCTTCTGAGTATGGTTTATGTTTTTTAACATAATGATCTCAAGTTCCATCCATTTTCCTGCAAATGACATAATTTCTTTTTCCTTATGGCTGAAGAATACTCCATTGTGAATGTATACACCACATTTTCTTTATCCATTCATCTATTGATGGACACCTAGGCTGGTTCCATAGTTTGACTGTTGTGAATTGTGCTGCTATAAATATGGGTATGTATATACCACTATAGTATGCTGACTTTAATTCTTTAGGATAATACTGAGGAGTGGTATAGCTGGGTCACATGATGTTTCCATGCATAGTCTTTTGAGGAGCTGCTATACTGATTTCCATAGAGGAATTTACAATCCCACCAACAGTGTAAAAGTGTTCCTTTTTCTCTACATCATCTCCAGCATTGATTATTTTTGATGTTCTTGATGACTGCCATTCTGACTCGTGTAAGATGAAATCTTGATGTAGTTTTGATTTACATTTCCCTAATAGCTAACAATATTGGACATTTTTTTGTATTTGGTGGTCATTTGTATTTCTTCTTTTGAGAAGTTTTATTTCATTTTTAATTCTTTAATTCATTTGCCCATTAATTAATTGGGTATTTGTTTTTTGGGGTTCTTTATATGTTCTAGATATTAATTATCTGTTAGAAGAGTAAGTAGAAAAGATTTTCCCCCATTCTGTAGGTTCTCTCTTCAATTATTTCCCTTGCTGTGCAGAAGCTTTTAAATCTGATGCCAACCCAGTTATTAACTCCTGGTATTATTTCTGCAGTTTTAGGGGTCCTATTGAGAAAGCTATTCCCTGTACTTGTATACTGAAGTGTTAACCCTACCTTTTCTTGTAGGAGTTGCATAGTTTCTGTTCTAATTCTGAGGTCTTTGATCTATTTTGAGTTGACTTTTGTGAGGGGTGAGAGGTGAGGGTCTAGCATTGTTCTTTTACATATGTATAGCCAGTTTTCCCAACACCATTTGTTAAAGAGGCTTTTTTTCCAATATATATTTTTGACACCATTGTCAAGAATCAGATGTGTGGGTTTGGCTTTGTGCCTTCTATTCTGTACTCGGTCTGTGTGTCTGTTTTTATGCCAAATCTAACAATTTTCATGGTAATTTCTTAGTATCATGAGTTTTCAGGTTGCCCAGATTGTCTTGTTTTTTATTCTCTATTGTTTGCATCAGGTCCAAATAAGGTCCCAGGCTGTAACTAGGTGATATATCTCTTAAATTTCTTTTAAAAATTCATTTAAATATGGATACCTAATAACAGTGCCTATTTATGGGGTACCATGTAATTTTGATACATGTATACAGTTTGTGATGATCAAATTAGGGTGATTAGTGTATCTATCACCTCAGATGTTCATTATTTCCTTATATGGGGAACATTAAAACCCTCTCTTTGAAGTTAGGTGTGGTAGCCCACATCTGTAATCCCAGCTACTTAGAAGGCTGAGGCTGCAGGGTGAGGTTCCAACGTACTCTGGGCAATATAGCAAGAGCCTGCCTCAAGAAAAAAGTCCACTCTTTGAGCTATTTTGAAATGGACAGTAGATTATTGTTGATCATACTGTCTCACTGTTCTGTAACACATTAGAATTTATTCTTCCTGTCTGACTCTAATTTCAAACCCAGTGACCAGTGTCTGTCTCCCTTTCCTCTTTCCCCTCCCCTTGTCTTTTGCAATCAGGGAGTTCATCAATTACATATTTTTTCCTATAGTTTTTTGATTGAAGAATTTGAGTGATTTTCCTATAAAGTTCACATATTTTAAATTTTTACTGATTCCAGCCCAAGTTGTTGTTTCACTACTTGATTACTGAGAGGTCCAGGTCTGATGGCAATGGCAGCTGTGTACTTTCTTCCTCCTTCTCAGCATTTTCTCCCTTTAATTCATTTCAATTTAATGAGTTATTTCCTTTGTATTCAGAAGTGGCCTGTGATTTTCTCATAAGTTCATGGATTAAAACAATTGGATATTTTAATTTATTGCATTTATGTTTCAAATTGCCCCAATCGTTGCCAATGGTTGGTTGTTCAGTTGGCTCCTGGGTCATTTTGTGACGACCTGAGCAATCTTTCATGGAGTTCTTAGACCAAGACATTCCAGGTTCATTCTACTGGTTTCCTACTATAGACTTGTATTTAGTCATGTCTCCAAGGAGTCTTGAATTATTTACATAGAAAATGGTATTTAGAGGCTATAATTTCAGAGGTATGCTTTGCTACTGGGCCCATGCTTGCTTCTATCTCTTTGCAATAGACAAAGCTAGGAAATACAGATTTTTAAAAATAAAATATATCATGAGTTTTACTAACACTTCTAAACCATATTCAGAACTATATGCTTTATACTTTACCTTATCAATTTATATTCATTTCCTTTCTCCCATCCTGGACACAGCTCTTAAGAACACTAGCATAATTACTTTTTTGCTTAATCTTGCAATCCATGCATTCACAGCAGTCTGAATCATTGTAAACACTTTCTGTTTTCAATTTTTTTCTTAAGGCATACCTTCCTAAGAAAATATAAAAATGACTGATTTTTATACCCCACTTGGAATAGCTGTTTTCTCTGTCATTATTTATTTAGCATAATATGTTTCATTTTGCTTTTAATGCTTACAGGCTGCATTTTATATTAAATTTCATTTTATAATTATTCAAATATATGTTTTTCAATGTCAAAGCTATACAAGGTAATTAAGATATGTTTGGCTTCAATTCTATCCCTCAATCCTATTTTCTTTCTCTTATAAGAGCCAATTTAAAAAATTTTATGGTTTGATTTTTCAGTTTTTCAAAAATATAAGCAATGATATAAATGTTTAATAGATGAATGGATAAAGAAACTGTGATATATATACATAATGGAATATTACTCAGCCATAAAGAAGAATGAAATCATGGCACTTGCCAGTAAATGGATGGAGCTGGAGACTACCATGCTAAGTAAAATAAGCCAATCCCCCAAAACCAAAGTCTGAATGTTCTCTCTGATATGCCTACGCTTATATACAATAAGAGGAGAGGTGAGGGAAGAATAGAAGGGCTGGGATTATGGCGCAGTGGTAGCGTGCTCGCCTAGCACGCGGGAGGCACTGGGTTCGATCTTCAGCACCACATAAAAATAAAATAAAGATATTGTGTCCACCTACAACTAAAAAATAAATATTTAAAAAAAAAAGAATAGAAGCTCATTGGATTAGACAAAGGGGAATGAAGGGAAGGGAGAGGCAATGGGAATAGGAAAGATAGTAGAATGAATTGGACATAACTTTCCTATGTTCATGTAAGTACATGACCGGTGAAACTCCACATAATATACAGCTGCAAGAATAGGATCCTAATTAGAATGTTAGGCTCCAGGTATGTATAATGTGTCAAAATACACTCTATTGTCATGTATACCTAAAAAGAACAAATAAAAAATATATTGATGTTTTTTCTTTGATAAACCATAGCAAGTTTTACATGCTTATCTTTAGTTTGATTTTTTTTTTCAAGTTGTATTGCGTTGTGGTAATCATTCCTTAGCAGTATATGTAGATAATCCCAATTCCCTTTTTACAGCTTTACAGTACTCCATATTTGATTTAACAAGTTTTCTACTGATGGGTGATGTTGTTGTTTCAAGTCTTTTGCTATACAACTATGCTGTGTTGACTTTCTGGGATTCTTTTGAGCCAACCTATATGTGTATTTCTCCAGAAAGAATTGTTTTCTTTAGAGAAATTTCTGTCTCTCAGCATATTTAGGGGAGGCATATAGAATATAGGCTGAGATAGAGGTGAGGGGATATGTATAGAAGGTAAGATGAGTCAGAGATGAGTTATGTTTATCAAACAACAGAATGGCATAGTAAGTAGGTCTAGAGCATAGCCTAGCAGTGCTCAATATCAAGCAGTCTTAAATATCAGCTTGATAGCTGAGGAAGTCCGATCTTTATTTCAGAGGCAGTGGAGACCCAGGGGAAGGTTTTGAGTGTGTGAGTCGGATGCTTATGTGAGCATTGGTACAGTGAGTCAGTAGCTTCAGCTCCATGACTCTGCTAAGGAATGGGTTTCCTGAGAAGATGCCTTTCATAGCAGGCTCAGGATGTTTAGCTTTTCTCCATTTAGTATGGGATATTTGTGATTTTTCTATGGAAAAAATAAAACAAACTCAGGAGCGTTCAAGTATTCAGGGGAGCCTGAGCACTTTGTCAGTTAAAGTACCCTAAAATCATGGCCATGAACATACTAATTTCATTCCAACATTCAAATTACACAGATCATTACTCTCCAGAGTCCACTTCACCTGGAAATTGCTGAATTTTCACTTCCTTTATATTATGAAATGGTCTCTTCTCCAATGTAGGAAAACATTTGAAGCTTTGCTTTATTATTCTTATCCCTATATTTTGGAATAGATTTTTTTTCTTCCTTTTTTAAAGCTAGTGCTAACTGTGATGTTATGGCCAAATCAATATGTGTCTCAAATTCTTCTTTGGAAAAAAAAAAAGGCAAGTTGGTCATTTCGAATTTAGGAATCCACGTTTCTGTGAGCCTGGGCATCAGCTGTTTTTTGTGGTCTAAGAGGACACCGCACAGCTCAGTATTCGTATCCTTCCTCCCGTCAGTGTCAGTTGTTACCCAAAGCACTCACAGGCTTCAATGCCAGTTTTTTCCTCAGGGTGGGGTCAAGAAATGCAGTACACACGAGGCAGGAAATCTGACGAACTGATTCTAAAAATTATCTGGAATAAAAGACAAAGGTAATTTGGAAATAAGAATAGATCAGAAGTATTTGACTAAAAATAATAAGGTGAATTTTACAGTTACAACAATTTAGGAAGACTGATACTAATACAAGAAGAGATTAACATTAAAATTATTTATTTATTCTTTAAATAGGTACTTGTTGGTTATCTACCATATTTCAGGCACATCCGAGGCTCAGGTAATATAGTGGTGAACAAGCTGGCCAAGATTCTTTCTCCTCTTGAGTTCACAAACTAGTGGGGAGATAAGTAATACATACATAAGTATAAGAATGTTAAATTGTGATACATGCTGTGGAGAAAATAAAATTGTAAGACAGTAGAGAATAACTAAGTACCCAAGGGACATCGCTCATCGGTTGATCAGAAGAGAACTTTTGTGGAAGTGACTTTTAGAACAGACAACAGGATGATGGAATAAAGCCATATGATGATTTGAGGTAGGAGCAAACCAGAAAGAGGAAGCAGCCTGGGTAAAAGAACAGAGGCTAAGAAAATGGAATCATCCTGGGTGCCCATTGAGAGATGAATGGATAAGGAAATGTGGTACATATACATGAAGGAATATTATTCAGCAGTAAAGAAGAATGGAGTCCTTCCATTTGCAACAAACTGGATGGAACTGGGGGACAATATGTTAAGTGAAATAAACCAGACACAGAGAGTCAAGTACCCCATGTTCTTTCTCATATGTGAAAGTCAAAAAACAAAAACAAACAAACAAAACCAGAAAACATAATAGTGATTACTAGAAGTTGGGAAGTAATAAATGGAGACTGAATTTGATCAGTGAATGCTGTGCTTATGTATTGGGATATCACACTGAACATTAATATGTACAATTAACACATTCATCAAAAATTCTAGAAAACTAAAAAGTACGGAGACTAGGTATACCTTAGTTTTTTTTTAAAAATTTTTTTAGTTGCTGATGGATCTTTATTTTATTCATTTATTATTTATTATGTATATGTGGTGCTGAGGATCGAACCCAGTGCCTCATGCATGCTAGGCAAGCGCTCTACCCCTGAGCTACAGCCCCAGCCCCGGTATACCTTAGTTTTTTTTAAAAATATTTATTTATTCTAATTAGGTACATATGACAGCAGAATGCATTTTGATTCATTGTACAAAAATGCAGTATATTTCATTTCTCTGGTTTTATATGATGTAGAGTCACACCATATGTGCAGCCATGCATGAGCCTAGGGCAGTGATGTCCATCTCATTCCACCATCGTTTCTGCCCCCATTCTCCTTCCTCTTCACTCTCCCCACTTTGCCCAAAGTTTCTCCATTCTTCCCATGACCCCTCCCCCAATTATGGATCAGTATCCATATATCAACGAGTACATTTGACCTTTGGTTTTTTGGGATTGGCTTACTTCACTTAGCATGATATTTTCTAACTCCATCCATTTACCTGCAAATGCCATAATTTTATTCTCTTTTATTGCTGAGTAATATTCCATTGTGTATATATACCACAGTTTTTTATCTGTTATCTATTGAAGGGCATCTGGCTTGGTTCCACAGATTAGCTATTGTGAATTGAGCTGCTATAAACATTGATGTGGCTCTGTCACTATAGTATGCTGATTTTTAAGTCCTTTGGGTATAGACCCAAGAGTGGGATAGCTGGGTCGAATGGTGGTTCCATTCCAAGTTTTCTAAGGAATCTCCATCCTGCTTTCCAGATTGGTTGCACCAATTTGCAGTGCCACCAGCAATGTATGAGTGTGCCTTTCCTCCCACATCCTTGCCAACACTTATTGTTGTTTGTATTCTTGATAACTGCTATTCTGACTGGCATGAGATGAAATCTTAGAGTAGTTTTGATTTGCATTTCTCTAATGGCTAGAGATGTTGAACATTTTTCATATATTTGTTGACCGATTGTATTTCTTCTTCTGAGAAGTGTCTGTTCAGCTTCTTAGCCCATTTATTGATTGAGTTGTTTGTTTTTTTTTGGTGTTAAGTTTTTTGAGTTCTTTATACATCTTGGAGATCAGTGCTCTATCTGACATGTGTGTGGCAAAAATTTACTCCCTAAATGTAAGCTCTCTGTTCACTTCATTGATTGTTTCTTTTGCTTAGAAGAAGCTTTTTGGTTTGAGTCTATTCCATTTATTGATTCTTGCTTTTATTTCTTGTGCTGTAGGAGTCTTGTTAAGGAAGTCAGGGCCTAATTCAACATGGTGAATATTTGGACCTACTTTTTCTTATATTAGGCGCAGGGTCTCTGGTCTAATTCCTAGGTCCTTGATCCACTTTGAATTGAGTTTTGTGCATGGTGAGAGAAAGGGATTTAGTTTCATTTTACTGCATATGGATTTCCCGTTTTCCCAGCACCATTTGTTGAAGAGGCTATCTTTTCTCCATTGTATGTTTTTGGCACCTTTGTCTAGTATGAGATAACTGTATTTATGTGGGTTAGTCTCTGTGTCTTCTATTCTGTACCATTGGTCTCCATGTCTATTTTGGTGCCAATACCATGCTGTTTTTGTTACTATAGCTTTGTAGTATAGTTTAAGGTATTGTGAGGCCTCCTGCTTTACTCTTCTTGCTAAGGATTGCTTTGGCTATTCTGGGTGTCTTATTTTTCCAAATGAATTTTATGATTGCTTTTTCTACTTCTATAAGGAATGACATTGGGATTTTTAAAAATATTTATGTATTTTTAGTTATACATGGACACAGTATCTTTATTTGGTTTTACTTATTTGTATGTGGTGCTGAGGATCGAACCCAGTGCCTCACACGTGAGAGGTGAGTGCTCTGCCACTGAGCCACAACCTCAGCCCGATATTGGGATTTTAATTGGAATCACACTGAATCTGTATAGGGCTTTGGGTAGTAGGACTATTTTGACAATATTGATTCTGCCTATCCAAGAGCATGGGAAATGTTTCCATCTTCTAAGGTCTTCTTCAATTGCTTTCTTTAGTGTCCCATAGTTTTCATTGTAGAGGTCTTTCACCTCTTTTGTTAAATTGATTCCTAATGTGCCTTGGTGTAGATATGTTGTGATTTTGTACATTTGGTGTTTTGTTAGCCTTTTGTATTTGATTTTCCAATTCATTCTTCATGTTTGGGAAATTTTCCGATATTATTTTATTGAAGAGACTGTACATTCCTTTGGTTTTAAAGTCTGTGCCTTCCTCTATCGTGATAATTCTTAAACTTGTTCTTTTGATGCTATCCCATAATTCTTGGATGTTTTGTTCATATTTTCTTACCATCTTTACTGTGTAGGCAACTTTATTTTTAATATTGTATATTTTATCTTCATTATCTAGGTTCTGTCTTCCAAGAGATCTAGTCTGTTGGTGATGCTTTTATTGAGTTTTTTATTTGGTTTCTTGTTTCCTCCATTTCAAGGATTTCTGACTTATTTTTCAGAATCTGTATCTCCTTCTTGAAGTAATCTTTTGATACCTGTATTTGCTCCCTTATCTCTTTGTTGGTGTGATCAACAGTTGCCTGTATTTGCTCTCTTATATCATTCTTTAATTCACAGATCATTTTAATTATGTACATTCTGAACTCCTTCTCTGACATTTTGTCAAACTGCACTGTCAATGGATTCTACTATTGTAGTATCGTGATTTGTTTGGGGCACTTTCTTCCCTTATTTTTTTTCATGTTGTCTATCTGTCTTCCTTTCTTGCAATGCAGATTTGAGGTTTTGTAGTTTCTACCCTATAATCATGTAGCATCCCAGGAGATTACTTGTACCTTACCTTGATGTTGGGCTTCCAGTCCCTGGCTGGTGTACCAAGATGAATGCTACTCCAACTAAGGGTGGTGGTGCCAGTAGTGGAGGTAACTCAAGACAGCAGTGAAGATGTCACAAGATGGATGCAACCACTTTCAGAGATGAGGCTGAAAGTGTGGGTGGGCCTTACAATGGCTTTGGGCTGCCTGTTTGGAGTACAGCGCTGTGGCCTGCTGTGCTGCAGCAGGTTGCTGCCTCCAGGCCCTGTCTTTTGTCCCAAGGTGGAGGCTGCTATATGGGGAGGGCTATGGTGATGGTTGCAGTGTTCCAAGATGGAGGTGGGCTGGGGGAGCAACACATTGGTAAATGAGGAGCCCCAACATCGACCTCTGCTCTGTGTGGGGGTGGTCCTGGGCCTGGCCTCTCACTCAGGTTGGTGGGTGTGGTCCTGGCCTGACCTGGGCCTGGGCTCCCATGTGGGTGGCGGGGGCAGTCCTTCGTATACCTTAGTTTTTAAGAATGGGAGAACACCAATGAGCCCTAAATATAGGCGCCAGGAGGTGAGATTGCAAATATAGGGAGGAGAGATTATGTAGGTCTTCAGCAGTCTATTAAATGTGATTGAAACTCCTTCCATAATTCTAGCACAAAATTTGTAAATAGTACATATAAACATAATAAAGAATGTATCTCAAACCAGTGAGGAGCTAAATGGGCCATACAAAAAATTGGTGTTAGATACCTGTTGTTTATACGAAAAATACCGCATTGCTACATTGACCCGAACAACAAAATAAATTACAAATGGGCTTAAAAACTGAACATAAAAATAAAACCATAAAATACTAGAAGGAAATATGTGTAAATATGCATATGATTTTTCAGAAGGAAGTAATTTTCTAAATATAAAATCAATGCAAGAAATCACAAGAAAAATGCTGTGATGCAGATAAAGCTCACGAAATTAACCAGGAAAGCCCTCCCACCCCAGTCATACGACAAGAGATACGGACAGGTGATTCACCTAGGAATAAACATAGACCCCCTGAACTTGTAAAAAAAAATATTGAAACTTATTGGAAATAAGGTGAATGTTATTGAAAATAGAGGAAGTGATCTGACTTTTTTCTGGTATATGGAGGAGAAAAAAGGGATAATATTTAATGTGACTGATGGTGTGGTGTGGTCTGGACAGGGCCAGGTACTTTTCATGTAAATTGTCCTCTTGTGACCTTTAATCTTGACTCTATGGGAATATGTATCAAAAGCAAAGAAATTGGAATTTACCTTGGATAAAGTAATTTGCCACCTAAGATTTTTTTTCCAGAGTAACCAGAGGTGTGAATAAAGATTTGAATGTAAACATACATGCCACACAATCATAGGGGGAGGATACAAACATAAGATCATGCAACCATTAAAAGTGAAGCTTTTGTAGATTTTTAAAGGAAAAAAAAGAGGACATACTTGTTATATAATGTGAGGCATAAAAACAGAATTTTAAATGGTTTATGCAGTACATATTTTGTGCAATAATAATAATTTCGGGTTTGTGCAGCCAGGCACAGCTCATTTGCTTTGCTCTCTCTCTCTTTCTCCCTTTGTCAAATAGAAAATACAATCAACAGTTGACATGATCATCAACTGGAGATGAGTTTATAGATGACTTTTGCTTCTTTATTTTCTATATTTAGTGACTGTTTTACAATGAGCATTCATTACTTGTAGAGTCAGGAGAGAATAACTCTTATCTTAGAAATAAAAGGGCCAACTCTGAAACACAAGTCTGTAGATTTTAACAGTCCTTGCATGACTGTTCTGTGTCCCTTTCCTCGCTGCACCTGACTCCTATGGGCACTACCTTGCAGGGAAGATTAAAGGAAATGATTATTAGTATTATTTCTTTTTAAGAGAATCTAGGGATTCCAAGTTAGGAAAAGGAGTGAGTGAAACTGAGAGTTTGGAGAAGTGCCTCAGGGAAACTTAAGGCAGGACAGGCTGCCATAGTGTCTCTACCAAGTTAGTCCACACTGAGCAACTGGCTTGATTTCTGGCTTCCTTCATGCTATCTTATTGCACGACTTAAAACAGTATCAGAGATTAATTGGGGATAATAATCTACTACATAAAATCATTAGAGAACCATAACCTCTGGGTAGATTAGGGATCTGTTAAGTCATCCATACTTCAGTAGGATTTAGGACACGAGTATGCAGATAAAATATGTTTTAGAGAACAGGAGTTTTCTTCACAAAAAAGGGAACGCAAGGCATATGGTGCTCATTGCTAAGTGGGAGCTTGGTGGGAGATATGCTACTTAGGAGGACGTCTAAACACTCTCGAAAGTTTCTTAACATCCCCAAGCTTCAGTTTACTTACTCGTATCATGGAAAAAAATATATCTACCAATTAAATAAGTAGACTGTAGTACTAAATAAACGGTAGTAATGGGGATGATGATGTTGATGACATTGATGGTAACTTAAGAGAGTAGGTTCCATGAAGGGACAGGTACTCAACTTCAGTGGGCTACAAAAGAAATGGAATTTCCCCCTTTCTCCATCGGGCAGCTTGAGGTTTCTTTTAACTAAAAGCTAGAAACCAAGCAAAAATAATCAGTGTAAGAAATTCTCTCCTCTCCCTGTCTGAGCTGGTGTCTGCCAGTGGAACAGAAACAAAAATTTCAAGCATTGCTCATTTGCTAGCATACTTCAAAGTAAATTACTCAGTGGTATCCCAGTGGCCTGAAAAAAATTAATTTATCTTCAAAGCTTGTTTTCATCCAGGGAGTAGCTGAGTCATCCAGGGAACATCTAAGTTAATTACTAGGGAATCAAGGAAATGGAAAGGATGTTTTACAGTTAGGTTGCAACTGAGTAAGGACATGATTGGGCGGTTTGTAAAGTTTGTCTGGGAAACCTTATCATAATGTAATAGAAACCCATACAGAATAGATAATAAAATTCAGTGTAAAGTATTATGCCTTTTTCAAAGTGCTATAGAAAAGCTAAAATTTACTACTTATGATCCTATGTAAACATCATTAAGACTGGATTCTGTATTGCCCCCAAAGATATATTTTAGTATCTCCCGCAAAATTAGAGCTGACTTTTATGGCTCTCTTTTCATGGGTTTGTGCTCTGTCAGCAGATGTTAACTGAAGAGGCATGAAGAGGAGAAAGTCAATTTGACATCCGCCTCTTTCTGAATGCTTGCTGATGTAGAAGACATCCCAGTCACTGGAGATGGACGGCTAGAAGTAGACTGCACTGCCACCAAGAGCAGGTCTGCATTCTCCCAAGACTGAGAAGCTCTGTTTCCACAAAGACGCCACGCATGGAAGGGCAAACTATTTCTCACTCCTTCCCAATTCTGTGGTATCCGGGGATGTCCAAGTGTAATCAGCCAAGGGTGGGGCTGTTTGCTTGTGATAATAAATGGCAACATGGCTAGATTTCTGATTCCTGGGCATTCTCCGGCTCAGGGCTGCATCTCCCTTATATTAACCACAACTACTCAACTGTGGGGAATGACTCAGAGTCACAGTCCTAACTTGATGCCAGGCGAGATCAGACCCTAGGTGAATCCATCCTTCACAATAACCAGTGGCTTCAATGAAACAAGATATAAGGGTGGGGTGTGTGGTGTAAAATACATGCTTAGATTGTCCCCTGTCTCTTTCTTTGTCATAGTTTCTTTCCTTGAGACAAGAAATAAAAAGGATGGTTGAGAAATACTGGATAGTGGGTCGAAGAAAGGTATAATTACCTCTTGACTCCATAACCATCTGTGTATTTGGACTGGAATGAGGTATTAAAGTTCTGTGGGTCTAAGTTTTCTTTTCAGTAGCATTAGGGGATTAGATTTAATGATGCCCAATTTTATTTCTTTTTCCAAAATGTAGTTTTTCTGACATACCCCATGCTCAGAGAAGTAGGCTATATGAGGACTTATAGGAGATGGAAGTCTATGCTCACAGTTTATGATTCTCCTGAGAGACTAATTAAGTAAGAAAAATAGCAAAATGAATTTATATAGGTGGACATATTGGAGATGGGCATGCAGGGTACAGTGACAAGGGCTTTCCTGGCATGTGATTCAACAGAGCAAAGGTAAGAACATGGGAGGAGCACTGAGAAGCGTCTATGCTTCTGTCCCCTGCATTCCTTTGACATAATCTGATTTAGAAGAAATCTGCTTTTCTGGGTCAAATCTCCTTTTGCTTTCTCTGTCTTCAGAGTTCTGAGGCTCTGGATGAACCTGGCTCAAGAGTACAGCTTGTGGCATGATCCACAGTAGGGCTTCATTTACTTTCTGTCTTCAATGACACCCAGTGGAGACAATCACAGGTGGAATTTCTCTTGTCATGGGTGTATCAAGATTTCAGCATCTCTGGCTACTAAGTGGGCCCCCTTGCCACACTTTCCCACTGAAGGAAGTATCCTAGAATGCAGGTAAGCAGGTGCAACGTTATTAGAGGCATTGGCTAATGTACTCCATTGAAAAGGGATTTTCTTGCAGACTTGGGTAATAAAAGAATGGTTGGTTATGAATAATGGTGATTACATTTATTGAGTATATAGTATGTGCCAGGCATCATGCCAAGCACTTTAGGAGCTGTCATTTAAGCATCATGATAACCTCATGAAGTAGAGACAATTAAACGCTTATCTTTTTTATGGGATGTCTCTGTATCGGGCGCTTTACACACATCAACTTATTTAATTTTAGCTACAGCACTTTAAAATAATTACTGTTGTAGCCGGGCATGGTGGAGCAAGCCTGTAATCCCAGCAGTTAGGGAGGCTGAGACAGGAGAATCGTGAGTTCAAAGCCAGCCTCAGCAACGGCGAGGCACTAAGCAACTCAGTGAGACCCTGTCTCTACATAAATCACAAAATAGGGCTGGGGATGTTGCTCAGGGGTCGAGTACCCCTGAGTTCAACCCCCAATACCAAAAAAAAAAAATTAGTACTGTTGTGATTACCTTTTTACTGACAAGGAAACAGACTCTGAGACAGGAAGGACTTGAACAAATCTTTTCCTGCTGGTAAGAGGTAGAGTTGAGATCTAAACTCAGTTTTTGTGACCCCAGGGACTAGTATTATTAACCATACCAATCTGAATAAAAAATTGCCTGTGGCACCTCTCACAACTGATCATAACCCCAAAGTAGGGCTGTGCCTGTGGTTGAGAAATACTGATGTGCAAGATTGTTTTCTGTGATTCCTTTTAAGTTGCCCTGAATATGGTTAATTTGAATCAGGCAATTTGGGGAGAAAAAAAAGATAACTGGTAATGCCAAGACACTCATACCTTGCTGAGCAACAGCATTTGCTGTTTGGAGTAATGACTAGAATAATGATGTTTTCCCCGATTATGTGGTGCGTGACTGGCCCACAATTTATCTTGTGCAGAACACAGGTGATGCTCTCAGGTTTGCTGGGAGCTTTTAGGCTAATGTAAAATCACAAGAGGATTACTCCCAAGTGACCCTCAGGCTCTAACATCTGGTTAGGTGCCTTGGACCATGTAAGCAGAATAATTAATACACCTTTTGATTAAGCACTTTCATCCTAAATGATGCTCACATGGATAGAATTAAGGATTTCAATACCTACGATGCATGAATTTAGGGAGGATAAGGATGCAACTTGACAGGTACCGAGTATACAGTTATGCAATAACGAAGTCACAGAATGCATTTGGGGGGATTAAAAACTACAGGAGGCTGATCTTACTGCATTAATGCAGATCTCTATTTATGAATGGAGATGCAATTGTCCATTCCCATCTCCTTGCCTCAAACTTATGCCAAATTGGGACAGAGCTTCCCTGAATATCTAGGCTGAGTACCAAATAAGGAAATGACATTTTTATGCAGGTTTTGCACAGTGTTGGAAGTTATGCTAGACATTGGGAAAACAGGTAAGAAGATACAAAGAGCTTCTTGCTGCTTTGGGCTTGTAGTGGGGCCTGACGAATGCATGAGCATACTTATAGTGTATGCTGGCTGCTGTGAAAGGAAGAGGGTAGGGTGTTATGGCAGCACATTAGTGCAGGTGAGGGGCAGGGTGCAGGAAGGCCAATCACACAAAGGTAAATCTAAGCTGAGTCTGAAACCTGAGCAGGAGTTGGCCAAGCCAGAGAGAGTTGGGGTTGTGTCCTGGGCAGAGGGAAGAGCTGCTTGAAAGCCCAGGAGAAACAAAAATTTGGTGTTGTCCTGGTGACAGAGGTGGGTGGTTTGAAGGAGAGAAATGGAGAGAAGAAGGACTAGCTAAGAAAGACAAAACCAGAACCATATAGCATCAGTGGTGAAGAAGGTGAGACAGATAGGGGGCAGATTACAGAGGGCTTTGTGATTTTTCTAGAGCATTGGGGTGTTATTTTAATGGGAATGGGAGGTTATTGAAAGGTTTCTAGCAGACACCTCACCAAGCAAATTTCAGGTGGTGCTAGAACACTGAAATAATAATAGCTACCTTCAGTAATTCAGTAATCACCCTGCAGTGGGTTTCCTGGATCATCCACCTGTGTTATCCCTTCCCTCTGCAACTGCAGAACCCTCCATGCTTTGTAGAGCACCTGGATTCACAGGGCTTTTGTAACACAGGGGGCCAGCAGGGGTTCAGGTGATAAGAACATATCAAAAGTAAGATTGAGGGTTTGGTTCCCATATGGTCTGGGTACTTTCAACTCTGTCTTTTGATCACTGAATTAACAATATTAAAATGTACCCTCTTGTTCTTTTTTTTTTTATATATTTTTTTAGTTGTAGATGGACACAGTGTCTTTATTTTATTGCTTTGTATGTAGTGCTGAGGATCGAACCCAAGGCCTCATGCATGCAAAGCAAGCTCTCTACCGCTGAGCTACAATCCCAGCCCTTATCCTCTTGTTCTTAACAGAGGAGAGATGAGAGTGTGAAACATAATTCAGAACTTAAAAAAGGACAGTGAGTTGACAGTGTGTGGCCTGAGAAGATTTGCATAGGCCTCTGAGCTAGGCACTGGGAAATTGGGCATAAGTATAATGATCTAGAATGAGGATGCTGGTCAGGCAGGCTAACTTCTTGTCTGAATGTCTCAGAATTCATTTATACACACCCAGGAACAGTGAAGTGGGTGTCATTCCTGCTATTAAATAAAGCCGTTTAATACTAACCTCAAGATAAGGGGGTGGATATTGTTCAGTGTATAACTCTTCTCTTGACAATATTTTATAACTTGGCCTTCTTGTTCCCTGATTGCTTTTTGTTATCTGTAGTTCACTGTGACATTTGCCAAGAATGCAAGGCCTTGCCACCTATATTGGTTAAGGCAATAGAAACTACTCTAATAGATTCTTGGAATGCCACAATTCTGGTCTGAAAGCATACCCAAATCTCAAATTGCCTCTCAGCCAACCTTAAAATATTTTGGAGATGGTCAGTAGATTGATTCAATTATGTAGAAGAATAAGGATAGTTGTCCTCATGTGGTAAATGATTCACTCAACTTGGTTAGTTATAAATGATTTACCACATATATCTGTTCTACACGGAGCTGTCTTTTAGGTGTGATGCAGGATTAGAGATGAAGCAGGCAAAGGCTTTAAACACTGGGGAGCCAGAGGGATCCCTGCTAAGATGTGACTATGTTTTCCTTTTCTTTTTATCTGATAGAACCCAATGATGTGTGAGTGGCAAGTGTCATGAAATACGCAGCAACCTTCTAGGACAAAGGAGAATTTGGTTCAGCCTCTGTTCCATATGCCAAGACATAAGATTTGGGGATGTTTCTTTTTATTTATTTAGAAACGAAAGATGAAATGCAGGTGAGTCAATGATTTACTCGAACCAGCATTCACAGACAACTCTATTTGCTTTTTCTGATTGTAAATGGATGCAGGGCACATAGTTAAATTGTATATTCCATAAAACTGATACTTGACTCCTCTTGTCATGGCTTGACAGTATCCTTAAACTTCAATGGACCAGAAAATACAATTGCACAATTATTGCTCTGACCGAGAGCAATAAAATTGATGGATGAAATGATAAGGAATAGCAAAGAAGACAAAACCAGAATCATACAACATCAGTGCGTTCTTTGTCTTACCCAATTCAACTGCAAACAAATAACTTAAAAAGATTGTATATGTGGATACTTATTATTTTTCCTTCAGGAAGTATCCCAATTAGTGATTAGTGAAGAGTTTGTGTATGGGAGACATCATGTCATATACGTTTCCTTGGATTTCTCTAGTGTTTTCACACTTCATAGTGCTCTCAAATCTACTTTTCATAAGCCTGGTCCTACCCCTGTAAGACTGAACAAATATCAATTCTTATTTTAGAAATAAAAAATGGAGGCCCAGAGTGGCTCATGTCCATGCAACTGGTGAAGATTGATATTTGAGTCAGAACACACTCTTCTGACTAACAGGTTTAGCATGGTGATTCAGAACATGGAACAGGGAATTTATCCATAGATCAAGTCTCATCTCTTCCTTGGCCAGCTGCAAACTTGTTCAAGGTCTGTAACTCCTATAATTCTCTTGTTTCTTCATTTATAACATGGGATTAGTTATAAATCTATTTCATAGCACCATGTGAGAATCTTGCAATCTGAAGAACTTTGTACTGTGCCTGTCACACAGTAAGCAGATGGAAATGGTCAGGTATCACTAATCCTCAGTCCGAAATGCACACTGTTGTGCTGTGGTCTCTACTGTAAGAATGAATTGTTAGAAATTTAGCAAATCAAAAGGACAGTGAAACACCTTTGTCTTAAAACTATATCTGCATTTGACAGCAGGCTGCTCTCATTTACCCTAAAGGCTTTTCCCAGCAGGGATTGCTGTGGATGGTCTGTTTCCTCTTTCCTGCTGGTGAAGTTTTGTCTTTTCACCTGTCTTTCAGCATGGTGGGCTGTTGTGATTTTCCAAAGTTGGCCACATTTATCTTTGACCCCAGAGGAAAAATGAGAGCAAGTCATATCTGAGCATGCCTGAAAACTGGCAGCCTGAGACTCAAATTGTACTTTCTCTGCACTCCCACTACTTGCAGCTCCACCAGGCTGTTATTTAAAAGGCTTCACACATTTTCTGAGTGAAAGTTGGGACACTGGGGAACACATGTGTTGTGTAGGAGGTAGATGAGTGGTTGTATATGCCTGTTCCCTTGCAGGTACCTGTAGTCAGTAGAGATGGGCTGGGAATACTTGATTTTAGTACATGACAAGTTGGGACATATCTTCCTCAGGATTTTATTCTCTTAGGATGAAGCTTTCTATGGCAGCAAAGTCAAGTTGTCCAGATATTGGCTAAGCTAATGTTGGGCCCAGCATGTGTTATGTCCAAGTGCAAAATTGCAGAATGTGGAGGTAATTGGTGTGGATGGAGAGGAGGATCCATACATTAGGAAGAAAAGTTGTTTGCATTTGGTTGCTCTCATTTTTTTTTGTCCAGTCTCCTATAGCACATTCATTCATTCATTTATTCTTTCATTTAATTTATATTTGTTGATGATGAGAACAAAATAGTGATCAAATAGCTGATATAATACTTCAAGAGGCTTTATGTGTAGTGTGAGCCTGACATTAACAAAATAATTACACAAATATATAGTTACCCTTTGTTAAATTCAAAGATCCACCAAAAGAACCCAAATTTCCAACATGTGATGAATAGATATCCATCATGGTATCATACCCATGCCATGGAATGTTATTGAACAATAAAATGCATGCAATACTGAAATATGCAACAATAGGAATGAACCTTGAGAACACTACATCGAGTGAAAGATGCCAGATACAAAAAAGCACACGCCATATGGTTGTGTTCCTAAGAAATGTCCAGAGTAGGCAAATCTAGAGAGACAGAAAAGAGTAATGGATGCCAGGGGCTAGAGTGGTTGGAAGAAATGAGGAATGTTGATGCGTATAGGGTTCCTTTGGGGGGCAATGAAATGTTTTAAAATGGAATGGCTGCAGATTGCTGTGAATATACTAAAAACTGCGGAATCAGCACTTTAAATGGTTGAATTGGATAATATGTCAATTATATCTTTTTTTAAAAAAATATTTATTTTTTTAGTTGTAGGTGGACAGAATATCTTTATTTTATTTTTATGTGGTGCTGAGGATCGAACCCAGTGCCTCACGCGTGCTAGGCCAGCACGCTACCACTGCGCCATAACCCCAGCCCCTCAATTATATCTTTATAAACCTGTTATAGTTACAAAAATACCCCACAAGCCTATGAGAACATATAAGGCAAACAGATCTATCTGCAGAGCTAGAGGAGGTTGCCTGAAGGAAGTGATGTCTAAGTGGAGATCTTCAAGATTGGTAGGAGTTGTCTAAAGAAAGGGCTGTTGAGATGATGGGGCAAGAGTGTTTCCATCAGAAGAGGATATCTGAAGCATAAAAAGAGCAGATAGAAGGCCAGAGCTGCTGGAGCTTTGGGAGCAAGAAGAGTGATGCAAAGTGGACTGGGAAGGCCATCAGGACGACCCCTTATTATAGGCAGAAGCTGTTCAAGATACAATGAGTGCATCATCTAATGTAATCTTCCCCATTGTTCTATGAGGTAGGATCAGTTATAGGCAGGGGAAGGTTATAAAGAACTTTAGAGACAATGTTCAAAATATTTTTCTTGATCCTAAGAAAAACTGAATGAATGGATGAGAAAATGGGAAGATGTGACCAGATATGTATTTTAAAGATACCTCTATTTTGTGAAACAAAGCTAACATCAAAGAAGTTAAGCTTTAAGCTTTAAATGAGGAGACTGCAAAAGATTCCTCCACATATTAATTTCTTTCATCCCTATTCTTTTTTTTTTGGTACCGGGGATTGAACTCAGGCACTCGACCACTGAGCCATATCCCCAGCCCTATTTTGTGTTTTATGTAGAGACAGGGTCTCACTGAGTTGCTTAGCGCCTCGCCATTGCTGAGGCTGGATTTGAACTCGTGATTCTCCTGTCTCAGCCTCCCTAAGTGCTGGGATTACAGGCTTGAGCCACCGCGCCCGACTTTATCCCTATTCTGTTCATTTTTTGCAGAATCAGTGGATAGACAACATAGAAAGTAATGGAACTATCCAAAAAGGCTGGCACAGTGTCCTTCACAGAATCTAAGAATTGTTCATCAAATGCATGCACATAACTCCTTCATTCAATTTTAGATAAATTAGCTGTCTTCAGTGGGACAGAGCATCAAGTCCCTCAGTTATCCCCCTTTTACATGTCAGGTTGATGAGGAAAGTTCCACATCACTTGAATTTATTGATCTGGGTACCAGGAAGTGGTGAAGTGTAGGAGTTCTGGGCATCAGTATTGGACTCTGACTCTGGAAATACAGAACAGACATTTGTCCTGAGCCAGTCCTGAAAAGATCCCCTGGTTTAGCTAAGCAAATAACCCACCCTGCCACACACTACAGCAGGGTTCCAGAACACTTCCTATCATTCAGAGGTCTCAGCATTAAACCTGAGATGCATCCTACTTCTTTTCTATTATGGCATAATGACATTAGGTCAGGAATGCTGAAATTTATGGAGGAGGCCCTCAGTTGAGGACAGAAATTAGTAAAGACCTCACAACACAAGTTTGGAGAGCTGCCTGTTGGTGAGGGCAGCCACCTTCTCCATATGTTACAGAGAGGGTCCCTTTCAGCAGTTCCAGTGGTTCCGCCTCAGAGGGGGACAGTAAGAAAGATAGAGGATTGCAATTGGAAAGGTGTTAGCTTTCTATGCTCAATTACCAGCCTTACATTTGTCTGCAATCTTAATTCTCCCTTGCCACGTAACATAACATACTCAAAGTTTCCAAGGATAAGGTATCAATATTTTTGGGGGCCCATCATTCTGTGCAGGCCAGAAACAATGAAGAACTTACAGAATGGTAATCATATCTATCCTTTCTCCTCCTCTTAGAGGTAAGAATTTGATGTGTGTCCCTCTTTCCCTTTCTAAAAGATTGAAAGTGCCTGAAACATTCTCTTCTCCAGTTATTTGGGGGTGATTATTATCTTCTGTCTGAATGTTGGCAGGAGGCTGGACTAGTAAAATACCTGAGGCTGCTTGAATTGGGTTTATCCAAAGATAGCTGAGATGATGGAATGATACAGAGTTTCTGTGCACATGAGAGGAATAGGGGTAAGGAGATGGCAAACCCTATTCCCACTCTAGTGTGGAAGAACGTAGGCATTTTCCTGGGTTAAGTACAGATTTCAGAAGGTAGCCTTCTATTCCCTATATATCCCCTTGTCCAAGAGAAGGTAACTTGGTGGGCTACTAGAGGGATAATCAAAGTGAATCTCATGAGAGTTTGAATTCCTGCCATAGAGAGGAAATTGACTTCCAGAGAACCCCAGAGGAGACCATCAGCCAGCCGGAGAGGGGATAACTAACTCAGAGCAATTCTACTGGGAATAGGATCCACATTCCACCCACAGAGTGTAGACCTCAGAAAGGAGACAGGTTCATGAACAGACTATATACCCTTCCTTCCCTACATACCAAACAAGAAGAGCCATAGATGTTTATTCAGTACTGGGAATGATAAAGAAGAGTGAAGAAGGTTTTGATAAAATATGGCTGGTAGCAGTTATAAGAAAAAATAAAATCAATTCATGGTTTAATTGATGTGGAGACTTCTCATAGCTAAAATAATTATGATAATGATAGCTAACAGTTACGTAGCACCCAGATGCTGTATTCTAAGTGTATTGATTCAGTTAATTCTTTAACAAAACTGTGAGTGAGGGCTAAATCCACTTTGCAGATGAGGAATTCAAGGCACAAATATAATGCATAATGTACTCAACATTATACAGACATAAATGCTGTAACAGGGATTTATGCCTAGGAAATAAGGCTAAAATACTAATGTTTACAAATGATCAGTTTCTTTAAAAATGGACATTTATGGAAAATCAACATAAGAAAATTTTCCCCAAATTCTATTCTGCCATTTTGATTTGCTTATTCAGCAAACATTTGTTAAGAGCCCAGTCTGTCTAATAAATGGCAAGAGTAAACAGGAGAGAATCATGGGAGATAAAGGAAGAGAAGAACTGGGTCAGATTATGTAATGCCTTAGAGCTTCTGTAAGCCTTAGTTGTCCTCCTAATAAGATCTGGAGAGTTTGGGGAGAGTGTTTAGCAGAGGAGTGATATAATTTGACTTGTGTTTTAAAATAATTTTTCTGGCTGTTGTGTTTAAAATAGTTTGGGGGTATCCCAGGACAAGCACTTAGGAAGCTATTGTAACAGTCCATGAAAAAGATAGAGGCAGGAGGTAGCAGTGGAGAGGATCAGACATGCACAGATCACATCCAGAGAGATGTTTTGAGGGGGAGCACAGCTGCTTGTATACCCTTGACCAAAGAAGGGTCCTCCTCTACTGGGGAAGGTCATCCTCTTCTAATGAGTGTGCGGTTTTGGGAGGGATGCACATGGAGCAGTGAGGGAGGAAGGGGACACCTATCTAGCCAGCCAGATCAGCCAAATCAACCCTGTGGATTAATAGGGTGACAGAAGTTGCAGCCAGATTGCCCTCATATCCAGAATGATACTCTGAAGGAGAGCTGCTGTGCTTTACTGATGAGCCCTGAGATAGAAGGATGAAATTACTCCTAATTTTAAACATTGTAAACTGAAGCTCATCTCATTAGTACCAGGTCCTTCAATAGGTGGAGACATATCTATTATAATGCCCGTGAAATGTAGTTTTATTGTGTTTAAAAGAATTACACAATTTTTTTTAATATGGGGGAGGGCACAAATAGGGTGCAAGTGATTGGAAATGGGCTTTCTTAAAATATCCTATAGACATGTGCTCCTCATAAGAATATCATCATTTGAGAAATTCTGGAGGTCTATTATAGGTTGAATTGTGTTCCTTAAAAATAAAGCTATGTTGGAATCCTAACTCCTGGTACCTTACTGTGGCCTTGCCTGGTAATAGCTCTTTACAGGGATAATAATTTAAAATGAGTTTATTAGGGTGGGCCTAATCAATAGGATCATGTTTTTGTAAAAAGGGAAGGGGATGGAGACAGCAATGCACAAAGGGTGAATAATACCACATTAACACGAAGGTTAAAGGTCTGGAGGATGATTCTACAGATCAGCAAATGCCAAAGGAAAGCTCCAAAAGCTAGGAGAGATGCTGCAATAGATATCTCACAACCCTCGGAAGGAACCAGCTCTGCCAATGATTTCATCATGGATTTCTAGCTTCAAAACTGTGGAAAAATATAGTTCTATTGTTTAAGCCACCCAGTTTGTTGTACTCTGTTATGGCAGCCCTAGAAAACTAATATAAGGTCTCTGAGAAAAGACTTTTAAAAGTCAAAATTGAGTGGTGCTGTAGGACTGAAGGAAGAATTGGGAGTTGCCTGTGACCAAGATGTTGAGACAAATGCTCAACTGTCCAAGTGGGTACCATAGCTATAGTACCTATTACTATGCCAGCACACAGAAAATCCTCAATAAGCATTCATTTCCTGGCAGAAAGTTGAATGCATACAACACATAATAGGTACTGAAAAGTACTACTGTCTTTCCCTTGACTGGGACACTGAAAACCATTGAAGACTCTATTAGTCAGCTCTGTGTTACTACAACAAAATATCAGAGGGAATCGATTTATAAAGAGGAAAGGTTCATTTTGGTTCATGGTTTTGGAGGTTTTGATCCAGATCAGTTGGATCTTTTTGCTTGGGTCAGTCACAAGGGAACAAACACATCATGCCAGGAGCATGTGGAGGAACAAAGCTGCTTACCTCATAGCCAAGAAATAAAAAAAGAGAGAGGAAGAGACTGGAGTCCTACAATCTTCTTTGAGGACTTGCCTACAGTGACCTGAAGACCTTCCACTAGGCCCCAGTTTTTATAGTTTTCACCACTTCCTAACAGTCTCAAGCTGGGGACTAAGCTTTGAACATATGGATTGTGAGGGGATATTAGATTTTTTGAAATTTTCCAGAGGAAACTTGATATGGATGTCAGACTGGTCAGAGCTTGTTGCCAAGAGCGCCTCAGCTCTTCTCAAGATGCTAAAAGATGGCATGATATCAGTAGCAATTAGGAAGTCAAAAGCCAAGCCTTTATCTTCATGGACCATGATAATGAGATGAAAAGAAAATATAGAACTGGAAAGTAAAAATCTTAGCGACATAATTATAGTCCTTTAAAAATCATAATTAAGGGCTGGATCTACCTAGATGTACTATGTTAAAAAACAGTTTAAGTTGAAAACTTTTGCAGCAGAGCCAGGATTTCTTTTGACCTCCAATCAATTAGTACACTCCTTCTTTATTAGCTCATCTGTAAAAATTAGATGAAAATTTTGGCAACTATCATTTGTTTGCCTCGTCTCTAAGTTATTTTGAACTTCTTTTTATATCAAGTTTCATTGCTTAGGCACAAACTATTCTTGACAGTTTTTCAGCCCATGTTTTTCATCACTTGATGGGTTATAATTGGTGAGGAAGTTATTTGATGTTCTGGGTGATGATGTAATTGATAATCTTTGTAAAATCTTTACGGTGTTTCTTAACAACTGCATGAAGGAAGCATGCAAATAGGAAAGTTCCAAATAGCTGTACACCAGAAGGAGCAGACTGCCATGTTTCTTTATGATAGCAGCTATAAAATATATGCCAATTCTAGTGGGCTGAATAAATCTCTGCTCTGAGCTGGAGGTGGGGTGGTAGGCATAGTGTGTAACAGCCAGCCCCAGGTTTTCCTGGTGACCTGATGCCTCCTTTTTGAGAGTAATATTGTGCTCGCATGCAGACAATGATTGGCTACCCACGTTGTTCATAAATAAAAGCAGCTGGCTGCAACAAAAGTCTGAGTAGCTGAGGCTTCATCATTATTTATGAGGCAGGCCAGAGAGAAGAAGGCGACTTTACAAGTGCAATAGCAAATGTCATTTTTCCCCTGAGAAAATGGCTGACTGTGGGGTAAATCAGAAAAGAGAAAAGAAATCAGTGTCACATTCATGTTCATGTTATCAACTTCCTAATTTTGGAGATGGTAAGTAATAAAAAAATCATGATCATGATGCAGGCCTTACAAGTGCCTTCAGAAGCAAGTTTATCCACCGAGATTGCCAGTCTGGTTGGTTGGTTGGTTTAGAGAAAAGGCTTGAGTTCCAGTCATCAGAAATAGGCTTGGATGGCCAAATCTTGAATAATACTTCTTCTTTATCTTAATTCCACTGGTAGAGACAGTAGCTAACACATGCTTGCTGGCCTAGGTAGACCATACCATCTGCAGGGGGCATTCTGTCCCCAGGCTGTGCACTCCACGTGGAGGCATCTCTGATGCTGTGCACTTGGCCTCTTCCTCGCGCTGTTTCTCACTCTTCCCAGGGGATAAATGATTTGATGGGAGAGTCTTCTTGGACTGCGAAAGAACTCTGCCAGCAGCAAGCTTTCCTTCTGTGCTTCTCATTTCTGCCATAAATACCACAGGAGTGGATCTCGAAGGAGGAAACAAACCTCACTATTGCCCAGAATTATTGATAGATAGGACTGGGTAAGTTTATCTAAATGAGGGCCCAGTTATCTCAAAAACTTAGTAATGTTCCCATTATCAGATTTATTGATAACAAAGCTGATATTTTAATTTTCTTTGATTTGACTCCTGTGAGTTTTCTCTCAAATGGTTCTGAATTTTGGTTGAGGCAATAAAGAGGTATTACTTATTGTTGTTTATTATCATTATTACTAAAACTCCAACATCATATATGAAAATGATAGCCGGGCACGGTGGCACAAGCCTGTAATCTCAGCACTTAGGGAGGCTGAGACAGGAGAATTGCGAGTTCAAAGCCAGCCTCAGCAACGGCGAGGCGCTAAGCAACTCAGTGAGACCTTGTCTCTACATAAAACACAAAAATAGGGCTGGGGATGTGGCTCAGTGGTCAAGTGCCCCTGAGTTCAATCCCCAGTAACAAAAAAAAGAAAAAAAAATTTTACAGTTCTCTTTGTCCTGTAGTCTCTCGCCCCACATTTCTCTTCGGTGGACTCAGGCTGGTTAGAATGAGGCTATCTGGCAGTTGCCATCAACATTGTCAGAATATTTCCGAAGGACTTGGGGTGTATAGCAGAAGTCCCTTTCTTTCTTTTTTTTTTTTAAATTTATTTATTTTTTTAGTTGTAGGTGGACAGAATACCTTTATTTTATTTTTATGTGGTGCTGAGGATCGAACCCAGTGCCTCACGCATGCTAGGCGAGCACGCTACCACTGCGCCACAATCCCAGCCCTCCTTGCTTTCATTTCCAACTTTCAGTCATCTTTCTCCTTGCAACAGTACCCTGATTCCTGCCAGAGGAATAATCTGACCTTATTCTTTAAGTATGGCTTCCAGTGGAGTTGACTCGCCTCCAAAACCCTAGCATGGCCATGTAATCATGTCTGTGCACTCACACTACTGTATTCCTCTAGAAACAGTAATTGATATGTGAACTTTAAAGAGCCAACGAGACTTACAGAACAGTGTATTTAGGCTTACCCCTGCTGGCATGTGGGCCTGGAGCTGCTGCCAGCCATCTTGCCCCTCTGAAAAGCCTGAGAAGGAAGCACATGATGAGCAGAGTTGAGGATGACATTATTCGGAATTCTGAATCCAGGCACAGATTTATTCCTGGAGTTTCCAGTTAAGTGTCCCAATAAATTTCTGTTTTTGCTTGAACCATTTTTCTCTTACAACCAAAAAGATCCTAACAAGGCCTGCATGAGATGAAGGGTTGATTTATCTGCCAGCTGACTAGAAGTGACCAAACTACTTGGCCTACAGTTACCTGCATTACTTATTTAGCAATTGTCTGCAATACATGTGAGGTTAAGCTTTTGAGATTTACAATTGAATAGGACTAAAATATAACATTTGGCTATTCAGCCTGGCAGCAAAGACGCTTGGTTTAATGCAGGAAATGATGCCAACGTCAGAGTTAATACAATGGTGCCATGTCAAAACAGTAACAGGGCAAATCACCTGGAAGGCCCACTCAAGCCTTAATGCCACTGGCAAGTGGAGCCACCTGCCTTCCTTTGCCAGATACACATTTGGGTGTAACTGAGCTGCCCAACAATTTAAGATTAGAAAATAGCTTTGGGAAACCAGTGTTGTCTTAATGGCCAAAATATTCTGATAATGGTTTTTGAGATGATGGAAGCACCTTGAAACTTTTGAGTGTTGAGGATAAAGAAAGCTGCGAGGTTAAATTAGGAAAGAAGAGCTTCTCTTGCTGATTTTCCCATCAATTTAAGTATTTATTCAATGTATTGTAAGAGCTGGGCACTGCAATTTAACAGTGGTCTGTACGGATGTGTCTTTGTTCATATGGAGCCCAGGAGGGAAGGAGACAACGAATATAAGTAAAATAATAATGAATAAAATAACAATGGACTATAGCTAAAATGTTAACAAGGTTCTGATTTAAGGAGTTATAAAGGGAAGGAGATGTCACTCCCCGATGGGGAGATATAATGAAGCTGAGACTTGTGGGCTAGAAAGAGCTGCCTGTGCTCAGAATACAGAACAAGCATCCAGGCCAGAGGGAAAAGCACATGCAAGAGCCAGTGAGGCAAGAGCGAGGGCCATTCAGGGGCTTGAAAGAAAACCAGGGTGGCTGTATAGTGACAGAACAGCACTGTATAAAAGGACCTTGTAAGAAAGTCAGGTGCCGATTGGAGAGGTGTGTGAAGACCACAGAGGAGAGTGGATTTCACTCTCACGACAGTGGGAAGTCATAGGATGTTTGCTTGATCCTTCACACATTTTTGGTGCTCTGAGATAAGGTGTGTACTTTCTGGAGGCAATCCAACAACTTTAGGTTGTTTTGCTCTTTAAAATTTTCTATTTGAAAGCTTTTGCTTATAGTTGACATCTTGACTTAGAATTTGTAATTGTTTCCAGAATGAGTCTTTTTTCACAGTAAAGAAAAAGCCCCCTTTTGCTTTCTTTTTAAGTAAAACTCATATACAACATGATGTTTTGTTATATATTAGTAATTATGTACATAAGGAAAGGATTACAGTGAAGCAAGTTATATCCGTTTCGTCATGTATTTATTTGGTGAAGCACTTAAAATCTACACTTAATCACGAACTGTGGTCTTAAATGCCATACATTATGTATCTAGGCTTTTTCATGTTGCATGACTGTAAATTTGTATCCTTGAACCCAAATCTCCCCATTTCCCATACCTCCTTGTTCTTGATAACCACCATTTGATTCTCTGCTTATATGTATTTGAGTTTTATATTTCACATCTAAGTGAGATTATGCAGTATTTTTCTTTCTGTGTCTGGATGTTTCACTTACCCAAATGAGTCTGTAGTGACCATGGAGGGAAGGGCACTAAGCTAAGATCCCAGGTATTTTACTTTGACCTAGATTCTGCCATGGGCAGCTGTGTAGCCATAAACAAGTTCTTACCTCTCTCTAGACCTCAGTTTTGCATTTAGAGACTTAGGAGTTTGGGTTGGATGTTGGGTTTCTTATTGAAAGCCACAACAATCCAGTTCAAAATGACTTATGCAAAAATGGATATATTTGTTCATTTATTTGGATAATCCAAAAACAATGACTGTAGGTACATGTAGATCCAGAAGCTCGGGTTAAGTTACCAGGCAACTGATTCTCCATCTCTTGGCTCTGTATTGACTTTGTTTTCGAGGAGGGCCTTTGCATGCATTTCCTGACTGGCATCATCCCTAGAGTTATAAATCCTTGTTCAGAAGGATATTTTTCTCCTCAACAGTGCTATCAAAAGCTCCAGAATTGCATGCTGACTTGGGTCTTGTACACATGACTGAACTGTGACCAGGGAGAGAGAATAAGATCAATGGCCAAACTTAGATCACGTGTCCACCCCTGGCATCAGTCTGACCACAAAAAGCCTTGGCAGAGAAGGCGTGGTTTCTCACTCAAGTAGAGAAACAGGGAACAGATATTGTGGATAGGCAAACAAGACGTGTGCATGAATGTTCATTTTGGCTTGAACGGTTCTGTGAATCCCACAACAGATTCAGTCCTTTGCAATATCTTCCTAGTTGAAATTAGCCATTGACTCTACCAAAAATTCCCTAGCCTAAAATTCCAGGATTATACATTTACCTTTTGTAAATTTATGGTGTCATAACAAAATCCCTCCAATTTTTGCTCTGTGTATCTAAACTCAGCGCACACTTAGAACACTGAGCACAGAGTCTGTTTAGGTCTTCTTTTTGCTCTGTCACCAGCTGTGCCCATAGATAACTCATTCACTCTTTTCAGGCCCAATTTTCCTTCTCTGTACATGAGGGGCATGGACCCAGTGATTTCCATGGTTCCTTTCAGTTAAACCTGGCACTAGGCACTGTTCAAGACTGACTTGAGGCATAAGATAATCTATTTAATGAAAACAACAGGGTTTCTTCCCATTTTCAATGAGGTTTACAGAATGTATGAAATAATACAACTCCTCTAAAGGAGTTAGAATGTGTGTCTGTCATGTCTAGACGCAAACTGAACCAAGGTGATGTGCACTAACACAGGGAATATGAATGCGCTGTTCTTTTTCAAGGTCTCAATTTTAGCTTTAGTTTTTTGTTTTAAGTTAATATCTGTTTGCATTCAGGAGTTTCTCTCTATAAATTATGAACCAAAATACCATATAGAAGTAATGGCATGAAATAAAAAATACACAGATTGTGCACAGTACTTTTTCACCTAACAAACATTTGTAGCCATATAATTTTAAATCGTTCTGTAGCTCACCAACTGCCCGGTGGCTTCAAGAACATCTTAGGGGGAAAAAAATGAATGGACCCTATTTTTTCATGTTTCCCGAATGAGTGGTTCAACGTCATGGAAATGAGGTCAGAATGGTAAACAGACAGCTGTTCTGTATTTCTCCTTCCAGAAGATGAAGGGCAAAGACACCTTCCTTCTGCTAACAGATCCGTCCCAAATGGGTTGTAAACGAGAGTGTGGTGAAGCCCCAGCTGCATCGGGAATGAAGAGAGGCATTTCGGAGCAGCCTTTAGAGATGTCGAACATACATATTTTTGATTCTGTGTTCTCATCTCCTCGCAGTGTCTTCCTTTCACAACATGAAGCCATTGATTGAATGAAATTAGAATAACTTTTGACATAGCTAACCAAAATAGATAGCAAAGGGACTGGTT
Source organism: Xerus rutilus (assembly GCA_028644305.1). Taxonomy (NCBI): domain Eukaryota; kingdom Metazoa; phylum Chordata; class Mammalia; order Rodentia; family Sciuridae; genus Xerus; species Xerus rutilus. The sequence goes on along the minus strand of CM053405.1, from coordinate 89,013,713 downwards.
GCTAAGCGCAGCTCTGCTGGGTTCCCTGGCTGACAGCCTGTATTAGCATGCAGGCCTTTGCAGAAATAAGTGCTTAGTTATTGGTGGTTGGTTGTTTAAAGCTACTATTGCTTCTCAGATAGTGGTGAGTCAATGGCACATGTAATGTTAAGAAGGAATTGCTTAATATCACCAATCATAAGTCTCCATAGCAGGGTATAAGTGTGTTGAGGGCATGACTTGTTCAAACATATATTCAGGCTTTATAAGAAAAAAAATGTATATTCACAAATAATTATTGAGTACCAACTATGTGTTGGGAGTGTGGTAGGTTATATGGATATACTAATTAAATCATAGTTCCTGTTTTCATGGACATCAAACTTGGAGAGAGAGAGAAGATATTAAAAGAAGAACCATGTGTCTTTCTTCTATTCTGTGGAGATTATTTAACCAAGGAAATAATCTCAACATTCTCTCTTTTCATACCCCTTGAGAAGTGATCTCTATTGAGAGTCTGGTTCTTCTGGGTTGGTGATGCAGAGCTGGGGAAAAGGGAAGAGGTTGACAAAACAGGAGAAGCAGGGACTTAGGAGGGGAAAGACAAGAGGCTCTCATTCGGGGAACTCACTCTAGAGCACAAAGAGTTCTGCAAAAAAGGTGAGGGGAGAGGGGCGATGGAGGAGCCATGGGTGGGAATTAAGTGGATGGAAGAGGAAAGGAGATTTCAAGGTGCTTGTCCCTCCCCCAGTTCACATGCTGGACTCTAATATTCAATGCAATAGTGTTAAGAGTTGGAGTTTGTTTTGGAGTTTTGGGAATTAGAAAACAGAGTGAAGGGGCTGCCTTGCCTCATCTTCCATGTGGGAGCAGAGCCACATGGTACTATCTATGAAGTAGAACAAGCCTTATCAGGTGCTGTATCTGCTGCCAACTTGATCTGGGACTTCTCTACCTCCAGAACTGCAAATAATAAGTTTCTGTTGTTTATAAATTACTGAGTCTAAGTAAGTTCTTCTAGTACCTCAAAGGACTTTGTTTATCATTCAGAGTTTTCAGGAAAAATTAATTTAATTGAAAAAGCTAAAATTTTTTTATTATTAAAAATTCAAACAATACCAAAGATGACACAATGAAAAGTAGAATCTGTCTGAGCCAGCTCAATTTTCTCAAGTCATATGACAATCTTGTTCCAGAATAATCATCAATACGAATGTCTTTGCTGGTCATAAACTCATAAATTTTAATATTATGTAAATATTAACATGTATATACAAACATATGATATAGTTGTTACAAAGAATGTATTATGTATTTTAATGTTTTACAATCTTTAAAAGTTAATGTAACAGTATGTTTTCAGGTCAGTAGACATATATCTTTCTCTTTTTTTAAATTAGCCCTATGTAATTTCATTTAATGGAGATACTCTAGTTTATGAAATGATGTCTCTTCTGGTGGATATTTATTGCAATATTACAAAGTATCTTTTTACACATTTCTTTTCATGTTTGTGCACATATTTTATAGAATGGATTCTTAGAATTTGGTTTGTTGAGTCATAAGGAATGTGCTTTAATTTTTTCCGGAGACTTTGCTAAATCATATTTGAAAAATGTGTCATGTTTCTCTACCAAAAATTTTGAGCATGCATGTTTTATATATCCTTATTAACTCCATCTTCAGAGTCAAGTATTACAATATCACTAATGAATTTACCTCTGAATTCTCAAATTCTTTAGTTTTTCTTTTTAATTTTGGATGGGCACAATAACCTTGCAAAGCCAGATTTACTACTTTATAGAAGAGCAGCTTTTATGGGTATGCTCCAAGATATGCTTTGGAAATGGGAGCATTAAAGTGTTTGACTCTCAGAAATGCTTCTAAAGGCAACTCGAATGCTGCCTGGAGAATTACGAGTGGCACATAAGTTGGGTGCACTTCAGCTGTCAGCATTTCTTAGGGCAAAATGTATCTTCAGAGTTATCAACTTCATTCAACAGCCTTCATTAGGGGATTTTTAGTCTCCCCACAGGAGACATTTAGCTAATAAGAAGGTTATCCATGCACATATATGTATCTGTCAAGCGGTGGTAATGAACCATTTGGTCTGTAGATATAACATCAACACAAACCTCCATATTCCCCTTCCTTCAACTGTAATATCTCAGCTCTGTAGAATCTCTTTTGTGATTAATTAGTAAGTGAAGAATTATTTCGTTCTGTAGTACATACTTACAAATTCATTATCTTATTTAACCTTTAGATAGCTATATGAGCTAGGTATTAATATTCCTTAATGTTAAAGGCAGAAACAAATGTCAGAGAGTTTAAATAACAGTCACACAGCTAGATTGCATAAGAGTGATCACATTGTTTAATGAGCAGCAAGTCTTAGATGTTTCAGCAAAGCATGTGTGGTTTCAAATACTATCACAAGTATTTGAAACCATATCCATCTGATACCATATTGTTAACATCTAGGACTTACTTCTCATTATATAGTCAATTTCTGGTGTGTTGCAGGATATCTGATTCCATTTTATAAAATGTTTGCCCACCTTACTTTGATTCCCGCTGATTTGCCCCTTTTCTGATTTCATGGCATGGCTAACACAAGAACCAACCACATTAACCAGTTAGTTACCTTGATCCCTAATCTCATAAAGAAGCAGTGTCCTGTAGCAGTTGAAAGTGTGGAGCGCTGCGCTTGCTTTTTGATCTCATTATTTTCATTTATAAAATTGGTATCACGGTAAACTTTCTTACCTCATGGAACTACTTTGAAATTAAAATTAAATAACATGTTATGACATTTAAACAGTCGCCTGGAACATGGGAAGCATAAATGAAGGGTCAAGCCCTGTGTCGCTATTCCTTTTTACTGTTTCTCCTCTTCTCTCACCTGCAGCCTCTCCCCTCGTGCTCTCTCTGGCTTCTTGATAACTTTATCTTACTGAATTCCTCATCCGGATGTTCCTCTCAGGCAGGATTGTTGTATTTCTGCACTGGCTCTTGACTTCAGCTGCTTATTATGTGGATTGTCATCTGGTTACTATTCTGTCTCCAGTAGATTGGTGATTTGGGTCTACTAACCAATCAAAACCCAGCCCGCTCCAGCATTTCTGTTGGCTCCGCCTGCTTCGTTTCAGTACCTTCCCTAGGCATGCCTGACTTCTCCAGCTACTGCTTCCCCCTCTGGTCACTTATCTTGGGAAAAACTATGCTTTGGTCAATGAAATACTTGGCTCTTATGTACTGTTCCTGATTTTTTTCTTATCAATTCTGGTCATTCAACAAATTTATTCAACAAATATTTCAGAGAACCTACTGTAATAAATGCCTAATTTGAATTGTCAACCTGATTGTATTAAGAGATGCTAAAGATTAAGAGGCTTCTGGTTGTGTCAATAAGGGTATGACTAGGAATGATTGGCATGTGGGATAGCAAACTGGAGTTGAGACCCTCCCTAAGCATGGGCAGCACCCTCCAATAGGTAGGAGGCTTGAATGGAATAAAAGATGGAAGGACAAGAAAGCAGCAGCAGATGCTTGATTTTGTTGCTGGGATCATCTGAGGACATCAGACTCTGGCTCCTTCACTATTCCAAAGCAGATTCTGCCAGTGATTCTCCAGGGAGTTTCCTGAAATTTTGTTCTGAGGTTTTAGCATCTTTAGCTGCTGGTTCCTCCAGCTCTCTATCCTGCAGATGGCCATTGTGGACTATCCAGCTTCTGGTTGTGTAAGCCAATCTAATAAATTCCCCTTTTATAATCATATCTCCTGTCAATTCTGTTCCTTTGGAGAACCCTGACTAATACACCTACTAATACACCTACTAGGTGCTGAGGACATGTCAGTGAGCAAATTAGGCACAGAAGTTACAGCCTAGTAGATAATCATCTGATTATTAGATACTCAAAGTTATGATTGGGATAAACATTGTAAAGATAATTTGCTTGGTGCTATGAGAGTCTACACTACAGGCATATTGGACCTTGTCCAAGAGATCAGGACTGGCTTCCCTGAGGGAATGGTGCCTGAGATGGGGTCAGAGGATGGGTGGGGCTGACTAGGAAAATGGGAGGGAAGAGTGCTATAGGCTGAGAGAGGAGTGTTTTCAGAAATGCTGTGGTGAAAAGAAGCACAGAAAGTGTTATTTACCAAAAGAAGACCAGTGAGGGTTGAGCAGAGACCAAGAGAACACAGGGTGCAAGATGGGGGTGAGGTCAGGTGAGACCACCCTGTGTTTTGTAGGCCAAGTTAAGGATTTTGATCTTTATGCCAAGTTTAACTGGAAGTCATGCGGTGGTGATAGCTATGGCAGGAGGGCAGCAGGAATATGATCAGATTTTCAGATCTCTTCTCCCTGGATAGGACAAAGAATGGGATATGGGTAAACCAGTTAGAGTATGCACAAGATAGGCTATTTGATGGCTTTGACTAGGGTAGCAGTTGTAAAAGTAAGTAAATGAGATGTTAAACATTTTTTCATATATTTTTTAAACATTCATATTTCTTCTTCTGTGAAGTACTTTTTCAGTTCCTTTGCCCATTTATTGATTGGACTATTTGGTTTTGTGTTAAGTTTTTTGAGTTCTTTGTATATCTTGGAGATTAATGCTTTATGAGATGCAGGTGGTAAAGGTTTTCTCCCATTCTGTGGGCTCTCTGCTCACATTCTTGATTGTTTCCTTTCCTGGTGACAAGGTTTTTAGTTTGATACCATCTCATTTATTGATTCTTGATTTTATTTCTTGCACTTGAGGAGTCTTATTGTGAGGAAGTTGGCTCCTAAGCTGACATGGTGGAGGGTTGGGCCTAATTTTTCTTTTAGAAGGATCAAGGTCTTTGGTCTAATGCCTAAGACCTTGATCCACTTTGAGTTTTGTTCAAGGTGAAAGATAGGGGTTTAATTTCATTCTACTACACATAGATTTCTAGTTTTCCCAGGACCATTTGTTAGAGGCTATCTTTTCTCCATTGTATGCTTATGGCACCTTTGTCTAGTATGAGATAACTGTATTTATGTGGATATGTCTCTGTGTCTTCTAGTCTGTTCCATTAGTCTTCATGTCTGTTTTGGTGCCAATACCATGCCATTTTTGTCACTATAGTTCTGATGAATAATTTAAGTTCTGGTATTATGATGCCTCCTTTGTCACTTTTCCTACCAATGATTGCTTTGGCTCTTCTGGGTCTCTTCTTTTTCCAAATGAATTTTATAGCTACTTTTCTAGTTCTGTGAAGAACACCACTGGAATTTTGATGGTAACTGCATTAAATCTGTGTAGCACTTTGGGTGCTCGGAGCCCCAAAAGTGCCCCGGGTGGGGTCTGCTTCTACATGGGGTACCTGGCTCCGGCGCCCACCCAACCACGAAGGGCCCCTAGCAGTTGCTCCCGTGGACACATGGCCCCAGCTGCTAGCCACTGGGGAGCTCAAATTCAGGGTAAGAGTCGCTCCAGAGACCCCAGCAGAGACAGCCCCGCCCAAGGGCGGCCTGGGCCTGCCTCAGTTCCGCTCTAGAGTTCCTGTGGTCAGGTGAGACAGAAGGCCCAAAACCACCCTTAGGGAATGCCAGGGGTGCCCAGTTGAAGGCAGACCAGAGCCTGCTAGCTTCCAGCCCCAGGGGAGCTCACACTCACTGTAAGGGTCACACACAGACTCTCCAGCTTGTGACCCTGACTAAGTGAGACCTGAGCCTGCCTCTAGTTCTGCTCCAAAGTTCCTGTTCACCTGCAGGAGTGCAAGAGAGGGGCAAAACAGCCCTCAGGGGCTGCCTCAGGAGCCCAGCAAAGGCCACTCCCTCTGCCATCTAGAGGTACGTCCACTACCTCTGCCACCAACTTTAGTGACAGTAGTGCCCACCTGGGGACACTGGGAAAACAAAAGTAGCTTCAAGGTGAGACACAGGTAATCTGGAGTGTCAATACAAGATTATAGTATAGAAGCCGCAATACCTCAGATTGGTATTTCAAGAAAGGAAGATACACAATCGACATGAAAAAACAAGGGAAGAAAGTGCCCCAAATAAACCTGAATACCACTGTAACAGAATCCATTGACAGCACAGTTGATGAAATGTCAGAAAGACATTCAGAATGTACATAATTAAAATGATCAGC
>CM053405.1:88993752-89007105 GCA_028644305.1 Xerus rutilus | reverse complement strand
ACAATGGTGGAACTCTGTTCACAGGGGTGTAAGGGGGGAGGGGGCATGGGGACAGTAAAGGTGGTGGAATATGATGGTCATCATAGCCCTAACTTTATGTATGACTGCATATATGTTGTGATTCTATACAACTTACAACTAGAGAATTGATATGTTATCCTCTATCTATGTACAATGAATCAAATTGCACTCTGTTATCGTGTAAGCCTAACTAGAACAAATAAATAAATTAAATATGGAAAAAAAAAGAAAGAGAAGAAATCAAGACAGGAGGAAATAGCTTCATCTTTTAAAACAAGCTTATAAAAATTACTTTCATTCCAGACAGGTTTTAGGATTAAGGAATAAAATGTTGTACAAGGACTAAGGTTATATGGATTGGCTATTTGTTTCCTCACACTTAATGTAATATTTGCTGAATTAATTAATGGACTGAAATCAATGAAAAATACTCCAAGGTTTAGGAGAGCAAAATACTAGTCTGGTATCTAGTCCTAAATGTACTATCAAATTCACTTAAGAATTGGAGCAATTATTTAAGCTCATTCGTTCATTCATTCATTCATTCATTCAAGAAATACAATTTGAGTTCCTCTTGTGTTCCAGAAATTATCCTGAGAGATAGAGATATAAATAGTAGAAAGATAGATGTGGTCCCTAATGCCGAGGTCTACCTGAGAGGCAAACACTTAATAGGCAATAGCAAAGAAGCAAGGCATGTGCTCTGTCAAAGGTGTGGAGAGAGTTCTGATAGCACATCAAGGAGTGTGGAGCCTGGTGCAGTGGTGCATTCATTGCCTGTAATCCCAGTAGTTTAGGAGGCTGAGATGGGAAGGATTGTGTGTTTGAAGCCAGCCTCAGCAACTTAGCGAGGTGCTAAGCAACTCAGTTGAGACTCTGTCTCTAAATAAAATACAAAAAAAGGGCTGAGGATGTGGCTCAGTGGTTAAGTGCCTCTGAATTCAATCCCCAGTACAAAAAAAAAGAGTGCTGAACCACAGCTGAGGGGTAGGCAGAGAGGTTTTATGGAGATGTCAGTGGAGCCACAACCTTGTGATGGGTGGGAGTTAGCAAGGTGAAGGGGAAAGAGAAGAGCCTATCTGGCAGAGGAGGAGAATGTGGGGAGGAGAAAGAAAGCTTGTAGTTATTTGAGGAATAAATGGAATTTGAGATGATCAGTGCAAAAAAAAGTGGGGGACATAGAAGAGAAATAATCAGGGGTGCTGGGAGCGTTCTAGGGACCTTGGGCATTGTTTAGACCATGGTGGAGAATGTAACACGGTGTAGTGCAGCCTTTTGGAATCACTGTTCTGAATTTTTTTTTTGGGGGGGTACTGGGTATTGAACTCAGGGGCACTTGACCACTGAGCCACATCCTCAGCCCTATTTTGTGTTTTATGTAGAGACAGGGTCTCACTGAGTTGCTTAGTGCCTCGCCATTGCTGAGGCTGGCTTTGAACTTGTGATTCTCCTGTCTCAGCCTCCCTAAGTCTGGGATTACAGGCTTGAGCCACCGCGCCTGGCTCTGAATTCTTGACTGAGGAGGATGTGCGGGTTGAGGCTGGAGGAAAAGGCTGGAGGAGAGCAAGAGCTCTGACGCCATCACAGCCATGGAGAAGGAGAGAAGTGGTGAAGTGGTGCCGGGGCAAAGGGCATGAGGAGGGGTAGACATGGAGACCATGGAAGAGCTGAGAGAGGACCCAATAGAACACAAAGCTCAGGACTCTGGTGTGGGCAAACTCTACTGAAATAGGGGATGTGAGCAGGTTGAGGTAGGTTGATGTGGAGGATGAAGAGGGAGGTGAGGAAGTCATTCCTTCATTTATAAAATGAAAACGTTAGACTCACTCCACCACAAAATTCTGTGATTTTCTTGTTTTGTCTCCATGTGGCCCAAGATGGAGCAGTTTAAGAGCTACTGGTACTTTTCTACATATTTTCCTTTCCCCCCTACAAGTTAGGCATCTAACCAGACTATCCTTTAATTAAGCTTAGGAAGCAGGAAACTTTTTTACCCCTCGTATTTAAAAAGAAACAATAGAAAGAAAGGGGAAGCTGACTTAAGCTGGTGAATATGTTAGTTTTCATAAGCATGAAATAACATGAGATTTATTATCCCATGTTTTATAACGTGGGTGATTTTAGACCTTCTGTGGCCAGGCTGACTTTATTGTCCTATAATTCTCAATGCTGTGATTTGCGTTTTCTCTAGGCTTGAGCAACTCTCCCGATTGCTTATGACTTTAGAGTTGCTACCAGGGAGTCGTTATACACAGATGGCTTTCAGGAGAGGAGTCAATTTGGTAGGCATTTCCCTTGATTATGATGTGTTCTCTCTACACTGATTGTTACAAGAGTGAAGATTCTTGCATGTCAAATGGTGGAAATGTTTCCAGGATCTGGAAAAAGGAAGAAACATTGCATTTAGCAGATGATCTCTGTATAACTATACTCTGATGAAAAAGCAGCACGGTTCCTTTAATTTATTCAGATAAATTTTTATAAGCAATGATAAAACCAGACCAACATGAAGCACCAAAGGGAAAAGACTGAGCAGAATTTGCAGCTGTGAGTAGATATTGATTTGAGCATATAATTACATCCACCTTGTTATATGGTCTCATTTTCCTCTCTTGCAACCTTGCAAATAAGTATAAAAATCTTATCTGACATACCTTGTACCCGTTTTTATAAGTTCGTTCAACAGTCTTTCCAGGAGAACACAGGCATGAAAAGAAATATGTTTTTATTTGAAGCTGATTTTATTTCTTTTTTTATGTTAACTTTTAAATCACTCTTTTGCAAGTTTCTTATGGAAAGATAAGAAAATAAAGCCAATGTTTTTTACCTAAATGCATCTTAGTATGAGACAAGGCCTGATATGTCCCAACGACCTTTGAGTACAGAGCTACCGAAGATAAAAAGGACAGGGCTGACCAGCCTGGTTATTTTACGTTCAAATATATATCTAAATCTATAGCAGAAAAATTATGTCACTATCCTTGGGTGGACTTTTTCATAGATTTAGGCAAAAATTCAGGTCATAATGGATGTTTTTACCAGTTTAATTAACCCCAATCAAGCAAGATTTTCTAATCAGCTGTCAAAAGTAGATTTTGCTGCCAAAATTTGAGAACGTAGAGCAATGAAAAATATATTCCTGTTTGAAGAAATCTTCTGGAGGTTTCCAGATGTATTTGTCAAGCAATGAGCATTTACTATGTGTCACACATCATGCTAAGCATTTCCTATGTATGTTATTTATCCCTCACGGAAAGCCCAGGAGTTATTACCTCCTCCAAAAGAAAGGAAATTCAAGTACAGAATGATGAACTTGTTTCAGATGGAAGTTTGGCCTCTTCCATTATTTCCTTTTCCCACCTTCCTGTGTTACTCTTGTCTCCAGCATGAGAATTGTTCCTTCTCATACAAATGAGAATAGGCATATCTTTAAATGTCAGGGAAACGAGCTGAGAAAGAGACTTCCTGAACACCTGCTCATCACAATTGAAGAAGCCCACATTTGAGAGAACCATGGTGGCAGGAAGGAGAGGAAATGCGTCCTCTTCAACCAGAGGTGGAGTCAATTTAGGCATCTGTCTGGAGGAGAGCATTTATTTTGCTTCTGGCCTAAAGTCCGTGGAATACTTACTTAATGCATACCTCTACTTTGCCTCTTTTGACTACTCCTTGGTATGATTCTTTCTCAAGTTCATGTTTCCACACAGCTCTTCTTCCTTTCTCTCTGCCCACGTCTACATCTTGGAACGGGACACTGACACTCTTTCATCACCACGTTGCTACATGCATGTAGGTGCCCCTTCTCCAAATTTTGTTTAAACATGCTCTTGGACATCATATTTACTTACCTGTATTTTAATTTTGGGAACTCTCTCAGATAGGATTACCCTATTTGCTGCATTTGTTAGAGATACTGAGTATTAAAATAATTGTTTTCTGCCTATTTCTTTTTCCAAGTTACCAGTTATAGATGTTTTTTCTTTTGCTCCTACATTACTTCCTCCATATCATGCTAACATAATAATTGCAGAACGCCCTCAAAATTGGAAATATAATGATAACAATAATGTCATATATTTTATTACACAACACACAGATACACGTTGCTGAGGGTAGCCTTGAACTTGTGATCCTTGCTGAGATTACAGGTGTGTGTCATGGCACTTAGCCTACTTTTATATTTCATGAAACACTTTAGAAAAGTGATTTTAGAAATGTGATTCTTCATTTAGATGTTGGGAAATGGAGGCCAAGCAGGATTGACAGACAAGAGATGTTCCGTTCCCAGCTTCTCATCTGTCTCTCACATTGTCTCTCTTCTTGTCACACTCAGTGTAGCTGTCACTTGGGTATTTATCTGAGTGCACTGTCTTGCTCTGCTCTTACATTTAGTTTAAAACCAATTTGATCAGTTGTCCCTCCTTTTCTTGAGTCAATCAAGACATTTTCCCTAACTCAACCCATCATATATAGTTCACACACCAAACCAGAGCTTGTTTACAAATGTGCTTTGCCATGTCAGCCTTATGAACATAAATGGTAGTGTGCCATTCTACCTCACTCTGTCTCTTATTGTCTTGTGTACCTAAGGTGGCAGTTTTTCAACTTCAGAGCACCTGAGATATTCCTAAGGGGTGTGGGGGAACATGTCAATTCTTGAGCTCTGTTCCCAAGAGGTTCTGAGTAGTAAGTGGTGTGAGGCTTGGTACTATGACTGGGTATAGTTTGACCCCCAAAGTTTCATGTGCTGGAAGCTTGGTCCCCAACTTAACACTACTGAGAATTGGTAGGGACGTTAATGTGTGGGGCCTGGTAGGAGGTAACTAGGTCATGAGGGCACTACCTTTGGACGGGATTCATGCCTATTTTGTGGGAATGGGTTGAGTCTTAACAGAAGTGGATTAGTTCTCACGGGAGTGGGTTGTTACAAAAGAACAAGCCTGGCTCCTCTCGTGTCTTGCTTCCTCTTTTGCTGTATGGTCTCTTCTCTCTCCCTCCATCCTTTTTGTATGCACTCCTACTATATGATGCTATTATTGTGAGGTCCTCACCAGTAGTCAATGCTGGCACCATGAGCTTAGACCTTCAGGACTGTGGGTTAAATAAGCTTCTTTTCTTTATAAAGTACCCACATTTAGGTATTTTGTTATAGCAACCAAAATGGACCAAGATACCCAGTCATCTCTTCTGCTTATTTTACAATCATCACAGATACTACTGACTCAGGAGATCTGTGAACCATATTTTGAGAAATACTGTTCTTTTGGGTCTTATTTTCATTTCACAAATGAACAATTTCCCTATCATCTATAAACTTGGTAACTTGATCTTGGGATAAACCTATGTTATTTTTCATTACTTTCTTTCTCTTTCTCTCTCTCTCTCTCTGTTTTGGTGGAAGTTACCTTGAACAAGTTTAAGGAACAGGGGAACCACCTAACATACATAATAAAAATTATTTGTCATTAACACTGGAGCTTATTTTCTTTGTATGCAAATAACCAGCCATCTGGAGAAAGGTTGTTTTTTTGCCTGAGGACTCTATAAACATGGAATAGCCTGCTAGACAATAAAACAACACATTGGATGAGTGGGTTCCAGTCTTGAGTATATTATGAATGCTGCCTGTGTGACAGTGACCAAGGGTCTTGCCTTCTCTGAGCCTATTTAAAATGGTGTTTGTTAAACTCTACCACCAAAATAGAGTGGAGGAATGCGTCCAGGTCCTCAAGGACTTTTGGGCACAGCTGGAAGTAGCCTACTCCTGGATAAAATTTTTTGAAGTATCTACTTTGGAAATCAGGTGATTTTTTTTTTTTTGGCTTCTATTCCATCATACATGCATGTTGACTTCAGTGTAACAGTACTGTTTAAAATTAAACACACCAAGCGAAGCTGAAGCTCCCACAGCTTTGCCTCCTGCTGCCTTACATCCCAGAGGTCTCTGTACTTGAGTTTGAAATAGACTAGAGGATTCTAAAGATTCCTTCTAGTCCTCTGACGTGAGTTTTAAAAAACTCTTTAAGTAAATTTGTCATTTGATGCACTGACCTCTACTGCCACACCAGACTCCTCTGATGTCTAGGGACTGAGAAAGTGTTCCAAAGGAAAAATAGTCACCTAAAAGGTAACGCCTTTTTGATGTAAATGATCTACTGCTAAATTTATTGACCTGATTCATAAAAGATTTCGTGATTCTCTAAACTCTCTTTGAGCTCTGTGTGGGTTCATTGGCCTAAAATTGAACTCGTACTTGCAAATAGTTACCAGAGTTTGGGCTTGCAGAAAAAAAATCCAACCTGACATGAACACTCATGCTGAGATTTAATGCAAGTAAAGTTTGTTGAGGGCACATTGTCACCCTCATTAAATATATTGATCTTTCTGTGTCTCATATCACCTCTACGTGAACTCCTTGGCCACTAATGTTCCCTCCAAACTGGACATTTGTTGACCTCTTTGCTCTCAAAGAGAAAGATGGTTTGACAAAAATTCTAAACAATTTGAATTCTGTTATCTTCCATAATAAGTCGTAACTATGGCTCCAGTGTAGAGCCAGTGAACTTAAAATGAACTGCATTTAATTCTGTGAGGAGCCAGAGATACAAACCAAGATAGAGGAACATGCATCAACTTCCAAAACCAGCTGATCTCTCAGACACTCTCCGAAGGATGACAGTAACTAGCTGGGTTCTTAAGCTAAATCCTTGGTGAGATGCTGAGTCTCCAGAATGCACCCTGTCAAAGCAACTGGTGTATAACATAGTGCCCATTTATTAATTTGTATTTCAGATATATAATTGACATGGAGGCCAGGTATGCATGTCTTTTGATTGGTACCTCATTGTTAGAATATATACAAAAAACAAATATCAGCAGTTTGCTTGATGAGCATGAGATTAGAACACAAAGTTTAATTGGATGATTTGATGGTTTGGGGGGCAATAAATTGACAGAACAATGGATCCGTCTCTGCCATAGGCAGAGAGTGAGTGAGCTGGCTTCATATACTTAAATGATTCCTTGTCATAGTGGTGTAGGGCATGACATATATATATATATGTGCTGCCTAGGATCAAAGTCTCACTCTTCAGCTTTTTCTTTTTCTTTTCTGGTACTGGGAATTAAACCAAGGGGCACTTTACCACTGAGCTATATTCCCAGATCTTTTTGTTTTTAGTTTGAGACAAGGTCTTGCTAAGTTGCTAAGTATCTTGCTAAATTGTTGAGACTGGTTTTAAACTTGCGATCTTCCTGCCTCAGCCACCCCAGTCACTGGGATTACAGTTGTGGGCCACCATGTACAACAGTTCCGTGACTTTTGATACCTTTCCTATTCACCACCCTTTACCTCCTCGTCTATAAACTTTCATTCTACTGTTTTATTCTTTTCATAGACTTTAACGTGGTAGAAAATCCAATTTTCCTTATTTGCTTGTTTTTGGAGTGCATCTCAGTGTCATCTGCTGCAGCCACTCAAATGTCAAATTGGAATTTCAGTGCCCTACCTTTTCTCAGAAACAAAAGTTGACTGAAAGAAAATTCTTGTCTCATAAAAGTACTCAATGACGAACTTAATGAATTGTTTAACCTCTGAGAGATAACTCAAGCCTTACTGTCCCATTTCTTTCTAGATAGGCTCCAAATGTGACAATTACTGTAGTCAAGATATCACAGAGAAAAGATGTTGGAGGGCAAAACCTGCTAAGTTCAACCCAGTGACTGTTTGCAAGACCTCATCAGTCTCCCATTTTCCACAGACACTACACAAAATCACTGGTACTCTAAGATGAAATTTTCCTGGCTACTCTAATTTCCAAGAGAAAGTTTGAGAAAGAAAAAATTTCAGTTCCTCCCCAGTTATTTTAGTGGATCACTTAAATTTGAATAACTTAAATTTGATAAACAAATGAAGAGATCCTGCTGAATATTCAGGAATCAGAGAAGAACCTGCCAGCCAGAAATTGTACCACAGGGATAAAGAGCCATAATTCAATGTCTATAAATGTTGTATTAATTGATTAGCCTCTCTTAGGCCTAGAGAGAACACACTAAGGTCTAGGAGAAAAACAAACAGGTAGTTCAAATAAATGCAAACCCTAGTTGTCCTAATACATTCACCAAACATGTATGGAATATGCACTAAGTGTTGTCACTAGCGTAGGTGCTGGAAATAGTGTGAGCAGAAATTATTTCATCCTCATGGGAGATATAGCCAGTGAGAGAGCCATCAAAAAGATGACGTAAGCAAAAGTAAAATTGCACATGGGATATGGGGTAGGACTATTTGATCTAGAGAGGAAGGTCAAGGAGAGCACTTCTTGAGGAAGTGAGAAAGGAGCTCAGATATGAAGCACGAGTGGAAGCCAATGAATGAAGAACAGGAAGAAACAGCTAACCATTTGTACAAAGCTTTGGCAAGAGGCACGATACTAGTTCTCTGATCAAAAGTAGGTGAGTAGGCAGACATCAGGGATGTTAGCGTTCAATCTGATAGGATTCACACCATCAATATAGGGGTAACCAAATAGTGCAATAACAAAATATGCCATGTGTAACAGAGAAAGAAAGAAAAATAAAGAGAACTTACAATGTGTATTTACTATTTAAAGTGTCAGTTTTTCCTAGAGGAGAGGAAAAATGGTTTACAAACTGTAGCAAGACATCAGTTTTAGCAAAGCAAAACTGTCCAGCATACTGCAGTAAGGCTTACTTTCATTCTTCATGTGATCCTTAGGCATAGTTATCAAGATATTTATTCATCCTCTGGTTTCCAAAGACTTGGGAGACTTATTTCTTCTTCTAGTAACGGAATTGAAAATACTGTGAGGGCAAGGGCCAGTGCGACTGCGTCCATTGCTAAAAGCTCCCATATCTGTTGAGTGCCTGGCACACAGTAGGGGATTGATAAATTGTTGAATCAAAGATCTGAAAAGCATAGGCTCCATTTCCATTTTCCCATTTTAACCCCCACTACTTTTACACTATTTTAATTTTAAGATGAGAGTCTCACGATGTTGCCTAGACTGGCCTCCAACTTCTGGGCTCCAATGGTCCTCCTGCTTCAGGCTCCCAAGTAGCTGGGACTGCAGGTGCACACCACTGTGCCTGGCTCACTTTCATACTCTTAAACTGGAAATAGAAGTGTGGCAAGGAGTTGCCCTCCTTCCCTCCCTGCCACTTAATGCCCACCAGAGGAGTTTATGTCTGTGGGCATATATGGCAGGGTAGTCACACAGGTGTGATTCTGAGAAAGGACTTGAGACAGACTGTAAGTTGGACTCGGCCTATTTGGGGCAGGACAGATGAAGGCAGATTCTGAAACAGTAAAAACTAGTTTCAGAGGTAACCACTGTTATCTACTTTGTGTATATCCATCCAGGACATTACAAAAAAATGCACAAATTTCATTATTTATATGTTGATTTCTAAAAAACAATACACTAATTTTTACTTATGAAGTTCTTCTTATGCATAACATAAAGCTCTATCTCTTCTTTTCCACCTATATACGGTTACATGTGATTTTAAAATTTTGTTTACTTATACATATTGCAATAATATTTTAGGGGCTTTATTTTTAGATAGAAAATTATAAACAGGGAAACAGAAATGGCCCATTATCTAAAACCCAAATTGTCCTTTTTGACAAAAACGTCATTTATGTATGCAGTGAAAAATTCAAAACAATAAAGACAAGAATTCATAAAAACTAAATATCTGCCACCCCTAGTTTCTCTTCCCCAATTGAACTGCCTTTATAGGTTCTTGTGTATATTTGCAGAAATAAAACCATACAATTTTTATATGGCGTATGCACAGCAAAAATTGGGGCAAACTGTGATCAATAGTCTGCACCCTGCTATCTTCCCTTAATAGGTTCTCCTGGGATCACTCTGCAACCCATGAGAAGCAAGAGTGATACCGTGTTTTGGTGTGTGAGCTCTGGTTCTGGGCAGTATAGGTTTAAATCCCAGCTCTCCCTCTTATCATCTTTATGACCTTCAGCAACTTATTTAACCTGTTAGTACCTCAGTGTTTCTACCTTTTGTAATGTTGCTGTGAGGATTAAATAGTAAACAAGTGCACAAAATATATTTACAACAGTGCTTTGCACACAGCAGACTCTGGTCATCTGCTATCATTAGATCGATATGTACTGTTCTATCATTTTATTGTATTTGCTGTTACTAGTTTTATTATTTTGTCCAAATGTAGGCGTCTACATGACTTTTATTTTGCTTTTTAAAAACTTTTTATTGTGGGAAATTTTAAACATAAGAATGGAGAGAATAATTTGAAGTATCATCATATACCTTTCACCCAGCTTCAGAAATTAGCAATACTTTTACAAACTTGTTTCATTTATCTCCTCCATTTTTAATGGAATATTTTAAAGTATATCCCAGGCTTCATTTAATTTTATGTGTAAAGCTTTTCAGTTTAAAAACTGAGATATTTTTAAAAACATAACTTATATTCCATTACTGTTTGATTTTTCAATGTTTTCTAAAATCTGATCCATATTTTAAATTCTCTAGTTATCTCAAAAATGTCTTTTTGCAGTAGATTCGTTCAAATCCAGTTTCAAATATAATTTATACCTTGCATTTGGTTACTTCCTGTCTTTGTTATTTTTTCCTGTCCCAGTTTCCCCTCCCTTGCCCCTTTTTGTACCACCAACTTCCTGGAGAAACAGGGGCTCACTTATATAATGTCACATATTGTGGACCTGGCTGGTTGCTTCCCTGTGGCATCATTGAATGTGTTCCTTTATTTCCCATATTTTCTGTAACTTGGGACATCTAGAGTCTTGAGTACCTGTACTTTGTAGGTGTCACCTTCTCCCTATGGTGAAACCCATCCTTCTAACCATTTCCTGTTGTTTCTTTGGGTGGATGTGCCATGACTGATGAAGTTGTTCCTCTGTGGAAAGGGCCACAAGGAACTGCTGTGAGCAGATAGCTTTGTACACTTGTGTATTACTGAATATAGAAATTCTGTGTCAATGGTGGACTCCGGATATTGTTTATAAGGTCTATCAGTCTGAAGCTTCTTACTTTCCTCTCACTAAATTCCTAATCTTTTTTTCAATTATGGATGATTAAAGAACAATTTAGGTGAACTCAGCTCAATAGACTATGGTAGGACTCAAATTACAGAATTTAAAACTGAGGAGTTTAATTCTAGCAATTGCAAATAGAGAACAAAGAAGTAGCTAGAAGACTTGAGGCTCAGATGCAAGTCAATGTGGTCCAAATGTGCAGTGCAATCAAATAAAAGTCTCTGTAGACACCTAAAGTGGTATTTTAGTTTACTTTTTCCTAATTATAATTTTATATGCTACTTGAATAATTGGAAGTAGAGGAAAATGAAGAAAAAAACCCTACAATTTTATTACTTAAAGGTATCTGCTTTTATTAATATTTTGGTTTATTTAAAAATATTTTGGTTTATTTTTGTAGTGCTTTTATGCAATATTAACATTTTTCATAATTCTATTCATATCTTATAAATGATATTATAATTTTTAACTTAATAACATTTTCTCCCAACTTAAGAACTTTCTACAGATGTAACATTTAACAAATACATAAAATACCATAGAGTAGGTTTTATAATTAACTCATATTACAATTATGAACAATTTATTATTTACTAGATATTCAATATTGTAAACATTTTTCCAAATACAATTGATTCAACAAATATTTATTAATGCTTTAAGTATTGTAGTATATTTGTGCCAGACATAAACTTTTCCTGTGTGTTTGAGTATGTTCTTTATAATCCAAGAAAGGGGAAGAGGAGAAAGAGATAGAGGAGGAAGAAAGGTGGGGCAAGGTAGGGTGGAGTGGGAGTGGGGAGGAGACAAATTCATTTCCAGGTATAGCGATCTTCAGATTTCAGTGTATGAATAAACTGGAGAGCTTATAAATTCAGATTCTTGGGCTCCATTCCTAAATCCTTTGTAATAGGACTACATTCGGTCAACAGCCTTACTTGGTATTTGAACAAATTCCTGGATGTTTCTGACGTGAACTGCTGTGGAACCATTCGCAATGGAACCATCACACAATGGAAAAAGTTGCCAGAATCACTTCTTTCGGTACTGTGAGCTGGCGATGCCCAACTATGTGTGCTGTCTTGAAATGGAGGCAGGTCAAGCACCGGTGAATTCGCTGGAACCAGCTGTGCCTGGCGCTGCTTGCCTTTGCACCCACATGCTGCAAAACACCGCGGAGCTTCTGCAGCGGCGACGGACCTGGTGGCACTTTTGTCTCTTAGGCAGACTCTTCTCCAGCTGTCTTGGGTTTTCTTCTCTCTTTGCCTTTACACTCCTCACAAGACAAGCAAGCATTGGGTAGTTTGGATTCCTGCAGGCAAAGTTGCTACTGGGCTCTCTGGAGGGTTCTTATGCGATTGGTCAAGATGATTTGCGGTGAAGCTGTCAGGTGTGCTGAGTTATGCAGTGAGGCATTCTGCTGATGGAGTATGTGCTTTTGAGCAGGGAATGGCCTTTATAAATCTTTTCTTTAACAAGGGCTTCAAAAATTTGCTTCATTCATTGAGGCTCATAACTGTGTCCTCATATCAATAAACTTTGTGCAGGAAAGATTGGTTGCTTGGAGCGTTCTTCTGTCTTTGGATACAGCTGAGCACAGGGCATTCTACCCATCCAGGCAGAGGAGGCTTCACGTTTCTCCAGGTAACTCTATGAATTATAAGCAAGGAAAAATGAAAGTAGGAGTAATCCAACCTACCATTTTCAGAATTAAAAAGGCTCGTGAATGATGGCAGGTAGGTAACCCACAGCTTGACATCCTCTTCTGGCAGGTGAATACTGGCCAGTGCTGTCCAGAAGAACCTTCAACAACGGTGGAAATGGTCTATGTTCTGCATGTCCAATGCCTGTCTGGCTTACCACATGTGGCCATGGAGAGTTTAGAATGTGTTCGTGTGTTTGCTGTAACTTAGGAATTAAAATTTTAGTTTAATTTAAATTTAAATAACTACATGAGGTTAGTAGCTACTGTGGCTATACCAATAGCTTGTGTACCTTTTCACTTATTCTGTGGAAATTCCTGATAGCTTGAATTAATTAGAGAAAAGGTCACCCAGGTTGAGCATTTTAAGTAAATGTGGTTGTACTTATGGCATTTGTAGCTCCTCTCTTCTCTAGTCAGTTCCCAAAACTTTAAGAGACTCATAACTGCAGTTAGGTAGTTATTCATACTCTGAGTCCAAAAGACAGTTATAAATTTTTTTTATTTTTCTATTTAATCATCTACCAGTCTGTAGTGTTCATACTCTGTTTTGCCTGTTTCTTCC
>CM053405.1:88902013-88993652 GCA_028644305.1 Xerus rutilus | reverse complement strand
TTCATATTAAACATCTTTATATGCACTTTCAATGAACAGTATATATATATATATATATATATTTTTATATATATTTTTATCAACCATCTTTACTATACCCATTCCCCTTTCCTGCCCCCCACCTCCCCCATGTCGCGTCTAGTGTTTCTCTATTTCTCTTATGTTTCCCATTCCCACCTCCCTTATTCATCAGCATCCACAATGGAATATTATTCAGCAATAAGAGAGAATAAAATTATGGCATTTGCAGGCAAATGATGGAACTGGAAAGCATTATGCTAAGTGAAGTAAGCCAATCCCAAAAAACCAAATGCCGAATGGTCTCTCTGATTAATGGATTTTCATGTTCTTTTAACTTCTTGGTTTTATCAATTCTCTACAGTATTTGTGTAATACTGGCATTATTTCATAATTTAAAAAATTAAAGCAAAACTTCAAAATTTTTAATTCTCTTCTCTACAACAAAGCTCTTGTAACTTATTCCTTCTTTTTCATTTGGGCTTCCAGTGAATACACTCAGGAGCTCTCCATGGACCCAAGTCTTCATGAAATATAAAATAAAAGGAACTGGAAAAGAGATACAAAGTATATTAAATTTTCTTTTATTCACCCTTAGAGTCACTTTATTATCTTTTAGGTCTGGAAAAAATAGCTGTGTCCTTATTTTCACATAGGCCTTAAAGCAGATGTTTCATTTTGGCCTCTAAGGGGCCAGGACCAAGTTAATTGCCTTGAACTGCACAGAAGTATCTCCGTCCCTGCAGACTCCAAGAAAGAGGAATACTGTATCTTTTCCTCTGTCCTCTGATCTTTTAAAGAGGCAGAACACAAACCCCAGCTTGCCTCACCCCTGACACACATATGACAATAAACAAGAGTGACTTAGAATATTTTGTGAAATCATGGAGAAATAAAGACCTTTACCCACAGTGCCAGCCCACATCAAGTGAGGTTGAGAGTTCTAGCAGCTGCATTTCAACTCATTGCGCAAAGTCTGTGAAATGATTTACTTCCTGTTGTATACAAATGAGCAAAATCACATACTTAATTTTAGATTCTTCCACACTAATATTATTTCTATTCTAGTTCTAGTGCTCATAATTTAAAATGGAGAAGGCTTATCTGCATTCATTTCTTAGATCATTGCTTTGGCACTTTCAAGATTTTATCCAAGCATGACTTTTATAACCTTCTGGAAATTGCGGTGATAAAGGATGCATCAGCAATTTTCAAACCCATTTCTTTTTGTGGAGCCATCCCTCAGCTTCCCTTAACAGAGCAATGGAGAGATCCATCAGTCTTTTTATTGTCTGGGTATTTAAAGAGCTTTGTTTTGGTCAATGAGACATACACTGTGGAAACAAGGCCAACACAAATGTGTGGTGTTTTTTTTCACTGCACATCTAACTAACCTTGATTAGATGTAAAGCAAGGGGCTGGTCTGCCATTTTATCCCTTAAAATTGGTTTCAGAGGAATTGGTTGTAATGGAAATGTCAAACCCTTTAAATATCAAACCTTTAAATACCATCCAAGCATATGGATGTGAACATAACTTTGCCCATCCTTATATTCTAGTGTGCCACACTGTCAGAACTAGGGGAAGAAAAGAGAGAGAGGGAAACAAACTATTATTCTGGAAGAAATGACTGTGACAACTGGGTGTGATGGATAGTTGAAGCCAAATGGCTCCAATTTTCAGTTAGGTCTTCTTTCCTACGAAACTCACTGACAAAATGGGATCTGCAGAACATTGGCAGCTATGGGGTTCTGCATGTGCCTCATTGTCCTTCTACTCACTTCCTCCCATGCTCCAAAGGGCTTCTTTTGCCTGAAATTAAGCAACTGTGACTATAATTATTTGCAAATGAATTCAGGAAGCTTGCCCTTTAAGGAAAAGAAAAAAAGAAAAAAAATGAAAAAAACACTTCTATGGGGAAAGCAATAAAACCTGTTAAGTGCCTAACATATTACATGTAAAATAAATATTTATGTAATTGAATTTTACTCTTCTAATTACTGTGGACTGGATTAGTCTGGGAAGAAACACATGGAATCAAGTCTTACTGTGTTCTTGACTACCTGTGTGACTCTAAGAATATCACTTAAATTATCTGAGCTATAGTAAAAGAGTGATATAAATATTTACCTTGTGGTATGAGAACATGATCATGAACATTTCTTTGAAAATACAAGATGCAAATAAAAAAGATGGAACTGATGTGTTTCAAAGGACATTTGAATGAAGAGCAAAGTCAAGTTTTAACAAGTTTAAGTAAGATTGAGATCAGTGTATCTAAATGAGATGCACAGGAGGAAAAGGTACATACGTTTATGTTGCAACAAGACCCCTGGAAGTCCTGAGACTATGCAGGGCCTGTAACTCTGTTGAGTGGCAGAGATGAACTTGTTAAATCCTGTCCGGTGAAGAACATTAATGTCAAATTAGTTTCTGGAAACTCTGTCAGACAAATAAGAACTTTGGAGAATATAAAATAATAGTCCCAGTTCGGAAAAACAGCAAAATACAGATGAGATGACATTTCCTATAGGAAAAAAGTCTTTTCAAGTCTGTTCACATAATGAGCTGGCTCCAGTTACAGTCTGGAGGTATTTTATCATCCAACAGAGACTTTTTCTATAGGTAAAATTATAGGGTGTATGATCTTCAATCACTTCTGTGATATGTTGACACATATCACACATTAGTTTTCCTGTCTATCACCATGGAGAGAGAATGAGAGAGATAGAGAGATGGAGAGATAGAGATAGAGATAGAGAGAGAGGAAGACTAAAAGACTAGCATTTAGGGGGCAATTATCACAATAAGCCAGCTATCTTGCATTTATTATCTTGTTTAATTCAGGTATATTTATTGAGTGAATTACCCATCACTTTGCCAATGAAGAGATAGGAACTTTTGTCTAAGAGTTTCTTGGTGAGGCAATAATCAGGGTCAGTGTGCTTGTCTCCATGGCCCATGCACTTTCTAGGACACCAGTATTTCTCCAGACTGCATTCTGCTGATGTGTTCTGCGTAAATAATTTGAGTCAATGGTGCATGTTTTACCTGCTTCTTAGAGATTTGCCATAACTATTAAAAGATAAATGGCTCAATAAAGTCATATAGTTAAAAGGTTCTTAAAATATTTTACACTTAGTTTCTTTTTTTCCTTTTCCTTTTTATAATCATGAAGTACACATTTCTTGTGTTTCTCGAGAAACACATTAACAGTCAAAAAATTCATTTGACACTTGTGCACCATAGGACATCATCTGAGAAAGGCTCACTTCTTCCCATCTCAGGTATAAACTTGGTTAATGTAAAGGTCTTTGACTGATACTGGATGAATCAAAGGACTTAAATAGGGATGGTTTGTTTTCTTTCATAACTGTATGGCTTTCTTCATGACAATTAGCTTTGCCATTTCTTTTTAAAGACTCCTAACTATTAAAAGAGGATTAGATAATTGGAGTTCAGATTTCCATCTAAAGCAGAATTTTCTGGGTCATGAACTCTCAATTGCTTCATGAACATTTCTATGGCTAGTGAACTCATTAACTGACAACTTCCATAAGTCAGTCTGAATGGATTCTTTTTTTTTTTTAAATATTTTTTTAGTTGTAGATGGACACAATATATTTATTTTATTTATTTATTTTTACGTGGTGCTGAGGATCAAACCCAGCGCCTCACGCATGTGAGGCAAGCGCTCTACCGCTGAGCCACAATCCCAGCCCCTGAATGGATTCTTGTACTTCTAAAACATAAAAATGGAAAGAGGAACATTCCTTCAGTCATCCATCTAGATGTTTGCTTTGAGCAGCAATAGATCAGTACTTTCCATTGTACAAATATTTGGAATCCTAAATACAAAATTCCAGAGGGCAAAATTGATTGAATTTTCCACTGCTTTCAACAGTCTGTGTTATTGTTAATATGTATGTAACTTCAGTAAATTTATATCAAAAACAGAGAATGTAGTTTTTAAGAGGGAACACACACACCAGTTCTGCCTCTTTCAACTGGGAAACCTTAGGTAAGTCACTCAATCCCTTCAAATCTTAGGCATTCATATGACTAGTGATTGTATGTTCGTTCCTCTTAGTATTGCATGAGAAATAAATGAGATGCTCTATATAAACATGGAGGAAATTGTCTAACACCCAATAAAGTTTCTATTCCTAGTCTGTCAAAAGAGGGCTACTCTACCTGATATTCCTTCCTGGATTTTAATTTTACAAAGACAAAGAATCAATAATAGCTTCGATATTATCTCTCATACCTTCCCATTTCTTGTGTGAAGTTCTCCATCTGAGTTCAAGATATTTGGCTCAAATGCACAAGAGCTCCTTCTGTCTAAGCCTTTTTCTGTGAGGGCATAGGAACTGGCAGAACCCCCTCTCAGTCCCAGATCAATCCAAATCCCAAGGAACAGAGGACTTGAGAAGTCACTTGTAGAAAAATACAAGTAATGTTAGAAAAGTACCACATTCTGTGTGGTCCTATTCACACAGCTCACATTATGGTGCATGTCACTTGTGTGTTGACACTTCAGCTGGAGTGCTGTTGAAAATGGTGAGGATGGTTATGATGATAATAATTTAAAAATGTATTGAGCTTGTGTACTGTGTGTCAAGACCCATTCTAAGAGCCTTATAGTACAACCATTATGGAAAATAGTATGGAGGTTCTTGGAACAAAAATAGAACTACCATATGATTGAGCAGTCTCACCTCTGTGTATGAATCCAAAGAAAATGAATTGATATGTTGAAGAGATATCTGCACTTCAATGTTCATTGTAATATTATTCACAATAGCCAAGATATCGAAACAACCTAAGTGTCTGTCAACAGGTGAATGGATACAGAAAATAACACACACACACACAATATTATTCAGTCTTGAAAAGAAGAGAATTCTGTCATTTGCAACAATATAGATGAACATGGAGGATATTATGTTTAGTAAAGTAAGCCAGGCTATAAAGACAAACACTGCAGGCTCTCACTTCTATGCAGAATTTTTAGAAAATGAAATCCTGGAAATAATAGAATAGTGGTTATCAGACCCTGGGGGTGATGTGGATTAAAATGTGTAAAGTTTCAATTAGGCAAAACATATTCTGAAGATTTATTGTATAGCATGGGGACTATAGTTAATAATACAGTCTTATATACTTGAAAATTGCTAAGACAGTAGATTTTAAATGTTCCTTATAATAGACAATGATAAAAATATGAAGTGAGATTTATTAATGAGGATCATTTAATCATTCCACGCTATGCATGCTTATCAAAATATCACATTTAACCAGGATGTGGAGGCGCTTGCCTGTAATCCCAGCTATTCAGGAAGATGAGGCAGGAGGATCACAAGTCCAAGGCCAACATGAGCAACTTAGCAAGCTCCATCTCAAAATAAAAAATACAAAAGGACTGGGGTGTAGCTCAGTGATACAACATCCCTTGTTTCAATCCCCACTAGTGAAAAACAATCACATTGTATACTGTAAATATATACAATTGTCATTTGTCAATTACATTGTAATAAAGCTGTGGAAAAAAAAAAAAGAAGAGCCTTACATTTTTACTATTTAGTCCTCCAAACCCTATGAGTAAGTTTTGTTTTGTTTTTTTTGTGCTAGAGATTGAATCAAGGGCCTTGCATATGCTGACTATATGCTGACCACTGAACTATAGCACTGATGAGCATTGTTATTAACATCTCCATTTTACTGAAAAGTGTTATGGTTTGGATATGAAGTGTTCCTTGAAGAGCTCATATGTTAGGAACCTGATATCCAGTGTATCCGTGTTCAGAGGTGAGATGTTGAGGTGAGATTACTAGAGCTGTAACCTCATCAGTGAATTAATCCATTTGATGGATTAACAATTCGAATGGGCTACTGGGTGGTAACAGCAGGCAGGTAGGATGTGGCTGGAGGAAGCAGGTCACCTGGTGCATGTCCTTGGGGATCTTATCTTGTCCCTGGCTCCTCACTCTCTCTCTGCTTCCTGGCTGCCATGAGCTGAGCATCCTTCCTCTGCTGCACTCTTCTACCTCATCTAGAAAAATAGAGTCAGCTGATCATAGACAGAACATCTGAAACCATGAGCCAAAATAAAATTCTCCTCCTCTAAGTTGTTCTTGTCAGATATTTTGGTCATGGTGACAAAAAGCTGATTAACACAAAGAGGAAGAAGCCTGATCACACAGCTAATGAATGATCCAGGTAGGATTAGAATGCTCCTTCTCACTATGCTGTTAACTACTACACTGGGAGTAAACAGGGAGGGTAATTATAATGCTAATCATAACAACAAACATTTATTGAGCACCTACTATGTGCTAGACAGTACTAAATGCTTTGCATATATTTTGGCATCTAATTTCTATAATAGTCCTGTGTAACAGTTTCAATTACTACCACCATTTTACTCAGAAACAAACTAACTTAAAGACACTAAGTAACTTCCTCAAGGCCACATGGCTAGCAAGAGGCAATGTCAGGATTTGAATCCAAGTCCTTTATAGAATAAGCCAATGTTTTATGTATGAAAGATTGTATGGTAGAACCTGGATAGCAGGTGATCGTTAGCAAATTGGGCTAGCGTTCATACTTACTTCTCTACACTGAGACAAAACTTTTGTTGATCCAGTCTCCATTAATTCATTTTCTTCATCAGAGCAAGGACTATTTCCAAAGTCAGCACAGAGGCTGACTTTGCTGAGCCTGCAAATGGCCATGCTGAGCCATGGTCTGCAGGGAACTGAAGCTCTTCATGAGCAGTGAGCTTTTGAGATTCTTCAGTCTTTGCCTTTCTGCTGGCCTAAGCTGAGGAGTGCTTTGCAGTGTGTCATGTTTCTCGTGGAGGATGAGATGATGGCTCCTAGCCAAGCTGCTTCCCAGTCCTTTCTTCACTCGTTAGGGTGAGAGTTCTGAACCGTCACCCTTTGGGCAGTGTCTTACCCACATGTGCCCAGAAAAATGCAGCTTTTGATATTAGCCAGGAGTAAACAACAATTACCTATCACTTGTCAATCCAGTCTCTTGTAGGGGAGAGAAAGTGGTCAAGGCTTTTCAGTCTATGTCAGAAGAGTCAAAGGCCAGAGACCCAATGTAACCTCTCAAATAGGAATCAGAGGTGTCCTAACCAGACTTCCTCAACTTATGCAAGATTAGATGATGTGCACGTGTGCACTGCAGGACGAATCCTGATCTAGGCTGTATTTACAGATGCCACAGAGGTGTGCCGCAAATGACCATCGTTCACATAGTGAGATAGATCTAAGAGCCCTCTCAGGGGCTGAAAAAAATATATGTATTCTCAAATAACAGCAGAATTGAAGCTCAACTCTTCAACATCCTTTGGGCAAGTTTACTTCCAATTGAAACATAAACAGAGTCCAAAAACTTTTAAGACTATTCCAGGACCTGGGGAGAACTTTGATTAATTATTTAAATGTTATTTCAACTAGACCAGGAGCTTCCTAAGGTCAAAGATCATATCTTTCTCACTCTGAGTAATCTCTACCAACTGTGGATGAACACAACAGCTTAGTGCATGCTGTGTAAGTTGAATAGAGTTCTTCACACTGTCAGTTGATTCTGGAAAGGGCATTGGACCTGGAGTCAGCAGTCTTGAGTTGGAGTCATTCACTTGCTGTATGACCTGAGGCAAGCCATTCCTCAGAACCAAAGGAAAAATAGGTATGAAGATATTTGAGAGGGTAAAGTAGTATTATAGTACAAATGACCATTTTAGTAAAGAGGATCACTGTGGTACAGCCCGCCAAGGTATGAGGAGTAAGGAAAAAAGTGGAAATAAATGTTAAACTTGGGGCACTTTCATGATTATCTATGATGTAAAACATAGGCCAATAAATACCAATATTTTAATCAAGGTAGTACTAAGCATGTAGGAATAAAACCTACAAACATGGGAGGGCTTGTGTTCACATATTATTTCCCTCAGAAAGTTCTTTGCTTGAAGTAGACACACAGCTATTCTGTAGCTCGATGCTGTTTTATTTTCTTGATGATTTATATGTGTTTATTGTTGCTACAGTGTCAACCTCCTTTCAACAGGAACGTTGTCTTATTCACACAAGTATCCTAGAGCTTAGGACAATATCTAAGGCATAGTAGGCATTCAATCAATATTCATTACATAAGGGACGTGGGGTAGAACTCATTGATAGAGCTCTTATCTAGCATCCACAGAACACTGGGTGTGCTGGTTATGGTTCAGTCCCACTGAGCTCCACCCAAAGTGGACCATCTCTAGCACACTCACAAAAAAATCATTATAGAAACAGTTTATCTTTGAAGGCAAGGCACAGGATTGTCAAATTCCATATATAATAATAATTCTTAATATGATGTAAATGAAAGTACTTTGCAAACCACTAAATTGTCAAAACTGGTTCATAACTATGGTCCCTTGAAAAATTCTCACCTGACCATTGAACCATTTTATTCAAATGGAGGAAAATAAGAAAGACTGAGTTAGTTGTTTGCTTAGTGTTTCCTCATGTGTTCCCATTTCTTTGGAATTAGAAAAAGACTTTAGAATTAGTTTAAATGCTTCGATAAATTCAGTATGATTGCCTCTGGTTAGTACAGAGTGGTAATTAAGTCTGCAATTATATGTTCAGATTTTCGTGTTTTTCCTGTATGTGTATTTTGACAGTAATTGAACAAGGCAGCATTTGCAATATCCATTCTGAAATTGTTTCACAATATTTCATTATATGCCAGATTAATTTGTTAAACTCACATAGCAAATGAAAACTTCAACATTGATCCAATTAATCCAACTGTGGGACCTTTCTGCTAATATGCCCGAGCAGGGAAAAACTGAAGAAGATGTTAGCAAAGTGTCTAGAAAGATTAGAGTTGAAACCGAGGACGGAGCAGAGCTTGATGGTAAGCTTTGTTTTTCTTCCTTCTGAGCAACTCTTTTTTCTCACTAAATACCATTTGCTTCCTTGAAAATCTGCACAGTGAGGAGATGAATAAACATTGATGAGCTATGTATCTGAATCCTGAAAAGCCTTAGGGAAATTTAATTTTCTCTTCAGGTCTCTCTTGTATGTGCATGAGTAACTGACTGTGTGTGTGTGTGTGTGTGTGTGTGTAGTTTAGAATAAAGTGACATAGTCCAAAACAGAATGACGTTTTGATAGTCTATAAGTCTTTTATTTTTCACGTAGTCCAGCATGCCTTACAAAGAATAAGTGAATTAGAATCCCTTTCACTACCATAAAAACTCAAGACGAGAGGTATGGAGATACTTACTTGACAGAATATAAAATCCCTTCCATAAAGTGCTCTCTCTTATGAACTGATGATAGGGAAAGAAACTTGCCCTTGTTGAATGAGCAGCCTCTTTATAAAGCACTACATTTTTGTCAGCTTCTGTCATTGTAGGTTTATGCATCCATTTATATATTCTGTCATTCAACAAATAGTTACTGAGTATTTATAATGAGCCTAGGACTGTGATGAGTGCTGAGGACATCATGGGGAGCAAAATCAGATCCAGGTTTTATTTCATAGAATTTAAAATTCAGTGCAGAGGCCTCTGTCAATCACATAGTTCTCAAGCTATATAATGAAACTATCTTTGATAAATACTATGAAGTGTTGAGCTTCATGAGAGTGTACAAACGGAACATTTGACCTTGTCAATGAGATCAGAGGCATAGTCTCTGGGGAAGTGATGCTTGCATTGAGGTCAGGATGGAAGGACCAAAGGATGGGCATGTTGAATGAGGTGAGCAGCTGGAGAGTGGGGGAGAGAACAGCATATGCAGAGGCTCTGAAGTGGGAGGAATTGGGGTGGAAGCAGAGAATGGGAATGGGAACAAAGGACAAGGGTGAGCTGGGGAGACTGGAAAGAACTAATACTTGGTGGCCTTTTAAATAAAAAGTTAACATTGTTTTGAGTGCTTTTCATGCACCAGGTAATCTAAATGCTTTATTGTATCAACTAGATTAATTCTTATGAAACCCCATAAGGCATGTACAATTGTAAATTTTATTTTATTGACTGGGAAACTGAGATACAAAGAGGCTAAGAAACTTGCCCAAGGTGAGTGGTAGAGTTCTGGTAGGGTCAGGATCTGAATGCAGTCTTATTCTAGAGTAAAAGTTATTAACACACTAGTTTTGGAAGGAGAGACTATCAACTTGTCAGGTGTCTCTGTCTGGATTTGTATAACAGTGAAGTATAGGGTCAGGAATTTTAGCGACTTTATGAAATTAAACTTTATGAATAGTGTGAAATTGTAAAATTCTGCACACGTAACGTTGTGAAAAGAAAGTCTATTCAGAACGTGCAATACATTGGAAACCACTGATCTAGATCGTTTTTGAAAGTTTTTTTTATTCTGAGATAATCATAGATTCATGTGCAGTTGTAAGAAATAATACATAGAGACCCTGTGCACTCTGAACTGAGGTTCCTCTAAAGGTAACATATGTATAAATTTAGAACAATATCAGAATCAGAAAATTGACATTGATATAATTCACCATCCTTATTCAGATTTTTATGAGTTTTACATATATTCATGTGTGTGTGTGTGTGTTTGTGTGTGAATTTATTCTGTATATATTTTATTATGTATAGATTTCCAATAATTCCTGTCTAAATTATCTTTAAGGAAAAAAAGCTTATATATAATTCTGCATTCTGTCACTTTCATCATATAAAGCTGAGTTTTTCCCCCGCCTCTTTAGGTGCAGATTGAACACAGGGGCACTTTACCACTGAGCCACATTCTCCTTTGTAAAAATTTTGAAACAGACTTTCCCTAAGTTGTTGAGGCCGTCTTTGAACTTGTGATCCTCCTGCCTCGGGATTGATGGAATTACAGGTGTGATCCTCCTGCCAAATTGATGGAATTACAGGTGCGTGCCACAAGGCCCAGCCTGAGTTCTTTTTTTTGTCCTTGGCATTGTTCAGTATTAAGTGGTTTATTTCATATATGAAGAGTGGTTAATGAGAAGAAATCTCACTTGGCTTTTGGCCATTTGTTTCTACATGAAAAGTACACTGAAAAAAAAAAAAAAGGACAGCTGGGCACAGTGGCACAACCTGTAATCCTAGCACTTGGAGAGGCTGAGATGGGAGAATCGCGAGTTCAAAGCCAGCCTCAGCAGCAGCGAGGCGCTAAGCAACTCAGTGAGACCCTGTCTCTACATAAAACACAAAATAGGGTTGGGGATGTGGCTCAGTGGTCGAATGCCCCTGAGTTCAATTCCCAGCACCAAAAAAAAAAAAAAAAAATGGACAAAGGTTTCTTTGAGAAAATCGTATTTTCAAATAAGAGAAGGCATCTTTCCTGACCCCATGAGCTTTATGATCATTGCACCCTGCGTAGCCTCTCAGGCACTGGTTTCTTCGTGAGTCAGTGCAACACTGAGTACTAGCTGTTGTTATTATCCTTGATGTCATAAGCCTGATCTTCCTCCCATGATCCAGGTTTGCCACCCTCTATGGTACATTTCCTACAGAAAAGCCAGAGTAATCTTTATAAAAATAAAATGCAGATATGTAATTTCCTACTTGCCATCCCTCAGTGGCTTCCCTGGATTTCTAAACCAAAGCCATCTCTTGGGCCTGCTGGACCAGACTCTTCATGGCCTGACCCCAGCTTGCTCTCTTCCCTCTCCAGATTCAGGTCCAGAATGCAACTTGCCATCTCTTTCCCCAGGGCCATTGTGTAAACCTTTCAGCCTTTCATGGTGCTCTCTTGACAGCATTACAAAGTAATTAAGAAGCTGGATCCTGGGATCTGGTTGATCCCGGTTTAAATACCATCTCTGTCACTTAGTAAATATGTGACATTGGGTAAGTCATGGCATACAATTTTCCATTTCCATATTGTATCATGGTGACAAAACGGGCTGGGGAACTGACCTATTTGAGTTTGAGCCCAGTTTCTTCTACTAGCTCTTTGTCTGATCTTGGGAAAAGTACTCAACCTTCTAAGTTATGGTCTGCTTTGGAAAATGAATATGACATAATGCATCTGATTATGAATGCTAAATGAGAGGACTTAACCCAATGGCATAGAAGACTGATATAATTAGTATTAATATCAGCATTAGTATTGGTTCTGGCTACTTTGGAAAGAGAAAAATATAATAGGTAATGTGTATCAAATACTTCCTGTGTAACAGAGGCCATCCTAGGTGTTCCTAGTATTGCTAGTTCCCAGCATTATGACATCTAGGCTTCATGGTAACTCCATGAGATGGGTATTATTAATCCTGTTTGTAGAGGAAGAAACTGAGACTCAGAGGTTAAATAACTTATCCCATAGATATCCAGAAGCAGAATTGCTACTTAAGTCCAAAGCCTATCACCCTGAATGGTTGGTTGACTGTGTTATCCCAGGGACATTGAATTTGGCCTGTTTCTAGGGGTAGGAGGACCTAATTTTGTGGGCTTAGGTACATTTCCTTGCACTGAATGAAGTCTTTGGGTCTTCAAATATGTCAGCTTTTGAACATATACTTTAGCAAGTGACAAACTTAAGGAATTATATACTCCAGAGAGAATGGAACCATGCTTTTCCTTTTTGCTTTGCTTCAAGATCTGTTGCTTCTCTGAGTTATTAATGGCTTCTATTCTATCAAATCCCAAGTTATATTCACCCTTTAGCTTAATTAGGGGAAATCTACCCTTATCTAGGGCCTCTTTACCTATTGAGGATCCTCTGTGATCTGGACCTGACCAAGACCTAGCACTCAGGCTAGAGTGGCCAGAGGCCACCTATAGATTCTTGTGGTGGGGCCTGCACTGCATACTAATGAGGAGGGCTGAACACAAGTGGCTGACCTGTGACTCATTCCTGTAAATGCCACTTTGAGACTGTGACTCTGGCCAGTCACTGTTTCACAAGTGGTAGGTGAGGGAGCTCATTGGGGGATAATCCCACCTTGCACAGGCTGCTGTGTTGTGAAGGGTCTATTGTTATAAAAACTTCTGAGAGGTACTGATCTGGGATTTCGAACTGTTTATCAGTAGCTCTTTGACCTCTGGAAAACAAAAAGTCCTTTGAGAAGCAGCACAGAATTTTAAAGACTCTACAGAATAAGAAAGCAATGTGCCAATTCTCTCAGACATATACACCAGACAAATTCTTGTTTGTGACCATGTGCAGGAGGAATCAAGTACAGGATGTTCATTACTGCATTATAATAAAAAGTAGAAATTATTTGTCATATGCTTAAATATAAGGCAGCTTCAAATACACAGTGGTACCCTGTTACAGACTAAATATTTGTGCTCTCCCAAAATTCATATGCTGAATTCCTAACTACCCAGTGTGGCTGTATTTGGAGATAGAGCCTTTATGGAAGTACTTAAGGGTAAATGAGGTCCTAAAGGCAGCTCTAATCTGATGGAGGTTGTTCCCTCTCCTCACCAACACACATGTGAAGAAGAGGTGACCATGTGACGCATAATGGGATGGTGGCCTCCTACTGGCCCAGAGGGCAGCATCAAAATAAAATATACCCTGCCCACACCTTGATCTTGAACTGCCCAGCCTTTACAACTGTGGGAAATATGTTGGAGGTGCTGGGGATCAAATTCAGGGCCTTGCACATGCTGGGCAAATACTCTATTGCTGAGCTGTGGTGTTTTTAAATTTTTTTTATTTTTTATTTTTAGTGCTATCAAAGCTAACCGGTACATCTTCTTCCTAATTTAAAAAAAAGTGAAAAGATTAAAAAGAATTTTGGGGCCAAATTGGACATATAAACATTTAAGGGTATAAAAGAGTCAACTATTTAGTTAAAATGATAAACACTATTTAAATTCACATACTACATAAAATAATAACTTAGAAGTGTTATGCTTTTCTCCCAATTGCATATTTCAGAAAGTGATTTGAAAAAATTCTTCTGTGACGTTTTTGATATCAGGTTTCTTGTCCACAAGGAACCACTTTGAGTAATATAAATAGTACCGCAGGGAATCTTATCCTCAGGAGTTTTTGAATCATTATATGATATTTTCCCTGGAAATTTTAACTTTACTACAGGGATCCATACACCTCAACATTAAGACAGTTGGTTCATTCATTTTTCTTGTAGTTATGTGCTTGCTGTCCACAATACAACCAATTATTATATTGCTTCAAAGTGATCTTTAAAGAGCTTATGGATAATGGTATATAACACTTTCAATTATGATATCCTACCTAGATAATGACCTGGTCTGTGTTAACTTTCTTACCTTCTCTATTTTCTTCCTCTCTTCCTCCTCCTCCTTCTGAAGCTAACATTGCTGAATGTAGTTATTTCTAGTTTTTGCTAGTTATTTTTGAATAATATGTCTTTCTCAACAATGTTGTGTTGTTTGAAATAAAGTAATTGAAAGATTGCACCATAATATTGAAGACTGAAAATTCTCACATGTACTTCTTTCTCTGAGTGATCACTTTTGGGGAAGTGTTGCATTATGTTCTGGAATACATGCCATCATTTTGGAAAAGAAAAATATTAATTAAGAGTGTTCGTGTGATAGATTACTACACCTACGTTAAAAGGAACACACACTTTGTCATTCTTTTTCTCTACCAGTCTTTCGTGTGTGTGTGTGTGTGTGTGTGTGTGTGTGTATGTGTGTACATGCATGCATATGTCCCTCTGTGGATGGATTTCAAATACATAGTGAGAATTGGAAACACATTATAGAATGATACATGCAGTATGGTGACATTTACTCACATGAATGCTTCTGACATACCATAATATGGTTGTTGTTTGGTACATATATTCATGTAAAATGTAAAAGGAGCTGGATAGATACAGTTAAAAGACATGATCTTGAGGGACAGGGAAGACTGAGGAACTGAGAATTCAAACAAAGAAATCTTACATACATTTGTAATAATTTATTTCCTCTATCTAAAGATACTTTAAGCAAATATGGTAACATGTTAACACATTTTACTTCTTGGTAGTGTGCATATAGCTTATTCTCTAAGTTTTTAAAAGATAGTTTTAGTTGTAATGACTTTATTTTATTTATTTTTTTAATATGGTGCTGAGGGTTGAACCCAGTGCCTCACACATGCTAGGCAAGCACTCTACCACTGAGCTACAACCCTAGCTTCTATGTTTTTTAAATGTCTTAACACATATGAATGAACAACTAAAATAAAAGTGGCATGGCAATTTTATTTCTCTGATCAAGAAACAGGTTGTACTGTAATGGGAATAAATTGAATGAGACTAAAATTTTCTCCAGCAGGGCACCTTCATATGGTCAAATGCAAATTGAAATGACTGCTTTTTGTCTAGATTATAAATTAAAGCTGTGTTTGCCTCCAACTGGGTTTCAGAGAAAGACAGAAGATCACTAAAGATGTTGGTAATGGAGAAGTCAAGACGTTTCCTTTGACTTTTGAACCAAGAAGATACTTGGCAGTGACTAGTCTCTGTTGTACATGAACCTGGCTTTGCACAAGATATTTCTCACCATGACCAAACCCCTGATCAAACTAAGATAGGGATTATGGATCAGGATTGGCAAACTAGTGGCCCTTGGGTATGCCCATCTGTTTATATAAGTAACTTTAAAAGTGACTCATTTAAAAATGGGGATATTTTACAATTTCATTGATCCCCCCGTGTTTTACATGGCAGGAATCTACAGCTGCTGACTGGAGTCTGCTTCCTCGGGTGGGGTATGAATTCCCAGCTTGCTGCAGAGTTCCCTTCACCACTAGCTTCACTTATTTACTATCCCCTGTAGGAATCTGAGCATGCTGCCCTCATGTAGAGTAACCATGAGACAAGCACTAGCTAAGACTTTGCAATAGACTGTGCCAATCTTTGCTGTCAAAGCATTATACATAAAAGTTCGTTTTAGCTCCCCACTGTGCCTAATTATAAATAAATGGTTGGAACATTTCAACATGTCACAAATGAATGACTAGAATCTCAGCAGCCAGCAATTCTTCTTTCTCTCTGGCCTGGGATTAACTGACATTCCTCATCTTTAATTTCTGTGAATTAAACACTGCCCTTACCCACAAAGGCTTTATAATTATTAACTCTCTGTCAGCTTAGAATCTATATACACATTAACTAATTATGCCCTATGGGGGATATCCAGGGAGACTCTTTTGCCTAATTGTCAAATGGGACCACTCTTGATGCGAACTGTGCTCATTTATACATTTCAGAAAAGAAATGAACACAGACAGGATGTGGTTAAGATTAATAGAAAATGTGTGTGTGTGTTACTGGGGATTGAATCCAGGGCCTTGTGCATGCTGGGCATGTGCTTTATCACTGAGCAACATGCCCAGCCTGAAAGTTTACTTTTATTCATTCACTCAACTTATATTGGGTACTACATTCCAGGCATTGTGCTAGTTTCTCAGAATGAAATGATAATATAAAACAGATAATCTTTATCTTCTCGAGATTTAATTTCTAGTAGGAGGAATATATTACAGTGTATTTATATAGTTAATTAATTAATTATGATTGCATTATATTGTGGGAGCCAGAAGGCTAAAGGAATTATGCCTATAAGAATTAACCTAGTGTGAGAAGTCTGGGAAGTTTCCTGAGATAGGGAAGTGAAGAGTGAACGAGAGGCTGGCTGTGTGAAGAAAGAAGGGGAAGAACATTTAGGAGGTGAGGACTGCAGGTGAGCTGCAGTTGAGGACCCTAATGAAGGCTGGGTCCTTCACATGTAGCACATGTGGGAAGAGGACAGAGGAACAAGAGGGGGATTGAAGGGGACACAGAGGAGGCCTTTGCGGGTGCAAGGATTCAAACCTGTCATCTTACCTTTTTGATGTAGATATTTTTATTTGTAGGAAGAAGTTTTCCTGATTTTTTTCTTGCTTTTATCATCAGTTCAGAAGACACAGGAGTAGCTGCTTTTGAAATCACACTGGACACCTCAGAGAAGACACCTCTAATGTCTTTCTGCAGGGTAGACTGTGCTAAAAATGCACCCTTGAGGTTCCTGGCCTGTATGCCAGGACAATAAAAAAGAATGGAAAAATATAATAAAATAATATAGCTTTGATCTGGGGATTTTTTTTCTTTTGCAATATTTTCTATCCCTAAAATTAAAAACAAAAAGTCCACTTAAATACAGTTGTGCATCACTTAATCACAGGGACGCATTCTGAAAATACATCTTTAGGTGATTTCATCATTGTGCAAATACCATGAACCTAGTTAGTAGAGCCTAGTACCCTGGAGACTGTATGGCACACACTATCAGATTCGTGATCCTTCATTGACCCAAATATTGTTAAGTGTTTTCTGACTGAATGGCTTTGTGAAGGTGAGATATTCCAGGTTCTTGCTTCATGTTCAAACTGATTAGAATCCTTGCTGCTTGCTTGCTGTTGAGTACCAAGTTATCTCTAAATGAGAGCAGTTCAGTATTTAAATTACAAAGAGTGTAACTGTAATTTGGAAATTTAATATATATCTTAATGAGTTTTACAATAATTTCATTTGAGACATTACAATTGTAATTTTAGACTAATTTTTAGGGCAGAGGCTAGCTTAGCACCTCTCATTTTATTTAATTTTAAAAATACAAAATAAATCAATCTTGAAATGGTTCAGTACTTTCAATTAGTTTTAATTGCTGGTCTCCATGTCATTGCATAAGTCTATGAATTCAAACATGCAGATGAGCTTTTTGGTAAGTCCTTACGAATCATACATGGCCTACATTAGATTGATGCTCAAAAAGAGCTTTTCCTTAATTGGGACAGTGAATCTCTGAAATTAATATGGCTAATAAAGCTTCACTGGAAGCAGCTATGTGGCTTTTATAGGCGAAGCAAGCTAATATTTTTCCAGTGGATGATCAAAAAAGTCCAAGAAAATGACCACGGGAGGAAAACCAAGTGGTAGCATGTGGGGTTTGTGGCTGTTTATACCAACCTCAAAAATTTAGAAATGTGGCTTAAATATCTCTGGATTTCCTCCTATAAATTCATTCTTGGTAAATCGTCTATACTTTTCACCTACGTTAGTTCTTGGGAAAACAGTGTGTCTGACGTAGCAATTCCTTTTTCATGTCCTAACACTAGCGTCGACACATTTAAGATGCCGTGTGAGTGGTGATTAAATTCATTGGTAACAAGAACATTTCCTAAGATGCCAACATTCAGGAGACTCGTAAATTAGAAACCGAGTCAGGCTCCTGGTTCTTAGGATGACTTTAAGCACAACTTTAGTCAATAGTAATACTTGTCTCTTCCAACCCCCACCAGAGGATTCTCTGTGCTGGGTTGGTTTGGAGCAGCCATTGTGGAAAGCTGTCATGGCCAATTACAGGTGCAATGCCAGAGCCATGGGGGAGCTATGGGGTCCTCAGAAATGGAAGATCAAGGCTAGAAAGGCTAAATACTTATTTTCCAGTTTTCTTTGCAGGTAAGGTGTGACCATTTTTCTTACTTTTGTCAACTGAGATGTCATCTTCAGAAGATCTTGGGAGATATTGTTTTCCAAATAGAAAGGGCAGAGATGCTGGCATTGTTCCTTGATATATTTTAGCCACCTTGAATACAGACTTCATGCCCAGAGCTGAAGAAGTCGTTCTGTAACCATGAGGGAATTCCCAGAGATGCTGGCCTGATACTGTTAAATCTCCAAATCATGACACAGCTGCCATCTCCCATCATTTGTTATATGAGAAGTATAATCCCTACTTGTGGAAGCCACTGTCAGATTTCCTATTCCCTACAGACATTTTTCTAACTGATCCATTAGCTTTGTGATCTTGAACAGGTGTTTAAGGAGTCTTTCTATTCTTTGGTTTTCCTATCTGTAAAATGAGGATAACTTTATGATGTTTGAACTGATGATAGCATGAGGGTTAATAAAATTAATGTCTGACAATAAATATACAAGGGTTGTAGTGTTTTCATTAGAACATTTGAACTCTTTGGCCTTTTTAGGTCCAAGCCAGATTGGTGCATGTGCATTTCATGAAGATAACATCACAAATAGCAGATGGGAAATAACTCCCTGCGTTCCCATGAAGACAAGCACATGTGTGCCTGCTGTCAGTGATGACCACTCCTGAACTGGCTTTCGAGACAGCAGTTAGAGACTGAATTCAATGCCCTTCTGAATCAAGAGGCCACAGGACTGTGCCCACCTTTGAGTTTCTAGCTCCTGGTGGCATTGCTTGTCCCTATCCTGCACCACATGTCCCAACTAGCTTACTCTGCCTTTCCTCCAGGTTCCTGTGTACCATCTGGCCTCTTGACTGATCTGGTATATCCCATGTGGAACTACTGAGTTCTAAAAGTGGGTACCCGAAGGCTGAGTGTGAGGGAATAGTTCTTAGAATCAGCTGTGCTGACTCAGAGAGGAGAATTTACAAAGGACAGCTGCCACCTCAGGCTAACAATAAGACAACAGGACACCGGAAGTATCTTAGTTCCATTTGTGAGGCATTCAGCATATACAGAAAAGTATGTATGGGAAGTAAAGAAATAGAAAAAAGAAATTCATGATATTGGCTTGCAGGAGACTATCGGTTTATCAGCTGTTCCAGGAGATAGCTGGTATCATCTTTGATTTGCTTCCAGGCTTCTGAAATTATTTTTAGCTGAGGGTGACAGAGAGTCTTTCTTCCTCACTTTGACATCAAATGCTATGCTGGAACGTGATCAGGCTTGTGGTCAGTGCCAAAAATTGCATCAGCAGAGTTTCTGAATAAGATCCAGACCAAAAGACATCCTCTTTTGAGGCATCTTGCTGGAGGCCACTGGGAAGAACCCTGTGATTTGGAGGATGAGAAAAAGCTGAGACCTGTTGTATGCTATCTAGTCCTATCACAAGCAATGTCAAAGGGGAAGAAAAATTTCCACTTGTTATGGTTTAGATGTGGTGTCCCCCAAAAGCTCATGTGTGAGACAATGCGAGGTTTGGAGGAGAAATGATTGGGTGATAGCCTTAACCTAGTTAATGAGCTAATTGCCGATGGGCTTAACTGAGTTGTAACTAGGGGCAGGTGGGGTGTGGCTGGAGGAAGTGGTTCATTTGGGGCGTGGCTTTGCTGTATATATTTTGTATCTGGAATGTGGAGTCTCTCTTGCTCTGCTTTCTGATCATCAAGTGAGCTGCTTGCCTCTGCCACACACTCCACCATGATGTCCCGCCTCACCTCGAGCCCCGAAGAATGGAGGCTGCTGTCCATGGATCGAGACCTCTGAAACTGTGAGCCCCCAAATAAATTGTTTCACCTCTATAATTGTTTTGATCAGGTCTTTTAGATGCAGCAGCAAAAAAAGATGACTTAAAACACCACTTAATGTTTCATATTCTAAGGAGTCTGGAGGAAAGTAGGGTGAAGGAAAGGAAGAAGAGGGAGATACATGACAGGTCAAGTTCATGCAGTTATTTGGATGGACATATCAACAGCATTCTTTTTAAAGGAGTTTCTTCATTGAGTTTTGTGTGTGAGCCAGTCATTATAGCTATTTTATGAAGAACATTTATTCCATTCAGTCCTCAAAATAGCCCTGCAGGTAGGGTGAATATTCCCATTGGGAAAATGATGTTTAGGGAAACTCTAACTTGTGCTCAGGTTAAAATAGCTCCGTGGTGCTTGCTACACGGTGTGATGTCATTACATTTGATTGAATGCTCTTGTGCTCTGAACTTCCTAGATGTGATCTCAACCACTCTGAGGGTGGGTAGTCTCATCTCCAACGTATTCATTAGGAAACTAAGATTCCGAGAGGTTAAGTGACTCATTAAGTAACTCAGCGCAAGGTAGCCTTGTCCTAGCCTTCATTTCCTCAACAAGAGCAGGAAGAAACTAGCATCTCCTTTATGGTGTTTTGAGGAATAAAAGGAAAGAAAATTAAGAAAAGAAAGAGTTGGGTTTTTATGCTGAGAGCAAAGCCACTTGGGAAATGATCCAGGTGATGATGACTGCGCATTTTGCAAATG
This sequence comes from Xerus rutilus, assembly GCA_028644305.1. NCBI lineage: Eukaryota > Metazoa > Chordata > Mammalia > Rodentia > Sciuridae > Xerus > Xerus rutilus. The sequence continues at coordinate 88,972,667 of CM053405.1, read as the reverse complement.
GCTATTACTCACCTTTCTGACAGAGCTCCTTTCTCCTCGAGAGCAGAGGGGAAGAGAGAGCTGCCCCTGCCTGAGCCTTGGCCCTGGGCAGCCTAGATAATGGATGTTCAGACATGTGAACTTTTCTGCTTTGTGCAGGCTAGTCTGAGTGACCCTGCAGCTCTACAAAGCCACTTAGGATGCCATGGCAAAAGTAAAAGCATCTTGTCATAGTGCAGCTGAGAGCATGAGCTGGGGAAATCAGGCCAATGCAGTTGCTTTCCTGGCTCTACCACATATAAACTGTGGGATAAGCATTTAATCTGTAAGATAAATATGATCAATCTGTTGTGAGGTTTGTAGGAGAAAGTGTATGTAGCACACTTAGCGTAATGACTGGCTCAGAATACATTTTCAACACGCAGCCGTTGTCATTTCTGTTGTTGTTAATTCATATCACAGATACTCAGAGCCAATTTTCCTAAAATATGCTCTTAATTTTTCCAGCGCAGGGTGGAAGTGTCTACTCCATCTCTTGCACGGACTCTTATAGCTACAACAACTCAATTTGTATGTTGGACAGAGCAACCTTCATTTCATACCTTCTCCATGGATGGCAGCTCTGAATTTGAACTCTCCATCGTGGAGAGACAGATCTGTATTCAAAAAGGACCCAAAGAACATCCTTGATTCCCTCCTGTGAGATGACATCAGATGACCTTGCCCTAAAATCTTGCTGACTGTGCCAGGCAAGTCACATTCTGCCCACTCTCCTAGTCCCACACCTCAAACCGGGGACTTTGTGTCTGATCCTTTTGTCCTTTGCTTGCACCATTGAGGGTGAACTCCTAAAACGCTGATGTCATTGCTTTTGTTTTAGGAAAAACTTGTGTCCTGGCTCTGATATGAGAGCAAATGATCCAGGATTGTGAGCAAAAGCTAGCTTTTATTTTTAATATCAGCCAATCTATACAAGTATTACATTTAAAACAATTAGTAGGGAACAGTTGGACAGTAGATTTTTATTCCTCCCTCCTTCTAAGTGTACCTGGTAGTGGTACCCTTTGCCTTAAGACTGATGTATGAGACAAGTTCTCTAAAGACAGTAGGGATTTGGCTATCTAGGTCTTCTCAGAGATAATCTTTGAATAATTTTATTTTTTTGGTGCATTATAATTATAAATAATAGTGGAATTCATTGTCACATATTTGCACATGCATACAATATAATTTGGTCAATTTCATGCTCTAGTACCTCTCCTTTCTTTTCCTTAATCCCATCCCTCTTCCCTTTCCTCAACTCTACTGGTCTCCTTCCTATTTTCATGAGTTTCTCCTACTTTTTTTCCTCTCTAGCTTCTACATATAAAACATATGACTCTTGACTTTCTGAGGTTGGCTTATTTTGCTTTACAGAATACTCTCAAGTTCTACCTTCCTGAAAATGACATAATGTCATTCTTCTTTATGGCTGAATAAAACTCAGTTATGTACATATACCACATTTTATGTATTCATCTGTTGATAGATACTTAGGCTGGTTCCATAATTTGGCTATTGTGAACTGTGCTGCTATAAACATGGGTATGCATGTATCACTATAGTATGCTGACTCTAACTCTTTTGTTTAAATGCCAAGACGTGGTATAGCTGGGTCATATGGTGGTTCCATACTCCTAGTCTTTTGAGGAAACTTCATGATTTAGTTAACTTTATGGTCTATTTTAATATTCTTTTTCCTGTTTAATTAATTAGATACTTAACAATAAAATCAAAACCCACTTGTGCTTTGCAAATTTAACCACCATCCCATGAATGGAAAAATAAAAGTTTCACCTTTTTGCTTTGATTCACGTGTGCTTAGAAACCTTCCCTAGTCTCTTGTCGCTTTGGCTTTCTTACCTCCATTAACCATTCTCAGTAGTTTCTTTGTGCAATCTTCCAAAATTTTTCTAAGGATATATACATTTGTGCATTTTTGTTTATTTTTATTTCAAACAATGCTGAGAAAAATTATATTATGCCTACCTATTTGTATTGATATTTATTTGTATAAGAGTAACTGTAGATCAGAGCCTTAGAAGTGGAATTTCTCAGCCAATGTAAATATGCATTTTAAAGTAGGAGGGAAATGTTAAATTACTCTAGGGAAAGACTGTAGACTCATATTCCCAGTAAATTAGAGTGACTATTTTCTTATACCATTGCCACAAAAGCATTATTAAACTAGCAAATTTTGGTAATCCTTATAATAATGGGAAGACTGATTACAGAGAAGGCCAATACTAATGGGAGATGAGGAAGCCTCTGGAGTGAGTTCTTGCTCTTTGCCTTAATTTACTCTTCTTCCAAAATGGGACACTCAAGTTCTTTTTATCTACTTTATGGAAAAATTAATCCATTGATGCATTGATATAGGAATCAGACTATTAAAAAATGATGGGATAGGATTCTCTAAAAATCAAAACAAGGACTCAGTCTGACTCCATATTTCTAAAATAAAATTCTGTTAGATGCTAAAGGAAGGAGGTGACCATAACATTTAGAATTAATTTGGAGGCAGTTTCTCAGGCTCGATGAAATGTTTGGGGTAATGAAAGCCAGTTTACAAAAAAAGACCATTGAGATTCCATTAGCACAGACAGTCCTAGTCAGAACAATTAGAGAAGAAAGAAATAAAGAGTGTTCAAACTGGAAAGAAGGAAATCATATTGTCACTGTTTGCAGAGGACATGATACATAGAAAAACTTAAAGACTCCACCAGGACAAGTGTTGGAATTGATAAATTAATTCAGCAAAGTTGCAGAACACAAGATCAACATACAAAATCAGTAACATTTCTAAATATTTAGCAATAAACGAGCTGGAAAAGAAATCAAGGAAACAATCAAGTAAGGCCTTTTAGGTCATGTGAAGACTTTTTAGAAAACATTTTTATTGTGGTAAGAACATTTAACATGGGATCTAATCTCTTTAACAAATTTTCAAGTGCACAACACAGTGTTGCTGACTCTAGGTAGGTGGTGTTGTGCCCCATGTCTTGAGAACCGCTAGCAGCTCCTGATTTCCTCCTCCTCTCAACCCCCAGCAATCACCATTCCACTTCCTGTTTCTGTGAGTGTGCTATTTGAGAAAGCTCACATTTTAAGTGGTATTGTATCACATTTGTCCTTCTATCACCGGCTTATTTCACTAAATATTTTCTTAAGTTCATCTATGTTGTCACACATTGCAGGATTTTCTTCTTTTTCAGGCTAAATAATATCCCATTGTGATGTGTAAACATACCACATTTACTTCACTCATTTTTCCATCAAGAGACATTTATGTTGTTTTCCTACCCTGGGTGTTTTTTTTTTTTGTGTGTGTGAATAATGCTGCAATGAGCATGGGAATGAAGAGATCCCTTCAAGATCCCTATTTCAGTTATTTTGGATAAATACCCAGAAATGGGATCACATAGCAGTTATTACATTTTATTCCAAGTGTGAGGATTTCAAGCAGGAGCATCATATGATTTAATTCACATTTTGAAAAGATCAATTCAAGCACTATGTTGAGGACAGAATGTAAGCTGTCAAGAACAAAACGAAGGGAGATCAGATTAGAAGGTATTATGGGGATGTGGCTCAGTGGTAAATGGTTGAGTGGCCCTGGATTCAATCCCTGGTATCAAAACAACAACAACAACAACAAAAACAATAACACCAACAAAACAACAACAACAAAAAACCAGAGAGAGAGAGAGAACATGAATCATGTACAGGTATTTAAATTTGTACTGCTGAGAGTGTCCAGTAAAGTGGGAGAGTGAGAGCTGAAGTCAATTCAGACTTGCTTTACTGTACTTTGTGTGATGACTAGCTTCCCAGAAGCAGTGCCTTTTTCTAATTGGTACAGAGGTGTCATATAGACTAGTGGGGGCCTTGGCATTGATGATGACTTGTACTTGGGTGGTAGTAAGTTTCGTTCTCTCTCTTTGGTTATTTGATGAGTTGCAGTGATCAGAAGGGAAAGCTACTGCAGAAGAGGAAATGTATAGGATTAAGTAGACAATATAAGTAGAGCTAGTGTGTTTTCAAAATTATATGCTTAATGAAGAATGACATTATGGCACTTGCTGCTGAATGGATGGAACTGGAGACTATCATGCTAAGTGAAATAAGCTAGTCCTCCAAAGTCAAAGGTCGAATATTTTCTCTGATATGCAGAAGTTAATTCAAAATAAGGGGCAGGGGGGCGGAGGTGGTGGCTCAGTGGTAGAGCGCTTGCCTCGCACGTGTGAAGCACTGGGTTCGATTCTCAGCACCACATATAAATACATACAATAAAATAAAAATGAAGGGATATTTAAAAAAAATAAGGGGCAGGGAGATAGAGAAAAAGAGAAAAAATAAAGGAGAGGGATTTTCATCAAAATGGAGGAAAGACCAGTAGAGTAGACAAAGGGGATTGAGGAGGAGGAAGAAAAATGGATAAATGGAAAAACAGTGGAAAGATTCTGACAGAACTTTTGTATGTACATGTATGGATGTGGCATGGTGGGTTTTGGCATCTGGTGTATCCATAGGATGCTAATTTTAAAAAAATGTAATCTGTGAATGGATTGAAGAGGGATCTCTGGAGTAGAGAGGGTGAGCAGGGGGTTGGGGGAGTGCTGGGGAACCTGTTGTGTTCCATGCTTTTGGGATTATGTTGGGGTGCATCCTGGTTTTGTATATAACTAAAAAGAATATTTTAAAGAAGTCATATGCTTAGAAACATCTGTTTGTTACTTTATTGAATGAAAACATCACATTAGTAGACTTTGGAGAACATGGAATTCTTGCTTAGATAAATAAAAACTATCAAAGAGGCTGCAGAATAGTTACATTCCTGTAGGAACAAGAACATATTGGGGTTCAACCTGATTAGAGGACAACAAGCAGAATCAGATGAGGAGGGTTTCAGCTGCTTATTAGAAAGATGTACTATGTTGGTGTGTTCAGGTCTGTCTTCCCTATGGCAATTGTCTCAGGCAGACAAGAAATTCCAGAGAAGACAACATTTTACCCTGAAAAATAAAATGCTCCTAGAAAATGTTCTCTGCTCTATTTGGATTATTAGCTTATGTTTTTTTTAAGCATTTACTATGGGCCAGTTACTGTACTAATACCTTTTATATACATTATCTACTTATCTTCATATTAACTTCTGGAATATAAATATTGATACCTCTATTTTATAGATGAAAAATTTGAGGTTTGGTCATATCAAGTTGATTGAGCCCAAGGGCACAGCCAGGCTTTGTCCAGAGAACCTGCAATGTTGCCACGGTAACACATTGCTCAGAATTCCTGGTTGTTCACTTTCTGAGTGGCATCCTAGCCTGACAGTTCAAAGCATCCTTTCTGAGGTCAGCCCTGCCTGGATTTTAATTCTGACTCCTCCACGTGGGCAAACTGGGCAGGACTCTCTAAGCCTCATTTTCTTCATTTAAAAATGAGAATAACAGTTTACCATAGAGCTTGATCCAATGTAAATGGCAGGGGATTTTTCTTACTTTTCACGATGTGCTATGAGGATCTCAGCTACTTCTTTAGAAACATCAAATGGCTTTGCAAAGAATTTGAATTTAAGGTAAAGACTAAACTTATGGCATGCCACCCAAAGTAGCACGAATGCTTCATGATCAAATGAATTTAGAAAACTCCTGCAGAATTGCAATGCAAACCAACATATTAAAAACCACAAAGCCCTCCTGCAAAGAAACATTGTTTAGTTCATTTTTTTTTCTAAATTGATTTGAACATGGAGACAGTTAATATGGTGGGTCAGTGCACAAGACCAGAAAACTCCTGGGTTCAAACCTTGGCCCACTGTATTTTTACCTTAGTTAAGTCTCTTAACCTCTTTAGGGCTTAGTTTCTTGTCCGTACAGTGGCAATATTAAAAATGATTTATTCATAGGGTGATTTGGGGATGAAATTCATGGAAAATGACTAGTATCTACTAGAACTCAAATTGATGGGTGTTCATTATTACCACAACTATTAAAAGCCTGAACATTGGCATTACTATCTATATATTTTTCTGTGGTCCAAGTGTTTATTTCTCTACTTTATCATTGTTTTGATAGCATATACCCTTTTGTTATATGTGGTTTTAAATTGTGGAATTAAGTGGATGAGGTAGGGATATATAGGAATCAGAGAGAGACCTCACAGTTATTCAGAGGATTAAGTAGGCCATAAACTGAAAAGTGCCGCACCAATGAAATAGCTCTTACTCCTGCCATCAGGGCTTTCAAATACCAGGTGATGGGGGAGGGAATTGATTTCTGTGATCACCTTCTGGAAAGGGTCCTACTGTCACTGACCACCTCCCAGCTTTGAGTATCCCTCAAGACTTTGCCCCCAGTGACTCCTCTTCCGGCTTCTCTGCTGCTTCTAAAATCTCTTGCCAGAGGCAAGGAAAGTAAAGTTTATTTTTGAGAAGGGAGTACTCAGTGGGTCATATCTGCTTTTCTGTTAGTGAAAGATCCAGATGTGTATTGGGATCTTAGTAGTTAGCCTCAGAGAGCTCTCATTTATCAGAAGGTCTTATTAATGATATCTACCCAGATATGCTAGAAATAAAACTTCTGGGGATCAAAAGCTAGATAATCATTAATTTGTTTCCCTACATAACTACTGAAGAGCACAGCCATGACTCCTGGAGGCCTGCTGATTATAATTAATTAATTAACTAATTGATGTGCTCATTAATTCATTATACATATATTGAGTGGTTATGTGCCTGGTACCAGGCTAAGCTGTGCAAGGGCAAAAGAGATGCTTGAGACATGATCTCTGCCCTTGAAAAAAATCTCAAATTCTATTGGGAAGAAAATGCACATGCACAGGTAATTTTAATTCAAGGTAATTTTCCAAATAAGAAATGTACATGTGGCAAGATGTAATTTACTAACCTGGCAGTGATAGCAACACCTCCCCTTGCATATGGATTCCTGATATCTCTAGCCTAATTTCCCTCCTCCTGTCCCCTGGAGAGCTGGCTTCTTCCAAATAGTTTCTAGGTGTGTGTGTATGTGTGTGAGAGAGTGAGAAAGAGTAGAGACACACAGAGATAAACAGATACAGAATCAGCAAATGGACAGAGAAGGACAAAAGAAAGACTTGTTGAAAAAGTTTAATTCTTATTTACCTAATAAAGATGAGAGAGAGAAAAGAGAGTAATACAGAATTGGGGTAAAGCAGGAGATGCTTGGTGATGGAGGGGGCTGTTTAATAGTCGAGGGCTCCATTGAATGTATGGTGTAAGAGAACCTCTTTCCTGTTGGGGCTGTAGTTTTGAAATATGCACCACTCTGGGACTGAACTACATGGGTCATGGCCTTCCAAGGGCCTTGGACTTGAAGACCTGTGAGAAGTCAGCAGAGGCAGCCACTTCAACAGCTATAGCTAAGGAAAATGTCATGGAGGTGATACTCTTCAATGGGACACTAAAGAATGGACAGATTTTGATATAGTACAAGAGTTAGGAGAGATACTGTGTTCTGGGCAGGGGGCACCTTTCAAATACAGCAGCAGAGTGGATGATGCCTTCAGGACATACAGTTGCAAGTAGTCAGAGTTTTATAGAGCAGTAATGAAATAAGACCAGTAAGGCTGGTGAAGGTCAGAATTCAGCAAAGTTGCCCCTAAAACAGCATTGATTTTTTTTGTCATTGTCTTTCATCCTTCCATTGAATTGATGGTGAGGTGGCCTGAGCTATTTCTTTGATGTTTTTATGGTTGTGAGAAAGGTACACACAGATCAAGGGGAATTCCCTTTCCCTCCACTGTGTATGGACCCATCAGAAGGATAATTCTAGGGACCCACCTTGCACTGCAGATTCAAGGCAACCAATCATCCCTCCTCTTGCCTTCATAAAATCATCAGAGGCACATGATCTATCAGAGGCCCTGAACCCGGAGTATGGTAACTCAAGTGGATGATCCCAGGGCAAGAGGACTCTTAGAGATGACTTATTGAGCAGCAGTGGTGGAATTAGCCTCACTTCATAGCTGTTCTAGCTACGAGGTGGTTCTCACCCTTCTGGGACATTCAAATTTAACACAGTCTCTGCTCCTTGTGATGCCTAGTGCTTCAGTCACTCTTCCATTTCTCTTTATACTCTGAGAATTGCCCAACAAACCGTTTATCTTTTTTGGTAGCAGGGATTGAACTCAGGGGCACTCGACCCCTGAGCCACATCCCCAGCCCTATTTTGTGTTTTATGTAGAGACAAGGTCTCACTGAGTTGCTTAGCGCCTCGCCGTTGCTGAGGCTGGCTTTGAACTCTCAATTCTCCTGTCTCAGCCTCCCTAAGTGCTGGGATTACAGGTGTGTGCCACAGCATCCGGATTCCTGTTCATCTTTAATGAAACAAAATCTGTTACTCAAAACCCAAAACCTTAACTGACCCTGAGACCAAAGGTTCTCCTCTGTCATTCTGTGAGCAGAGAAACTTCAGCACAAAGGCACAGTTCCAAAGGGCTTGCAGGGCTTGGCATATTGACCAGGTCCCAGAGAGTACGATCTTTGGCAACTGCTTTTTCACCTTGCTGCATCACTCCTTTGAAAACAAAGGCAGGATAATTGTCATGCTTTTCCAAATATCACGATGGGAAGCAATGGGAGGTTAAGGGACTAGCCCAACACACCACAGTCCATTCTTCTTAATCCAAGATCAAATCCAAGTGTCTGGTTTACAGGCACGTGTGTGTACAAAGTTCAGCCTCTGGAGTTTCACATTTGTTTGTGGAGTAAAAACACAAAGCTTTTGATTGTCTGTCTTTAAAGGAATTAGTTTCCTTCATTCTGAAGACCATGGCGGGGGTCAGGCTGCAGCCTTTCTCTGATGCTCTTTTGTGGTGGGGTTGGGAGTTCACACGCATTCCCTGTAGGAACTCTGTTTTTTCTCATAACCCAGAAGATACCTCACAATCCCTCACATCTGTCATTAATTCTCTGTCACTAGGCAGAACAACCACAGCTTCCCTCAGGCTCTGCAAACTTCAGGACACAGGAGGGAAAAAACCTAATGAAACTCTTTCTTTTGACTGCTTCAACGAAGGTGCCTGACCCTGACTCCCAGCCCCACCCTACCCATCCTGATCAAAGTGCTACTAGTTCTCTTTGGAGCACATTCAGAATTTCTTTCTCTTCTTTAAACTAATATTTATCTATCTTTATTTCCTAGTGTGGAAGGAAATAATATTCATTGTCAAAATATTATAAACTTCAGAAAAACATGTCAAAGAAAATGATGAGTAACATTATACCTTCAAAATAACGTTGGTGATGTTCTTCTAGTCTTTTTGTTTCCATACACAAGGATGTATAAATGCATCATTTATACAAATGAAAGAGTTTCATTAGCTTTTTTCCCTCCTGTGTCCTGAAGTTTGCAGGGCCTGAGGGAAGCTGTGGTTGTTCTGCCCAGTGACAGAAGAATTAATGACAGATGTGAGGGATTGTGAGGTACCTTCTGGGTTATGAGAAAAAACAGAGTTCCTACAGGGAGTGCGTGTGAACTCCCAACCCCACCACAAAAGAGTATCAGAGAAAGGCTGCAGCCTGCTCCCCCGCCATGTTCTTCAGAATGAAGCAGACTAATTCCTTTAAAGACAGACAATCAAAAGCTTTGTGCTTTTAATCCACAATATATCATAATTTTACTCATTAATGTATCATAATTTTCAATGACTATGTAATATTTTAATCATGTGGATACACCAAAATTCAGTTAACATATACTATATCGTTTAGCATTTACATTTTCTTACAGTGTTAATAATGTTGCTCTTCCTCAGTTATTAAATAAATTCTTGGCGAAATTTCTGGGTCCTTGAGAAGATAGACCTTCCTGGTTCAGACCCTTGATCTTCTTTTAAATTGCTTTGTAGTTTAACAGGAACCTCAGAGGGAGATGGGTGACCTGAGGATGTTCTCTCTGGAGAACTATTATGAAGAATTGCTAAACATCATGGCTTTACAGAGTTACTAGTTGTAAGGAGCATATGCCATAGATGTGCTGGGACATTCTTGGACTCATTAAGTTGCTGGCCATAAGGAACAGCAGCCATTGGCATGCTTAATCATATCTGCTTGCAATCTATAAGGAGCTGTAAGGGGCACTAGCCATAGGCATGCTTAGCAATGACTAGTTACAATCGATAGGGAGCACAGCTCCATGGACATCTGCAAAGAACATGCCCAGTTGCAATTAGATCATCTCACTGTATATAACCAATGAACATTGACTTTCACTGGGTATAACCAATTACCAATGTACACTACCAACTTGGAACTGTATTTAAACTGCCTGTCCTGTCACAGTGAGGGTTTTTGCTCCAAAGATATCAGTGAGACTGACTGCCTTGCTATCTGTCCCTAGATCAACTCCACCATTCCTTGATATCCATCCATCAGCTGGAGAGAACCACTGGACAAAGACAATGTCTCCTCTTCAGCTAAGAAAAGTCACATGGCATTGGAGGTATTTTGGGAGGTATTTTGGGGCTTGTTGCCCTAGGATAGTGTGACTTGCTTATAGTGTTTAATTAGTGTGCATTGAATGCTAGTTGGGGTGCTCCAGCATGTCCAACACTTTTTCCATTAATTGTTTGATGATTGATGTGATCACATATACGCTTGTATTTAAAGACAATCCATCTCTGAGGAATTATTAATAGTGCTGTTTGCAACACTAGTAATCCCAATGAAGAAAGCTTTAAGCTTTAATTTAACCTAACAATGGACTGAAAATCTTAGTGAAAGACAAATATAGCCAACAGGGTCACAGAATCCAGGGTTAAGGCCCAAACTTTTAGAAGTAAGGGATTGTTGTGGATGTTTTGTGATAAGGTTGTAAAAATCCTTAATTCTTTGACAGTAATAACCCTCTTGATCAATGCCCAGCTGTCCAAAATATCCATCCAGATGTGCACTCTAGCATTTGGCTCACTTGCTAGGGTTCTTCCCATTAACTGCACAGTCTCTGCATGTAAATCAACCTCAGGTTATTTCAGCCATCTGTTGTGCTAATGGCCCTTGGGATTAGGTACCTGGAAATCCTGCACATTATTTGGGAGAACACAGGTAACTTCATGGCCACATGGAACAGCAGCCATTGGCAATTTAGATCTGTCTACCAGCTAGTATGTGGACATTACTACTTACCTTAAACCTCAGAAATGATAATGCACAAAAGTTGTTTCTGGAAAATTCTCTGATCTTATTGATCATTGCTCTCCCTATAACATCTGTCTTACTATACAGATTTCCTCAAAGTTTCAAATGCAAGAAATTTATTGGAAGGTGCAAGGGAAGTACATAATTAAGGCAGAAATGATACAAGAAAGGGAAGATGATCAATGAAGTATGTAATTAGTCCAGATGACCAGAATTTTTCCCTTGAAAAACTTGAAATCTGATGAAAACACAAGTCTTAGAATTATCTGACTCTGAAAACAGACACTAAGATAGCAAGAGCCACGTAGGAGATTTATGAGGACCAACACCAACAGGAGGATCAAGGGACAATGAGCAGTAGCAGGAAAAATTTTGAGATCGTGAGGCAGATCTGGCACATTGGAGGGAAGAGAAAGGGAGGGCAGAGGATCCTCAGACCTCTGCACTGTTCTAAGGGGATCACAGCCAGGCTGATGGAGAGTACTCAGGCAAGTACAGCCCATTGGGGCAGTATGGCATCTTGATCATGCTCAGTCACTGGCTAGGGGCCATCCAGGCAAGGATTGGCTTTGGCTGGGAACATACTTCTAACTTGCTGGCCACACCCTTCCAGCTTCTTTTTCTTCCAGATCTCAAAGTTTTAGAGTTCTCAGGCCATTTCTTCCTTTTTGCTCCTATATACTCTTTCTCTAAGTTTCCTAGTAGTGTTATGGCTTTAAATAATCAACTCATGGCTTGCAAGTTTCTATCTCTGGTCTAGACCTGGCCTCTGAGCTCTCCAGCACATTTCCAGCTGTCTATTTGGATGTCTATTAGGCACTCCAAACTTAGCCAGTCCAAAATAGAGCTAAAAACATGACAAATTGGCATACAGTCCTTTGTGTTCTTGAATTATTATTATTTTTCCTACATGAGTGTAAGCTCTTTTAAAGGCATAAAGACAGGGATTTTTGTCTTTTGTCATTTATGCCTGAATGCTTGCCCAAGAATAGCACCTAGTAGAACAGTCCTTAGCCCTTGGGGATAGACAGGCTTGTGAGATTGACTGTGGAGTTTGGATGAGGGCTACGAAGCAACTTAGTGTTACCTAAGGGGCACACAGTTACCTAAGAGGCACACAGTAACTGAATAACCATCTTGCTCTCATGAGCTAAGTTCATAGGCACACACAGTTTCTATTCAATGAGGAAGAGAGAAGAGTGAGTGCAAAAATCCAGGGCAATAAAGAGTTTAGAGCTTTGAAGAGAATATACACTCTCTTCAGAGATGATAAGCTGGTTAAGTCTTATGAGCACAATTAAATGCTCGCAGCATTGGCGCACAGGGTGAAAAGCTTTATGTAAATCATTGTGTATAAGCTTCGCTGCAGCCACAGGAAAGAGGTACTAGCATTATCTCTGCTTTCTATCTGAGGAAACTAGGCCTATAAGAATTTCTAAGAGAAACTTTTGAGATGTAGAAAGAAATTCAGGGGACTAGTCTGAAACATTTTTAAATTCCAAAAGTGAGGGTGACTGTATTCATAATGGAATTGTTTCCCTCAGGGGAACCAAAAAAGAGTCTGTATTTATGTTATTTAATGCCAAAATGAAACCAAATAAAAGATGTCAGTCTTGGAGCAATTTCATGTTGGGGAGATTTTGGATGGACTAACTCTGGAATTTAGTGCCCTTTAGCCTAAATAATCGTACCCAGAATAGATCTAGCAGATTCTGCTGCTGCTCCTCTCCTATTACTCTGTATCCTGCCACCATTCTCATGCATATCAGCCTGATTTTCAATGTCCAGGCTGCCAGAAAAGGGACAAGAGTGCCTGAGGATGGTGATGCTGACTGACTGTTCTCAGAGCTCAGGGAGGCCAAGGCAGGCTGAGGAGTGAGAAGCTGGATTTACCAACATAGTTTGGGTGAAGTGATAGAGATAAAAATTTGATTGAAGCATGTGGCTAGATATTTGGGTCTGAGCAGTGATCTTCCATTTTCTCAATTCTTTATTGTGATAATGAACTTTCAGATTTACTCATCTGTGATTTAAATATTTCGCCAAAGAAATTAATTTGAATTTTCTCAAGATACAATAATCATCTTTTCTTCTCATGATACATAACATATCTATTTGTAGCCAATATTTTTAATTAGAATATATTTAGGAATACATTTTTAAATATTTTGTTCTTTCTCTTTTATTTATTTTTGCTACTTACAAAATCCTTTCTGTAATGTCTTCTAGAGTACTCAAGTACTTGATGAGTAATTTCCTTATTTCTCGGGTATGACCTGTCAGTTGTCATTAAATTATTCATGTAGTCTTGTCAGGATTTGTATTCACATGATGGCTTTACATTTAAGCCACCATTAACTGATTATGACATAAATGCTCATTTTTGAAGCTAAAGTTGAAATTTGTCACTTCTGTATTATTTACAGTTAGAAAACTGTTCAACACTTGGAAAATAGTCCAAAGAAGTCTTTTTTAACCACAGCATGTACTTTGTGTTTATTTTCACACTCTTTCAATATGCACAGGTATTTGAAATATTGACTAAGGTTTTATTTACTTATTTTAAAATAGAGCATACTTTTAAAACATAACAGTACAGTTTAGAAGGGCATAGTCTTTAGATTAGGACCACATGACTTGCAGTCATCTGCTACTGTTAGGGCTCTGCTAGTTACTAGACATCTCTACGTCCCATTTTCTTTTTCTGTAAAATAAGAGACTCTGAGCTTTGTGAAGAATAAAGGAGATATGCTTGTAAAATGTTAAGCACAGTATGTGAAACTAAGTAAATGTTCAGGAATTTATTATCACTGTGAACAAGCAACTTACCAAGTTTTAAAAGAGTTTAAAAAATGTTATGACATACTACCTAGCCTGAAGGAGTTTATGCTCCAGTGAAATAATCTGACACATACTTGAATACAAGAGAATTTATAAGCACTGTTTAGAAATATAAAAGCCAGAATCTATGGGACTCTAAAGAGGCAAGGATGTTCGGCAGGGCTTCAAGGTGAATGTGATATTCTTGAGGGAGATCATAATGTGTGATGAGGAAGAAAAACTGGAGAAGGGAGAGGAGGAAAAGGAAAGATGGGTTTTGGAGGCAGAGAGGGCAGAGGAGCTACAGGAGCAGGAATGGAGAGCACTTGCACAGAGCTGGCTGTGGTGAATGAGAGGTGGTGAGAGTTGGAGGGTGGATTGAAGGCAGAACTAGGGAGACCCTGAGAGCTATTAAAAGCCATGCTGCAGTGTTTAAATTTACTTTGAGCAGTGGTGGAAACACAGTTTTAGGCTAGGGAATCATGTGATCAGGACATTGACACAGTAGATCAGAGGTGGTGTGTGTGTGTGTGTGTGTGTGTGTGTGTGTGTGTGTGTCTGTAAGCCAGAAGAAAAACCAAGTGGACACTTGAAGAGTTAAAGAAAGGACAGAAACCAAGAATGTTTTAGAGGTGAACCGGAAGGATCCGGTGATCACCCTGACGTGGGCAGAGAAGGACAGGCAAGTGTTAAAGCTGGAATCAGGGTCTCACAATACAGGAGACACAAGAGAAGGTCTGAAAACAAGTTGGTAGGAGCACATAGACTAGGGGCTGAAAAATCTCATGCTTATACCCTACCAGGCAGGTAAAGGGAATGAATGAAGGAGGCTGAACTGTGGCTATGATAGAGAGGGTGGGGACTGTGGAAGCTTCCCTGTTTGCTAAAGGGAACAGTTTGACTCAGATTCAGTCAGAGTTGTACCAGGTATTTCTTTGTTATTTTGAGGAGAAACTAACCTTCAAAATTTAAAGTAATTTATCCTGATTTATTATCTTTAGATTTAATTGGTTTTAAACACTGTATAGGTTAAAGAAAACAAGGTAAGAATTGAAAACTTATGATGCATTTGTAATTTTTCCTGATTGCTTGATAATCTCAGTTATATATTTGCTTAAATGACTGTTTCCATTTAGCATTTACGTTATTTTTAAAATTGCTCTAGGATGACCATAATGCATAATTGACTGATTTCTACTACTACGTATTCCAATAAAATGGCTCGCTTGTGCCCTTTTCCTTAATAGTTCCTTCTGCAAGGTATTATAGTAGTTTTGAGAGATCTTGAGAAGTGATCATTACAAAAAATATGAACTCCGAAGAAAATGGATGGTTTTCTAGGCTGGGGGTCGTTGTGTGCACACGTGTTTGTGTGTTCAGTTTCAGATTCAAGGGGGAAGTATGGACTATTGCATTTTTTTTAATATTTTTTTTTTAGTTATAGATGGACACAATGTCTTTATTTTATTGCTTTGTATGTGGTGCTGAGGATCGAACCCAGGGCCTCACGCATGCGAAGCAAGCGTTCTACCACTGAGCTACAATCCCAGCCCCGGACTATTGCATTTTTAAATAGGCTCAACTATTGAAACTTGAAATGTAAAAGTACAAAGGAGACACCTATTTTTTGTTTTGATAACAGCAAGATAATAACACAAAAGAATAAGATCTGGATTAAAGCCATGTAAATAGATCTTAATAAGCTGATTTGTCAACCCAATCATGGATAATTCTATATCTTCTGTATGGAGGTTTAACAACAGATCAGTTGCTTTATTTTAATCAATACCTGTAAAGAAATACTGAGAAAAAAATGGCAGAAGATAGCATGCAGATATCATTTGCAAACAAACTGCCTTGTCAATACAACCATTTACACAGAGTTTACACAAAATGGATCCTTTATAGCAAGCTTTGATGCTACTAAAATAATGGACAAATAGTTTTTAATGGAAAAATAATTATTAATGTTTTAGAAAAATAAAGGTATGTATTTCCTTACTGAGAGAATGTTAATGGCAGACAGCAGAGTCTGAGGCTTAATTCTAAAGATGAAATGGATCAATTAATGTTCCTCCCAATTATTTCATCTTTCCGATATGCTATTCTTATAGCTGGTTGCCTGGTAACTCGGTGACTATCTGGGACGATCATGGCATATCAACACTGAGGACACAGGTGATTTTGCATGTGATCCCTGCTCTCTTTTAGGCTGAGTAGGCGATAATGGGAAATTCTCAGATCCAAGAAAGGGCTTTGTTGGTACAAGGAAATATTTTTGGTCATAAGATGACAAGTCTACCTCATACTGGCTATGGCTCTTGGGAAAGTTATTTGACTTTAAACAGTCTCAGTTACCTTGACTGTAAAATGGAAATAACCTTACTACACATCTTTCAAAGAAGTCATGGATCTTACATGAGATCATGTATGTGAGACATACATGGAACAAATGTAAATACAATTATCTTTAATATCAACATCACTATTATTACAATCACTAAAATAGAGTTTTCAGCTGTTGGAGGTTCCTTGGAAACACTGGAATTATCATCAGAAGTTGAGCCAAACTAATGACAATGATTTTGGAATCATTTGAAATTGTTCAGCTAAAATTAAGACAGAAAAGATCCGACCAATAAAGCCAAAAGTAATTATTGGAAGGCTCTCCATGATGTGCCTATTCAATGGGTTGCTGGTGAACCAGGTGTGGGACTGGCAGGAACAAGAACTGTCTAGCGAATGAGGCCATCACCCATGTGTCCTCCATCAGCACAGCTGACTGCTGGGCTCCATTTGCTTCTGACTCTTTGTCTCATAATTTTCAAGATTCAAATTCCAAACAAGAAAGCATGGCTAACAGGCCTCCTTTGGATCTGATGCTATCCATTTCAACAATCTTATTTACCAAAAGGAAATTGAGATCATATTAGAAATAGTAAATGGGTAAAAGTGTAGGAAAATCATTTCCCCAACCCCAATAAATAAAAATGAAAACATTCTTTTTTTTTTTTTTTGGTACCAGGGATTGAACTCAGGGGTACATGAACCTGATTATATAGAATTTTATGAGCTACTACTATCTAATATTTACTCATATGCCGAGACTTATGCTAAATTCATCAAGCAGATTGCACAATAAGCATAAACATATGATATATAATACCAAATGCCAGCTAATGAGTAAATTATGAATTTCTTGCATTAGGATCTTTTTTTCCCTTTTATTTTTATGAATGATATAGCTTTCATTTTCTATAATCTCAAAATAAGTATTTAGTATGACAATTGAATTAACCCAAGAATCCTCAGGTTTTGACAAATCTGACTCTAACTGAATTAAAAAGAAAAGTTAAATTTACTAGTTCATACCAGTGGCAAAACCACTGAAGTGGTCTATGGACTCCATGGAGTTGCTATAAGAAATATTTCTTTGAAGACTCCAGCCTGGACTCACCACTGCCAGATAAAGCTCTCTCTCCACTTGACACTCCCTTATTGTGTCTGATAATCTTATATCTTATCTACTTCAGACAGACCTTCTCCATATGGTGGCAAGGAAGCCATTAGCATCTTCAAACTTCTAGTCTTCAGACCCCATCTCCAAATCATCAGAAAGAATATGGATGGTGGGAATTTTTAAAATTCCATTTCTTTTATCGTCTTAAACCTTATGCCTTTCCTCCCTCCATCACCAAAAGGTTAGGGAGGATAGTAATATGGAATGGAAAATGCTTAACGTTGGAAGGAGAGAAGGAGTTTTCTCTCCCAAGGGCCAGGAAGAGATATGAAAGGAGGGCAGAGGATTTACTGCCCTAAATAGTGGACCTTTCTTTCTCTGACTCATCATGTAAAGACAACTGTCCTGGTAGAGCTCTTCCAACCACACTTTTCTCAAATAATTTACTTCTACCCATTGGAAAATTGACATCATGCACTGAATTTTTTGAAAGTGTTTATTAGTGCCTTACAGTTATGCATAATACTGGGATTCATAACACATACATAGAATATAATTTGTGCCATTTTAGTCCTCAGTACTTCCTCTTTCCCTTCTTTCTTCCCTCCCCATACCCCTTCCTTTATCCCATTAGTCTTCCTTCTATTTATTTATTGTTTTTATAAATTGGTGCTTTTTATATATACATATGTATGTGGAATTTGCTCTCCTATATTCATATATGTACATAGAATAATTTGGTCAATTTAATTCCACAGTTTCTACATTTGGCCATTCCTCTTTCCTCCCCAACACCTTTGTTGAAATAAAACACTCTCACATCTGTCTTAAAGTCGTTCTCATGGATACAGAATCTATGATATCTGAAAAGTACCAACCCTAGGGAGTGCTGTCCCCAGGATTAGATAGTTCCCAACCTACAGAACTGGATGAAGGCTTCACAAGCCCTCAGACCATAGCAGGGGTCTTGTACACTGTGTGTGGGAGCCACAGCATGAATATGAATGCCAATGAAATGCGAGTCCTGAACACAACTGGTGGAAACTGCTACCATGAATGGAGTGGGCAGAAGTGCATTTCTACAAATGCATACAAGTTTTGTTTTGCCTTTTTCCATTTCCTTGAGTTCACGGAACGTTCACTGACAGCACACGCACCTCATACTGTACATGTGCCTGACTGGATGTTTCTCAAGAGCCATCCTGTGAAAAATGTGAGATGCAGGTGTGGTTCTTGTGTGAAGGGTGGGGCATGTGGTGGCCAGAGTTTTAATTAGCTAAAGAGTTTGAAAGCATCAGACTCATTGCCTGAATTTGTTTTACACTGAGAAATGTTTCTGAGGTATGGCTTCATTTATTCATTAATTCAAGAAATTTTGAATATAAATATGCCAGATATTGGCTAGGCACTATAGAAAATAGGATGAACAAAATAGGTAAAATTCTTATCCTTACTGACTTTATACTCCAATACAGAAAATACAGACCCTCAAACTGAAACAATTAAGTGTGATAGATGCTATGGTAGGGAAATGATGGATATTTAGGGAAATGAGCAGAAATGTCTATAGTTCTACTTGTGGATTAGAAAGTCTAATCCAAGCCTTATGGGAAGACATTATCATCTGGCTTTTAATTTGGTTCTGTACCCCTAGAGTGAAGTGAATTGGCTCTTTAGTTCAGGTGCCTGGACTTAGGTGAGAACAATTTCTAGGTGAAAACCATTTGGGAGCGCACGTAAAAACAACTTCCCCCAAGTCCTCTTTAAACTTTACCTCAGTGGAGGGTATATGTGTTGGAAATGAGCCTGACAAGGAAAGATTGTGTCCCTGTGTCCTTATTATAGGCATAGATAGATAGATTTGTACAGATTATTTTTCATGGGTAGCATTAAAAAATTCAATTAAAATCTCAGTAGGTGTTTAATACAGAATTTCTAAATGAAATTCTTTGCATTTTTATTGATCAACAAATTGCTTCCCCAGGTGATAAACACAAATAGTTTAATTTGGCAGGAGGATGAGTACACACCTTGCATTTGTGGATAAAGGGGTACTAGCTTATGACTCACGTGCCTAGGAGACGCTGGCCAGGGATCAGATAAGAGGTGGGAGTGGGTGAATGGATGGGTTTCTGTGACTAGGATTACCACTTTAGCACAGGCCTCCGGGTGCCAAGGACTTGACAGCATGACAGATAGTAAGAGAGGAAGCCAAGCTAGTTAGAGGTGGCCTTCGATTCATGGTTGACAGCCAAAAATAATTTGTGGTTAACAGAGCAGACAAACTCGCATGGCACACACATGCTCACTCTGAAAGTGCTCCAAGTGAGATTACCTCCGTGGAGCTCTGTGCTGGCTTTGAGCTTCATTCACTGGTTAGCATGTCAGTATCTCTAAGTTCTTTTAAAGCATCTACCTGGCTTGAAATAGTTATGCATGTGATAGCAATTTATTCCAGACTTCCAAGACCTCTGCAATTACCACTTGCATTGCCTACAACACTTGATCCTCAGGTTTTTCCATGGTTGACCCCTTCCTGTCAATCTCTTCTCTGCTTAAAGCCTGTCCTGAGTCCCTATTTAAAGAAGATAGACAATAGCCTCCTGGCATATTGCATGGTTTTATTATCTTATAGTTCACATCGCTTTGTTATTGTAGACATCTTCCTTCTGGCCTGGAAGTTCTGTGAGGACAGGAGCCTTCCCTGTCTCAGTCACCACTGGAACCTTAGAGCCTATAAGAAGCCCTGGTACTTACCTCACTATGTTCCCTGCGAGCAAGGATTGTATCTTAGACAATTTCTTAAGCCCAGTGCCCAGCACAGCAAGTGAACATAAAAGGTGCCCATCTACACTTAGATTTCTTTAATGAGAAATACAATTAGGCTTTATAGAAGAAATAGATAATTGACATTAACTGAACTTCTTGTTAGATAAAGGAGTCTGCTTTCTCTTAACTCTTAAATTAAGACCAGATGGCATATCTGTGTATTTGTGCATTCAGTATGCATTGGAACACATTACAGAGTGACAGGTGCTATTAGGGGTGAACAAGAAGTGTAAAAGTGATCCTTGCTTTTTAGTGGTGCACACCTGTAATCCCAGCTGCTCAGGAGGCTGAGGCAGGAGGATCGTGATTTCAAAGCCAGCCTCAGCAACATAGCAACGCACTAAGCAACTCAGTGAGACCCTGTCTCTAAATTAAATTTTAAAAAGGGCTGGGGATGTGGCTCAGTGGTTAAGTGCCCTTGGGTTCAATCCCAGTACCCACTCCCCTCCCCCCAAAAAAGTGATCCTTGCTTTTAAGATTATTTACTCTGGGGCTAGGGTTGTAGCTCATTTGTAGTGCACTTGCCTAGCATGTGTGAGGCACTCCTCCGCACCACAAAAATAAATAAGTAAAATACAGTTGTTATGTGCATATACGACTAAACATAAAAATAGAAGAGCTTGATTACTCTGTTTTGAAATGAGTGGATGAAATGCTTTCCCTCTTCTAATCTTTGGAAACAATGCTTGCCTGTGTTCTCAGATATAATGATGTTTGTGCCAGGTGCAGTGGCACACACCTGTAATCCCAGCTTGTTGGGAGGCTGAGGCAAGAGGATTGCCAGTTTGAGGACAGACTCAGCAACTTAACAAGATCCTGTCTCAAGATATAAACAAAGAAATAAATGGGATGGGAATGTAACTCAGTAGTAGAGCACTCTTGGGTTTAATCCCCAGTAATACACACACATACACACAGACACAAAGATATAATGCAAAGATATAAGACTTTATAAAGTCTTTATAAAACATGTCACTGATGTTTGTTGAGAGAATGGGTAAATAAATGGGTAAATAAATCAATGAATGAATAAGATGAGAAGAATTAAGGACAAGAGTTAGAACCAGATAGCCAATTGTCAGATTCTGTGAGTCAGACTGTGAAAATTTGTGTGAAGTCTTTTGACTGCATTCATTTTTCACCCTATGGAAGCCACTCTTGCCTTGTGCTGATATAATTGCTTCTTGCTTCCGTGGGTTGCTCATGATGGCCCATGCTTGGAATGCCCTATGCTCATTTGTTCAAAGTCCAGGCAATGAGAATTAAATCAAACAGCATTACCTCAGCAGAAATTGTACTACTTCCCTTGTAGTAATTCCTCCCATACCTCAATCCCTAGAATGCTCCACTGATTCCTTGCCTGTGGCACTTAACCTTCCCATTTTAAATTACCATTATTTATGTCTGTATTTGATCTTCTTTTTTAGACTCTCAGCTCTTCAAGGGCAGGCTTCATTGCTGATTTATCTGAATAGCCCGCCTCCAGTAATTTATTCAATAAATCTTTACTGAAGACTTATAATGTCAGCCACAGGGCTAGTTTTAGAGAAATAATTGTGAGCAATTGACACAGATAAGGCAAATACCACTTTGCCCAATTGTAGACTTTTATAATAGAGCATAGTATTAATGGCTTTTCTTTGTTGGATGCTTCAGCCAGATGTAATCAAAATGATTACCTGAGCATATTGGAGTAGGTACAGACATAGGTTTCCAATTCCATACACTATGTCCTTAGTGAGACAGGTTCTTACTAAGTTGCTGAGGTTGGCTTTGAACTTGTGATCTTCCTGCCTCAGCCTCCTAGTCACTGGAATTGCAGGCTGTGTGCCATCATGGCTGGCCATTGGGACCCATTTTATCTACATGAACAAAATCAAATAACATTTTCTAGCAAAATGAAAAGCATATTTAAATGACCCTTTCTATAGATTGAAAACATTTGTTTTAGGCTTTCTGTCAAATTCTGAGGACATTATCAAGGATTGGGTTCAGGAAAATTCTAAGAGAATTATGAAAATAGTTTTATAGCACTCTGTGGAAAGAGAGAAGTTAAAAATTGAAAGTGAAGAAAATCAGAAAGATGGTTAAAAAAAAGCTAGTGAAAACAAATCAAATAGACCAAATGATTATTTGAAACCAAAGGGCATGAAATTTACATTACCTTTTCTTTGGCCCAGAAAAAGAAGTCCATACTAATTGGCACCATTATAGAAGCCCCAGTGATACAATTAGGGCTTTTATTTTGTGACAATTATATGAAACTTCAGCTATTGACATCATCCAAAGAAGTTTTCCTATGCCTTAGAGGACCACAGAATCACAAAGAGGCTACCTATGTAAATTTGAAGCCATGAAATAAGAAGTCTAGTTATATCCCTTAAAAGGAGAAAAACTTGCATACAATAAAATCTCAGTGCAATAGAACTTAGCTTTCAATAAATTTCCATTTCTATTCAGTAACTTTCCTTTGAAAAGAAAGAATAATAAGATATTTAACATTTAATGAATACTTACTATGTGCCAAGCACTTGGAGCTGAACTAGAAAGAGGCAAATAAAATCCAGTTAAAATAAGGAATTTTGTGAAAGCAAATCTTATTTTTTTAAAGGTATGCAGATCTCAGGGAGGGTTTTTTTAAAAAAAATATTTATTTTTTAGTTGTAGGTGGACAGAATATCTTTATTTTATTTTTTATGTGGTGCTGAGAATCGAACCCAGTGCCTCACGCGTGCTAGGCGAGCACGCTACCACTGCACCATAATCCCAGCCCCTCAGGGAGGTTTTTGGGTAGAGGAATAATCACTAAATTTAAAATCTTGGGTTTGGTTGGTTGTGACTCTTGGGAAAGCATATTAACCTCTTCAATCCTCAGTTCATTCATTTGTAAATTAAGCAAAATGGTACTCTTCATTAGGGCCAATGAAATAAAATATGTGAAAGTGATTTTTGAACCATAAAATACAGGCCCATATAATTATATTGAAATTAATTTTTTTTCATTTATGTAAACATCTAATTATTTCATTTACAATGGTTCCTAGTAGGAACAAACAACACAATTGATATATTTTAAAAACTTTGGAAAGTTTTTGTGTGTTGTTCATATTGAGGAAAACACCCTGTACATCACTGACATTCCTATATTACCCAATAAACAAACCACAATCAAAACTCAACCCCAAAATAAAGCAAGAGATGACAATCAAAGACATCTGCAGAGATTGCTACATGTTGGAAAACAGTAAATGAGATAATTCACTAATATATTTCATTTCTTCCAGTAAGTTATTAAAGGCTTAAGAGAAGTGGCTCATGCCAGTTTTCCTTTTCATTAAATATTTATATTTACTAATGGAAATTGTTCCGACAAATTGGGTAAATTGAGCAACTGACAAATTTATGCCTCAAAAAGGGAAGTTCTGGAATTCCCAGCGAGCAAAGTAATACTTAAATCATTAACACTCCATTGATTTCATAACTTAAAAAGCTGGAAAGTAAATATAGTATGTGTTTTAAATGTTGTGATCCACTGTTTATCTTGATGCTGAGATCGCAAGCCTTTTGATTGCAGACATCCAGTAGCTATGAAACATGATTCCTGCTTTCATCAGAAGATGCTCTCCAGTACCTGTGTCACTTGTAAGGAAGAGAATGCTAATGAACCACTCTTGCCATTTGTGAGCTAAAAAAAATGTCCCTGGAAATTGGAAGAACAGAAATTCATGTTGTTTTATTGTTTTTTAAAAAACCCACTGAAATTTATTTCTCAGTCTGGAGGCTGGGAAGTCCAAGACCTAGCACATTTGGTGAGTCCTGCTTTCTGGTCCATTGAAAGCTCTCTTCTTATTGATACAATTCTCAATCCTGTAGGGCAAAAAGAGACCCCAGTTTCGGGGGAACTATGAGAGAGTCACTTACCCTTGATCATTCAACATTAATCCAGCAAATATATACTGGGCACTTTGTGCCAGACACAGTGCTCAGGATACATAGTGGAGACGAAAAGCCTGAACTCAGTTCTCAGAGGAAAACAATGAAGCAAGTTGTTAACACCACAGCATGAGTACCACAAGGACTTTGAAAACACATGAATAGAGACATTAGAGTCAGGGACAGTCTTCCTGGATGATGTCTGCTGGGTCCTGAAGAATTTTATTTAGCCCAATATGTATAGTTCAGATATTATTATTTCAATGTGCAATCAATCTAACACATTGATGAAATATTTTACATTCTTTTTCTCATACTGTCTTTGAAGTTCTCTATGTACCTTATACTGAGAGCATTTCTCAATTTGAACTAGCCTCATTTTAATTGCCCAAACCCACATGTACATTGCATTGGACAAAACAGGATGAGAGAGGTAAAGATGGAATTAAATTGTTAGAAATGGAATAGAAGTAGAAAGGAGTCAACTTTTGAAATTCACTTTTTCATTTGTAAACCTCGACTATCTCAATGTCCTTCTAGTTCTAAAAGTCCATACCTCTAGACTGTCTTAATGTAAAACTACAAAGAACTGTTCCAAAATGTTTCCTGTCATGATAACTTCTGTATTTTCCTTCCCTAACTCCTTCCTCGGCCCGCCCTTCTCCTTCACTACAAAGACATTTACACTGGTTTCTGACCTAGGAATGTCATATCAAGACGCATGCATTTGATCTCACTTAATTTTTTCTTTAAAGAGAGTTCTAAAAATAAACACTTGGCAAGACTTATGTTTAACAGTGTCTACAGTACACTTACATACAGTAGCATTTACCTATGGGTAATAGAACCTTACTTTTTCTTTGGAAACTATCACCAATTCCTAAATTTTCAGTCTATGTTGTTTTAATGGGGCTAATCATGCTTCAAGTCCAAGGACAAGGCCTGAACCTGTGTTCTTGGCCACAGTGATTGATTTGGTGATGGGCACATAGGGCCAATCAGAGATTATTTGGTGAATTTCACTCTAATTGTTGAGATAGAAGTATTCCCTTTTTTTTTTCTATTGGTAACATTGGCAGAATAGAATGTAGAATTGAGTTGATAGTAGTCATCTTTTCACCATGAGGGTAGATTTTGCTTGAGAATAAGAAGACACAGAGAATTGTAGAGCATAGATTTAAGAGATCTAGAGTTTTGAACAAGTTCTCTGTACCCTTGAATTCTGCTTGTACCTGGAGTCAAAACATACTTTCTTAGTCTTCCTGTTTACAAATGTTTATATTATCTCTTTGTGCTAAAGCCTTTATGAATTTCTACACTTGCAATAAGAAGTCATTGGCTAAAGCGTTCACTAGCACTAATTTTAAAGAGTAGATTTTGGAATGAAGTTATAGAACAACTTTGTTAAACAGAAAATTCTAGTTGGAGATAGTGGTAGAGCAATTGCCTAGAATGCATGAGGTCTTGGGTTTGATCCCCAGCACTGCCAACAGAAAAGAAAATTGTACCATCTGTAAATATGTATTTCTTCTCATAAGCTACTGTTAACTGTTCATTGATTAATGATTAATGATTAAGGCATTTGCCCCTTTCATTCCACAAATGTTTATTATAAATAATCTATCAGGCAGTATGCTCTGCTTTATGTTTTATATGATGTCAGTTATTTACTTGATTATCCTTCCTATTCTTCTGTGATCTTTTGGAGGGAAAAATACTGCTACCTGACTTGAAATATATTGCACATTTTGGAAATGGAAATATAAGTAAGACCTTTATGTTTGAAAAGTTTTCATTCTTTTTTAAAGTTATGTAAGTCTTGTGCTCTTTGAGAAAGAACAATTAATTCTCCCAGACTCCTCTTTTTCGAGCCCCTTTTGATGCCTCCCATATTAATTTTCTCTACAATTTTCTGACTATAATTTTGGAGTACATTAGAACTGATTGTCTCCCAAAATTGTGACTAGAATAAATAGGCATTTCAAGTATAAATTCACATCTAGACCCTACCCTTGTGCTTCAGAATCATTTGGGATTATTATTTAACATGAAAATTCTCGAGCTCCTTTTGTTAACATATAGTAAATTGGAGTCTTTTGTAGTTATAAAATTTGTATTTTAACTATATCTCTTAGAGAATTATATGCACATGAAAGTTTTAGAATTATGAGTTTTTTTAGGGAAAAAAATCCATAAGCATTGTATGATATGGTGAAGGCATGGATTGGCTTTGATACTAGATCATCAGCACTTTAATATTATTTATCTGCTCTAGTCTACTTGATAGCAATGAATTGTTTTTAATTATCATAAACATTTCACATCTAAGCAATACTTCCTAAATATTATCCACATTAATGTGTGAACAAAGTATTATTAATCATAGGTAAACACTATAGATTGTAATGACTATTTATTAAATTTAATTATAGAGTGTGAACTCTGTCTAATGAGGGATTAACTAACCAATATTAAGTCAGGCTTGAGTAAATGGACTAATATTACATTTTTTATACAACAAAACCTTGTTCCTAGACTCTACTTTTATATATTTCATTTAAACTCTTAAAAAATCTTGGTCAAACTTTTTTTACATTAGCCTAAATTTGGAGTTTTGAATTTCATTTAAAAACTTGTACTGACTTGCAAAAATCACTGGTACAGTGAATGCATTATATGAGAGTATGATCTTGCAATGTAGGTATAGCACTTTGAAGATGGGGTGTAGAAAAGGGAACTGAAAAGGAAACTCAGATCACAATGGATACTAAGGGTACCTCTTACCCCAGTTTCACAGGCCAAACCAAAATCTTATTGAGTCCTATGTTAGTCAACTTTTTTGTTGTTGTTGTGATCAAAATACCTGACAAGAATAATTTTAGAGGAGCAAAGTTTATTTGGTGCTCACAGTTTCAGGAGTCTTAGTCCATAGATGGCCAATTCCATTCCTCAGGGCCCAAATAAGGTAGAACATCATGTCAAAAGAGTGTGGGGAGGAAAGCAACTCAAGACATGCACCAGGAAGGAGAGAGCTCCCCTCACCATGCACAAAATATATACCTTGAAAGCATGCCCACAATGACCCACCTTCTTCAGCCCTACCCTATTGTCTACAGTTATCACCTAGTTAATCCCTATCAGAGGATTAATGCACTGATTAGATTAAGGCTCTCTTAAGCCAATCCTTTCACATCTAAGCTTTCTTGCATTGTTTTACATCTGAGCTTTGGAGGAGCACCTCATATCTAAGCCATAACAAACTCACAATACTTTCTGGGCATTGGTAATGTTGCCACAAGTTTATACTTGGAAAAAACACTAAAGCTAAATAGAGCCACTGGGGAAGAGTTTCTATTTCAAGAATTGTTTTATCTCTCAAATGTTGGCCTCTGGTTGTGGCTGGCTAGCTTTTTTTTATTGACTTCACTCATTCATTCAGCAAATATTTTCTAAGTGCCTGCAATATGCAGGCAGTGTACTAAACAATTGCAATTGAGTGTTGAGCAACATGGATGTATACCTGCTTGTCATTTGATGACTCTACTTATCTTTCTGTCTGAGCCCTTCTGGGAGGACCCAGAACAAAATCCTTCTCAATTTTCAGAAGAACCTTATTTTAATTACCATTAATTATAGATCTATTAGTTTACTAGGTAGTGCATCTAATATTACCTGATGATATTTTGTTTTTTACACTATGGCCATTTGAATCCCAGTCCAGTGTCCTACATAGGAATGTATGGGTCATTCTATTCATTATTATCACTAGATTCTACTTTCTTATAAAAAATCCTATACCAGGTAGCATGAAATGATTGTGTCTTTTAATAAGTTATTGCTCCAATCTGCAGCATGCACACCCCAATTTGCTTCATTAGAAGGAAATAACAATATTCACACTGATGCCCCCAGAATAATTTTGGGAACTGAAAGTCTGTCTTGAGGGCTCACATGTGACTTTAGTCCCTTTTTGGATTCCATCAGCTAATGTGGCAATTATGCTTGTACTGGTTAGGAAGATAATTGGACCAGGCCAAGCAGGTGTGAGTAATTGCCTGCCACCAGAGAGCATGGGTTCTCAAGGAACAAGGGCTCACACACAGGCGTTCAATGAATTGCAGGACCTGCCAAAGGACTGTCATCGTGGCTAATGAAGGTCTGATAAGTCTCCCTTAATTATCCAGATTTCTATGTGCTAAGATTTCCATTGACAGGAAGATACACTTTTAAGGATTAGTGCCTAAGAGAATCCTCTCCCTCTTTTCTAGTCTTATAATTATGAGGAAGAGGAGATTGGTGTAATGTTAAGTCCACAAGAACACTGTATGGTGTTGAATTTAAGGTAATATTTTAATTTTAAAAAAAGTTATATAGTGCTCATCACATTTACATTCTATACTGTTACTTCCATATTCTCTGATATTGGGGAGATAGATTTATTCAGCAGTTCATTTTTATTCTTTAATATTTTCATAGGTCTGAGAATCACTTTCAGGTTGTGTGGATGCAACATTTTTCGATTTAGTACTATTTTTCTCCATGACATTGGGATGAGGTTGACCTAGGATTTTCCTTTAGAGGAACCCACAAGTCTTTCCATCACTCTTTTTATGTCTGTTATAATTTAAAGTGGTTTCCATAGACATGACTGATATCCTGGTAACTGTAGTAAAAACAACAAAATTAACATAAAATGTTCATAGAACATTTCATATTATACATAGTATTGATCACATTTTAATATTTCATCTTTGTAGCCATCCCATGGGCTATTGTTATTAAAATCATTTTGCAGATAAGAAATTAAGTCTCAGTTAAAGATTTATTTTAGGTCACCACTACTTGGAGAAGATAGACCTAAATTCAAATCTAGTTCTGCTTGATCTGATATCCTGTTTTTTTTTTGTTTTGTTTGTTTTTTTTTTGGTAGCGGAGATTGAACCCAGGGGCACTCAACTACTGAGCCCCTGTCCCGGCCCTTTTTTATTTTTGTATTTTATTTAGAGACAGGGTCACATTGAGTTGCTTAGGGCCTTGCTACGTTGCTGAGGCTGGCTTTGAACTCATGATCCTCCTGCCTCAGCTTCCTGAGCCACTGGGATTACAAGTGTGAGTCACTGAGCCTGGCTGATATCCTGTTCTTTTCCTGAGGCACTGGATACTCCTCAGAGAGATAGCTGTTGTATCATGTGCTCTCTGAGTTTTACTTGGACATGTCTTTGGAGATATCCAATAATAAAGATAATGAAAATTCAATAATACTAAGACTAACAACAATAGCATAATTTAGTGTTAAGAGTATGGGCTCTGGGCTGGGGTTGTGGCTCAGTGGTGTAGTGCTTGCCTAACATGTGAGGCACTGGGTTTGCTCCTCAGCACCACATTAAAAATAAAATAAAAATAAATAAATAAAGTACCAAAAAAGAGTATGGGCTCTGATAGGTCTGGGTTCAAATCTCAAGTATCTTACTAAGTATTTGAGAAAGTGGTTTAAATTCTCTAAGACACACATATTGAAAACAAATATCTTTTAATATTGTAATGTGAGGATTGGTGACATCATTCACATCATAATAATGAGATGATGTTGATGATTACAACACTATCTTGGGATCCTAGACGTTTACTAAGAGTCAGACATTTTACATATATTATCTCTGACCCCTGCTATTATGTTGTGAGATATATATATTGTAATTCCCCTTACAAAATGGGAAAATGAAGATGGGGATTTTATGTTATTTTCTCAGGATCAAATATTCTTCAAGAGACTGTGTTAGGATTTGGTCTGTGTTCTTTGCTGTGTTAAGTTGTTGTAAATCATTCTTTGGAAAAGATAGAAGCCTTCAAAGGATCGTAGAAAACGACTTTTCCTGAAATCAACTATATTAATTTGTTCCCTTAATTCCTTAACATTCCATGAGTACCAAGGCCATGTTATGCTCATGGTATGATTTAAAATATACAAGTATGCACAGTAAAAAAAAAAAATTGAATTTCACAATTTAGCATAATTGATTGCTAGAATGAGAATATCTCTTTTTGTGAAAAGGAGCATACATGTGTTGTCTTAGGTCCTTAAAAAATGTAAAATAAATTCCAAAGAAACTGGTCTGAAAAAAAATTGATGAAAACCTAAATTGTGACCCACAGAATTGCAAGTGTTTTTAGAAGATCAGCAAACGAACCTTCAGGCTTCCAGCTCAGGATTCTTGAGTGCTTTCAAGCTTGTTCCTGTATCTACTTCTCCCAACAAAAAGGTGAGGAGTCAAGGAAAGTGCCTCCTACATTTCACAACTGAGGAAACTGAGGCCCACAGGAATTAATTTTTCTATCAAAGATTACACAGCAAGTAAAATGTGGCTAAGTCTCCTAGATAATCTTTTGCTGTGACCCTAAGATGGTCACAAAGGGCTGGGGGCTATTTCTCTGGCTGATAGAATTTGTAGATGAAGATTCCCCCCAAGATATTAGAATTACAATAAGAATGTTTTCTCCACTCATATTGGTCTTAAATTTAATTAGAATAACTGAATCAGAAGCTTGGATTCTAGTCGTACTCTGTCTCATACTAGCTGATGAACGAGGTCACTAGGTCACTTAACTCATATGGGCCTGTTTCTGCTTATGAGAAATGAGGACAATAATGTTGATCATTTCATGCTCCCAGGGTTTGGGGGAGCATCTGATCTGAGGTTGTGATAGAAAAGTGGTCTCAACATCTAAGTCCTGGACAAGCTCTAGCTACCCTGCATAACTTCCTTTCTTAACCATAGTGTTATTTCCTTTGGGAACTGCTTCTCTCCCACTAGGGGTTATGGATTAGACTCTGCCTTCTCACTGTGGCAGTAAAGTACCCTGGAGGTTATTGTTGGCCTCTTCCAGGAGCTACTCTCTCACCGTTCCAGATGGATACAAGGCAAGCCTAGGACCTCTCAGTTGGGTGGGCTTTTCTAGAACTGAGTTCCCAGCAGAGAGACCAAGTCAAAAAGAGAAGAAACAAAGATGATGCAAACAAGTTGTCCATGTGATTTCACAGAAGCTCCTTCATGAACTGGAGAAGGACCTCCTCGTCTTATTTGCTGTCCCTTTTTGGAGCCAGACCCTCCAGTCTTCTCAGTAACTCTGTGGGGATTCATTCTCCTGAAGACTCCTTATTTAATTTTGAGTTGGATTTTGTTGATTGTAATCAAAGAATCTTACCTATTATGCATACAAGTTTTCACCATATTTCCTTAATTTCAAGACACCACCAATTTAATATGCTTCATTGAGGTTTTTAGCAGAAAAAGAAAGCAGCATTAAGGACAATATTCAATATATACACTATGAGGCAACACACATCCTGGTTTGAGAAAGGGGAAACATGAAAAATGGGATGTGTTAAAACAGAGGAAATAGTGTACTCATATTATCATATTAATAAATTATAGCAGGATAATGATGATGACAGCTGAGCATTTTATGTATAAAGAGTTTAGAAGGAGTCAGGGAAGAAAGCCAGAGGAATCAATTCTAAAACACTCTTGATTGCTTCTCTGAGAATTCTTGAATTTATTTGCCTTTGGTGTGAGAAATCTCTGGTTTTGGCTGCCAGCTAATTTTCAGAAGTTGAAGGCAGTTCTGGTTTACCACGAGTGGGAGGTTTGCAGGAAAATAGCCGCGCAGCAGTAGGCAACGGCTCTCTGAAGTTGTTCTGAATGTACAGCTAACAGGCAGCTATCTTTGAGAGATTTTTATGGCTTCCTACACATTTTCATAGCTTTTCGTAGTGATGAATTAGCCTGGATGTTGGAGGAGGAGCCTGTCAATTTGACTTCTTATCAAATTCCACTTTGTTAAGCAGTTAATTCTCAGGTGTTTATACCACTTATTATGAAGCCACAGAAGTTGGAGCTGGCAGCTTTGATTAACAGATAGATGATCACTGTTCCCTTTAATGTAAGCATCAGCGCTGCCCTGAAGGAACTGTACGTTTACCTACAGGGTTAGGAGGAGGCAAGGGTGGTGATGTTCAAACAGCCACCAGAGTAGTGAGGACTTGGAGCCGTTTCCCTGAAGAAAAAGAAATGCCCTGCAGAAACAATTTTCCAAGCCACTGTTTTGACTTGAAGGTGGCAGTGACTTAATTGGAAGACAGTGTGAAAATGAACTGCGGAAGATTAAGAGGAGGGGGTCTATTAGTCACTCCAAACCCATTTGCTACACAGATCTTGCAATTACATTTGTGTTTCCGTTTTCCCCTCTGTGAAGCCAGAGTAATTATTCATAATGCGCCTGCCATTTGTATCATGCTTAGTGATTTAAAGCTGCATCTTCCCATGGCTCAGCTTATCACAGCTGGGCTGTAGATTTAAAGAGGTGATGTATCTTTGCTACATCACTTCCTCGCTCCACAAGCAAGGGCAGTCATGTAACGCTTTATGTCTCAGTTCTTCATTTGTAAAACGGGAATAATAACAATGCCTACCTCATCATTGTTTCATTATAAAAATTTATCTAGTGCTTGTGACAGGCTTAGCAGGTTACAGAATAAGTGTTCAGTAAATGTTACCCATCATTGCTTTGTAGTATAGCATGCAGATATTTGTGGATAGATGCTACTTGGCTGTTTTATTATTCCTATTGGGGTTTAACAAACTGTGATTCCTGAGTCAAATCAAACCTGCACATGCTTTTGTAAATAAAGTTTTAATGGACCCATATCAATGCTCATTTTTCTATGTATTATCTATGGTTTCTTTGCTACTACAGAAGCGGAGTTAAGTGGTTAAAACAGAGATTTTACAGTCAATTTACTTAAAACATTTACTATCTGGTCCTTTATAGGCAAAGTCAACTAACCCTTGGTGTTCTATGAGAAAACAGAAAAGTCTCATGTTTCATGTAATTTGCATTTAGCAACAGAATGAACATATTGTAAATTATCTAATCTTTCCACTACTGATAATTAATAGATATGTAGATTTCTAATTTTTATTTATAAATAATAAGTGACAGAAGCACATAAATAAATACATCTTTAGGATAAACTCTAGCTTGTGAAATACTTACAGGTAATTATTTGGGACACCTCAGTTGATGTCCTTGCAGATTTACTGAAGGGACATTATAAAGTATCTCAACACCACAGTTGTCAGAACTGAGTACAGAATTAAGCTGTCAGTTCTAATTCCCTAAAACAGAGTTTATCATTAATTAGCTTCTTTGATTGAGCCAGAGGTTGCACTTCCCAAAGGGGAGGGAAAAAAAAAAAAAAAAAAGGAAAGAAAAAGCCACAACACTGAAGCTCAAGGAATTGACTTCTTGTCAGATGAATTTAACTATCAAGATTCCTCCCTATCAGAAGTAATCATATGGCTGGTCACTTCTTTCATCTTTCAGTTTGGTGGCACTGCTGGAATAGATTGAGTCATCAGGCTTAATGTGATTCTCCATCTGGATCCTAACATCTGTTATCCTTACAACACTTGTGCACTTTGGATAAAGGAACAATGACATTATTCTTTTATCCAAGGTGATCTTATTCCCAAAGCTTGATTCCTTTGTGAAACATGGCTCAATAAGAAGATAGCACTGTGGAAATGCAAGTTTCATCCTCAGGTAAAGGGACCATTGTTTTTCTTTTGACATATTTCAAGTCATGGCACCTGCAAAGATATAATTTAGGCTCTATTATTGCTGTACAAGGCTATGCCCTATTGGTTAGTAGATTATTCAGATTCTCTATCCCTCAATAGTACTTTAAAACCAGAGAACAAACTGTTATGTTAAGTTGGGAATCTCACACTCAAAGGCCTTTAGAGGCCAGGCAGATGATATTCATGGTAAACTGAAGAGCTCAGGTCCCATCTGAAGACAGGGACTGCTGTTCAGAATAGGACTGTGGAGTGTGTCTTACTGTGTAGAAGGTCTTGGGTGCTACAAACATCTGGGGAAACCACTCCTGTGCGATGCTATTGGGTATCATCAAAGATCCGTCAAACTAGCTTGTGACCCCAGGGAAGTTGACACTAATGATGGTGTTGATCCAGTGTTAGTAACATATTTCCCTAATTTTGGTGTTATATTACTTTCTCATTTTTATATACAAATGAATTCAGAGTGGGTAGCAGGACAGTGTTTGCAAGGATAGAGGTAGTAGACTCTTTGCTTGCTATAAGTTGAGTGTGGCTTGCTAAATGGGAGTGGGTTGGGCTTGTGGAAGCCTGGGTGGCCGTGTTTTAGACATTCTCCTGAAATACTTTGTCTTCAACATAATTGTTTGTATGGCCTATGTAACCAAAAAACCTATTATTTCTACCAAAATGTTTTGTATTAGGCTGTCAAGAGACAATGTGGTCTGAGGTTCTTTTACTTAGTGATTTAACTACCAGCAAGATTTAAATGAGATGGAAATTATACATTTTTTCTCGGTGGAGAAATCATTTCTCCATTGTCCTACAGGTGCATTTGCATATAATAAGGTCTATATTACTTCTATATATAGAACTTATAGATGTAATTATAAGCATTTCTTTTGTGAGGCTATTGTGAATATGATAGTATTCCTAATTTATTTTTCAGCAGATTCATCATTGGAATATAGGAATGTGATTGCTTTGTGAGTGTTGATCTTGTATCTTGCTACTTTGCTGATTTTATTTATGAGCCTGTGGAGTTTTCTGAGTCTTCTAAAAGTAGGATCATATTGTCAGCAAACAGATAATTTGAGCTATTTATATACTTATTTATATACTTTAATTTCCTTCTCTTGCCTGATTGCTTTGGGTAGAGGTGCAAGGACTATGTTGAATGAGACTGCTGCAAGTGGACATCCTTGTCCTGTTCATGTTTTTAAAGGAAATGCTTTCAGTTTTTCTCTATCCAGAATAATATTGGCCTTGGGTTTGTCATATATTTCCTTTACAATGTTCAGGTAAATTCCCTCTATCCCTAGTTTTTATAATATTTTAAACATGAATGGGTCCTGTACTTTGTCAAATGCTTTTTCTGCATCTATTGATAATCATATGATTCTTGCCTTTAAGTCTATTTATGTGGTGAATTACATATATTGATTTATGTATTTTGAAACAACCTTGCATCTATGGGATAAAACACTCTTGATCATGGTACACTATCTTTTAAAGATGTTTTTCTATGTGGTTTGCCAATATCTTATTAAGAATTTTTGCATCTATGATCACCAAGAACATTGGTCTGAAGTCATCTTTCCTTAATATCTTTGTTTTTGGTATCAGGGTGATACTGACTTTGTAGGAGGAATTTTGCAATGTTATCTATTTTTCTACTTCATGTAATAATTTTAGGAGGATTTGTATTGGTTCTTCTTTAAAGGTTTGGTAGAATTCAGCTGAGACTCCAACTGGTCCTGGGCTTTTCTTTGCTGAAAAGCTTTTGATAGCTGCTTCAATTTCATTACTTGAAATTGATCTGTTTAAGTTTTTTTATATTCTCGGAGTTCAATTTAGGTAGGTTATATGTCTCTAGAAATTTGTCAAGATTTTCTAGCCTGTTGTGAAGGACATCTACAATGAAAATTATGGAACACTAAAGAAAGAAATTGAAGAAGACCTTAGAAGATGGAAAGATCTCCCATGTTCTTGGATAGGCAGAATCAGTATTGTCAAAATGCTATACTACCAAAGGTACTATACAGATCAATGTCATTCCACAAAAATCCCAATAATGTTCTTCACAGAACTAGAAAAGAACTAGAAAAAAACAACTTTAAAATTCATCTGGAAACACAAGAGACCCAGAATAGCCAAAGCAGTCCTTAGAAAAGTGAAACAGGAGGCATCACAATACCAGACTTTATATTACAGATCTATAATAACAAAAACATCATGGTACCAGCACCAAAATAGGCATTAAGACCAAGGAAACAGAATAGAAGGCACAAAGGAAACCCATATACAGTTATTGGATACAACATAGGCCAAAAGCCTATGTTGGAGAAGAGATACCCCTTTTTAACAAATGGTGATGGGGAAACTGGAAATACATATGTAGTAGAATGAAATTTAACCCCTATCTTACCCTACACTAAAATCAACTCAAGGTGGATCATAGACCTAGTTAGGTATTAGACCAGAGACCCTGCAACTGCTAGAAGAAAAAGTCAGCCAAACATACCAACATGTCAGCTTAGGAACCCATTTTCTTAATAAGACTCCTAAAGTACAAGAAGTAAAATAAAAAAAAATCAATAAATGAGATGGTATCAAACTAAAAAGCTTCTTCACAGTAAAGAAAACAATGAAGAAGATGAAGAGAGAGCCTACAAAATGGGAGAAAAATCTTTGCCATCTGCACCCCAGATAGAACATTAATGTCCAGGATATATAAATAACTCAAAAAACTTAATACAAAAAAATAACCCAATAATATATAGGCAAAGGAACTGAACAGCCATTTCACAGAAGAAGAAATACCAATGGTCAATAAATATATGCAAAAAATTTCAATATCTGTAGCAATTAGAGAAAGGCAAATTAAAACTATATTGATTTCATCTAACTCTAGTTACAATGGTAATTTGCAAGAATACAAGTAACAATAAATGTTGGCAAAGATGTGAGGAAAAACATACACTCATACATTGCTAGTGGGACTGCAAACTGGTGCAACCATTCTAGAAAGCAGTATGGAGATTCCTCAGAAAATTTGTAATGGAGACCCAGTTATCCCACTCCTCAGTATATACCGAAAGGACTTAAAGTCAGCATACTATAGTGATGTGGCCACATCAATGTTTATAGCAGCTCAATTCACAGTAAGTAAGCTGTGAACCTAGGTGCCAATCAACAGATGAGTGGATATCTTTAGGCGGTATATATGCATAATGGAATATTACTCAGCCATAAAGAAGAATGAAATTATGGCATTTGATGGTAAATGGAAAGAATTGGAGGCTATCCTGCTAAGTGAAATAAGCCCATCCCAAATAACGAAAGCCAGAATGTTCTCTCTGATCTTTGGATACAGAAGGGATGGAGGGGGGAGTGGAGAATAGAAGTTCATTAGATTAGACAAAGGGGAAATGAGGGGAAGGGAGGGAGGATAGAAATAGGAAAGACAGTAGAATGAAATGAACATTACTTTCCTATGTTTATATATATGAATATATGACCAGTATAACTCTACATCATGTACAAACACAAGAATGAGATTCTAATTAGAATACATGATACTCCATGTATGTATAAAATGTCAAAATACACTCTACTGTCACATATACCTAAAAAGAACAAATTTTTAAAAATCGGTAAGTGGGATGGTATCAAATTAAAAACCTACTCCACAGCAAAGGAAGCAAGAGCACGAAGAGAGAGCCAACAGTATGGGAGAATATCTTTGCAACCTGCTCCTCAGACAGTGCATTAATATTCAAGATATACAAAGAACTAAAAAACTTAACACCAAGACAAACAAAACAAAAGAAACTCCAAACAAACCAAAAGAAAAACCAAATCAACAAATGGGCAAAAGAACTAAGCAGACACATCTCAAAAGAAGAAATACAAATGGTCAACAACTATATGATAAAATGTCCAGCATCTCTAACAACATCTTTAGCAATTAGGGAAATGCAAATAAAACTACGTTGAGATTTTATCTCACTCCAGTCATAATGGCAATTATTAAGAATACAAATAACAGTAAATGTTGGTGAAGATGTGGGGCAAAAGGTACACTTGTACATTATTGGTGGGAATAAAAATTAGTACAACCACTCTGGCAAGCAGTATAGGGATTTCTCAAAAAAACTAGGAATGAAATTACCATATAACTCAGCTATTCCACACCTCAGAATTTATCCGAAAGATCTAAAATCAACATACTATAGGGATGCAGCCACATCAACGTTATAGCAGCACAATTAATGATAGCCAAGCCATGAAGCTACCCTATGTACCCTTCAGCAGTTGAATGGAGAAAAAATATGTGGTATATTTGCACAATGGAGTATTACTCTGTCATAAAGAAGAATTACTTTATGGCATTTGCTGGTAAATGGATGGAACTGGAGACTATCATGCTGAGCAAAATAAGCTAGTCTCCAAAAGTTAAAGGTAGAACGTTTTCTCTGATATGTGGAAGATAATCTAAAATAATGGGGGCAGGTGTATATGGATAATACAAAGAATAGAAGAATGATCAGTGGAGTGTAGACAAAGGGGAATAAAGAGAAGGAAGGAGGGTTGAGATAGGGAAAGACAGTGGAATGAATCTGACCTAACAATCCAATGTACAGATATGAATATACCACAATGAGTCTCATCACCATGTATATCCATAAGAGGCTAATTAAAAGAAAACTATAAGCAAATAGATCAGTAGAGTAGAGGGAAGGGAACAGGGGAGAGAGGAGAGGAGGGAAATAGGAAGTACTGGGAACTGAGTTAGAACAAATTATATTCCATGGTTTTATAATTATAAATGAATCCTATTGTTATGTATAACTAAAAATAATCATTAAAAGGAAATATTCAATAAATTCATAAGATGATAAATTGAATATTAAATGATGCATAAATGTTCATGAATATTCATCCCTTAGCACAAAAGCCCACTGGACTCTAAAGACTATCAGAGTATGAGGGCAATTTGCAATTCCAGGAAACTTCAGACCATTAAAAATATTGATATTTTCAAATTTAAAGAAAACATATGCACATAAATGTATACTATATGCAGTATATTTTCAGATTTGACTTCAGTGACTACCATATGGTTTACATTCATGTTAATATTATCACTATTTACATGTAGTAAACTATATTCATAATTATTGAATTAAATTGTGTCACAAAACCACTTATTTTTCATTAAGTGCTTATATTAATCATAATGCAAACCAGTATCATCATCATTTCTCTCAAGATATTAATCTTTCCAAAGTGGTACACTTATGTTTGCATTCACACTTTATGTAAGATGAATCTCCCATGGAGGGTATCTTTTTAACTGTTACTTTTATGTTTTGCTCATTCATTTTATTAATCATGGCCAACTGTTAAACTTTTTGACTTCCATGGACTATTTTTTTTCCTGCAGGGCCTTTAGTGACTAACTTATTTGGAATAGCAGCAGAAAGAAAAATCTTTGAGGAAGAATTTGCTCACTCCAGATTCCAACAAGTCTCAGCTCAGGGAAAATTTCCAAAGGATAATTATAGATGTTGCTAAAGTTGAATTCATGATGGTCAGATTGTCAGAAATCTTGTTTATAAATGCTATCTTAATGCTCTAGAGGAACCTCTATTTTACTTTGGAAAAGGAAAAAGTTTGAAATCTGCAAAGGTGCCTGAGCTTGCCTCCATCTCTGGTTCTCCACTCTAGTTTTGCTTTAGGATCACCTGAGCAGCTTTTTTTGTTTTATAATAACATTCTTTTTAAAAAATCTTTTTTAGTTGTAAATGGACACAATACCTTTATTTTATTTATTTATTTTTATGTGGTTCTGAGGAGTGAACCCAGTGCCTCACATGTGCTAGGCAAGTGCTCTGCCACTGCGCTACAACCCCAGCCCCATACCTGAGCAGCTTTTGAATGATATAAATAAAAGTAAATTCAGTTAGTAACATAACTTTCTTCAGTCAATACTTATTAGTTAGCACTGTACTCTCTGGCACAGTTCTGTGATTTTAGATAGATCAGTAACTCATCAGTTCTCTATTAAGCCTATGAGGATAATTATCTCAACAATGAAGACCCTGAAACTTGGAGAGGTTAAGCAGATTGCCCAGGGGCACCTAAGTAGTACATTGTAAAGCCACTTCAGACCAAGGCAGCTCAACTTCTGGGTTCATATTTTATTATTACTCATCTTCAGCATTCTTAATGGCCAGAGAGAGAGACCTTAGGACAATATCACAAAATGGAATTCATTGTTTCATTCTCAAATATTACCAGTGTGATTTGAATACTTTATTTTAATTATTGTTGACTTTCAGATATACTGGATAATTACTCTCTAATGAGAAAACTAGATTTTGTCTCTAGTTTGCACTTATGGAGTCAGAACCTGATGGGTGGGGCCTGAGAATCTATAGCTTGAATCAGCAGCACCTTTGGCAATTTAATGTGCATGTCACTTGATATTATAATATCAGAAGATAGGTAACTACACTATTAATTTCAAAGTAAGGTAGACAGAGACCAGGACCCTAGGAAGCTGTGAAAAGCTATGGGAAAACAGGTGAGAAGTGTTGATTCTGGCTCTAAAGAGAAGGCCTCTAAAGAGAGAATATTTAAAAGTCTCTAAAGATTAATACAAAGTAAAGAAGACTCATTTCTGTATGAGAAGGAAGCAAATTTTGCTTAAATTCCCTATAGTAGAATTAGTCTGCAGATTTATTAATTCAGACTTACCATTTTCTAAGGTAAATATTTCTGTTTCCTAGTGCTCAGAAATATTTAAGCATTAAGTTGGCCAAGGCCTGATACCATAGTGCCAGAGGGCTGATATCAGCCATTACTTTCCTTTTTTTTCTTTTTAGATATACATGACAGTAGAGTGTATTTTGACATACATACATGAAGTATAACTTATGCTAATTAGGATCCCATTCTTGTGGTTGTACAGGATGTGGAGTTTCACTGTTGGTGTATTTATATATGAACACAAGAAAGTTTATTCATTCTACTGTTTTTCCTATTCTGATCCCCTCTCAGCCATTACTTTCTAATGTCATAAGGGCTTTGGCACACTGAGAAGGGTAAGTGGTTGTTCTCTCTTCCATGTGTTCTAACCTTGTTCCTCAATGGAAAGAGCCTTATGTGGCCATATATTTGTATAATGGCCCTTCTGTTGTTGATTACTAACTTATTTTAATTATCTTTAAGCAATGTTGCTCCCAGTGATTAAAGCCTCTCTATGAATCAGAATATGTGTTAGAAAAGGTACAGATCACATATCTCCCTATCTGATATTTAAAATCTGTGGATTTAATGTTTTTAATATTTGACAGAGGCTGCTGGTATGGGGAAGGGTCTGGAATACCTGGCTTTGGTGTCTTTGGACTATAGAGCCTGAAGTAAGGCCCCTGGGAAGAGTAAGAGCCTGCCTATAACCTTCATGTGTGTTGTATAGTAATGGAAGGAGGTTGGAAAAGGAGAGACTAATGTAATATCAGCATGTATACAATCTGGCAACTTTGCTTTCTGAATCAGACTTAAAAATTAAGTCATCATTAAATTCTCACACATTGAACTGTTTTATTTATATTTGAGTCTTTGAGGGGTCGTAGATGCTAAACTGGAGAGCCTTAAACTTGGCTATCCTTTCAGCCCTCTTTAGGCTTATGGTTAAGTTCTCTTTGATATCATCATCCTCAGTTTCATATCCAGAGTGGGTCACAGTAGACACTGATTCTCATTTGTGCAGGACTAATGTCAGAGCTCTTGTTATCGTGAATTGCCATAGGGGAGCACAATAGTCATAGCATGATAACATTCACTAATTATCTGGTAATTACCTGTGACCATTTGTCCAATCTGAATTAATTGTGAAATTAAACTGAAATGATGCAGAAGATAGAGAAGTCTATGAAATTAATTAAAACGAAGGTGGTGAATTGCTCCTCTTGCATGGGAAACTGTTGTAAAAAGAGGATTTTACAGGATCATATCAATTAAAGAAATGTAAAACACAGTATATGCTTCAAATAGAATGATTTGAATAAAAAGTGACTGGGAAAATCCTTCTGAAAACTGAAAGACATCAAAAATTGTTTTGCAAAGATTGATAATTGTAGATGGAAGGAAAAGCAAAAATAAAAGATGTTCTATGCCATATTGTTGGTGAAATCACACCAAAACAAACAAAAACATTTTCTCTCAGAACTCTCC
The DNA here is from genome assembly GCA_028644305.1 of Xerus rutilus. NCBI lineage: Eukaryota > Metazoa > Chordata > Mammalia > Rodentia > Sciuridae > Xerus > Xerus rutilus. The sequence goes on along the minus strand of CM053405.1, from coordinate 88,930,564 downwards.
AGCAGCCCCACCCTGGGAGTGCAACAATTTTTTCTCTTCAGAAAAAACTCAAATGAACAGTACTTCCCTGGCTATCCTACCTTATATTGGTGAGAAGAGGATTTGAGAGATGTTTCAGCCACGTTCAGTTTTAGGTCAGTCTAGCTGGTACCTTATTGAACAACAAAAAGAGAGGAAGCAGTTAACAATCCCAGCCCTGCCATGAGCTTTCCGTCTCTGTGTCTGCCTGTATATAGTCCAATAAGTAATGAAAAGGACATTTACGCATAAACGATGACTATACATCCTCATCAACTGTTTTCACCACCTCAGTGGAGACAATTCTTTCATTTTTCATTAAGAATCTTTTTTTTGTGGTCTTCTTGTGTGTGCTATACACACACACATACACATTCTTCATTTTCAGCTTTTTTATTAGTTATTTTCCCTTGTCTTTCTTGGTTTATTTATTTTTGTTTTATCATTTGTTTCTCTTATTTCTCTTTCTTTTCTTTCTTCCCCTGCTAACAGCCAAATTCTTTCTTTCTCCTTTTACTTTGCTTTTTGTATTTTCTCCTCCTCCTGTATAGCCATCACCTGTTACCTTTTTCTACATTCTCTGTGTTTATATTTTGAACATTTTAAATTCTCTCTACCTTCCTACCATGTTTTCTTATATTTTAAAGAATTGTATTTGTACCATCATTTAGAACAGTTTTATGTAACTCCTGCCCCCACCATGCATGATGTTGTAGTTAGCACTGTGGATGACAGTTGACCCTTGATGTTTGCTTTAATGCCAGATATAGTTCATAGTTATTTACCTTTTTGCTACTGGCAACTGCTGACTCCACTATTCCTATTTTTGTGGTAGTGTTGTAGATATCATGTGACACCTGGCATTTATTTTAATACTGTATGTTTCTTGTAATGGTTTTGCTATTGCTTCTTTCCCCTTTTTCTGTGAGGTGCTGGAAATCTATAGGGAGACTACAAGTTCACAGAGTAGAGACTGCTGTTGAGCCAAGCCCAGGCAGAAGACAGTGCATCTTATTTCACATACAAATTAACAAAACTCAAACTTCAGCTATGCTCTAATACAAAAAATAGAAAAGAAAAACTCCAAACTAATGATCAGGCCCCCAGAAGGAAAATCTGGGGGGCTGGGTTGCTCAGATCCCACTCAGGGATATCCACTCCTACAGAAAACACAGAATTAACACATATATTGTGGATATCACATGTATGAGAAGTGCCCATCTAGATCACTCTAGGACACCTTGGCAAGAGAAGGCTGCACCCTAAAAAGGCCCATACGCAAGAGTGGAAGAGAAATCCATTCCAAAAAATACATAAAACTCAACACAAGAATACAAAAATATGAACAAACAAGGAAACATGACACCTCCTAAAGTTAATCATTCACCAGCAACTGACTCTCCAGACTAAACAATATTGAAGTGGATAAAATACCAGATAAAAAATTCAAAAGAATTAGTATAAAAATGATCAATGAATTCCAAGAGAGCACAGAAAAACAATTGCAGAAATTAAGGAAGTCAGTATGGATATGAATAAGAGATTTAATAAGGAGATAGAGATATTGTTAAAGAATCACACAGAAATCTTGGAAATGAAAGACACATTATATCAAATCAAAAATCTCTAATAGAATTGACTATGGTGAAGACACAATCTCAAAGCTTTAAGAAAAAGTGGCTGAACTTGAACATTCAGACAGTATTAAAGGGATATAAGTAACCAAGACCAGAATATATAAGAAGTCTGGTACAATACTAACGTGCCAAATTTAAGAATCTTTGAAATTGAAGAGGGCTGTGAAATGTAGACTAATGGAATGCATAACCTTTCAGGAAAATAATGACAGAAAATTTCTGAACTTGAGAATGAGATGGACATTCAGATAAAGGATGCATTCAGAACCCTGATAAAACATCAAAAAAACTCCATGACACCATTATAATTAAAGTATCTAACATACAAAATAAATATAGAATTTTAAAATCCTCAAAACATCAGGTCACATTTAGAGTCAAGCTAATCAGAATTACTTTCTCTTAGAATAAACTCTGTAAGGAGTTTGGAATGGTAGGACTTGGAATGATATGTCCCATGTCTTGAAAGAAAATAACTGTCAACCAAGATTGCTATATGCAGCAAAGCTGTCCTTCAGAATTGAATAAGAGACAAAAACCTTTCAAGCTAAGCAGAAACTGGAAGAATTCATGACTGCTAAGTGAGAAGGACAGAAAATACTTAACTGGTTCATACAGAAGACATGGTAAACAAACCCCAGAGCTCACAAAAGAACAAATTTCATTTGAAGAGCAGCTAAGGAAATGAGAAACAGCATCATATTAAATATTAGAAGTAAATCAAAATGGCAGGAATTTATAAACATATCTCTATAACAGTATAGAATGTCTATGAACTCAATTCTCCAAATAATGACATAGGATGACAGAATGGATTAAAAAACAAATCCAGAGGATCACTAGTGACTGTTTTGAAAACTTATATTCTAAGTTTGTAAAAGACTTTATAGGCAAAGACAGCCGAAGGCTGAAAGTGAAAGGATGGAAGTTGATATACCATGCAAATGAAGCTCCAAAACAAGCAGGAGTAGCTACTCTTATATATGACAAAGTAGAATTCAAGCCAAAATTAATCAGAAGAGACAAGGTAACTTCATTCTGGCAAAGGGAACAATCTAAAATAAATAATGATAATAAATATGCCCCAAACATTGGTATGCCTAATTATCTGAAATAGATATTACTAGAATTAAAGCCTCAGAAAGAACTCAGTACAACAGTACTGGGTGATTTTAACACACTTCTTTCACCAAGATATAGATCATGCAGACATAAACTCAGTAAAGACTCTTTGTATCTAAAATATATTATAAATCAAATGGGCTTAACAGACATCTATAGGATATTTCATCCAACAATAGCCAAATACACATTCTTCACAGTAGTTCCTGGAGCCTTCTCCAAAATAGATCTTATTTTAGGCCACAATACAACTCTTAGTAAATACAAAAAAGATATGATTATTTGCATTTTATGAGATCATAAAGGGATGAAATTATAAATCAACACACACACAAACCCTATAGAAACTATATGAACACCTAGAACAATATACTTTTGAATGATGAATGGGTGATAGGAGAAATCAGGGAAGAAAATTAAAAATTCTTAGAATGGAATGAGCATAGTGATACAACATACCAGAATCTCTGGGACACTATGAAAGTAGTTCTAATAGGGAAGTTTATAGCCATGTGTGTCTGCATAAGAAAATCAGACAGATCCCATATAAACAACCTAATGATGCCTTCAAGGAAAAATAAGAAAAATTCAGTGCCAAAACCAATAAAAGGGGAAAAATTAATATCATAACTGAAGCCAATAAAATTGAGAATAAAAAGAACAATACTAAGGATCAATGAAATGAAGAGCTGGTTCCTTGAAAAAAGAAACAATATTGGTAAACCTTTACCCAAATGAGCCAAAAGAAAAAGAGAAAAGATCCCAATTAATAAAATGAGAGATGAAAAAACTAGAAATCAGCACAGATGTCACAGAAATCCAGATGATCATTAGTAACTATTTTGAAAACTTATATTCCAATAAATTGAAAATCCTAGAAGAAATAGATGTTCAAACAGACACATGTGACCTGCAAAACTGAATCAAGAGAACATAGAAAACCTAAGTAGACCAATAACTAGCAAAGAGATAGAAGCAGCAATAAAAAACCTTCCAACACAGAAAAGCCCAGATGGATTCTCAGCTAAATTCTACTAAACTTTTAAATATAAACTATGCCAATACTCCTCAAATTATTCCACAAAGTAGAAAGGGATGGAACACTCCCAAATTTGTTCTATGAAGCCAGTATCACACTCATACCAAAATCAGACAAGAACACATCAAGGAAAGAAAACTAAAGACCAATATTCCTGATGAACTTAGATGCATCAATACTTAATAATATATTAGCAGATTGAGTTCAACAACATATTAAGAAGATTGTACATCATGACCAAGTTGGTTTAATCTCAAGAACATAAGGAAGTTTCAACATATGCCAATCAATAAATGTAGTTAATCACATGAATAGAATTAATTATGAAAATCACTTAGTCATCTCAATAGTTTCAGAGAAAAGACTTTGACAAAATTCAACACCCATTCATGATAAAAACACTGAAGAAACTGGGGATAGAAGGAACCTACATCAACTTCACAAAGGCTAAGTATGAAAAACTTAAAACCAACATTACACGGAATAGAGAAAAACTGAAAACATTTCCTTTAAAATCTGAAAGAAAACAGGGATGTGCAGTTACCACTCCTATTCAATATAGCACTAGAAATTCTAGCCAGAGCAATCAGGCAAGAGAAGAAAATGAAAGAAATTAAAATAGGAAAGGAAGAAGTCAAACGATCACTGTTTACTGATGATTTAATCCTATACTTAGAAGATCCAAGAAGTTATGCCAAAGCTATTAAACAAATTCAGCAAGTAGTAGGTTATAAAATCAACATACGCAAATCAATAGCTTTCTTCTGTACAAATAGTGGATCTTCTGAGAGAGAAGAAAACAATCCCATTTCTTTAAAAGAGTGAAAGACTCACAATGACTAAAGCAATTCTAAGGCAATAAAGCATGGATACATGCTGGAGGAATCACAATAACTGACTTCAAATTACACCTCAGAGCTGTAATTTGGTAGAGTGTAGAAGGAACAGAGACAATCCCACACAGATAGTCATCTGATCTTTGACAAATGTGCCACAAACAGACATTGGAACAAGAACAGATTTTTAAGCAATTGGTACTGGGAAAACCGTTTATCTGTATGTAGAATAGTGAAACTAGATCCTTTTCTTTCACACTGCACAAAAGTCAACTCAAAATGGATCAAAAAACTAGGAATTAGATTAGAAACTATACAACTCCTAGAAGAAAATGTAATGTCAACACTCCAACATATAGGCACAGGCAATGGCTTTCTTAGTAGGACCCCTAAAACTCAGGAAATATTGCCAGGAGTTAATAAATGAGATGCCATCAAAAAAGCTGCTGCACAGTAAAAAAATAAGTATAAATGTGAAGAAGGAACCCACAGAATGGGAGAAAATCTTTGCTAGCTACTCCTCTGATTGGTAGCCAGAATGTATGAAGAACTCAAAAACACTTAACACCAAAAAGCAAAGCAAAACAAACAAATAAAAACCATCCAGCACGGTGGCACTTGTCTATAATCCCAGCAGCTCAGAAGGCTAAGGCAGAATTATAAGTTGAAAGCCATCCTCAGCAACTTAGTGAGGCCCTGCCTAAAAATAAAAAGTAAAAAAAAGGGCTGGGATGTGATTCAGTGGTGAAGTGCCTCTGGGTTTAATCTCATACCAAAAACAAAACAAAAACAGACAAAAACAAAACAAACAAATTAATAAATTGGCAAATGAACTAAACAGGTACTTCTCAAAAGAAGAAATACAAATGGCCAACATATGTTTGAAAAAATGCTCAACATCATTAGTGTTATGGTTTAGATGTGGTGTCTCTCTAAGGCTCACGTGTGAAACAATGCAAGGTTTGGAGGAGAAATTATTGGGTTATAGGCTTAACCTAATCAGTGAATTAATCCTTAATGAGATTAACTGAGTGGTAACTGGAGGCAGGTGGGGTGTGGCTGGAGGAAGTGGTTCATTGGGGGTATGGCTATGGGGTATATATTTTGTATCTGGAGAGTGTATTTTGTATCTTTCTCTGCTTTCTAATCACCATGTGAGCCACTTCCCTCCACCACACTCTTCTGCCAGTGATGTTTAGCCCCACCTGGAGCCCCTAGGGAATGGAGCTGGCCTTCTATGGGCTACGACCATTGAAACTGTGAGCCTCCAAATACAGTGTTCCTCCTCTACAATTGTTATGGTCAGATCTTTTAGTCATAGCAGTGAAAAAGCTGACTAAAACAATTAGCAATTGAGGAAACACAAATGAAAAGTACACTGAGATTTCATCTCACTCCAGTTACAGTGGCAGCCATAAAGAATATAAAGGATAGCAAATGCTGGAGCAGATGTGGAGAAAAAGGAGCACTTACACTGTTGATGGAACTATAAATTAGTATAGCCACTATGGAAATCAGTATGAGGTTCCTTTAAAGACTAGGAATGAAACCCCCACATGACCCAGCTATATCACTCCTCAGTATTTATCCTGAAGAATTGAAGTTGTCTTCCTACAGGGATACGTGCATACCCATGTTTATAGCAGCCTGATCCACAATAGCTAAACTCAGGAAGTCAAGGGCCATACGCTGCTGCTTATGTGTGGAAAAGGAAAAAGGAAAGAAAGTTTTGGGGTAGGGTGTATCTCACAAAAATTGAAGAGAGATCAGTAAAGTAGAAGAAAGAAGGAGAAGGGAAAATACTGAGGAACAATATTGGACAAATTATATTGCTATATTGTGTGCATGTATGAATATGTAACAATGAATCCCATCATTATGTACAACTCTAAGGCACTAATAAAAATATGGAAAAAAAGAATTTTCTCTATTTTTAAAAAGTTAATATATTAAAAACATAGCATAAGTTAACTTGCACATAAGGAAGTTATTTTCTTTATGTTCATTTTCATTATTCACTATACAAATCCCAAATCAAACTTTAAAAACAATATATTTTTTTGAGATCGTGTCTTGCTATGTTACCCAAGCTTCCTGGAATTTCTGGGCTTAAGTGATTCTACCATCTTGGTCTCCCAAGTAGCTGGGACTACAGGTGTGCACTACCACACCTGGCCCTCTTATGTGTATGTATGTGGTGCTGGGGATTGAACCCAGGGCCTTGTACATGTGAGGGAAGTACTCTACCAACTGAACTATATCTCTATCCCTTATATATTTTTCTTAACTGTGAAATTTTCAATTTTTATCAGTTATTGGGCAAGAAACAGAAGGCACAAATTGGTAATTGTGGGGAATTTACAAAGGTTTGAGCAAGTTTCAGTGAACTACCAAAGGGTAATATAATACTCTGGGGTTGCATTGGCAGGAAGCCTTCACCTTCCCAGACTTGAGGACCCACTGGAGAGAGCAGGTACTGGACACCAGAGAGTAACTTTGACAGTAAAGGGGACACGTGGCAAACTAGCAGGGATCACTCAGGAGTTGGGAAATAAGTATTCTCACTTCGTTCCCTTCAGCCCTCTTCTCTCCTCCCAGTGCCATTTTCTCTCCCGATGGCCAAAGCCAACTGGAAGCCAGCATGTGAATAGGTCAGTTTCCTTGGACACAGAGCAGGGTGGGGAAAAATGGAGAGCAGAATTAAAGGGGCAAATGGCAAATTCTGTACACCACTTGAAATGGCTTCTTTTTCTAAAAGACAATTATATTCAAAAAAGGAGATATCTTCCTGTATTTGAGGAGTGTTTGGGCCAGCTTAAGGGAATGAAATTTCTAATGCCTGATTTTGGACACATTTAAGGTAAGGTAAAACTAATGTTTGTCGTTATGATGTATACCCTTACTAAATAATTGCTGATGTAGTAATATCCTTCAGAATTCCTCATACATGTTTCTGCTGCATTGAGTCCTCCAATTTTCTACTTGGGAGAGTGATTCTTTGGAGCTGAATCTTTGGAGCCATTTCTTGTGTAACCTTGACATATATTTAAAATAAGGTGTGAGATATTTGATTTGGATTATTGTTTTAGTCTCCTGGGATCTCTCTGCAGCCTGATGTTTTATTATCTTATCAGCTGTTCCTCCTGGCTTTTTTCCCTTTCATGAATTAATTCACTTTGTAGTAAATGAATTAAGTAATTCCCACCTTTTATATTTTTGTGATGATTAAAGAGGTGTGGCATAGAGTGGGTGCTCAAAATTATTTGAGTGATGATGTCCATAAATATCATCAGCTGCCAATGATCATCCATAATGTTGCATTGGGCATGGCTGTGGATGAACACCTGCAACATGCTACTGCAGAACATACTAGAGGGTGAGAATGATGTTATCAGTCAGGTATGAGTAGGTTGTGCTGCAATAACGAATTAACCCCCCAAATCTCAATGACTTTGTATATCAACATATTTTTCACTCATGCTGCCTAATTAGTTCATGAACTTCTACTCACAGTTCACTGGTGAGAGTTAGTCATATGTTCCCAATTCAACTATGGGGCAGTTTAAAATAAGGGAAAATGTGTGGATATCTGATGAGGATTTAATTTTAGTAATGTTTATGAGCAATCTGTTGATCAATTTTGAATTTACCCAACACTACTCTTATCTACATGTCTCTTTATGACTGCTGTCATTCTATTTATAGAACAACAATCATTGAACATACACTCTAATTTCTAAGATCATCCTGTGTAAGATACTAAGGTGAGAAAACTAAAGCTAGGGGTTAAACACCTGCAAAGATATGCCGTCAACAAGCAGTAGAGAAAGCATTAGAATCAATTAATTCCAAAAGACACACATTACTTCTTATTACCTACATCCCATTTGCTTGGCCAGTAATGGAATGAAAGAAAGGGTAAACCTGAGGTCAGACTGAAAATAGGACAACTTGATTTTTCTTACTGTCCAGTCAATTCTTGACTTGTACCATGCTCTTTCACTTATGTTCATGTGCCCAAAGCTCTCATTATCTCTTTTATCATTTTTTCTTTATCATTTTTCCTTTCTCTCAAAGAGGTGGAAAGTCACTCACATTTTATTAAAAATTACTGAACAACTTCCATTTTCTATTTTTAAGAGTTATTTATTTATTAAAGATAGGTCATTCTACAAGTAAAAAGAATAATTTCTAGTTGTGACACATGAAACATCTCTGAAGGAGTTTTATTTTAACTAAATAATATTACTACTGTCCCTAAAATTATGTCTGAGAGCTGCTACAAGTGTGGTCTTAGGAGGCAGTATATTGTGATAGACTTTGGACTAAGTTTGAGAATTAAACCTTTTTATACTTATAGTATCTATGTGACCTTATATTTATGTTTCTGTGACTGTAAAATGAATTAAATGACGTCTATTTTATATATTTTGTGAGTATTAAAGAGGTCTAGTACAGAGTAGGTGCTCAGAACCATTTAAGCAATGACCATAATGTACCTTGCAGAGTCTCAGTACAGAGCAGGTGGTAAACACCTGTTGAGGTGGATCTACGGCCAGGATAGGGCATGTTAGGGAAAGAAAAGTCAGCAAGTGGAATCAAGTGTAGAAATTAATAATAAATTGATATTTGTGTTTTAATTCACATCATTTTTGGTATTATAGATTTATAGGTTGATAGGGTAGAAGATAATTTATTTTGGAAACTATCCGATACAAATACATGTTCCATGTCTCACCATTATAGTAACTGAGGACCAGCTAGTGTGCATTGGTGGTAGTGGGATGAGCTGGGGTGTGAAGGACTCTTCACTGAAATCACTGTCCAACCTGAGAGATATGGCCAGGTGACATGGGAACAGCAGGGCATGGCAGCCGGGTTGCAGCAGTCTCACAAACTATGTGAGCTGTGATGACTCATGGTCAGTTGCTGCACTAATGGTTCTTTCAGAATGTTAAATTACAGTTACTCAGCTGTTCTCTATGAATTCCATTTAGGAAATGATAATAAAAAAAGTGAGAAGATGTATTCAGGAGATTTGGGAGACATGAATAAACTTTAAAAAAAATCATTTCAGAATCAAGACATTTTAAGCCTGGAAATACTTACATGTAGTAGGAGAAGTTTTGCTATATAAATCAAGTAAATATATTGAAAGATTATGTGTCTCCGAGTTAAACTGTTAATTAAATTATTTATGGAAATTATAACACACATATATAAATGGCAATTTTTTTTGTAGAGGAATAAATCTTTGGGAGAAGAAAATATATCTTTTTTCTTCTGGAAGATTTATGCAAAATTTTATGGGTCAATTATTAAGCTTCATCAATTAAAAATAGAAAAGTCTATTGCTCGGGTGAAAGGGACATATCTAGTATTTCTACTATCTCGAGTATTCCAGTTGTGGTATGTCATTTGGAGAAAAGCAGATGAACAATGCATAACTTGGAAATGCTACACACTCCAAACTGTTGAGTCCCCAGGGACTTTAAGACCCAGGATGCCAGGCACAGCTCGCAGGGAACAGAGAGTTTTCTGAGGATGTTTTAGATGCTTGTTCAAAGCAGCCCAGTAGTTCTGGCTCCTGTCCCTCTTGTGATTGCCTCTGCTTGATTCAAGGTGAAGATCAGTCTGAATCACATAATTCACACAGCTTTTTACTCCTAGAGCCCCAGGTGGCTGATGGCATTTCCCCTCTTCATTCCCCAAGGAGTTTCAGAACAGGAATAAAACCCCATAATAATTCAAATTCATGCTCTCTTGGTCCTCCCTCCTCTGATGCTCTGTCCAACTTCTCAACCAGAGTCTAAGCTGACCTCATTTACTGACTGACTGATTTCAAAAGGGAAAGGGCAAATTTGGATTTTTAATTATTTTTATCTGATAATAAAAGAAACACATGCTTATTGCAGAACACTTTCCAAATACTGACATGTACAGAATCAATGAATAAAGTCACAGATAACCCTGTTATAATCTGAGCTTATCTTCTCCATATAAGGGTTACTTCCTCAACTCCAGCACTATCAACATTTTGGGCAGAATGATTCTTTGATGTTGGAGGATGTCCCTTGAATTCTGGAGTGTTTACAGAATCCCTGGCCTCTACTTTAGAATTTCCATCCCCTACCACACAATTACAAAAAAAGAAAAAAATGTTTTCAGACACTGCCAAATGTCCCATGGGGGAGGGGAGGGACAGATTTACCTTCAGTTGAGAACCACTACTAAAAATTATCATAACAAAATTGTATAAAAAAGTGAACCAGACAAGTTGGTGACTCAAAGTCTCTGAATCTGCTCTTAGTATCTTTAGAATAAAAGATTCAAAAGTTTGAGAATCCAGTGAAAACTAAGGATATTTATATCTAAAAAAACACCCCCAAAACAAAACTTACTAAAGATGCTGAACTGCTTGATGTAAAATATTTACTCTTTTTGGTGGAAGTGGTTTATTCATTCTAAAAGTAAAACAAAAATGTGAAGGATTGTTACATTAAGAGACATTCAAACTCCCTGAGTTTCAATTTCTTCATTAATAGAATAGGAATTATAACTCCCATGGCAGTATTGTTAATGCATTTATCTGCAGATACTTATTGTGCATCTATCATGCACTAGTCACACTGAGGGGGAGTAGGGACGAAGTGATAGTGGAATAGATAAATATAAAAAGCAAATATGAAAATTACACCTTGTGTCAAGTACCATGAAAGAAATACGCATTTTGGGTTGAGAGGTGAGGATGCTAAGGCAGGAAAAGCTCTTCGAGTGAGTGAAAGAAATCCAAGAAGTGAAGTGTGATGAGGCACCAAAAATGATGAAGTACCAGCCAAAGGCTTCAAAGCAAAAGATCGGTGTCACTGAAGGAAAGAGGTCTATAAATACTGCTGCTCAAAGAGTGGTCCTCAGAGTACTCATCAACTCACAGTCTTGGCTGATCTGCAGGGGCTGGGGTTGTGGCTCAGTGGTAGAGCGCTTATCTACCGTGTGTGAGGCACTGGGTTTGATTCTCAGCCACATAAAAATAAATAAAAATAATAAATGGTTCATCCACAACTAAAAAAAGAGACTGATCTGCAACAGGATTAGGAGCTTGTACAAGAATGCAGATCAGTGAATGCTTCCTTCTTTGAGAAAGTCTTACTAAAAACAAAAAAATCCCCAAAACCTAAACAAAACACTAAGAAGCCAGCTGAAGGTAGCCGTATGCTCCTTCATGTACTCGTGTACATTCTGGTGTCCAGACTATCCCAGTGACAAACCTCAGACCAGCTGTATTTTGTTGCAATTGTAAGACCCTGTTGAAAAAGGTGGGGTCAGACCATGCAGGGCCTTGAGGCTGAGGTAAGGAGTCTGAATTGTTTCCTAAAAGTAAGAAGAAATCATCAGTGGTTCTAAGCAGGAGGGTAGTATGTTCTTCTCTCGAGAGAAACAGATGCTCTAATTCATTTGAAAAACATTTTATAAACTCTAAAGTGCTGATGAATGTGAGTTTTGACTCAATAATCTCATTTAATCAGGGCTCATTTAGTCATTCTGCCAACAGCCTCCTCCTGGACTGATCTAATTAACATATGTCATGAATCTCTTGAGGCCATATGGTGACATAATTTTTTTTATTATGGTAAAATATACACATGATTTTGAGTTTCTCTCTTTCTAATACAAATAAAATTTCATGCTTGGGAAGTAAATAAGTTATGCCTCTCCAGCTCAGGGGTCTCAATTCTCAGAATAAATATTCTTTTGGCAGCTTTAGTTTTCCATGTTCACACCTATAAAGCTTATTATTTACATGTTACCCATTAGTACATATTTTGCTAAAAATAACAACAGTTAAAATCTAGGAACTTCATGTCTATATTGGTGGAAGGAGTGATAGTATTTTTAGCAAGATAAATTGATGAGTTCATTTTCTTATCATCTAGGAAATGGCTACATCTCCTGGAAAAGCTATGGCATTGATCTACTCGTTGCTGAAATGACACTTTCCTCCTTTCCCTTCCTCACTTCCTTTTAAAAAATTTTTAACTTCTTTTTTCTTCTCCCTTCTTCCCTCCCTTTTTCCCCCCTCCCTCCATCACTTTCTTCCTGTCTCCTTTTTTGTTTCTTCTTCCTTCCCCAATGACTCAGTGAACATATACATTATGGGCTAAGAACTATGCTAAGCTCTAGAAATCCCACAGTCAAAAATACATCCAGGCTGGGTGCGGTGGCACAGGCCTATAATCCCAGTAACTTGGGAGGCTGAGGCAGGAGGATTGCAAGCTCAAACCCAGCCCCAGCAGCTTAACCAGGCCCTGAGCAAGTATTTTATTAGAGACAGGTTCTGGGTGGGGGATGTGGCTCAGGTTCAATCCTTGGTAAAAGAAAAAAAAAATTCCAGTCTGTGTCTAAAAGGAATTTCAGTCTTGAGGAGATGAGAAGGAAGGAAGACAGGGCAACCAGGTGTGATCTGTGCCACAGTGAGAAGCAGTGCAGACCAGAAAACAAAAACTAGACACTTAACTTGGAATTGGAGTCAGAACAGCTTCAGGAAGAGAAGGACATCCAAATTGTGGTCTAAAGAATAAAAAGCTATTATGTTAAGGTTTGGATACGGGTGGAGTGCTCCTGGCAGAGATTTATGTGTGAAAATTTGGATGACATGCAAGTTGCAAATGCGCGTTGTGATAAAAAAAAAGTTGAGTCTGGCTGCCGCTTTGAGGTTAAGGGGGACTGAAAAGGGAAGAGATAGGTAAGGAGGAAAACAGAGAAAAAGGGCCTCATAAACTGTGCTAATAACTGCAGACTTTCTTGTGATGAAGAGTAACTGAGGGATTTCAACAGCCCATTATCTAGCTGTTGAAACTGTACTGGATTTGGGAAGGAGAATGGATTAAAGGGGCAGTCAGCATCAGGAAACCACGTAGAACAATCTCTGAGAATTACAGGGCAGAATGAACAAATTACAACACCATGCATGTGGATGGCAAGATATTTGACTTCATTAGATACTCATAAAGCTGCTGAATGATTTGTTGTGGTCATAGGGCAATTTAGAAAAGCAAGAATGGAGGCCAGGTGTTCCAATATGTGAGTTACTCTTCCAGTTAGAGCTGGGTTTTTTTTTTAAATATTTATTTTTTAGTTGTAGGTGGACAGAATATCTTTATTTTTTTATTTTTATGTGGTGCTGAAGATCGAACCCAGTGTCTCACGTGTGCTAGGTGAGCACGCTACCACTGCGCCATAACCCCAGCCCCCAGTTTGAGCTGTTTTAAGACTAATCATTGCTCATTCTTCTCCTACCCGCTTACCTACCCCAAATAGCTTGGATTTTCCTTAGTCTTAAAGCGAGGACTTTCTTTTTGTTGATAATTTTTACTCTTGGGAGCTGTCCAATATTCTATTGCTGCATTAAAATATAAACTGACTTTAAAAAATAATGAAGGGGATATCATGCAGGCAGCTGTCAGGGAAGGATTGGAACTTAGTCCTGAAGTTCTGTGTATCAAAACCTGCAGATTTTAATCTGTCCCCCTAAGGTTTGTCTCAACATACACCCATGATAGAAGGAAGGGGAATTAATCAAAGAAGGAGCGTGTTCAGCTCTAGTGCAAACTCAACGTTGAATGGAGCACCCTGGGGGAAAATGAGCCGTGAGACACTGCCTTTACCCCGAAGCTGTCTATTTTAAAAAGCAAAAGCAAACATCTATGAAAACATCAAGTCACTTGAACAATATCTGAGAATGTGTTATAGTTCCGCGTTTAAAAGTATATAGCATCTAATTGCTCAGAAAATAGAGTATCTATGAAGTTCAAGTAGTGGTGCTGGAGCTCAGCCTTGGATGGACAAAGGCTGGAGGGCAGGAGAGGTAGAGATGTGGATGCATGAGTGACCGTGTCATGTTGCTGGCACTTTGTTATAAGGCCTAGAAAAGTAGGAATGTACCAAGAAATGGTGGGAAAGAAGCTCAGTCAGTTGGAGTGTGGGCAATGACCTCAAAGCTGAGACACAGAAATTTTGAGAAGAGAAATGCCATGAAAGACTCTAAAGTAGAGTTGTTATAGGAAAAAAGATGTCCATATGAGTGGAGAGAAAGGTCATTCTTCACTCCCACTGTAACTCAACTCTCTTTAGACATTTTGGCCCAGTTGAGGGGCTCTGTGCTTGACTGTATTCTTTGAAGACTGAATGAGATCGCAGATGTGAAATGCCCTGTGATTATCCTAAGCAGTATCGCCATCATTGTGGCCACCTTCACAAGTTTTCACATCTTTGACCAAAGACTTTTTTCAAAATTCAATTCAAGCAGCCAACTCCAGCCCTTCCTTGCTACTTCTGCCAGATGTCCTCTTGTCCTTTCTCACCTTGCAAGCCCTCTGCCCCACTCTGCATCAACTGTACATTTTCTTCTCTAGTGTCTTAAATGAATCAGGTTTGACAGAATCCAGTCTGATTAAACAATCCAATGAAACAAACAATAAACTGAATTTAGCAGTTAAAACCATGGGGAGGTTTGATCTAAATGAATATTTAATCTGATCTGAGTGTGGGGACTTTGTGGCCATGGTCTTCTGTTTCTTCCAGCGTTCCCCATAGGACATTGCTGAGCCTCAGTAACTAATGGCTTTTCTATACAAGTCCCAAACGGGCTGCCCAGGAGGTAGATTTTTTTGATTCTTCTTGTGCTAAAAAGTGCTGGCTTAGCACCTTTCCCATCAGGGTCTTCAGCTAATATTTTTAGATGGCCAAGATGTTATCAGAATGGCATTTAGTTGGGTGGCTTCAATGATTGCCTCTCGTTGACAACAGGACTGTAACTTCTCAAGCTCAGCCGTGTCTGTTAATATCCTCAGTTCCTGTAAATTCTTGGTGAGGGACCACTTTGTGTTTTGTAAGGAGGGGCTGTGCATTTTCCTCTAGGTTCCTGTGTAATGAAGATTTACAAAGACATGCCTTTTGATTGATGACTGTATTTAAGAAGCTATTTAAGGAGTCTTAGATTTCCATGTTCTTTTGCTCAGGATCAGCTTTTTAAACTGCTCTTTCTCAGCAGCTCCATTCTGACAAGGAACATTCTGTTTGCATTTCATTTTTATTTTTAGGCTCTTGCAAATGCTTCTACCCTGAAACAGCAATCTGCTCTATCCAGAGGGGGGCAGAACAGTGTTAAAATCCATGTATGCATTCCACAAATACTCATCCAGCAAGTGCAGCGTGGCAAGCCCTGTTCTAGGTACTAGATACACAGAGATGAGTTAGAACAACCCAGACCTTACCCTCAGGGAGATTATAAGCTTTCCAGGGTGTGATTAATTATACTGATGAAAATTTCTACAAAGGAGAAATGCTGGGAGCTATTAGAGCCTGCAGAGTCTGGAGCAAGCCACCCAACAGACCTAAGCAAGGGGGCACATATCTAATTTGTATTTCTAAAAGACATTCCTGGATCTATTCTGTTGCAATTCTGTGTGTGAGAGAGAGGGTGTTGGCTGGAACTGGAGTCAGCTGTGGAGATGGAGTGAAGCATCTGTGTGTGACTGATAATTAGGAAGCAATACGAGCAGGAGTTGGCAATTGAGTGGAGGTGGTAGATGAGGGAGAGGGAAGCATCACAAATGACTTCAAGTTTCCTGGTTTAGCACATAAGGGGAGGGAGGAAAAATCAGATGTGCATAAATGTGCCAAGCTATTTTCAGGTCAATAGCAAGAAGTCACCACCCATCGCTAACTCATAGTAAGTGTCTCAACTCCTAATTGTCAGTGGCTTTATAAATATAGCTTCTCCAAAAGCAAGAGAGCTGAAGAATAAATGGCTACTTTAATCATTCTAAACTACAATTATACTCTCCCTGGTGGCAAACTTAATTCCTGGCATTCCTTTTAGTTAAATCAGTGGCATCTTCTTCTGAGGATCCCTAACTTAGCATGTGTAACATAGCCTATGCCAAAACAAACTTTAATCATCTGTTTACGAGTTAGTATCTTCTAATGGTTTGTTCCTTGAACATGGAAACTGTCATCTTCACTTTCGCATCCTCAAAAATCATGTCCCCTGTCTTTGGTAACTACACTTGGATTGTCATTTGACAGCCACCCATCTTTCACTCCAAGTTCACGGTGGGTTGAAATTTCCCTTTCTCCACATTGTTTGGTCCAAAGACTCTGATGATGGGACTCAGCCTAAGAACTTAGTTGGAACTATTAAGCAAAGGTTCTCCTTCCCCTGATGTTTGCAAAACTCACAGCTATCTGGGAGCTGCTGGTGGCTATTTCGTTACCAAATAGGAGGAGTTACTGAACAGAAAGTGGCAGAACCAAGAGATCTAGGGAAAGTTTCTCAGAAACATCATTTGAGCTTCTGGGCAGGTTCTCTATCAGTTACCAGATCCAATAAATCTCCCTTTGATTAAGTGAGTTTGGGCTGGTATTCTGTCACTTATAACTGAGAACTCATTCGAACATGATACCTAAGAAATTGAGATAACAGCCAGGATTAGTGACTGACAAAGATGATGAATATTTGTTTAGCTCTTACTACATGTAATATGCCAAGAAAATTAGCACACTTATTCTCAATGTGATCTCCTGACAACCATGTGGCATAGGTATCATGATCCCCAATTTACAGATGAGATGACTGAGATTCAGAATGGTGGCCTGTGGTCACACAGTGAGGACCCAAACCTAGTCAAGCCTAACTCCAGCACCCATTTCTCACTGCCTCCCAAGGATGAAAATAAAAGATTCCATTAAAATTGATACTAGTTACAGAAACTACATGAGACTCAATTTCTCTACTTTTCTAGTATCTCTCACATAATGGAGAGAAAACAGCAGCAAGAGAAACCCTCACTCTTATATTCTAGGTATAGTCCCATGAATCATTGCTTCTTTAAGCCTGCCATTGATGGATTTAGGTGATTATAAAAATCCAGTAGAAACCAGTCATTAAGGAAGAGATCTCTCCCTCTGGCTTCCGACCTATACCATCAGCTAACTATTTGACATCTTGAATTAGTTGTTGTACAGGAATATCAAACTTTACATATCAAAAACTGGGTTTATGTTTCCTAGATGTCACCCCAACCTGTTCTTTTGACTAGCTTTTCCATTTCAATCAACAGAGGCATCAGGTACCTGACTTCCTCAAGATGATAATATAGGAGAGCTCATGGATCTCTCGCTTTTCCCTTTCTCCACATCCCATCTATCAGCAAGTTTCCAGTACTATATTCAGCCCCTATCTGGAAACTGTCCACAGCCACACTGGACTTCTGTAGGTTTCTAGGACATTCCAAGCTCTTGTGTAAACCATATTTATTTTTGAGATTCCTCCTACCCCCAGTGCTATTATCCAAAACCTTTCTATGGCTTGCTGCTTCTCAATTTCAGTTCTAGCTTAAACACTAGGCTTTCTAGATCCCTTCTGGACCACTCTGCCTAAAACATCATTTCTCACTAGTCCACTCACTTTCTGTCTCATCATCATTTCTATACCTCTGATCTTAAACTTCATAATAGAACTTCTTCTATTATGAATTTGTCTACTTATTTTCTGTGTCTCCCACCAGAATATAAGCTTCTTGAAAGAGGTTGTTTATATTTTTTGTAGAACTTTGTATTTTGCTTCAATGCCTCACATATTGTAGGTGCTAAAAAATAATGTAAAATGCACAAACAAGGGAGCATTCAGCAATGAGAATGGTGTCATAAGAGAACTGGATAATTTTTCTTGTTGTCTAGCTGTATGTCATTAGCTAAGTCACTGCATGTCTTTGGGTTTTAATCTCTTAGCTTAAAAAAAAAGAGGGAAGAAGAGGGCTAATGATAATCACTTTGCCCTCCTCAACCAGCAGGATCACCAGGCCTTTAATTGCAAAGCACAGGGCAGCGCAGATATCCAGGGAAAATCATTAATTCATGACCCACGACTTAGGAGGCAGGCAATCAGAGCTAGGGAGCAATGACAAAAATGACAGCATGGGGGCCAAAAAAAAAGAGCCCACTTGTAACATTTGCATGGTAATTTGTGCCATATAGAATGAAACATCTAAATTTGTTGCAGAAATACACTCAGCCATGGGGAACTCTCTGCAAGGATTGCAAGAATCCATTGCTCATGCTAATGCCTATCTTTTGAGTCGAGTTCACCGTTCAGGGTCTTTTCACTCAGCCTAACTTTTATGCCCAACAAAATTAAATTATTGGGCAGAATAATTACACATAAATGCTGCTGGACTATTAGTCTCAAGGGGCCAATTTTCTAGCCATTTGTTGCCATCTGAAATGTCAAATTTGTTACACAGAGGGCATGGTTATACATGCAATATCCTCTTCTAAATAGGATAAGAAAGGCACTAATCAGCACTGTGGCTGCAAATGCTGAAGACAGTAAGATGTGGCTTTAGTTAATAAAGTGATCTAAATTAATTACATGGATTATTTTAAGGAAAATAAAACATTTCATAATAGAAGTGCCACCTGAATACAGATTCCTCTGTTCAAAGAGCAGCTGCTCTTGAGAGAGAGAATTATTCCCCATTCTCTCCTATTTTCATAGCTTTCCAGGGCCCAGGAGAAAAGGCACTGGGCAAAAACAGAAGCTTGGGCTTTAACAGAAGCAATCTTAATTCTTCTTACATGGGTTCTTGATTGCTGCTGGGATCATCTGAGGATATTGGACTTTCACTTCTTCACTCTTCCAAAGTGGACTCTGCCAATGATTCCCCAGAAGCCTTCAGTCTCAAACTAGGGTAGCACTGTTGATCCCTCTTGTTCTGGGGCTTTAGCCTCTCAGACTGTGCAGCTACTGATTCTTCTAGCTCTCCAGCCTGCAGACAGCCATTGTGGACTATCCAGCTTCTGGTTGCATAAGCCATCCTACTAAGTCCCCTTTTTATAATTATACTTCCTGTTGATTCTGTTCCTCTAGAGAACCCTGACTAATACGTGTGTATTACAGAAAGTAGATTTTGAAATACTTAATGAAGCAAACTATTTTTAATTTTTCATTATATTACTAGAGCTAGCACAATAAAAGAAAATTGTTTTCTTAAATAAATAAAATAAAAAAATAAAAATGTATTCTAGAGATAAAAAAAAAAGCAGCAGCAGCTTAGGCTTTGAGTCTTCTCTCTACTATTGTTTTACTGTGTGAACTTGAGAAACTCACTTGTCTTCTTTGATCTTCAGTTTTCTTATCTGTAAAGATACGGCTGTATTGTATAGCATCCATTCATGTTTAAAACACTAGAAAAACTAAGGATAGTAGAGGTATACCTCAACATTGTAAAAATTATCTATGCTAAGCCCAAGGCCAACATCATTCTAAATGGAGAAAAATGGAAAGCATTCCCTCTAAAAACTGAAACAAGACAGAGATGCCCTCTTTCACCACTTTTATTCAACATAGTCTTGGAAACTCTAGCCAGAGCAATTAGACAGAAGAAAGAAATTAAATGGATACAAATAGACAAAGAAGAACTCAAGCTATCTATTAGATGATGACATGATTCCATGTTTAGGAGACCAAAAAAAACTCCACCAGAACACTTCTAGAACTCATAAATGAATTCAGCAAAGTAGAAGGATATAAAATTAACACACATAAATCAATTGCATTCCTATACATCAGTGATGAATCTACTTAAAGATAAATTAGGAAAACTATCTCATTCACAATAGTCTCAAAGAAAATAAAATATTTGGGAACCAATCCAACAAAAGAGGTGAAAGACTTCTACAAGGAAAACTACAGAACACTAAAGAAAGAAATTGAAGAACACTGTAGAAGATGGAAAGATACCCCATGTTCTTGGATAGGCAGAATTCATATTGTCAAAATGGCCATACTGCCAAAAGTGCTATCCAGGTTTAATGCCATTCCTATTAAAGTTCTAGTGATGTTTTTATAGAAATAGCAAAAGCAGTCATGAAATTCATTTGGAAAAATAAAAGACCCAGAATAGCCAAAGCAATCCTCAATGAGATAAGTGAAGCTGTAGGCATCACAATAACAGACCTTAAATCATACTTCACAGCTATAGTAACAAAAATGGCATGGTATTGGCACCAAAACAGGCATGAATACCAATGGTACAGAATAGAAGACACAAAGACAAACCCACACAAATATAGTTAATTGATATTAGATAAAGGTGCCAAAACATTCATTGGAGAAAAGATAGCCTCTTCAACAAATGGTGCTGGGAAAATTGGAAATCCATATGTTGTAAAATGAAATTAGACCCCTATTTCTCACTCTGCACAAAACTCAGCTCAAAGTTAATCAAGGGCATAGGCATTAGACCAGAGATCCTGTGCCTACTAGAAGAAAAAGTAGGCCCAAATTTCCATGATGTCAGCTTAGAAACTAAATTCCTCAACAAGACTCCTAAAGCTCAAGAAGTAAAATCAAGAATCAATAAATTGGATGGTTTTCAAACTAAAAATGTTTTTCATAGTAAAGGAAACAAGAACATGAAGAGAGAGCCTACAGAATGGGAGAAAATCTTTGCTACTTGAATCTCAGAGCATTAATTTCCAAGATATATAAAGAACGCAAACACTTAACATAGAAAAAAAAAAGCCCAATCAATAAATGGGCAAAGGAACTGGACAGACACTTTACGGAAAAAATAAGATCAGTCAACAAAGATATGAAAAAAATGTTCAACATCACTAGCAATTAGAGAAATGCAAAATAAAACTATATGGAGATTTCATCTCACTCCAGTCACAATGGCAATTAACAAGAATACAAATAACAATAAATGTTGGTAAGGATCTGGGGGAAAAGCTACACTCATCCATTGCTGGTGGGATTGCAAATTGGTGCAACCACAGTGGAAAGCAGTATGGAGATTTCCAGAAAACTTGGAATGGAACTACCATTTGACCCAGTTATCTCATTCCTCAGTATATACCCAAAGGACTTAAAATCAGCATACTACAGTGACATGCCCACGTCAATGTTTATAGCAGCTCAATTTATAATAGCTAAGCTATGGAACCAACCGATGTGCCCATCAACAGATGAATGGATAAAGGAAATGTGATACATATACCCAACAGAATATTACTCGTCCATAAAGAAGAATGAAATAATGGCATTTGCTGGTAAATGGATGGAACTGGAGGTTATCATGCCAAGTGAAATAAACCAATCCCCAAACACCAAATGCTGAATGTTCTCTCTAATATGTGGATGCTGACTCACAATAGGTCAGCAGGGAGGGAGGAGTGGGAGGAAGGGAAGGAATGGGAATGGGAAACAGTAGAATGAATTATATATAACCTTCCTGTGTTTATATAGGAATACATGACCTGTGTAACTCCCCATCATGTATGATCACAAGAATGGGAAGTTATAATACATGTACATATGATATGTCAAAATACATTCTACTGTCATGTATAACTAAAAAGAACAAATACAAAAAATAATCTACATAAAAGAATGTAAGAAGTCTATATTGTACCAATGGCATCTGTGAGGACTCAAAGGAAGACATTTGTATTTAAGCACTTTGAAAGCTGAAAATGCTATACCAAAATA
Organism: Xerus rutilus; assembly: GCA_028644305.1. Taxonomy (NCBI): domain Eukaryota; kingdom Metazoa; phylum Chordata; class Mammalia; order Rodentia; family Sciuridae; genus Xerus; species Xerus rutilus. The sequence continues at coordinate 88,908,358 of CM053405.1, read as the reverse complement.
GGACTGTGGATTTTGTGGATTTTGCATGGCTAGTGCCATTTCTACTGTTTTATTAATGGTGAAGGACTTAAAGCTTCATTTTTATAGTGTTATCTGCTTTATTTTAGTTTACATAATTCAATTCACTTTTACTAAAAGTCCAGAAGTGTCCACATGACCCAGGCTTGGCCAATTAAGCATTCTATTACCTTGGCTTCATGATTGGTTCAGAGCTGGATATGTGACTTGGACCAACAATGAGACCTAATCCTAGTATACTTGGAGGGAGATGATGGAAAAGAATGATTTTTGGGGCTGGGGTTATGGCGCAGTGGTAGCGCGCTTGCCTAGCATGCGTGAGGCACTGGGTTCGATCCTCAGCACCACGTAAAAAAATAAAATAAAGATATTCTGTCTGCCTACAACTAAAAATTAAATATTTAAAAAAAAAAGAATGATTTTTGTTTTGGGGCAATGTAATCTCTCAGAATGTAAAGCATGGTGCAGAACAGAGAGGGTGAATCTGAGTTGTAATGACATCTTTTAAGCCCCTGGATCCAGCTTGCAGGCTCTGAATCTGGATGGTTCATTGAATTCTTGGTCTGTGCCAAGAACAACTAAAGGAATTCGAGATTCATTTTTGTCTGAAAAAAATAAGTCATGCTTTCATGAAATTCACATTTCAATTCCAGGAACCAATAAATTCCCAAGTAAAATTAAGTTTTCATCATTTGTGTTCTCTTGATCATGAAAGTTAAAGATTTTACATAGTGAATAAAAAATACATATTTTCCCCCAGATATTGTGAAGATAATGTATAAAGTCTTGGCATGTAATAAGTGATTAACAGATGGTATTAAAGTGAACATGAGTCATTATTTTTGGCCACCTGACATTTAAATCTCTTTTGTTGGGGAATCTCCTACCTTGTAAGTAGAGCCCATTTTAGAGGTTGAAAATTCCAGCTCCCCAAGAAGCAAGGACATGAACACTTGTTTGAGATTTTACTACTTAGATGTATATGACAAAGACTCAAATCTAAACACATTATACAGTGATGTACCAACCATGCAGACTTCTTTCTAGGCAGAGTGGTACTGATGGTGGTCTCTGCCCGTGCTTCTTTGTCAACAGATGCAATGATTCTTTCTTTTGTGGTACCAGGGATTGAACCCAGAGGCACTTAATCACTGAGCCACACCCCCAGCCCTTGTTAGGTTTTATTTTAAGACAACTTATCAAGTTATGTAGGGCCTTGCTAAGTTGCTGAGGCTGGCTTCAGACTTGTAATCCTCCCACAATAACCCCCAAGTCACTGGGATTGCAGGTGTGAATTACCACGTTTGGCAGAGGCAATAGTTCTCAGGGAGCATCTGAAGCCCTGCCTCTGAAGTGCTAATGAACTGCATCTAGATACGGCAGTGGTGGCTGTGTGCATTTCTCCAGCCATCCTTGAGAAGAGAGGACTCTTGGCTGTGTAACTTCAGATGTGATTCTTGGGACTTCCTAGGGATTGTGAAAACCATCCAATACCCATAAAAGACATTGTTTTCTGCTTATATTAACCAGACTTCATTTTTCTCTCTTGCAATTAAGATCTGACTGATACTGAAGTGGTGATGATATAATTTGAATGATGATAATGGTGATGATAAGAACTTGATGCTGTAAGAAGAAAAACAATCACTCAGTTCTCAGTGTGGAGAATAAATTAGGAGATGGGAAGCTGAGCTTACTATGTGGCTCATTATACTAAGGGTTATGTGGCATGGTAACAGAAGAGGTGGCTGGGAGTAAGTCTCCAGCTTTTTAGGTGGACAGAAAGGAGTATATTCAAGAGAGATATTGAAGGTGAGATAGACATGATATTTTCTTCAGCCTTTGGCCATTCATAATATAGAAACATGGAGGATTCATGGCATTATATGTTACTCTTCTTTTCCAATCAGAGACATTTGGACTGCAGGGAGCACAACTCAGCTATATGTCATTCAAACTGGGTCAAAAACCAGCTAGAGGTATAAAGTTTAGGATTGGGTACCCTAATGTGGGTAGGGGGACTTGGACTTCTCCACTTTTGTCTTTTCAAGTAGGAATGTTTTAAATGATAAATATGAAAAAATAGTGCTTGAAGGTAAGTAATAAACATTACTCATCATAATCTTGATGCTTTCTTGTTGTCCCATATGCAAGGCCAGCCTAATGAGCCCCTTGTGACCACTGCAGGGAGTGTAGTTCAGAAATGGTAATTGCTTTTTATTAAGATGTATAAATTTCTCCTTAATTCATTAAAAGTTTCTGAAACAAATAAATAAAACATAATTGATACAGATCCAGTCTCCTTTCCTTCTACAGATCATTAAGAAGTTGTAATTGCTTCCCAACCCCCAGGAAGCTCTCATCTCCAAGAATAAAGTGTTAGTGTGACTCGCTGGCAATTGTTATTATTCTAAGGAATTAATTTACTCTAATTAGTTTTAAGCCCATTAACAGAAGTAGAAATCGGAGCAAGGGAAGGGAGGTCTGAAACATTTTTCTCAGCCAGTTGTAAGAATTTTCTCTGTGCTTAACAATTTGGCCAATGAAAATCAAACCTTGTTAAAACCTTAACACAACACCTATAAATCAGGATATAACTAGTATGATTCCTAAAAGACATGTTAGCTCCCATTCTATTTTGTGAAAGTAAGAAATAAATTATAATTTTTATCTCCCAGTGGAAATCTTTAAATTGAGTCCCAAGGGACCAAAAAAAAATTGGAAAAATTAATGATATTGAGGGCTAGTTTTGCTTAGGCAAAATCAGTACCTACATAAGATGATTCAAGAGGTCTATAAAAGGCTCTATTTCTTCAGAAAGTAGCTACCCAATTCCAAGTAACCATGGCTAGAATTTCATCATGATAGAAAGAAAGCCGCATCTTTGAGTTCCTTTCTCTAGGTCTTTTTAAAATAGCACATCTACACAGGGAGACAATGCATTATCCTAATTTTCAAAAGGGATAACTTGCATACCTTATTGATCAGTCTTCGAGTGACTAGTCCGAGACCATTTTTGAAGACCGGAGGCTAGTGTCCTAGGATGCAGGTGTCTTTGGAAGACACTGAACTGATATGGCCATCAAGGTAAGTTAGGGGCAAATGGTGGAGGCCATGGGTTTGTAGGAAATAATGGGATTTTGGAATTTTTGACCTAAAGAGTGAACAGAATCAAAGCTGTGCCACTTGATGGAACATAAAGGATGAATCTGAAGAGGAGAGAGATAAGGACGGAAAACAAGTTAGGATACCCATGTAAGAGTTAGAGAAGGCCGGAAAGTAGTACAGTAGAAATGGTGGGGGGCGGGGCGTGGATTTGAAAATGTTTCTGGGATGTAATGGATAGGATTTCGTGAGGGATGGGATGTCATTAGAGAGACCCAGAGGCTTTGGTCTTGAAGAATTAGAGTAATGAGGCCAACTACTGAAATAGGAGGAGAACTAAAACAAATAAACAACAAAAAACAACCACCACAATATACAACCAACAAGAGAACAGCAACAAAAATACTCCAGCATATTCTCAGAACTTGAAACAACTGATCTGGTTTTAGACGAAATGGCAAATGCTGGTTTTAAAGGTGACAGACTTATGAATTTTGTAATCTAGACAATGAATTTCTATAAAACAGAGACTGATCAAACTCATATACCATTTGAAACAGGCAGGAAATAAATAAATCTGATCAGAGTTCAGGGCCATTGAGTTTAAAGAACATGCACCATTTAAAGTGGCAGATACCTCCCTGCTCCATCAAGTGCAAGGACAAAGGGTAGGATTGCCAAATCATCCAATTCCTAAAGAGAAGCCAGAAATCAGAAATGTTATAGGAAATCTCCTGATTCTTTAGTGTTGGTGACGAATTCCATTTTTCTTGAAACTTTGGGTGAGCTAATCCCAGGCAAGGGTGCAGAGCATCCCAGGGGTCATAGGTACGAGACTAGATGAACCAAACTGAATAGTTATGGAGTGGTATTTTCAAGGAGACACAACTAAGGAAGGATTCCTGGGAAAGCTGTTTTTGAGCAACTGTAATTTTGCTAGCATAGTGCTAGGTGCTGAGGGAGGTAGATGCTCTGACCACTGTGCTTAAGAAGCTCACAGCTGCTGGGCACAGTGGTGCACTTCTGTAATCCCAGCAGCTCAGGAGGCTAAGGCAGGAGGATCTTGAGTTCAAAGCCAGCCACAGCAACTTATCAAGGTTCTAAAGCAACTCAATGAGACCCTGTCTCTAAATACAGTATAAAAAGGGGCTGGGGATGTGGCTCAGTGTCTACGTGCTCTGGGTTCAACCCCTAGTACAAAACAACCCCCACAAACCTGACAGCCTAGCTGAGCCAGAGAAGAATGTAGCACTTGATGTGATTAAGGACTATCAGTATCTGGAATTGGAGAACCTCATGCTAAGTGAAGTAAGCCAAGCCCCCAAAACCAAAGGCCGAATGTTCTCTCTGATTAGTGGATGCTGATACATAAGTGGGGTGGGGGTGGGGAGCATGGGAAAAATGGAGGAACTTTGGATGGGGTAGGGGGAGGTGGGGGAGGGGAGGGGGAATGGGAGTAGCAAAAATGGTGGAATGAGATGGACATCACTACCCTAGGTGCATGTATGAAGACACAAATGGTGTGACTCTATCTTGTTTGCCACCAGAGAGATGGAAAATTGAGCTCTATATATGTACTATGACTTGAAATGCATTTAAATAAATAAATAATTTTTTAAAAAAGGACTATCAGCATCTAATAAACAAGAGAAGAGATAACAGAAAAGCTCTGGGTCTCAAATGGCAAAGGAGAGTATCAAGGAGGAAGCAGAGGTGCACAAAGAGCTAGGGACTTTTCTCCCAAGTCCAATTCCAAGTCAATAGTTGTGATTCAACAGGTTTTGTGATTTCTTTAGGAAGGCAGGCATGAGGTTTCTGAAAGCAGGTGCGTATGAATAAATTACAAGTGGAAGCTGGTTCCACACTAATGATTGCTAACAGACCATTTTGGACTGTTTATTGTAGTGAAATGTAAAGGTTTTCCTCATCTCAATTCTAAGCCATTGCTATCTGGCTTAAGAATTAAAAATAAATAAATAAATAAAAATCAAATCCTGAGTTTATATTAGGAGCTGACACATCTCTCTAAAATAGTGAGATAATCCCTGAAGCTGGAGCATTCCATCCAGGTTAGTTTATTTAGGATTACCCAAGGAGTATGAAAAGAGGTTAACAGAACAGTGAGGTCCTCAGAACACGGGAGGGTGGTTCAAAAGGGAGCATTTGTCATTTTCTTTATAAATGGGCTTTGGGGATGTAGCAGAATGTCAAATAGAGTTTTTCCTGATAATATACTCTGCACTTGCTACTTGATTTCATGTCTTTCTTTCTCTTTTCTTTGCTACTTTTTTTCTCCCCAAATCCTGACAGTAACAGTGAAGCCTGATTTATTTGTTGAGGAATAAAGAAAATAGTGTCTTTGTCCTGAGTTGGTATCAATCAGTTTATTTAAATGAGCTTTTTACTGATAGGTGGAATCAATTTCTGAAGCCCATTTGATCATTGCAGCTCAATTACTGCAGAAGTTGCTTACAGGTTCAGATGAGGAGAAATGAGGATGTTTTTGCAGTTTCCCTTCTGCAAGGGAGGACCCAAGAATATAAACCTCACAGAAAACAGCATGACATTTTTCTGACGGTTCTACTTTGGGATGGCGGCTCTTACAGAAGGAAGCATATTCAGAGTTAAGATGCACTGTTTTCCATAAGTAGGTAGAGATCTGCATCTCCTGCCTTTTCAACCAATTTCCAGTATGTTTGGGTGAAAATGTTGACCAATTTTTATTTAATAGCATCACAGGTTCTTATACCTAACACAGTTTTAAAGTGTTGGAACCTTGTCTCTGATAGCAGAGGGAGGGGACACAAGGGAAGGAGGCCATAGTGCCAGGGGGCATGTACATTCATGTGGTAATTGAACCTAGGGTTCTCAGATGAGTCCTTAAAACTCATAAGATTCCTCCCAAAAGATACTGTCTTCTCCATTCTATCAGGGACTGTTTGGTTGCATATAGCCAATGGACACTTCTGATGGTAGCTAGAAGTCTCAATTCAAAGGAGGATAAAATACTAAAGGCATTAAATTGCCTTTGAAATTTTATTTTTTTTATTTTTTCATATTAATTTATTTGTTTATTTGATTCATTGTACATAGATAGAGGATAACATATCAATTCTCTGGTTGTAAGTTGTATAGAATCACAACATATATGCAGTCATACATAAAGTTAGGGCTATGATGACCATCATATTCCACCACCTTTACTGTCCCTATGCCCCCTCC
>CM053405.1:88819311-88901513 GCA_028644305.1 Xerus rutilus | reverse complement strand
TTCTTGATTCTTGATTTTACTTCTTGTGCTATAGGAGTCTTGTTAAGGAAGTGTGGTCCTAATCCGACATGATGAAGATTTGGGCCTATTGTTTCTTCTATTAGGTGTTGGGTCTCTGGTCTGATTCCCAGGTCCTTGATCCACTTTGAGTTGAAGTTTGTGCATGGTGAGAGATAGGGGTTTAGTTTCAATTTGCTGCATATGGATTTCCAGTTTTCCCAGCACCTTTGTTGAAGAGGCTGTCTTTTCTCCAGTGTACGTGTTTGGCTCCTTTATCTAGTATAAGGTAACTGTATGTAAGTGGGTTCGTCTCTATGTCTTCTATTCTTTTTTTTTTCAAATTAATTAATTATTTATTTATTTTTTAGTTGTAGGTGGACAGAATATCTTTATTTTATTTTTATGTGGTGCTGAGGATCGAACCCAGTGCCTCACGCGTGCTAGACGAGCACGCTACCACTGCGCCACAATCCCAGCCCCTGTGTCTTCTATTCTATACCATTGGTCTACATGTCTAGCTAGAAGTCTCAGTTCAAAGGAGGATAAAATACTAAAGGCATTAAATTGCCTTTGAAATTTTAGATTACCAACATTCTAGTGGGGGCTAATTAGGTGAATTCTTGCTTTTCAATTTCCTCTTCTAAAACATTTTGTTTCTTCCTTCAATAATTAAAGTAACCAAGGACTGGAGAAACCATAGGATTTTTTCTCTGAGTTAACACTAATACCTAATATCATACAGATTAGAAAATACTGCAATTATCTGCAGGTCCTGAGTTAAAAACAACAGATTAGAACCATCTCTTACCAGGATGATATAGTTTTCTTTCTCCTCCTTTTCTCTAGGCTTCAGCAAAGTTTTTCTTTCCAGCCAGATCCAGAGACTTCCAAGTTAGACAGCATTTACTAGTGGTTAGTGTCTGATCAACGGCAAATCATAGTTAAATTTTATCAATAACACTGAGGACTATTTAGGTGCAAGATATTGGATTCTGTACTTGGGGTGTGAGATGTGTAAAGGACATTATGTGTTGTCAAGAAGCTAATGGTGGATTGGAAGGGGAAATGTGAAAACAGGGAATTTTATTATGAAGTGCTCAGTGGCAAACCATGGCACAATGGGAGATTCAGCCTGGAAGTCTAGAAAAAGGATCCTGCAGAAGAAAGCATCTGACCTAAGTCTTCAGCGCCCTGGAGAAACAGTCAGAAGAAAGGGGAAACACAATGCACAAAGGACGCTTGAAGGGAGTACCCATCCAGGCCTTCCCCTGGGCCAGCCTCTGGGCCTCATGCACACTCCGTCATAGAATCCTCACAAATTTCCTGTGTTAGGTTTCCTTACATCTACCTTATTGGTGTTTTTTTTCCTCATTAAAAATATGAAGACTGAGAATCTAATTAACTCACCCCAGTTAATATTGCCACTGTGTGGGAGAGAGGATTTAAACTGAGACTTGATTCCAAAACTCAGCTGCTTACCCACCATAGTGCACTGCTCCTCTGGCCTACAAAACGTGCACTGGTGTGATTGTTTCCTTCAAACAGAAAACTCTGCTAGGGTCCCATGATCTGAAACCTGCATGCACTGTTGGGCAAAGAGCAAGGAAGAACCCAGAAATTTTAAAGTAGAAATGTTAGAAAGTCATTGGCCATTGAAAATTAACAAGAATCTATGTAACAAAAGGTCGCAATGACAAAGGAAGTAATGAGAACACAATCGATTCAGTACCATGCTTAAAGTATGTCTAAGTACATGGCCATCCTTGACACGTTTTGTCTCTGTTGAGTCAAACTGGCCCCACTCTCCATCACTCACTCAGACCTAGCCATAGGGTCCTTCCTTTCTGCTCCCCCAAATGCCTGCAAGTCTCTGAACTCACTCTTTCCTTTCCATAGTCATCTCCCCCAGACTGTCTTTCCTAATCCCTTAGGAATCAGCTCCAGTGTCACCTCCTCAAAGAGGACTTCCTGGCTCCTGGGATGAATGAATCCAATCACTCTTTATCTAATTCCTCTATTTTATTTCCCCATTGCATTTGTTATTTTCTGAAGTCATTTATTTATAAGCTGTTAGTGTGCTGTCTGCCTCCCTCCACTAAAATGTATGATCTCTAAGTAGATGAGAGTTTGGTCTTGCTCACTGCTGTGTTCCCAGCTGCTAAAATAGTGCTAGCCCACATATTTGTGCAATGAGTATATTTGATGGTTAAGAGAACTTTGTGAAGTAGAATTGGCACTTATTTTTCTCTTCATGTTACAGAAAATAAAATATACTCTTTGTGGTAAAATAACATGCTCAAAGTCAAATAATGAATAATTGAAGAGCCAGAAACTGAACTACGTCTCCTTTCCCTCCTGCATGCCCCCTCAGCTTCTCATGAAAGTGCTTGCTGTCTCCTGCTTTCCTTCCCTTCAGACTTTCATATTTGGGCATGGATTGTCCTGAAGTTAAAAAAAAAATTGTAACAACTAGTGTTATACATTTGTCCATTCACTTCATCTTCCTCTGATTCTGATTCTCTGGGAAATTTCTTTTTCCTAGATGGTGACCACTTGACTAGGTGACAATGGAATGAAGGTAGACTGAATTAGAGAAGCCTGCATTGTGACTGTGACTCTTTCTCTGCTTGCTGTAAGTCCTTGGGGGATATCTCATCTTCCGCCTGGACATGGGAGCAAATGATTCCTAGATGGTTGTTTCAATGTGAGGTGGGTAATGATGGAACTGGGTGTAATGGACATTGTGTGTGTGTGTGTGTGTGTGTGTCTGTGGCATTGGTAGGAAGATATTAGAATCTAATGATGCAGCTTTCTCGTTTTTTAAAGCTTGATCTTAAAGTTCTCAGAGTACGTGAAGTGGGCTTTATGTGGACCACGTGCACTGCTCAATAAATACTTCCAGAATGAAGGATGGAGTGAGTGAAGACATTTGCTCCAATTTTTCTGCGGAATGCCTTGGTATGTTTGTTTTCTTATTCTCAAGCGACAAAACTAATTTTAACTAAACTAAGAAGAACAAAAATTTTGGTGGTGTTCAGGGATCCTACAGAATCTAAAGGAGACTGGAGGATTAGGCATGAGAACAGGGAGAACTAAGATAGGAGGGGAGGATGCATAGCAATGGTTTTGTCACTACAGAAACCTGGTTAAAATCTTCTCTTCAATCCTGTCCCCTTTGTAATGCAAACCTCCATCACATGCCTGTCCTTACAGGGGTCAATGTCCTTGGTAAGAGCACCTGAAGCAGATGGGGGCAAGTAAGGAAAACAAAACCATGCCAGTTATTATTAGTACTATTATTGCTATCATTATTATTGACACTGGGGATTGAACCCAGGGGTGCTTTACCAATGAGCTACATACCCAGTCCTTTTATTTTATATCACATCACAGAGTGTTGCTAAACTGCAATCGTCCTGCCTCAGATTCCCAGATCACTGGAATTAGAGGTGCAGACCACTATGCCCAGTCATGCTAATTTTTTTTTTCACAGAGAGATTTTGAAAATACAAAATTGGTTCAATAGAAGCTGGCAGATTACAACAGTGAAAATGAATATCCAGGCCACACAGATAAGAACCTTCAGGAAGAAGTTACCATGCTCAGGGCTGGGGAACAGAAGAAATTGGTGTTATGAGATGCCAGACACTTGGAGGAGAGGCATGGAGGGTCTGAGGCCCAGACCTTTGAGGACAGGGCACTGTCCACTCTTTGTTATCTCAGAGTCCCTTCAAGTCTGGGACTCTGACCTCTGAAAAGAGGGCCTGGCTTAGCCAGTACTTTAGAAGGAGTGAGGTAAGAACAGTTCTAGGTCTGTGGAGAGAAGCCAGAAAGGAACCAGCTGCTGTTAGGTCAAGGTGCAACTGTCAGGTGAAGGGTGGCCATTGGGTGATGCTGAGAGGAAAATAAGTGAGAGGGAAGAAGCAAGTCACATCTCTCCTCCTCTTGCCCTGCAGTTTTCCTTTTGGCAGAATCTGTCAGGAAACTACTTGATCTAGAGGGCCTCAGGCCAGCCTTATAAATCTAGGCAGAAAGGGTGAATTTGGAGCCAAGGCACAGGAGCTCAAAGGCTGCAGGGCACCTTGCCTGCCCACGTGGCAGATCTTAGGGCATGTGCTCACACTCTGACTGTATTGGGGCATGCGTAGCCAGAACCCCATCTTTTTCTTCCATCATTGTAAATGACTAGCTGGAATTGCTTCCTCAATACTACCCAACAATGGGGAGAAGTAATTCTCAGTGAGGAAATACAGGGACATTGGCGAGAGGGCATAGGCCTGGGGAGGAAAAAGACCACATATCTGCTATGGCCTCTTTGCAAGAAATGGTAGAACATTGGATATTGGTATCATCTTCCTTGTATATAGATATATGGAGTTGACCCTTCTTGTCCTTTTATAGCACTAAAGCTGGTTATTTATGTCTGGCTACAAATTGCAGATGCCCTGTTTAGATGAGGATTATAAATTCCCTACTTTGAACTTTAATTGGGGCCAAATAAAGAAAAAAGTTTGGGGTTATTTTCTTCCATGGTTTGGAGATTTATATAGGGTACTTAGAACCTGTTTATCTTGGCAGGCAGAAAGATAGTTGCTTAAATGGATTTTCATGCTTAGGGCTTCAAAACACAAAGCCCTATGCAGTTTGGTATTTGTTTTGCAGTTCTTATCCCACCCAAATTACTGTTTGTAGAAGGAAAGAGGAAAACAGCTTATAGCAGTGTCCCTCATATCCCCCAATTTCTCTATTTATGCCTAAAGAGATACACAAAAACATGTAATAGATCTGCATTTGGGAGGATTCAATGTGTGGTAATTAGTTCACCGGCAGCATTGAGTTTCTGGAAGTTAGGAACATTGATTCTTTACTGAAACATAAGTTACTTGCAGTTACTTTATTCTTTTTATTCTAGGTTTTCTAAAATAATTTGAACTTGTTTTCCAGATAGTTTTTCATTTATGTTTTATGCTGCTTGACTCAGAAGGTTTAGATGGGAAGTTTCTTAAAATTAAAAGCTTTCATGGATTTCTTGGTTGCAAAGAATTATTGACTGGCTAAACCACAATAGCCAAGAGGAAGGTCAATTGTCATTCTCACACTAAAGTTTATTATTGAAAAATACTGAAAAAATAGGTTAAAATTGTCAATAGTCTACCTTTAAATATATATATGTAAAATTCCATTTATCCTCAAAAACAAACTTGCAATAATTACATGATATATATGTCTGTACATATATATTTATTAAAATAGAAACATCATATACCTATTAATCTGAAATATACTTTCATATAATAATGTCAGAGGTATTTTCCAGATCATTATGCATAAATTTTCTGTATTTTATACAGCATAATTTATCTTAATTTAAAAAAATTCTTCCCTAATGTTGGATATTTACATTTATTCTTCTTTTTCTTGCTATTAAAGCAGCGTCATAGTGAACGTCCACACATTTATGTATGTCATGTCTATCTTCATCTGTATGTGCTATTAATTCTGTAAGACAGATATGGATCCCTAGCCTCTTGCAAAAGGATGCAATTCAGAATCACATGCTGCATTAGTAGTTCTCTTTAGTCTCCTTCAACCCAGAACAATGCTTCAGACTTTGCTTTATTTGTATGACCTTGATACTTTTTAAACCACAGGTGGTTATTTTGTAGAATAAGCTCCAATTTGTGTTTGTTGGAATTTTTCCTGTTATTAAATTTGTGCATGCGTTCTGGGCAGGAATATGGCAGAGTTGATGAAGCTGTGTCTTTCCCTCTGCATCCTATCAGGTGGGGTATGATTTTGCCTCGTCTCTTTACTGGTGATGATGTTCCCTTTGATCACAGAATCAGGCTACGTCTGTCAGATTTTTTCACTGTGAACTTACTCTGCTTTCCTTTCCTTTGAAACAAGTAAGTCAACCAAATGGTTGACATATGTCCAAAGTTTATCATCAGACATTCTGTTTATCTATTTATTTAGTTATATCAGAATTAACTCACAGTTTCTTATTTTATGCAATGTGTTAAAATCCATTACTATATTTAATTTTGATGTTCAAACTGTTTATGCTAAAATATTTTTTCTGGACTATTTTTTACTGAAAATCTGCTCACAATTATTTGGGTAGAAAAGTGAGTATTGGGAATGAATAAAAGATCAATTTTGCCTTGAAAAAGAGCTTTCTATATTGTTTGATATTTTTAAACCATATTTTTATTTTTAACATTTCTTTTAATTTTAAATGTCAAAAGAAGTTTTCTGGCCCGTGGTATTAGGCAGTGATGCTCATCCCTATCTAAATGTCAGGATTAAAAAAAATACTATTGTCAGAATCTCATTTCCAGAGTCTGATTTAATTTGTTCTAAGGTGGGAATTGAGTATTTTAAAAGGTCTTCCAGTGATTCCTTTGAGCAATATGGGTTGAGAATTACTAGATTAGGGATGAACAAGATTAGCCATATAATTTTTAGAATCCAGGACAAAATGAAAGTGAGAGACTCCCTGTTAAAAAATGATTAAGAATTTCAGATGGCAACAGAAGATCATTAAACCAGGTAGGAGTTTAAGCTTGCAGGTCCTGTGAGGTTGCATAGGCTGTGTGTCCATGAAGCCAGATATACCACATTTAGTGTATGACAGAAAGCCATTCAAATCAAAGATATATGGTATGACACCATGAAAGAGGACATCATAGACACAGGCAAGGTATCTGCATGTGCCCTCCCCTCATTTCTCAGTTCTTTCACTGTTGAATGAGGCCACGACCAGTCCTAAACAATGAGCAGGTAAGCAGATGTTGTGAAGAGCAGGTTTGATTTCTCCATACACTCTCTGAAGCCTAGCTTTGAGACAGGGTCATAGGATGGTGCTGTTTGCATCTGAGTGAACACATGAAGCAGAACTCCTGAGAACTCTCATGAGCCACATAAGTATAAACTAAATTTTTGTTATACTAAACCATAAAAATTTGTTACAGCAGCAGATCCTAACTTATTATGACAAATACAGAAAGGTCCAGATTAAATACCATAGGGTTTCAAAAGACTGACTTCTGACTTCTTGCTGTAGTATCAGGAAATCTGCATGGAGGATGATACATTTGAAATGGAATGGACAGAGTCTGGAAATGTGGACTTGAGAAGTGAAGGTTGTGTTAGTAACTACCACTATATGGAAAACTACTCCAAGTCTTTATGGCTAAAAACAACTACTATCTACTATATTTCTCATGAGACTATGGGGATGCTAGTGGCTCTGCTCTTCTGAGCCAGGTTCAGGTAATGCAGACTGGGTTTCTCATGTATCTGTGGTCAGATGTTGAGATGGCTGGAGGCTAGCTGGTTTAGATCAGACTTGCCCACATATCTGAGGTTGACTTGGCTTTCCTTTGCATGGTCTTTCCTCTTCCAGCAGGCTAGCATATTTGGTAGCAATATCCAAACAGAGTAGAATTACACAGGGTCTCTTTAGGCTTAGGTTTGAAGCAGCACATTATCACTTGCATGCCATTCTAAACTGATCAAAGCAGGACACAACACAAATCTGGATTTCATAGTGTGGGAAAAGAATCTCCATTCCTTGAGCTCATATTTCTGGCACACGAGAGGTATTCAGTGTTTGTGGAACAAACATATGAGCAATGGACTAGATTGCCTGGACAGCAAGTTTTTGGAACCTAGTTCTTGGACATCCTTACTTCCTTATTAACATGTTCCCTCTAGGTAATCTCATCCTGTAATGCCAATTTTATATATCCAGCTCATGTGGGTTCTCTGAAATTTCTCGCATACCATCAACAACCTACTCAATATCTCACTAGCTCTCTCTGTTAGTCAGTTTTTCATTACTGTGACCAAAATTCCTGACAAGAGCAACTTAGAGGAGGAAAAGTTTATTTTGGTCTGATGATTTCAGATATTCAGTCCATGTTCAGCTGACTCCATTGCTCTGGACCTGAAGTGAGGCAGCGCATTATGGTGGAAGGGTATGTTGAAGGAAAGCTATTCACCTTAGGGTAACCAGGGAGCAGATAGAGAAAGAAGGAGGAACCAGGGACAAGCTATAACCCCTAAAGGCATACCTGCAGTGACTTACTTCCTCTAGTCACACTCTATCTGTCCATTGTTACCATACAGTAATCCATTCAAATGATTAATCCAACAAATGGATTAATTCACTGATTAGGTCACAGTTCTTATAATCATTTACCTCTGAGCATACCTACATTGTCTAACATATGAGTGTTCTGGAGGACAACTTATTTCCAAATCATAGCTTCTCTAAGAGGCATGTGTAAACTTTGACTCCTTATATTTCTCTCCCCCAGGTGTTCCCTGCCCACAGTCTAATTTCAGTAAATGGAAGCTCTATTATCCTGTACTTAGGCATAAACTATGGAATTATCTTAGTCTCCTTTATTTCTCTCACACTCTATGTCCAGCATCAGTAAATCTTGTCAGCTCTACTTCTGCATGTGTTCAGAATACAATTGCTCTCAGTATCTCTACGACAGTTCCTGGGTCCAGGTCATCCTAATTTGTTTGCCTTGGATATTGCAATAGTCTTCTATCCTGTCTCTTTGTTTCTGCTCTGACCTCTACACTCAATTTTTTTTTCACACAGTCTCCAGAGCACTCTTTAAAATACATAAATCATTTTGTGTCATTCCCTTGGTTAAGACCCTTCAAAAATTTTCCATTTTACAAGTCTTTACAAGGCTTACACGACCTTGTACAAAACTGTTCTCTTGTTCTTTCCTCTTTTCTTACTTCCTCCTAATTTTGTTCGTTCAGCTGAAACTGCTTTGGCCTTCTCTTGCTCCCACAAGGCACCAACATCTGCTGCGAGAGCTTCAGTTTTGTTTTCTCCTCTGCTGGAACACTCTTCCTTCTGATAGCTGCATGCTTTGCTCCCTTATTTCCTTAAGGTCTCTATGCCACTATCAGCCTCATAATAATAAGGACTTTCTAGACCCCTATATTTATATAGCATCCTGCAGAATTTTCCCATCATCGTTATTATCTTCTCCATAGCCCTTCCAGCCATTGACATAGTCTATATTTACCTGCCTATTTGTTTTTGTCAGATTCTTCTCACTAGAGCATAAATTCTAAATGGTAGGGACTTTTATTTTGTTATTTGCTGCATCTGCAGAGCCTAGAAAAGCTTATAAGTATTTCTAAATGAATGACTAAATAGTTTGTGATGCTTACAATGGTTGAGAGAGAGAGAAAATCTCAAAAGTTATAACAACTCAAATTGTCTATGATACCAATGGGAATAGAAATTGAACTATTCTAGAACAAATGTGCTTGAGATCCACTGGTATCTAGTGTCACTATTGTCTCTTCTATATGTTCTTTCCACTAGCACCTAGATCTGATGGTTTTCTCTCTTCTTTCTTCTAGTTAGCACATTCTCTTTTGTTAGATTCTAATTTATTCTTCACTTCCCTGATATTTCTGTCAAAATTCTCTTTACACTATTTCAGAGCACTATTCTTTTACAGCATTTGTCGCAATAAAAATTGTACATGTATTGGTGTGATGATTTTAATAGGTGTCTCCCTTGCTGGACCATAAGCTTGCTGGATCATAAACTCACTAGACCATAATCTGCTGGACCATAAGCTTTCTGAGGGTGAGGAATCTGGCTTGTTCTGTTCATCAGTACATTCACAGACTCAGGCACAGGATCTGGTTCACAGCAGGCACCAAATACCTACTGGGGACTGAACACAAGACTGAACTCCTCTGCTTTACTGCTTTCTCTCTCTTTCTTTTACCACTGATTGTGTATGACCTTCTAACTAATGCTGAAGGAAATATTTAAAAATGGAGAACATCTTCAAAATCTCTTTGTAGATTCTGGTCTCAAAAATATATACTAAAACTGGCATAAGGTGTTGGAGGGAGCAGAGACTCTTAAATCTGATTAATATATGAATGATATCGCAGAGGACTTTTGATATCACATTACAGTAGACAGGATTAAAATTCATTGCCAGACTTCTAGGGTGCTTCTTGGAGTCAATCCCGGGGACTCTGAGGTTGTCTAAAACCAGGACTTAGGGATTTTCTTGCAAGACAACATGTGTAGCAGCTCTGATCTTGGCAGAATCTTCCTGTGAGACAGTGTCATGTGTTAACACCCTAGGAACAATTACATTTTTTAACAAAAACAGAACGGTGTTTGTAAAGTAGCTTGAAAGAGTCCATGGGGCACATCAAAATTGTTTTTAAAGTAGGTCAGATCAGTTCTGTAGCTAGTCCAATTATGATGTGTAGGCAACTGAATTCCATTAGTAATTTGGCTCATGAAATAAAAACGCTGGTGGTGAGTAAACTGCTTGTCTTTGGAAGCTCTGAGACATAAGATTCTACAAGATCATCCCAGACAGAATCCTGGAGTGCATGGTAGGAAGGAAGTACCAAATTTATCATCTTCTCTCTCAGTCTTCTCTTTCTACATATTCTTTCTATTCAAGTCTACACAGTGACTTGGAGCCCTGAGTTTACAACTCCACTTTACCATTTACTTGCTGTGATCTTGGACAAGTGACTACACTTCTCTGGGCCTTGTTTCCTCCTCTGTGAAATAACAATCATAATAATAGGGAAGATCACATACAATTATGTAAATATTAAATAAATAATGGATGACACTGTCTCAGTATGTGTCTGACATTTAGATAGAGGGGACAAATGCATCATGGCCGAGAACAGGAAGACTGTACTTTCCAGTTGCTCTGTAGCTAGGAATTAAAGCAGCAGGAATATGGCTTCTAGGTGAGGTGGGCAACTGAGGGAATTCACTGAAATTAAATATTGGACATTTGGAGACTCAGAGAAACCAAAAAATTAGATTTTGAACAGAAGACAAGAAATAGTATACTCACACCAAGCTGGGAGTGGAGAGGGCACTGGGTTGTTATAGAGGGGAGAGGCCACACAGAGGGAATAAGGAAAACATGGTATGCAAATTTGGTCTGGAAATATCTGCAGAATAGAAAAGTGGTCTGGATTTAGCTGATTTGGAGGCTGCATAGCCGAATGATGTTTAAAACGTGTTCCATGTCCCATAACTGGCTCACATAGAGCTGAGGCAGGGAGCCATCTTGAGGAGATCTCATGGAGCTTGCTGCTATAGGAGCCTGGGGATCACAGTAAATATTGCCACACTGTCCTGGCCAGTTCCTACCATGTGGCCCAGATTACACCTGGCAGAACACAATTGAAACAGGCATAGGGAAGCTTGTACCTAAGAGGATTCAGGTCAGCAAGATAGACGGGACTACATAACTTGCTGTCTCCTTGAGTCTGGCAGCTGGCTTGAACAGCTGAAAGGAGTCAGGAAACTGAACAGGCAGATTTGATTACATTTGAGGACAGAGTCCTGGAAGGCCATGTTTGTGGGTGAATATAAGACATCTGCTGTGTCCTCTCATCCCAAGGCAATTTGTGATCCCATCCTAAGAGTAAGATTCTCCAGGGGCCTCTGAAATCCAGATGCTCAGCAGAGATTGGCATCTGCCCAGCCTTGGAAGTGTGTTGATCTAATCTCTATGGAGTAGATATTACCTAGCAATTCCAAATTTTCCATCGGAGCTAGACCCCAGGCCCTAGAACTTCCCATTTGGATCTCTGCCCCAGGCCAACCCTGGGAGTGTAATGTTCTAGTCTGTCTGGGCCAACTTTCCATTCCATCCTACCTTATACTGGTGATCAGAGAAGCTGAGAGCCATTTCAACTGCTTCAGTTCCAGGCATACCAGCAGCAAAAGGGGGAAGGGTTTAATAATCCCGATCCCTTGCTCTAGGGGTTGAATAGCCCAAGAAGAAACGGAAAGAAGGGCAATCTGGCATAAGTCATGAGTATTTATCCCTGTCCATAGTTTTTATCACCTCAACAGAGATAATTCTTTCATATTTCACTAAGAATTTTTTGTTCTTGCTGTATTTGGTGATTGTGTGTGTATGTGTACACACACATGCACATGAATAAATACACATTTTTTATTATCCTTTATTATTTTTTCTCCTTCTTTGACTTTCACTTTCCATCTCTCTTATTTTCTCTCTTTTCACATTTTGAATATTCTAACCTTTCTTTGGCCCTCCTTTCCCATTTTCTTTTCTCTTAACTATATTTTTAACAATTTTAAAAACTGTTTAGTTTATGTATAATTTCAGCTCCCACCATTCACGTTGTTGCAGATATTCATATTGTGGATATCATAGTTGACACCTGGCATTTTCTTTTTTTTTTTAAATGTTTTTTTAGTTGTTGATGGATCTTTATTTTATTCATTTATTATTTACATGTGGAGCTGAGGATCAAACCCAGTGCCTCACGCATGCTAGGCAAGCGCTCTACCACTGAGCTACGGCCCCAACCCCTGGCATTTTCTTTAATGCTATATCAGGTTCAAAACTGTTTGCTGTTTCTGTTGTCGTTAATTTCTGCCCCATCTTTCCTGTTTTTGTGACTATTCATGTTGCAGATTTCATTGTTAGCAGACAGTATTTACTTTAATGCTGTATATTGTTCACTGCTCTTGTTGCTATTGTTTATTTATCCCTTTTCTGTGATATGCTGGAGATCTTATGTGACACTTGCTGTTTGTGAGGTGGATACTCTGTTGCTGAACTACCTCCCAAAACTAAAAGATGGTGCATTTTATTCCACACACAATATAACTCCACTCAAACTTTGGCAATAATTCAACATCAAGAATAGTGGAGAGAAAAACACCAAAACAATGGCTGGGCCCCAGGTAGGAAGGGCTGGTGTTGGGGGGGAACCTCAGAGCCCACTCATAGATGTGTGTTTCTACAGCAATAACAGAGAGAAATAATACAAAGACTGTGGACAACACACCTATGAATTGCTTCAACATGGATTGCTCCCATACGCTTGAGAACATACAGAGTTGTCAAGCCTAGAAGAGCAATGGCAGAGAATGGACCACATACACTGTCATATACAATATAACTGCCTGACCTACGAGAAGGACCCCACTCTTGTGAAACATGCAGAGAAAGTGGGATCCTCAAGCTCTAACACAATACGTACTGTGTCAAAGTATGTCAATAATCCACAAAGATCTAGCAGGGAAAGTATATTATGAAACTTACTTGGAAACATATTCAACAGCTCACAAAAAACCTGATATCTCAGAATATTTTGTGAAGAGAAACCTATACCCTAAAAAGGTCCCATCTTAAAAGTGAAAGTGAAATTCATCCCAATGGATGTGCAAATCACAATATAAGGATGAAATATGAAAAAACAGGGTAACATAACATCTCCTAGTTTCATAATTCACCAACAACTGACTCAAAAGATATGAAGGTGGAAGAAATACCAGATAAAGAATTTGAAAGAATTATTATAAAAAAGATCAATAAATTGCAGAATACAGAAAAACAAAACAGTTAAGAAAGTTAGTACAAAATATGAATGAGAAATTCAATAAATAATATAGATATTGAAAAAGAACCAAACAGAATGATTGAGAATGAAAGTCACAATAAATCAAATTAAAAATTCAGTTGAAAATACCTACATGTTTAGGTCATGTAGAATACAGAATCGCAGACCCTAAAAATGAGGTAGATAGTCTAGAACATTCAGACAGTTTTAAAGAAAAAAAGAAAAGACAATCAGAATATGCAGGAATTCTGGAACAACATTAGGAGAACAAATGTAAGGTGCATAGACATTTAAGAGAAGCAGAGATACAAGCTAGTGGCACGATAACTTATTCAGCAAAATAATAGCAGAAAAATTTCCAAACCTCGGGAAGGAGATGGACGTCCATATATTGGAGGCATTTGGAACCTGAAATAGACCAGAAAAGAACTTCTCCATGAAATATTTTAATTTAAAATGCCAGAAATACAGATCAAAGAAAGAATTTTTAAAGCTGTAAGAGATATGCCAGATTGCATTTAGAGGAAAAATAAACAGTGTAACATCAAATTTTCAGCAGAAACCCTGAAGTACAGGAGGATTTGGAGCGATATATTTTAAGTCTTGAAAGAAAATAACTGACAACCAAGATTGTCATAGCCAGCAAAGTATCTTACAGAATTAAAGAAGAATAAAAACCTTCCAAGATAAACATAAAATAAAGGAATTCATGTCAACTAAGCCAGCATTGAAGAAGATACTTAAAAGAATCCTATACAGAGAACAAAATGATAAAAACAACGAAGAGAGTTCAGGTAAGATTAAATCCCATTAGAAGTTAGATAAGCAGGAGACTGACCCTGGCCCAATGTGCAGAGGAGGAGGAAACCGAATGTGCAGTGGCTCCCCCATTTACCAATGTGTGGCTGTCACAGCCTGCTTCCTTGTAGAAATGACAGCCAGAACCAGGAAGACCATGACCAAGACTCCTACAAGACTGGTTACACCAGAGTTGAGGTATTAGTAACCTGCAGGGACACTACGAGATTATAGGGTAGAAACTATAATACTTCATATCCACACTTCTAGAGGGGAAGACACATGAACAACATGAAAAAACAAGGGAAGAAAATTCTCCAAACAAACGAAGATACTATAATAATAGAATTAATTGATTGCACAGTATATTAAATGTCAAAGAGTTCAGAACATACAAAATTAAAATGATCTATGAAGCACAGAATAATATAAGACAGCAATTACAAGCAACAATTGATCACTCCAATAAAGAGATTAGAGAGGAAATACGGGCAACAATTGATCACTACAACAAAGAGATGAGAGCAAATACAGGGAGCAAAAGATTACCTCAAGAAAGAAATAGAGACTAAAAATAAAAAAACATACAAACAAAAAAACAAACAGAAATCCTTGAAATGAAGGAAACAATAAACCAAATAAAATTTAATAGAATGCATCACCAACAGACTAGATCACTTGGAAGACAGACCTCAGACAATGAAGAAAAAATATATAATCTTGAAAATAAAATTGACCACACAGTGAAGGTGGTAAGAAAGCATGAACAGCAAATACAAGAATTATGGGATAACGTGAAAAGACCAAACCTAAGATTATTGGGGTAAAGGAAGGCACAGAGATACAAATCAAAGGAATGCATAATCTCTTCAATGAAATAATATCAGAAAATTTCCCAAAAATGAAGAATGAATTTGAAAATCAAATACAAGAGGCTTACAAGACACCAAATGTACAAAACTACAACAGATCTACACCAAGGTACATTATAACAAAAATGTACATACACAATAAGGATAGAATGAGCAAGAAATAAAATTAAGAATCAATAAATGGGATGGATTCAAACTAAAAAGCTGCTTCTCAGCAAAAGAAACAATCAATGAGGTGAACAGAGAGGCTATAGAGTGGAAGCAAATTTTTGCCACGTGCACATCAGATAGAGCACTAATCTCCAGGATATATAAAGAACTAAAAAAACTTAACACCAAAAAGCAACTCAATCAATAAATGGGCTAAGGAGCTTAACAGACACTTCTCCAAAAGATATACAATCGATCAACAAATATATGAAAAAATGTTCAATATCTCTAGCAATTAGAGAAATACAAATCAAAACTAAGATTTCATCTCACTCCAGTGAGAATGGCAGTTATTAAGAATACAAGCAATAAATATTGGTGAGGATGTCGAGGAATAGGCATACTCATACATTGCGGGTTGGACTGCAAATTGGTGCAACCAATCTGAAAAGCAGTATGGAGATTCCTTAGAAAAGTTGGAATAGAACCACCATTTGACCCAGCCATCCCATTCCTTTGTCTATATCCAAAGGACTTAAAAACAGCAAACTACAGTAAAGCAGCCACTTCAATGTTTACAGCTGCTTAATTCACAATAGCTAAACTGTGGAACCAACCAAGATGCCCTTCAACAGATGAGTGGATAAAGAAACTGTGGAATATTACACAATGGAATATCACTCAGCATTAAAAGAGAATAAAATTATGGCATTTGCAGGTAAAAAGATGGAGTTGGAGAATATCATGCTAAGTGAATTAAGCCAATCCCAAAAAACCAAAGACCAAATGTTTTCTCTGATGAGTGGATGTCTCCATAATAGGAGAGGAGGCATGGGAAGAGTGGAGGAACTTTGGTCAAAGGGGAGGGAAGACAGGGGATGGGATATTTGGGCAGGAAAGATGGTGGAATGAGATGGACATCATAGCCCTAGGTTCATGTATGACTGCACATATGGTGTGACTCTACATCACCTACAACCAGAGAAATGAAAAACTGCGCTCCATTTGTGTACAATGAATCAAAATACATTTTCCTGTCATGTATACCTAATTAAAATAAGTAAATTTAAAAATATTTTAACTGATACACTCATGAAAAAGAAGTTAGATAAGCAAGTGAGAATTAGGATCAAAGCAAATGTTAGAAATAAATCAAAATGAGAGGATACAAAGTTCTGCTCTATATAATACTGGATGTATTTGGCCTCAACTCTCTGGTTAAAAGACACAGACTGACAGATTGGATTTAAGAAAAGATACAATGAAATGCTGACTGTAATACTTACAGGTCATAGGCAAAGATACTCATAGACTGAAAGCAACAGTATGGGAAATGACATTGCATGCAAGTGAAAGCAAGCAAACATAACTACTCTCGTATTCAACAAAGCAAACTTCAAGTCAAAATTAGAAGAGATAAGTTGGGCCCGGTGGCATAGGCCTGTGAACCCAGCACTTTGAGAGGCTGAGAAAGGAGAATCACGAGTTCAAAGCCAGCCTCAGTAATGGCAAGGCGCTAAGCAACTCAGTGAGACCATGTCTCTACATAAAACACAAAATAGGGATGGGGATGTGGCTCAGTGGTCGAGGGCAATCCCTGGTACCAAAAAAAAAAAAAAGAAATTTTAAGAGATAATGGTCGCTACCTAGTGGTAAGTGTAGTAATCCAAGAACAAGGTATAATGATAGTAAATATTTAGACCCCAAATATTGGTTCACCTAATTGCATTAAAATATACCCTACTTGACATAAAGTCTCAAATATGTCTCACTAAAGCAATAGGTGATTTCAATATACCTCTCTCACCGATAGATCATCCAGGCATAAAATCAACAAAGATACTTTAGTCAAATCAAATGAACTTAGCAGACATCTACAGAATATTCCATTTAACAACAGTTGAATATACTTTCTTTTCAGCTGTTCATTAAACTTTATCCAAAATAAATCATATTTTTTAGGCCCAAAAGAAAAACGTTGAAATAATTCCATACAACCTGTCAGATCATAATGGAATAGCATTAGAAATCAATAGCAAGAAAAACCACAGAAACTTAGAAACATGGAGATGGAACAGTATACCTTTGAATGGTTAGTGGAGAATTTAGGGGAGAAATTCATAAATTGTTAGAATCAAACTGGAATAGAAATACAACATATCAAAATATCTGGGACACACTAAGATAGTTCTTAGAGGATAGTTCATGAGTATCTACATAAAAGAAATCATAGAAATTCCAAAAATATAACTTAATAATGCCTCTCAAGGTCTCAGAAAACAAGAAGAAACCATTTCAAAAATCAGTAGTGGGAAAGAAAAGATAAAGAGCTGAAGTTAACAAAATAGAGAATAAAAGAGCACTAAAAGGAGCAATGAGACAAAGAATTCTTTGAAAAAATCAATGAGATTGATAAATCCTTAGCCAAACTAGCTAAAAGAGAGAGAAAACTCAAATAAATAAAATTAGAGATGAAAATAGAGCTATAACAATAGACACCACTGAAATCCAGAGGATCATTAAGGACAATTTCAAAAACTTATATTCTAATAAATTGGAAAATCAAGAATAAGTGGATAAATTTCTAGACATATGACCTAAAAAAATTGAACTCAGAGGATATAAAAAACCTAAATAGACCAGTCACTTTCTACCCAGATGGTGATTGATCTTAATTTGCATGGGGAGTCTGACTGACAGGTTCTTTTTAGTCCAGATCTTACAGGACTGCTTTTTAGAGACATGTTGCTTTTCTTTGATTGGTTAAAACTAAAGAGATTGTCTTTATTTTTTTAAATCTATTATACAGACTAACTAGCTTGCTTTAATTTTACTGATGTTTTGTATTTTTCAGGCCTAAGAGATAATCTTTCCAGAAACCTTCTGGTACTTAAAATTGGCTATAAAGTGGTCTTCTGACACTGACTCAAACCACTTTCTCTCCCAAGTGGGATGTGATCAAAGAAAGGAACAAAACTTCCACAATGTGGAAACCAAGATGCTTGGCAAATAATCAGCTATGTCTTCAAAGGAAATTATTCAGAGACAGGGAAGAAAATCACATGGAGTCACTTGCCAAACCCCACCCAAACTAAACAGCTGGAAGATTATGGGAAAAAAAAATGTTCTGCAAACTAGCACGAGAGAGAACTATTAAATATTTCACAGTTTGCCTCCTTTAAGAATAGACATCTAACTTCCTATTTTCAAATTCTGCACACTGATCCAACAATGGACAGCCTGAGGACATGGAGCCCTCATGTCATCTTAAGGTGATCCCTTCAAGATTGAGAGGATGAGATAAACAGGGGGATTTGAAACAGACTGAAATTGGGAGCTCCTCTAAAATAGAGAGTAACTTTCTAAGAAAATTGACAATAAAGGCTGAAGGGCTGCAATCTCCTGGCCTGACAGGTGCCAATGGAGCTGAGTAGAGATTGCCCCTTGCCCTGGCCTGTCCAGCACAGGCTAACCCAATCTGTGCATGTGTATTTCCTGCCTTTTGTCTCACTTTGCTGCTGCTTCTGTTTTAAAAACTCATCACCCTCATAGCCTCAGAAGATGGAGTCTTTGAATCAGAATACTTCTTTTATCTTTCTTCCAAACTGGCTTTGAATAAAACCTATTTTCCAAACAATTTGAATATTTGTGGAGCGGTGAGCAGTGTAGCCTAGCCTCTTCCCCAGCTGGCAGTAGTGTCTTCTAGTAACACAAAGAGGTGGAAGCGGTAATGAAAAAGCTTACAAAGAGGAAAAGCCCTGGACTGGAGGGATTCTCATCTGAATTCTACAAGAAATGTAAAGAAGCTTTAATGCTAATGATCCTCAAATTACTCCATGAAATAAAAAGGGAGGGAACATTTCCAAATGCCACAAAGCTAGTATAACTCCAATACAAAAACCAGATAAGGATTCTTCAAGGAAAGAAAACAACACACCAATACTCTTGATGAACATAGATGCAAAAATCCCTAATAAAATATCAGCAAACTGAATTCAATAACAAATTATGAAGATCGTATATCATGATCAAGTTGGTTTCAGTCCAGGAATGCAAGGATGGTTCAACCTATGCAAATCAATAAAGCTAATGCACCACATAAATAGAATCACAGATAAAAATCACATGATCATCTCAGTAGATGCAGAGAAGCCTTTGACAAACTTCAAAACCTATTTAAGATTTTTAAAAAGTGAACAAAACAGGGATAGAAGGAACTTAGCTTAACGTCATAAAGATTACATGTTACAAACCCAAAACAAACATAATAGTGAATGGGAAAAACTTAAAGTATTTCCTCCAAAATCAGAAACCAGGTAAGAATGTTCACTTTTAATACTCTCATTCAATATAATCCTTAATACTTCAGCCAGAAAAAAAGATAAGAGAAGTAAATAAAAGTAATATAAAATGGAAAGGAAGAAGTCAAATTATTCTGTTTGCAGGTAAAATGATCCTATACTTAGAAGATCCTAAAAGCTCCACTTTTAGAGCTGATAAACAAGTTTAGCGAAGTAGTAGGACACAAAGTCAACATTAAAAAACATCAATAGCTATTCTATATACCATTAATGAATCTGGTGAGAAAGAAATCAGGAAAAGAATTCCATTCACAATAGCTTTGAAAAAAAAGGAAGATAAAATACTTAGGAATAAATCTAATCAATTAGGTGAAAGATTTCTACAAGGAAAATTACAGAATACTGACAAAGAAATCAAAGAATATACCAGAAGATGGGAAGCAAACTACAGATTCATTGCAATCCCCAACAAAATGTCAATGATTTTGTTCTCTGAACTAGAAATAATAATCCTAAAATTTAAATAAAAGAACAAAAGACCCATAATGGCCAAAGTAATTCTAAGTTAAAAGAGTACAGGCAGAGGCATCACAAAATCCAAATTTAATTTATACTGCAAAGCCATAATAACAAAATAACCTGGTACTGGCATTAAAAATAGACATGTAGACCAGTGGAGCCAAGAAGACAACACAGAGACCAAACCTTGGGTCTGAAGTTGTTGTGGTTTGGATATGAGGTATCCCCTAAAAGCTCACGTATGAGACAAATGCAAGAAGGTTCACAGGAGAAATGATTGGGTTTTGAGAGTTTTAACTCAATCAGTGAATTAATTCCCTGATAGGGATTAATTGAGAGAGAACTGAAGTGGTAGGGTGTGGCTAGAGGTGGGAATTGGGGCATGGCTCTGGAGTGTATATTTATATCCAGCAAGTGGAGTCTCTCTCTCTGCTTTCTGATCACCATGTGAGCTGTTTCCCTCCACCATACTCTTCTATCGTGATGTTCAGCCTCATCTCAAGCCCTGAGGAATGGACCTGACTGTCAATGGAGTGATACCTCTAAAACTGTGAGCCCTCAAATAAACCTTTCCTCTTCTACAGTTGTGCTGGTTGGGTCTTTTAGTCACAGCAGAGAAATAGCTGACTAAAACAGAAGCTAACTATTTACAAAGGTGTCAAAACCTATGTTGTAGAAAAGACAACCTCTTTAACAAATGGTTCTGGGAATACTGGCTACTCATATATAAAAGGCTAGAACTACATTCCTGCCTCCGATCTTGTGCAAAAGTCAACTCAAAATGAATCAAAGACCTAGGAATAAGACCCCAAACAGAGAAACTGCTAGCAGAGAACATAGGGGAAACACTCTTCACTCACAGGCAAAGGCAACTTCCTCAATGGGACTCCTACAGCTCAGGAAACAGTGCCAAGAATCCATAAATGGGATGGTATTGAACTAAAAAACTTCTTCACAGCAAAGGAAAAAATTAACAGTGTGAAGAGAAAACATACAGAATGGGAGAAAATCTTTGCTAGCTACTCTTCTATTATTATCTAGAATAGTAATAACAAAAACAACATCATTAACAAAATATAACAACAACAACAACAACAACAACAACCCATTCAATAAGTGGACAAATTACCTAAACAGGTACTTCTCAAAAGAAGAAGTGTTAGTGGCAGGCTCATCCAGGGAGGCTGCCTGGACCCTAGATAGCTAGATTTGGCTGCCTGCCCACATAAGGAATAGTCAAACTATGGAAAAAAGAAAAATGGATTTTATGCAGTTTGATCAAACTGGGGAGAAGCAGCTAGATTGCTTCTCTTACTGGTCCCACAGAAGCAGTTACAACTTACAGGAACAAAAGCCAGGTGATATGCATACGTGGATTTTGTTAGCCTGTGCTAGACACAGGGAGCCAGGGGCAATCTCCACTAGGTTCTTTGGAGTTTGTCAGGCCAGGGGGTTGCAGACCTTCTTCAGGCTTTACTCTCAGCATGAGGAAATTGCTCTCAGTATTAGAAGGGTCCCCAATTTCAGACTGTTTCAGAAATACAAATGGCCAACAATTATGTGAAAAAATGTTCAACAATCTCTAGCTATCAGGGAAATGCAAATCATAAATACACTGAGGACGGGCACCATGGCTCATGCCTTAATCTCAGTGACTTGGAAGGTTGAGACAGGAGGATTGCAAGTCTGAGATCAGCCTCAGCAACTTATAGAGGCCCTGTTTCAAAGTAATAAAGGGCTGGGGATGTGGTCCAGTGGTTCAGCACCCCTGGGTTCAATGTCCAGTATCCAAAACCTATGTATAACTAAAAAGAACCCATAAAGAAGAAAGAAAAAACAATAATAGTTAAATATTCAAAAAATCACTGAGGTTTCTTCTCACTCCAGCTAGAATGGCAGTCATCAAGAACACAAATAACAAATATGCTGCTGAGGATGTGGGAGAAAAGAAATACTTATACACTATTGGTGGAAATGCTAATTAGTAAAACCACTATACAAATTAGTATGAAGTTTCCTCAAAAGACTTGGAATGGAATCACCATATGATCCACTCCTTGGCATAGAAATGCATGCATACTGATTTTTATAGCAGTACAATTCACAATAGCCAAGTCAGGGAACCAGCCTACGTGTCCATCAACATATGAACGCTTAAAGGATATATGGTCTATACATACCATGGAGTTTCACACAGCCATAAAGAAGAATGAAATTATGTCATTTGAAGAAATTGGATAGCACTAGAGAGCATCAAGTTAAGCAAAATAAGCCAGACTCAGTCAAGAGTCTTATGTTTTCTCTTATGTGTGGATACTAGAGAGTATAAAGGACAAAGAGGAGGGATTTCATGAAAATAGAAGGGAGACCAGTAGAACAGAGAAAAGAGGTCAGGGGGAGGGTGGACAGGAGAGCAAGAAGAGGTATTGGTGAATTAATTTATTCAAATTATATGCATACACAAATGTGCACAATGATACCCATTCTGTGTAATTATTATGCATCAACAAAATAATAATAATGAAATCTTAGGAAATGAAAAGGAAAATGCATTATAAAAGTTGATTATTGTTATTATTTGGAATGCCCCCTCTATATTATATTGAGAAACCAATGGATAACACAGATCCTTCCTTGTGGTTGGGTCTTCCTGGAGGATGTTCCCCAGAAGTTAGATTCAGATTCTGTAGCTACTTAGGCATTCGATTCATGTTAGCGTTTGCCATTTAACATGTGAATGGAAGTCAGTTTTACTTTGAGAATTCTTCTCTACTCCTTTTTGTCCATCTTTTCCTTACAGAAATGAAACTTTAATGTCTGAAGGAAGTGTCAGTTATTTTTATACTGATCCTAAGAGGTAACTTATTTCTGTTTTAGACAGCATGGATGTTTGGGTCGGACATCACTGGGAGACAAGAAAAGTGGCAACAACCCTGCAGGCAAACCACAGGACAGCTTGAAAGATGGCTTTTATTTCTCTCCTCCCTTCTGCCAGCTCTCAGGGATCTGACTGAGGCCTCTTCTTTTCCCAGTGGGATGTTTGGAGAAAACAACTACCACATTTAATTCAGAGAGAGAGAGATCAAGGAATGGACGAGATTTGAGCTGAAGATCAAGGTAAAATAATAATAAAGATGATGATGAGGCTCCCAAGTGCCTTGTGTTTCTGCTTCTGGTCTCCAAGAGGAGGCTGGACAGGAGCTGGGAGGCAGAGTTATCTCTTTAAACTTTTGTTGAATGAATACTGCAAGTATCTGAGGCAAAATAGGAGGACTATACTCTGATTTACAAATGTGACATATCTGAAATTTGGGTGCAGCTTGTCTTCATTTTTTTAATTCATTAATTCAACAAGCATATACTGAAGATTTGCTGCTTATCAGCCACTCTTCTTGGAGATAATTTAAATAAGAAAAATGGTTCTTTCTATCACTTAAAAAACTACTTTTCTGCCATCACAAAGCAGGGAATTATAATAATAATAAAGAAAGAAGGTAGTTGCAGATTCTCTGGGATTGTGCTAAGGAGAGATGCTGGCTGATGGAGAACATTTTCAGTTGCCAGGGGCTACTTTTGGAGTGGTGGTCATGGAATGGCATCATCTTTTGGCTAACCTAAACTAAAATTTCATAGGAAATACATTAGGAAATGTGCTCTTGTAAATAGCTTAATCCCATGTAGCCAGAGATCTTTTATTTTTAAATTTTTATTTGTTCTTTTTTAGTTTAGCCAGAGATCTTGAACTGTGGAAAACCCCTTCTCTTTTTAGCAGCCAATTCCTCTAGTACTGTTCTCTGCTGTTTTCTGGTCCAGCTGCAGGGGAGGGAATATGATGTACTGCTTTTGCTTCCAGAAGATTGTCATATCCTGAAAAGGGTCAGATGGTGTAAGGGCAAATAAATACTCAAAATTAGACTCTTGATTCTCCTTCTTAAAAATACCTCTCTCTTTTCTTAGTGTGTTTATTTACTATAAAAATCTTGTAAATTTTTCACAGTAGGCAAGTTATGAAATTAGCTTGTGATCATAATCAGATGATGGATAAAGAAAATGTACAATACAATATTGGTCAACCTTAAAAAAGAAAGATGTCCTGCTATTTGTGACAACATGGATGAACCCAGAGGACATTAAGTGAAATAAGCCAGGCACAGAAAGATAAGTACCACAGAAATTCATCTCCATGGGTGATCTTAAAACATGGATCTTGTAGAAAGGGTCAGTGGAATGGTGGTTACCAAGGGCTGGGGTGGAGAGAAGATGATCCAAGAATACAGACAAGATTTCAGTTAAGAAGAAGTTCAAGGGCTTTATTGTACAGCGTGGTGACTATAGTTAATAAAAATCCATTTTATCCTTGAAAATTGCCAAGAGACTAAATTTAAGTATCTCATGATAAGCATGTGGGGTAATGTAAATGTTATTTAGTTCAGTTTAGCCATTCCATAATGTATATACATTCCAAAATATTATGTTAATATAAATAAATAATAATAAATCTGTATAATTTTTATTTTTAAATTTTAGAAAAGTGAATTCTTTCTTGACCCTTTGAGATGTAAATATTTTTAAAAAACATCTTGTTAGTTTTATAACTCAGTAATGGCTTTCTCAGGGACCTGGGACCATCCCTTTGAAATGTGGACCTTATGTAAACTTTGAGGAGCTGATAACTTGCTTTCCCAGTCCTATGGGAGGATAGGAGCTAACTTCAGTGAGTACCATGCATCAAATTGCAAAACTCCCGCCTATCATAAAGACAGGTTTTTGTTACTCTTCCCATTTATTAGAAGAGGAAACAGAGGTTCAGAAAAGCAAAACAATATGCAAATGACCTTGCCCACATCTTTCTTTCTGCAATCCCCACACTGTATTACAATGGTTGCTCTATTTTGTCAGTGACTGTCACTACCCTTTGTGCTTCTTGAGGGAAGAGATATAATTCCTTCACTTTGGTGCCCGTTTGGCCTGGCACATGAAATATTTGTAGAATAAATACATGAGTGGACCCAAGGTCACACAATGGGGGAAAAGTAAAGCTGATGGAAGAATCCCTGTCTGTTTGACCTTGTGTTCCTTTTGAAAGACAACTGTGTAGCCAGAGCTTGAACTAATGGAGGTGAGCAGACTGAGGGGAGAGAAAGGGAGCTATCTTTCTTGCATAAGCTAAAGTTGCCAATATATCATACATTTTCACTGTTCTGTGTTTGCTCTATTACTCAGAGCGAATGAATCCGCTGCTCAGTAGTACTAAAGGATGGTGCAGAGAATGCTGCATTTAATTTATCCTGCCAGCCTTCAGAGATCCCAGGAGTCACAGGTGCCATGGTTGATATTTAATCCCCTTTGAATCAGGGTGACTGCCATCTACAAATGGGACAGCTTGGAGCACACATTCCTCTCAGCCTTAGTGCTGTGACAGTTTAAAAGACTAACCTTATTCCTGAAAAAGATGCACTGTCCTAATAAAAAGGATCTGGATTGATTTGACTTACCCGGGAGCTAACGTTGGCTGTTATGAAGATGCAGTCTCTCTCAGGTTTCCTTTGGGGTGAGAGCATTATATTGCATGCAGGCTTTGAGCCTGATAGGTCTGGGTTTGAATCCTGGATCGCTCACTCATCTTCCATGACACTGCTAATGGACCCTATCTTGCTGGCCTTCAGTTTCCCCATCTGTAAATCAAGGATAATAACACCCGTGTCATGGGATTTTCAAGAGGATAGAATGAGATGGGGCATGTTAGGGTTGACACAGCTTCTGGCGCATCACAAACTTGGCATAAAGTTGTTTGACTTTTACTCCTTGGGTCTGAGTTTAGGTGTTCTAAGCTAGGGCAGGAGAATTGGGCAAGCATGCCTACCAGGAGTAGGGCTTTCCCTCTCCATTCCCTTTGTGCCTTGTGGGAGTAGGATCAGGTCCTGGAGGGATCAACCAGCAAGGAGAGCCCCCTTCCTTGGACCTGCCTCTGTAGTGGCAGAAGCAACTGATCTTGCCCTTGACATTGTACTCAAACATCTGCCCCTAACAAACCACTCAGATCTGTGGGCTTTTCCTCAGTCAAGGAGAGGAGAAAGGATGCCCTGCATCACCTTGTGCCTTTCCTTCTCTAGAGGCTCCTCTCAGTGCTAGGACCTTTGGGGTTTCTTCTCATTTGTAGCCCCTTAGGAAAGCACTGCCTTCCAAGGGAGTGGTAGGAGACACAAGGAGTAAGTCCAAATCCCATGTCTGCCACTTCATCCTGACATGAGCACCAAGGAATGCATTTATCTCTGGACTTCAACTTTGCCTTCCGTGACCCCCTTCCCACAGTTGCTATTAGCTGGATGGCCCAGCAAGGTTGTTCTGAATTCTTTTGCTGTTCATTAATATGTCCTAGAAAAGACTTACATGCAGGAAACTTGGCTCAGACATCTGGTGTGTTCCTCCTTACCTCTTGATCCCGCCATTGGGATCAAGACTGACAGACTCAGTGTCTGCTCACACATGGCAGACACCATGCTAAGGTCTCCAAATGCATTTTTGCATAGTCTTATCAATAGGTTCAGCAGGCAGACAGACACTATCGTCATATCCACTGTGAAGATGAGGAAACTGAGACTCAGCGAGGTTAAGCAAATTTCCCAAGGTTACATAGTGAAGGAGAATTGGAATAGGGATTCAAAACAAAGAGATTTGCTCTACAGCACACTTTTGTCACACTGAGCATTTTCATTTTCCTTTACGGTTTTCACAGATCCAGTTCAAGCCAAGTCTAAAATGTCTCCTGGCATGAATGCACTTTTGCCCTAAATCCACAGGTATGTATTTCCTAGATAAACAATTCTAAATATTTTCAGAAGTATCTTCTTACTTTGTAGTATGAGCACTTAAGTATCTCTGCTCAGGGCAAAATGTGCTGAGTTCTGATGGATCTACTCAGGAGACCAGGGAGCCTGCAGCTTCCGTTTATCTTTTTCCACTCACAAGAATTCAGGTTTTGCTAGGGGCACTTAAGAGAAAACCCAGGCATCCTGGGGAAAGCCTCTTTACCTCTCGAGACCCTGGTTTTTGCTACAATGTGGTCAATCACATATGTCCTTCCCACCTCATGGGACTTCTGAGCATGTGATAAAATGAGGCATGTGAACATGATTTGTAAATGATTCTTTCTTTCATAGATTTTATGGGTAAAAGATTATGAATAAGATGCATGGACCTTGTCTTTATATGAAAGAAGCAAATTACTAAAAAAATAGTCTTATGAATAACCAATTATGGCTGTGGCAGTTCTTGGGAAGGAAGAGAATAGGGCTGTTAGAGAAGATTTTCCATAGGAGGACCGTATGAGCCATAGGAGTTACCCAGGCCAACAGCATTCCAGGTAGAGAGCAAGGAAAGGGTGTCTGTGTCTTGTCTATCAGGAGGAACAGGAGCACTGCCTCACATTGTTCACCTTAGCAGAGTGCTGGGAACATACTGGGTGTTCCACCAATGGTGGCAAAAAATCAGACACACACATAACAGCAAAAGCACCAATCTGCCACTTGAGATCAATGTGCACATCAAGTCCCTCATCAAATCATTCCTTGACCAGAATATTGAATGGACTGAATAAGAAGCCAGAGGAGACATGTGAGTCAGAGGGTCCAGGGGTAGCTAGCTCCTCAGGCAAGGATAGAATTCTGCTGTGACGGTGGCTGTGGCCGAAGCAGTGAGCACATGAGTATCACGGAGGAGAAAATCTGCCTCGTGGTGCTGCTGTGAGGACTTCCTGCATTACAAAGTCCCCAGCACAGTCTCTGCACATAGTAAGAGTTCAGTAATTGAAATTACTATTTTTAAAAGACTCGATTCATAGATGATTCAGTGAGACTACTGCAGAGGCAGCCCCCAATGCAACTCCAGGGAACCCTTTTTAACTTTATTTTATTGTGGCAAGAACATTTAATTTGAGATCTACTCTCTTTAGTCATCTTTTGGCAAGGCTTATGGGCTAGGATTCTAAAACATAACCTAGATTCTGGGTCTCTCTAGATGTCAATTCAAAAATTTACATATGAATATCCTTGAGATTCCAACTATGTGATCTAAGTTTCCAGCTCCCACTTCCTTCCCTTGAGGCCAGAGGCAACTGCAGTAGGGCTCAGTCTGGTGGTGGCTAGCTGAGGAACTGCTCTTGGATGGCCGATTCTCAGCTCTTGTCAGAGCACGAGTGGTGGGAGCAGGGCTGTGTGTTAGAGCAGCCCCCAGGCACTGGTGAGATCCCTGCACAAGGCACCCTTTGCTGCTGCCTTTCCTAATTTGGGGACATGGCATATACCTTGGATGTGGATTCATCAGGCTGCTCTTGTCCCTAATGTTTTCTCTGAGTAGCCCAGGAAGGGACAAGCCCAACTCTGCCCCAGAGCATGAGTGATGGTGGCGTAGTGAGTTGTTTGAATACTCTTGACGTCGTTCCTTCCTTTGGGAGAGACAGGCTTGGAAAACATATCTCTTCTCTATGTGTCAGATGGTCCAGAGAAACAAAGCCAGACACCTTCCTTCCTTCCCACGGAGTATGCGATAAAACCAAATGTGTGCTGAGGAGAAAAATGAAAAATGTCTGTTATTTTCTGCAGGCTCCAGGATGATGTATGTTCCTGGGGGTAACCTACTACCTCCGAATTAGTCATTCGACATCGTGTTCTCTCTGCTACTTGAAGTGCCTCATTTTAAAAATGTTGCGATTTTTTTCCCCTCTCACTTAACTGTAGGAACATTAAATGCACAACTTTATCAAAATGACATAAGATATATGTTTCTGCCAACAGCAACAGGAGAGGATTAACAATTCAAATGGGAACGGGGAAAAGTTTCTCTCAGAAGATGGGAGAAAGAAAGTTTGATTAGGGATCTTGCACTTTCCTCACCTGAAACACACTCTTATGTATTCTAAGTCCCTGAGGTCCTGATGGAGGAAACATTTTATTTTTAATTTTATTCTGTTTCTCTGAGGCCAGGACATTTGCAGAGCATATAGCTATATATAGATATCTAAAAGAAAGAAAAGAAAAAAAGAGAGAAAGAAAAAGAGAGAGAGAAAGCAAAAGAAAGAAAGAAAAGGAAAGAAGGAAGGAAGGAAAGAAGGAAGGAGGGAGGGAGGGAAAAAGGGGGGAGGGGAGAGAAGGGGAGGGAGGGAGGAAGAAAGGAAGAAACTATCACTCAATGGCTGAGGCCTGAGTTTGGTCAGAGCTAATACTTCTAACCGTTACTAGACCCTGGCACTCTAATCCAGAGATCCAGAGAAGGCCCCAAAAGCTGGCATTTAACAGAATAAGGGAAAGTGAAGAGGGAGTGAGGGCATGAAGCCTAAAAGGTATGGGGATAAGGGGAGGAAATGCTCTGTATGTGGTTAGTTATGGCATGCGTAAAACAGGATTCAATGTGTAGACTTGGCAAATGGTCTCTGTACCATTTGTCTGAGTAAAGCAGGGATCATATTCAACTAAACATTTTGAGAAAGAGAGGTGGTAAAATTGTGGACTGAATAACAGAATTGCCTTGATCTTAAAAAGAAGAGTATATCATTTGGCAGGAGCTTTGATTTCATTTTGCAGGGTATAGGAATGACTATTTGGACCTCTCAGAGTCATTTTCTAGTATGTAATTTATGCACCATTCATATTTTCTAGGACTCTTTTCTGCCTACAGTCTTCTAAGCCAGGAGTGCCTTTGACATTGGTTTTTCCAAGTGCCATCTAATGAATCCCATCTCATTTTCCATCACTGCGGTGTAGAAGATGATAGGCAAGCCATTGATCTTGAAAAGTCCCATAAGCCTAGCTCCACAAAATTCATCCTGCATAATGAGTCTGAGGAAACATCCTACTAAGAGGTAAAGTATAGAAATGATGAACTTGGCCCAGAAAGAGTATCTGGGAGATCTGAGAGGAAAGGTGGTTCTAGGTATACTCTGGTGGTGATCACTTGCACTGGCCTTCCACATCTCCAAGCCAAGGACGTGCCAGTCTCCCACATGCTCAGTGGACCCCCAGGCATGCTGTCTCTAGAAAATATCATGATTTTCTCACTCAAAGTCTTTCTA
This sequence comes from Xerus rutilus, assembly GCA_028644305.1. Lineage (NCBI taxonomy): Eukaryota > Metazoa > Chordata > Mammalia > Rodentia > Sciuridae > Xerus > Xerus rutilus. Next base: position 88,871,376 of record CM053405.1, on the reverse strand, counting down.
TCACAACTTTCCTTTAGAACTCCATGCTGTGAGATCTTCTCAGGAGTAATCTCTTGGTGGGACTCGGGGCTGAACTCCAAGTTCGTCTCTCGAAGAAGGCCTTCTTCCTTCATTATACAATCTATAAAGCACACTCCTCCCGTTCATCCCCAGCATTACACCAGCACATTCACTTCATTATTTTGCAAAATGATCTTCTTCATTTATTTACTTATTATTGGCTGTTCCCAAACTGGATTCAAGTTCTATGTGAAAAAGGACCATTGTCCATTGCCTCATCCCCCATATTTAGAGAAGTGCCAGGTGCAAGTAGAACAGGATAAATAACTATTGAATCAATGAATAAATGCAGAGTCCTCTAGGTCACAAATTTAAAATCACTGTTTTAAAGGGGAATAATGGACCTTGTCTTAAATTGGTTTCCCCTGAAAATGGAGGCTGGGGCACAACTGATTCATAGACAGTTTATTTAGGAATGTGATCCTAGGCACCAGACATGAGAAACAGGGCAATGGAAACAGAAATCACGGAAGGCTATTGAAAAGATAGGTATGTTACCGATCTGGCCACTGCCAAAATCAACGGGTGACTGATTCTGAGGGAGTTTCTGAGGAGCTTGATGACATGCACCTCAGAACTGTTCATCTACAAAAGGCAGGGGGAAATTATTGTACATCAACAGCTATGACCACTGTTTGGCCAACAGTTGCCCCCCAGGACATTAAATGTTCCATACTGGTATGCACATGAGTGAGCGCTTAGTTGTTCCCTAGGGAGCCCAGGAAGCAGGAGGTAGGCAGTGCTGACCAAAGTGAAGCAATGTCATGTGATACCATGTAAAGCTAGTTGAAGCCTGCATGGAAATGCTCACGGCAATCATGGCTACAGGAGGGACCAAGAGGACTTAAGCAACAGTCAGGAGGTGGCCAAAAATTTTAAACTCTAGCCTCTCTGGAAAACAGTGATATTTCCATTAAATTCTTTATTTCATTAATTATCATCTCACACTATTTCATTCTTACTCAATCTGATGGGATTAGGCATGAAGTGTCTTTCGGGTTCATTTCCTAATATTCTTCCCATCATACCTGCATTTGGTGATTCTGAGCCAGTCTGATCACTTTGGCTCCCTAAGGACATAGAAACTCAGTTTCCCCTTCTCTGATCACTTGGTCAGTGGCAGGCATAATTCATGACTCTGGACCTTCTATTTCTTGACACTTGCCATTGACACTAGAATCAAGGTTCATGATTTCCTGAAGGCCCTCATAAAAATGCAAGTGAATATCCTGTTTTCTCCCTCTTCCCATCTTCTCTGCTGGGGTCTCTGCAGAGTTTTGTGGATGACTAGTTAACTATCAGAGCAGAATGATTGATTTGGCAAAGGAATTTGCAGAAACATTAACAAAACAGGTACAGATTCTGCAATGTGAAGGGAAGTTGCAAGGATGCAAGAAGCGATATATTCTGACACTGCATTTTGTTAGGTAATGTTTTTTTTTACTTTTTCTTCTTTTTTCCCCTCTTCCTAGATAGATGAAAAATGAGATAACAGCTTCATTCTGGTCCCATGGCGGACAGTATGATAACCATTCCTTGACAGCAAGCAACATGCTATTTCTTTTGGTATATGTTGTGTCAAAATATGTTTCCCTTGGAGATTCTCCTGAATCTCAAGTTTTTATTTTCAGAGTATTTTTGCTGATATCCCTAATTTTATCTGAAATGCCTGAATTCACCTGGGAGCCTTAGAAACATGTGAGAGGAAAATGGATGCTTTATGGATCTTAGACTTGTAGACCTGAGATCCAATAATATCCCTGTTCTCCACTCAGTAACTACGATTATGGCCTCACTTTCAGGGTAGGGTCTGACTTCTTTGTCTGGGGATTCTCTGGGCTTAGTGGTAAGTATTAAGGAAGGCAGTGGACTACAGTCCCAGTGGCTCCCAGTGCCCTCAGGACAGCATCTAGATCCTTTTTGTGTACAAATCTTTTCATCTCTAACTTGTATTTCCTTATGGTAGCCTCAGCTGTCAGTATTATTCTCTTTGCACTCTGACCTTTAGCTGAACCACTTGGATTTTCTAAAACTCCGCATATTTTCTCTTCTGAGCCTTTTCTTCTGATCCTCTTCACCTGGGCAATTAATCTCCACCCTCCACCTGTGTTATTGAGTCTCTGATCTGATTTCTCCTACTGTGCTTGGTTTCTATAGCTTTTGTTTGTTCTTGGTTTCAGGACAGAGCCTCAGAAAGCTTTATCTTATGAAGGGTATTTTAACCATTTCCTTGAAAATTAGGGTAAAGTGTAAAAAAAGTCTCGTTTTTTTTGTCTGTTTTATAGGGTTTAAGTAATGGAATTCTCAGAGTGAACACACTTACTGTATAAAGGCTAGAAAGTGAATATTTTGGGATTTATAGTTTCAATACTGTCTCTTTGTTCTCTCTCCTCCCTCCCTCCTTCCTTCTCTCCCTTCCTTCCTTCTCTCCTTCCCTCCCCCCCTCCCTCCCTCCCTTCCTTCCTTCCTTCCCTCCTCTTACAGCCCTTAGCATTTTTAGCTTATGGGCTACAGGAGATGTTTGGTCCTCAGACTATAGTTTGCTGACCCCCCAGGTCTCTAGTTACTAGTTTTGTAGAGATAAAAATTTTAAGGCTCCCATGAGATTGAGAAGGGCAAATACTTCTGCTGAAAAATTAACCAGTGTTTTCAAACTCAATTATCCTTCTCATCTAATAATGTCTTGTTGCTTGCTATTGGGTACTGGTTGTTATTGTGATGGTGGGGGAATTGGATGGGAGTGCAGTGAATTCCATGTACACCTGTGTAAAAGATTGCTGCTTGGAGCTGGACTTACGAGGTCACGTGTATTTACGTATGATGTTGATGGGCATTACCCAGTTGATATACCTGAGTTTCTGTTTTCCAGAATGATCTGGGGTCTTGCTTTCTCACTCCAGCTTACAAGAAATCATAATTCTGGAAGCAAGTGAGGACAGGGAATGATTCACAGGACAGAAGGTAGAAATGGAGGCCATTCCTACTGCAGGACTGGGACAAAAGCCACTGAGCATATCACTGAATGTCAGTACCAGATGATGGCTTAGTGATTATCAGAGTGCAGAAAACAAGGCCCAGATTTTGAGATGAGTAACTGGCTGGGCTGGAAGCTCCATGACATCTAGCCCTGTGTGCTTTATACCCTGCTATGTGGCCTCTCCTGGCTATCTGAAGAAGTTTGGACACTTGCTCAACCTGGTAGGAGTTTAATGCACATCTGTGAATGACTTGCCTTGTTCTCCAACAAACACAATGCATAGGATTTTGTTTCATCCTCCTTCAGTCTTCTCAGAACAGGCTTAACACAAGGTGAGGCTATTCTCATGGAGGTGCTCCACTGACTATTGTGACACAATGGCCCTTGCCAGGTTATAGTTCCCCAGAGGAGAGTGACAACTGTGCTGCCTTTGTGAATTCCAAGGATCCTTTCTTCTTTTATATGACTGCTCTGCCATACTGTGGCTTAGTGAATACCCTCCTTCTCAATAATGCGTTCATTAAAGCAAGGCCAGCATCTGACTATGTGATATATTATACCAGATTCACATCTGCCACATGTTAATCTAGCATAATAGCAGAGATAAAATAACTGAACCTATTTTGGTAAGAAGCTTAGTGCTTCATCAAATAAAGAAGCAAGGTAAAATAGGGGTGGCGACAGAGCAGGGCATTGAAGCCCTTGGTTTAGACAGATGAACTTTGAGACAGTGGCAACTTATTTAAGAGAAAAACTTAACTGGATTATACTACTGGACAATGTGGATCCATGCTACTGGCTGCATCAGGATGGGGTTCATCATGTTCTAGGGAATATGTAATTAGTTTATTTAGGAGAACATTCTTGCACTTTCTATCAGGGATGTATTATTTGATTGGCTACAGAGCATGAAGGAGTTTTTCTTTCTTTTTTATTTTATGCTAGGATATCTATTTTTGGTGTGCCCTACTACAGTTGATTATAATCATAAAATGAATCACAGCTGTGTTTTCAGAGTGTCTTGTATCCCCTAAACCCCAGCTCCCTTGTTTATTTATTTATTTTATTTTTTTTTAAATATTTTTTTAGTTGTAGATGAATGCAATATCTTTACTTTATTTATTTATTTGTATGTGGTGCTGAGGATCGAACCCAGTGCCTCACGCATGCGAGGCAAGCGCTCTACCACTGAGCCACAGCCCCAGCCCCTCCCTTGTTTATTTAAACGTCCTCTCACACTCCATGTCCTTCAGCACTGAGGATCTTCAAAGTCCAGTCTCTTGGTTCTGGAGCACTTCTCTCTGCTATTCATCTGGCGAACTCCTCCTAATCCTTTCTGACTCTGGTGATATAGTCAGTCCTTCTTTGAAGGACCTTCTCTGATCCTCCAGGCTGAGTGCTGTGGTCCTTCTCAGGTGTGCTCCCCATTGAGTTCTCTTCCCCTGTACTGTCTATCTTCCTTGCCTTACTGGGAAGTCCTACTTCAGCTCTGGCTTTTCTTTCCCAATGATAGCCTGGTATTTACCTAGCAGATACTCAATATTTGTTGAGCATTTAATGATATATTATTTTGTCATGTTCAACTACTAACATTTTTTACTAGAGAAATTTTGAGGAACTGTTTTATCCCATGATCTAACATAAGTTTCTTGCTTTCTCAATTAAGCATGCATGTGGATCCCTGAGGTAGAAATGAAGTTACAGTTCTTATGCCATCCTAACCTCTTCCCTGAACTACTGAGAACTTAAACTGCAGAGACAAGTGAGCATCCAACTTTCATTCCCAATTTTTTTTTTACTCATATTCTTCAAGTTTATATGCCGTGCTGCCAAAAGATTTTTTAGAACAACTCCCACGAGTTTTAATTTCAATTCATTTGGACCATGTGAGATGTATACTGTGTTTTGTTAAATAGAGTTGTTACCACTTACTTGAATTCTTTGGAAGGAAGATGTTCCTTAAATGCAAAGCAGTCAGAATAGCAGAATTTACATCTCAATGCATTACTTTACCCCTCGTAAAACCTCTCAGGGGAGTAGAGCAGCCGCAGACATGAACTGATATTGACATTTGGGCTTTCATAAGTACCAAGCACAAAGTTTATTGCTCAGTGTGAGGTCATGAGTTATCCCATCACCCGTTGCAGGTATGTCGAAGTAGTTAAATTACATCATTCACAGCCCCTTTAAGATCACCTCTTCGTATTTCTCTTCTGTCTACCATTTCGTGTAATAGCTCTAATCTCTGATCAATCAATCAATAAGTAGTTATCAAGGGTAGATTTGCCTCGTTCTTTGCTATGAGCAGTAAGGGAAGCATGGCAATTGATATTTATATTTTGAATAGACAGTGCTAGGGCATAGAATTCAAGGTGGAAGAGAAATCCAGTGAGAAGTCTCACTTTTCATCTCAACCTTCAGGCACCCGAACTTCTTGTTTTAATGTTTCTCTTACCCTTGTCCTTAGAGTCTGGAGCCTTCTATCCTGATTTTTAGTAGCTGGAATTTTATTCACCCATATGTCAAAAAAAGGTAAGCCACCTTAAGTGTTTTTTAGAACGGTACTTTGCCACACTTGAATTTGTGATTTTAGATAGTCTTTAAGCCAGTATCCAAATGATTCAAAGCTACAAATGGGAAAAGAATTGTGCATTCATGACTAAAATATTATCAGTTTTTAAGTGCATAGACATTTTGCTGGCTAATTGATTTATAAGATACATTCTTTATAAAGAGTTAAAATGTGAATCAGTTCAAACATCTAGGAATGAGAAATCAGATAATATGAATTCTAAATGTGCCTATTTCCTTAAATAATGTGATGACATTGCCCCTATCACCTAATGCCTTCAAGTCTCTCTTTGCACATCCATTAAATTGAAGAAGCAGTCCCTTCAGTCTTTGATATTAGAATCTGGAATTCATTTGGAATTTCACTAGTGCATAATGATGCAACTAAATCCCCATTAGAAAAATAGAACTTTTAAATAAAAGTTTATAAACATTTGTGTGTGTTTTTTGACATAACTTAGGGCAACATTTAGTTTATATCCATTCAGGTTTAATGGTGTGATAACTTAGACCATTTAGTATGTTTATTTGGTTATTCATATTACCTAATTCAGTGTTATTTACTAAGCAGGTGCTATATGAATATCAACTCAGTGACTATTAGTTCATGTGAAGCAAGTTTATTTTTGGGAATAACAAATTATTGAGCTATGTTGCTAATCTTTAGAAATGGCAGAGAGATTATCACTTTAAAAATTGCTTGCTGAGTTCAATAAGAAAAACAAACCAGGCATTCAATTTTGTTTGGGCTGCTCCCAGGAGAACTGAAGGTATAAAGCAATGTAGAAGGAAAAATTTTCTCCCTATATTGGGGTTTGAACCCAGAGGCCCTCTATCCCTGAGCTATACCCCCAGCATTTTTTAAAAAATATTTATGTTTTGGAGACAAGGTCTTGTCAATTTGCTGAGAGTCTCTCACTAATTTGCCAAGGCTGGCCTCAAACTTGCAATCCTCATGCTTTAGCCTCCTAAGTAGCTGGGATTATAGTGTGTACTACCACATTCAGATAGAAGAAATAACATTCTGAAATGCAACATTTTGATTCCAGAGATTGAAGCACCTCAATTAAAATGATCACACCAAGTGCTTATTCATTATCTCCACAAGTATAAAGAATCTTTCCATGAGATACTTGTGTAATAGAAATATCATTAAGGTTCATCTTCTGTTCTCCAGCAGTAGAATATGGAAACTATACAAATAATTCCAACAAAGAAAAAGAGTATGGAAGAGAGAGATGTTCAGAGAAAGCAAAGCTGGTTTCAGTTTGCAAAGAATCTAAAAAGGCTTTATGAAGGATTCATGAAGGTGGCATTTGAGTTGGGCCTTGAAAGATGCAAAACCATTTATGGCTTAAATATAAATACTGCCACTTCTAGAGAATAGCCGCAATTGGATGAATTTCCATGAATGGAAATATAAAATGCAGTAGTTCTCTGGTGCTATCTGCACATACAGGCCAAGAGTTCTTGGTAAAAGAGGAAACAGTCCTACATTATTTACTACCATGTGTTACAGGAATAAAAAATGTATGAGTTGCAAAAATTTGATGGCTAAGATTTCTCACTACTAAAGTTGAATTGGTTTCCAAACTAGATCCTATCAGACAGGGTGGTCACTTTGCATTTTCCTCCCCACAGTGTTGCCCAGGCAACTCTCTCCTCTGATGGAAGATGCCATTAGAGCAGCATTTCCGAATGCCTTTTCTGCAGAATGTTAGTGCTCTGGAAGAAGAAAAGAATCCATAGACAAATAACTCATCACAATGACAGAGACTATGTTCCTTCACAGACATTTAACGATGCTTGTTTGTCTTAAGGATTTTGCAAAGTCTTTCAGAAAAGGAAACTCTTGAACTTGGGTACATCTGGTGTTTTTTATTCCAGTTTTTAAAAAAGCTATGTTTTCAAGTTTTTCTTCATGTATTTAAATAATTACACATGGACAAATGCATAGACCTTAAATGTATGATTTATTAAGTCTTGGCAAGTGTATATTAACCTGTGTAATCACCATCAAAATTAAGATGTAGAGCTTCTTTATTACCTCTTACAGATTTTCCACTGGCCATTGGAAACTGCTCTTCTGATTTCTGTTACCATAGATTATTTTGCCTGTTCTTATATTTTATATAAATGGAATCACACAGTGTGAAAATTTTTGTTCCTGCCTTCTCTTGCTCAACATTTTTTTTTGAGGATTTGTTCTTCACATCTTCATATGGTTGTGCATATTTATACATCATTCATTTTTACCATCAGAAAAGTATTCTGTTGTATGAATACATCACAATTTGATATCCATTTTTCTGGCTGTTGAACATTTGTATTGTTTTCAGTATTGGTTATTATGAAAAAAATAGTTTTGAATATATTGTGGAAACTTTGGCTTTCATTTACCTTGGATAAATACCTGTGAGAGAAGTTGATAGATGCTCAGTTTTACGTTCTCTCTAGCAATGTGTGAAAGGCTCAGTTCTCCCACACTCCCCCCCAACATCTGGTGTTGTCAGTTTCTTCAAGCTTATCCACTCTCTAGGAAAAATTTGATTTTCATTTTCATTTACTCAAATATGATCTTGAGCATCTATTCATGAGTGTTCTGGCCATCTATGCATCTTCTCTTCTGAACTGTGTTCTAAGTTTTAAACTGGGTTGTATAACTTTGTATTTCTTTGCAATGCTGGAGATCCGACCCAGGGTCTCAAACATACTAGACAAGCATGCTATCACTGAGTGATATCTTATTACTTTGTATTAGTTCATAGTATATTCTGAATCTATCTATCTATCTATCTAGCTAGCTAGCTATCTACATAGTAAATTCTGGATATATTCACACACACACACATATATACACACATATATGTGTATATCTAAATCTAGATGTAGATCTAGATCAAATGTCATTCAAATGATAGGATCTAGATCTAGATCTAGAAAAAGATATAGATCTATATAGATAGACCTACACTGAGACAAATAGATATGATTTTGCGAAAAGATTTTTTTTCCCTATTGAAATGCATTGGCTCCTTTGACAATAATCATTTGATGATAGTTTGTATGTAAATCTATTTAATCTGTTTTTGGATATTCTATTTTTTTTATTATCATTATACCAGCAACACTATCATGATAACCGTAGTTTTATACTAGATCTCATACAAGGCAATATAAGTATCCCTGTTATTGCTTTTTTAAAAAAGTGTAACTATGAATGTGTGTTTAGTGTAAAAGTTAATTGATTTCTCTGTGACATTCTATACTTGCATATATCATGCCTTCATTATGCTCACTCTCCTTGCACCCTCTGCTGGCCTCCTCTCTATCCCGCTACCTCCCAGTTCCCTTTCCATTTCCTAAGAGTCCCTCTTCTACTTTCAGGGGTTTCATTTATTTGTTTACTGCAGTTTATTTCCATATTTGAGAGAAATTATGCAATACATATCTGGCTTATTTTGGTTAACATAAAGTCCTTCAGTTTCATCCATTTTCCTACAAATAACAGCATTTCATTCTTCTTTATGATGGAATAATATTCATATATATATATATACACACACACACATATATACACACATACACACACTATAGTTTCATTATCCATTCATCTGTTAATAGGCACCTAGGCTGATTCTGTAATTTGGCTCCAGTGAATAATGCCATAATAATCACGAATATGTAGGCATACCCATTGTATATTGACTTTGTTTCTTCTGATAAATACCCAGCAGTGGTATAGCTGGGTCATGTGTATTTCTATTTTCAGTTTTTTGAGGAACCTCTATACTGTTGGCCATAATGGTTGTACTAATTTACATTCCTACCAAGAGTGTATAGGTTCCTTTTTTCCCATATTCCTTGCCAGCATTTATTTATTTATTTCTCCTTCTCCTTCTCCGTCATCTTCTCCTTCTTCCTCTTTTTTTTAACAATAGCCATTCTGATTTGGGTGAGATGGAATCTCAATGCCATTTTGGTTTGTATTTCACCGATTGCTAGAGATATTGAATATTTTTTCATGTCCTTATTGGTCATTTGTACTTTTTCTTTTGAGAAGGGTCTGTTCAGATTATTTGCCCATTTTTATTGGATTACATGTTCTCTTTTATTGAGTTTTTTTTTTTTTTAGTTCTGTATGTATATTGGATATTAATCCTCTGTCAGGTAAACAGCTGGCAAAGACTTTTTCCACTGTGTAGATTATCTCTTAACTCTGTTGTTTGTTTTCTTTGCTGGTCAGGAGCTTTTTAATGTGATATAATCCCATTTGTGAGCTTTTGATTTTGTTCTCTGAGTTATTGTAGTCCTACTGAGGAAATCATGGCCTGTGCCAATACCATGAAGCATTTCCCCTGTTGCGTATTCTTTTCTTTTTTTGCACTACTGGGGATTGAACGGAGTCTTGCCCAAGAGCCAAGCAGTCTACTATTGAGCTACATCCATAGCACTTTTTATTTTATTTTGAGACAGTGTCTCCCTAAGTTGCTGAGGCTGGCCTCAAACTTATAATTCTCCTGCCTCTGTCTCCTGAGTAGCTGGGATTATAGGTACGGGCCACCACACCCAGAGCATGTATTCTACAGTGGGGAATGTCAGATACTATCAGGGGTGAGGGGTTTCCTAAAGCTCTGTTGATGCTGACTCTGTTACTTGAAAGCAGTTCTGCTACTGGCTCTTCCAGTTGTGGTCATAGGCCTAGAACTTTTATCCTCTGTTCAGACACTGGTGCAGTTCTAGCTGTTTCAAGGGAGAGGCAGGGGCCAGGGTCACAGCTCCTGCTCTGTGTCTCACTTCCAGTCTTGTCAGCAATGTGCAGCCTGATGGAGTTGGGAGTGACTGACACTGAGATCCCTCATGGGTGTGGTACCCACAACAGCTGTGTAATTTCTGTCTGTTGTTGCTGTGGGGATGAGTTTTCAGGAACAGAACTTCAGATTTTCCTTTGCCATGTCTACTTGGGGATAGATTGTGGCTTAGGGGAATTTACTCCTGCCCCAAGGTAAAGTATCTGCCAAGGTTTGAGTGAGACTAGGTTGTGGCTAGGGCAATTTCTCTCATTTGGACTAGAAGTATAGCTTAGTGGTAGGTCACCAGTCAAACGTGCTCAACATGCTGGATTGACTCCCAGCACCACTAACAAAGAGAAAAGAAGAAAGAAATCTAGATTAGGAAATAAAATAAAAAATTAAAAAAAAATAATAGCAATGCTATCAACAACCAATACAAAAGGATAATAATATAGACTAAAATAAAAAGTTAAAAAATTAATCAAATAAATTTGGTTGAACAAAAATAAAAAATATGAAAAGGGAAAAATATAAAGAAAAAGAAATAAAAAGGTTAAATATTAAAACCAAGAGAAAATAGAGAATGTAAGCCAAAATCAACAACAAAAATGCATTAATAAAAATATAAATTTTCTCTTCACTCAGGTGCTCAAATGAATGAATGAGGGTCAAAACTCACAGCCTTCACCAAGCAGAACCTCTGTCCATGCCTTCTTAGGCTGTGCGCCGCTTGGACACTGCAAAGCCTGGGATTCTGCACATCCTCTTCTTTCCTTCTTTGTGGTGCTAGTCTGGTGACTAGTGGGAGAGCTTTGGGGCCTGTGCCAGTTGGAATACTTTACTAGCTCAGCTACTTTACATGCTGGAAGGAGCGAGGGCGGGCACAGAGCTCCTAGAAACACTTTCTCTGCAGAGCTTTCTGGGTTATGCAATCTGAGAGCAGGGTGGAGGCTGATGCCATCCATGGTGTGCTAGAATGTGGATTTCTCAAGCTTCTCTCTGAGGCTGCTCACTTGGAGTGGGGGTAAGGCGGCTCTGCAATGTGCTCTTGTATTTTCCCAAGGGCAGAGAGGGCTATGGAGTCTCAAAGACCTGTGTGTGCAAGGGCTGTCAGTGTGTTCCTCATGATCCACTGCCTACAGTTTTGTGTTCTAGTGTTCCCAGTTCTGGCTCCTGTGTGCATGACATGACTACTCACTCTCTAGACTCTAATAACTGGCCAGGTGAACCACTCATTCCAAAGGGATGCACCTTCTGCTCCCCCACCAAGCAGGGGTTCCCAAAGCAGTAAGCTCAGACAAACGGCTTTCAGTTACAGCCCCAGGAGCATATGTTGGGAGCGTAGAGAACTTCTCCAGAGCTAGTTCACCATGCACATATAGGACCCTATGTTTCCACAGGGTGCTGAACCCTGTGCTAATGTTCACTGGGAGTCCCCCTTTAACCTCCACTCCCATCAAAGGGGCACTATGGCTCCCTCTGTTTTGCTTCTGTGCAGTTGGTGGTGGGGTGTTGTTTCCGTCTTTATTCTACTTTACAACATCTCTGGGTTTCTCTAAATTTTTGCCCACATTTGAGTTATACAATTTTCATAAATTGAGAGACCCAGTATTGTGATTATCAATTCTTCCAACTTGATTTGGAGACTCAATGTAATCCCAATCAATTTTCCCATAGACTTTTAAAAAAATAAAAAATGAGATTGATTCTAAAACAAACCCATCTCTGGGTTTCTCTAAATCTTTGCCAACATTTTTTCTCCATCACCCTCTTTAATGAACAGCTACATTTCAGTTGTTTTAATTCAATCTTGTGGAAATACAGGCAAGTGCTGTGTGTGTCCAACACATCATCTTGGAAAGGTCCTTTTTATTTATTTTATAAAATATGTATATGTGTATGTATTTATTTATTTATTATTTTTTCTTTTGGTTCTTTTTAGTTACACATGCCAGTATAATCTACTTTGATATATTTATACAAGCATGGAATATATCTTATTCTAATTAGGATCCCAGTCTTGTGGTTGTACATGATGATGAGATTTACTGTGTAAATCTATGAACATAGGAAACTTATGTCAGATTCATTCCACAGTCTTTCCTATTCCTCTCTCCTCTCCCCTTTCCCTTCATTCCCCTTCCACTGAACTTCTATTCTTCTCCTCCTGCTTTTATTGTGGGTTAGTATCCACATATCAGAGAAAACATTTACCCTTTGGGTTTTTTGGAATTGGCCAATTTCACTTAGCATGGTAGTCTCCAGATCCATCCATTTCCCAGCAAATGTCATAAAGTCATTTTTTATGACTTATTAATATTCCATTGTGCATATACATCACAATTTCTTTATCCATTCATCTGTGATTGGGCATCTAGATTGGTTCCATAGCTTGGCTATTGTGAATTGTGTGGCTATAAACATTGATGTGGCTGTGTCACTGTAGTATGCTGTTTTTAACTCCCTTTGTATGTATATCAAGGAGTGGGATAACTGGGTCAAATGGTGGTTCTATTCTTAGTTTTTTGAGAAATCTCCACATTGCTCTCCAGAGTGGTTGCACTAATTTGCAGTCCCATGAACAATACAGTTCCACCAAAGGTATGATGGAACCCTTTCCCCCACATCCTTGCCAACATTTATTGTTGCTTGTATCTTGATAATTGCCATTCTGACTGAAGTGAGATGAAATGTTAGTGTAGTTTTAATTTGCATTTCTCTAATTTCTAGAGATGTTGAACATTTTTTCCATTTATTCGTTGAATATTTGTATATCTCTCTTTTAAAATTTTTTCTTTCTTTGCTTTTCCACTTGTTTTAGAATCAATCTCATTTTTTATTTTTTTAAAAGTCTATTGGAAAGTTGATTGGGATTACATTGAGTCTCCAAATCAAGTTGGAAGATTAATAATCATAATACTGGATCTCTCAATTTATGAAAATTGTATACCTCTGTATTTTTTTTAAGGGCTAATAGTTAAAAAATTTTTTTTAGTTGTCAATAAACCATTATTTTATTTATATATGGTGCTGAGAATCGAACCTAGTACCTCACACATGCTAGGCAATCACTCTACCACTGAGCTACCACCCCAGCCCTATCCATTTGTTTTTTTAGGTCTTTTAAATTCCCTGCAGTATTTTGAAGGTTTTGAAACAGAACTTTCACATATTTTGGCTAAATTTCATGCTAAATGTTTTTATGTTTTTTATATTATTTAAAATGAAACTTTAAGAATTTTACTTTTAAAATACTGAGATAAAATTTTTGTGTACTTACCTTATATTCTACATCCATGCCTATTTCACTTAGTAAATCTGGTAGTTTGCTTGTTGCTTTCATTTTATATCAACTTGTCACATTTGAGTGAGGTTTAAGTGATTGCTTTTCTGTCATGATATCCTTTATTTCCTTTGTTGCTCATAATACTGCCTGTGTCCTCCAAAATAATTTTGAAAAAGTGGTGAGATTAGACATCCTCATTTTGCCAAATTATAGGGAGAAAATAGTCACCATATGCATCATGCTCACCACAGGCTTTCCTTGATGCTCTTTTACCAGACTGTAGAATTTTTTTCTTTATTTATAGTTTTCTGAGTTTTTAAAATCCTGAAGGGGCAGTGTATTTTTCCAAATGTCTTTTTAATGTCTGTCGGGATGTTTATATAATGTTCCTAGTTTTAATTATTTACTTAGTAAATTAAACTGGTTTGTTTTCAAATATTAAACTGATCTGCATTTCTAATAAAAATCAGCTCAATCAAATTCTGTTATTCTTTTATGCCACCGATATTTTATGCCAATATTTTCTCGAGGACTTTTGCATGTTTTAAAGCTTTTATTCACAATGGCTTTTATGCATAACAGTATTTTCTTCCTTATGCTTGGGCTTTTGTTTAATATCAGAGTTATGCTGCCCTAACAAAATGCATTGAAAATTGATGTCTCTTCTTCTATTTTCTGAGAGGTTTTATGTAACATAGATATTATTATTCCCTTAAATGATAGAGTCCAAACATGAAATCATAGGTCCTAAAATTTCCCCTATAGAAATGCTTTTTGTGATAATTAATTAAATTTCTTAACCAAGAGCTGTTTATATGTTGTTTCTCCTTGAATCATCTTTGAATAAGTTGTGTTTTTAAGGAACTTGTCCATTTTATGTAAGCTATCACATATCAATTGTAATACTACCTTAATATATTTTTAACATCTGTTTTGATAGATTCCTTTCTGTTGATATTAATTTTTGTGCTTTTGCTTTTTTTCTTAGACTTGTTAATTTTTATTAACTTTTTGCTGTATTATTTATTTTCTATTTTATGTATTTCTGCTCCTACTCTTATTTTTTCCTTCCTACTACTTAATTTGAAAATGTTTTGATTGCTAATCTAGCTTCTTTCTGATACAAGTACTCAGGTTAGAAGTGTTTTTCTGAGTACTGTTACATCCCAGAGATTCTGATATTTAAGCTTTTATTATCACTTAGTTCAAAGAACTTTCTATTTACTTTTCTTGTGCTTTCTTCTTTGGCTGATGAGATATTTACAAGTGTGCTATCTAATTTTGAAGTAATTGAGACATGTGAGTAGGGTTCTCTATATCTTAAGGTGACTGATTTCTAATATAATAAATCATGCAGGAAACACAGTCTGCATGATTTCAATTTTTTTATATTTCTAAAGCTTATTTTGTGAGTGAGCATATAGTCTATCCTTATATAGAACATATAGTCATTGCTTGCTTTTTATACATGCTGAACATTTATACCTTTTAATTACAATATCTAGTTTATTTATATTTGTTAATTATTGATATTGTTAAGCCTTTTTTTTAACCTGTTTTATGCTTTAATTCCTCCTTTGATGCTTTCTTTTGAGCTAATGGAATATTTGAGGAATATTTTTCTTGATTATTCTTTCTTTTTATCAGAGTATTATAGTTATACACAGTAGTTGGGTTCATTTTGACAAAATTATGGATGCATGGAATTTTATTTATTGCATTTCAGTTCCTACTTCCCCACTTTCCTTCTTTTCCTTGCTCTTCCTGTTCTCCTTCCTCTACTGAGCTTGCTTTCTCTTATTTATTTATTTACTTACTTTTGATTGGCGCTTTCCACAACTACATAAAGGTGAAATTCCCTGTGGTATATTTATATATGCACACAACATTATTTTGTTAAATTCATTCTGCATTTCTTCCTCTTTCAATTCCTCCTCCTTCCCTCTGGATTTCCTTCTTCTCCTCCACTGATTGTCCCTATATATTTTTACATTTGACCCCCACTTCTTTCCCTTATTTTGCTCTAGCTTCCACATAGGAGAGAAAGCATTTGATCCTCAATTTTTCTGAGTCTGTCTTATTACACTTAACACAATGTTCTCCATTTCCATCCATTTACCAGCAAATGCTGTAATTTCATTGTTCTTTTCTAGCACCTTCTTTTAAAACTAGTACAATTATCTTTGAGGTAAATTATTTATTTTTAAATAGTGGAATATTTTTAAAGTGTTTAACTTTAATTCTTCTCTTAGCTTTGAGCCTTAACTCTACCTTTTTCTAGTTTTTTGAAGTGTTTGCATCCTTAAGCTTTCAGTTTATTAAGAAATGCATTATAACATTTCTTATAAAATGAAAGAAACTTGAAAATATAATTCCTTTTACTTCCCCCATGGCTTCTTTGTGCTGTTTTCACATGTTTTACAACTACAAACATTATGAACACTGCTATACAATGTTACATTTTTACTTTGCACAATCAATTACTGTTTAAAGAAATTAAAATAAAAAATAGTCTTTTGTATATACACATGTATTTACCCTTTCTGGTACTTTTCTTTCTTTCTTTTAAATATGAATTTCTTTTAAGTTTTATTTCCATTCAACTAGAGTAAATTCAAACAACATTTTCATAATGAAGGTCCACTGTTATTACATTCTCTTAGTTTTTGTGTATCAGAAAATATCTTCTCATTCACTTTTGAAACATATATTTTGCTACAAGTGGAGTTCTGGGTGGATATTTATTCAAGAGTCACTCAAGTTCTATTAATTGCCTCCCAATCTCATTGTTTCTGATAAAAGAATTACTGCCATGTTTATTGTCACTCTGTACATATGGTGTCTTTTTAAAAAAATCCTAATTAGGTTTACATGACAGTAGAATGCATTCTGATTCATTGTACACAAATGGCGCACAACTTTTCACTTCTCTGGTTGTATACAATACAGTTACATCATATGTGCTGTCATACATGAACCTAGGGCTTTGTTGTCCATCTCATTCCACCAACTTCACCATCTTTCCTGCCCCCATGTTCCCTCCACTTCCTTCCCTCCCCTTTGACCAAAGTTGCTCCATTATTCCCATGCCCTTTCCCACATTATGGATCAGCATCCACTTATCAGAGAGAACATTCAGCCTTTGTTTTTTGGGGATTGGCTTATTTAGCTTAGCATGACGTTCTCCAACTCCATTCATTAACCTGCAAATGCCACAATTTTATTCTCTTTTTATGCTGAGTATTATTCCATTGTGTATATATACCACAGTTTCTTTATCCATTCATCTATTGAAGGGCATCTAGTTGCTTCCACAATTAAGCTATTGGGAATTGAGCTGCTATAAACATTGAAGTGGCTGCATCACTGTAGTATGCTGTTTTTAAGTCCTTTGGGTATAGACTGAGGAGTGAGATGGCTGGGTCAAATGGTGGTTCTATTCCACGTTTTCTAAGGAATCTTCATACTACTTTCCAGATTGGTTGCACCAATTTGCTATCCCACCAGCAATATATGAGTGTGCCTTTTCCTCCACATCCTCACCAACACTTGTTGTTTGTATTCTTGATAACTACCATTCTAACTGGCATGAGATGAAATCTTAGAGTAGTTTTGATTTGCATTTCTCTAATGGCTAGAGATGTTGAAAATTGTCTCATATATTTGTTGACTGATTGTATATCTTCTTCTGAGAAGTGTCTGTTCAGCTTATTAGCCCATATATTGATTGGGTTGTTTGTTTCTTTGATGTTAAGTTTTTTGAGTTCTTTATATATCCTGGAGATCAGTGCTCTATCTGATGTGTGTGTGCAGCAAAAACTTGTTCCCAGAGTGTGGGCTCTATCTTTACCTCATTGATTGTTTTGTTTGCTGAGAAGAAGCTTTTTAGTTTGCATACATCCCATTTATTCATTCTTGCTTTTATTTCTTGTACTTCAGGAGTCTTGTTAAGGAAGTCAGTGCCTAATTCAACATGATGAAGATTTGGGCCTACTTTTTCCTTAATTAGGTATAGGGTCTCTGGTCTAATTCCTAGGTCCTTGATCCATTTTGAGTTGAGTTTTGTGCATGGTGAGAGAGAGGGGTTTAGTTTCATTTCGGTGCACAGGGATTTCCAATTTTCTTAGCCCCCGTTTGTTGAAGAGGCTATCTTTTCTCCAGTATGTTTTAGGAACCTTTGTCTAGTATGAGATAATGTTATTTATGTGGGTTTGTCTCTGTGTCTTCTATTCTATTCCATTGATCTACATGTCTATTTTGATGCCAATACCATGCTGTTTTTGTTATTATTGCTTTGTAATATACTATAAACTCATATTATGTTGCCTCCTGCTTCACTCTTCTTGCTAGTGATTGTTTTGGCTATACTGTGTCTCTTATTTTTACAAATGAATTTTATGATTGCTTTTTCTATTTCTATAAAGAATGATGTTGGGATTTTAATTGGAATTGCATTGAATCTGTATAGCACTTTGAATAGTATGGCTATTTTGATGATATTGATCCTGCCTAATTCTTCAATTTTTTTTAGTGTTCTGTAATTTTCATTGTAAACGTCTTTCACATCTTTTGTTAAATTGATTCCCAATTATTTAATTTTTTGAGGGGGCTATTGTGAATGGGGTAATTTTTCTAATTTCTCTTTCAGAGGATTCATCACTGATGTATAGAAATGTGTTTGATTTATGGGTATTTGTTTTATATCCTGCAACTTTGGTGTATTCATTTATTAGTTCTAGAAATTTTCTAGTGGAATTTTTTGGATCCTCTAAGTAAAGAACCATGTTGTTGGCAAATAATGATAGTTTAATTCCTTCTTTTCCTATTTGTATTCCTTTAATTTCTTTCATTTGTCTAATTACTCTGGCTAGAGTTTCAATGACTATGTTGAATAGAAGTGGTGAAAGAGGATAACTCTGTCCTTTTCCTGTTTTTAGAGGGAATTCTTCCATTTTTTTCCCATTTGCAGAGATAGCTTTTACAATGTTGAAGTATGTTCCTACTCTCCCTAGTTTTTCTAGTGTTTTGAACATGAAGAGGTGCTGTATTTTGTCAAATGCTTTCTCTGCATCTATAATAATATGATTCTTGACTTTAAGTCTATCGATGTGATGAATTACGTTTATTGATTTTTGTATGTTGAACAAACCTTGCATACCTCACACTTCTGTATGTTGAAACCCATTTGATTGTGGTGCACTGTCTTTTTAATATGTTTTGTATGTGATTTGCCAGAATTTTATTGAGGACTTTTGTGTTGATGTTCATCAGGGATATTGGTCTGAGGTTTTCTTTCTTTGATATGTCTTTGTCTGGTTTTGGAATCAAAGTGATACTAGCCTCATAGAATGAGTTTGGAAGGGCTTCCTCCTTTTCCATTTCATGGAATAATATGAGGAGAATTGGTATTAATTCTTCTGTATTTAAATAGTGTCTGTCATGATGTTTCCTTTTTCATCTCGAATTTTAATAATTTGAATTTTCTCTCTGCTTCTTTTTCTTAGGGTAGCTAAGAGTTTATTGATTTTATTTATTTTTTCAAAGAACCAGCTTTTTGTTTTGTCAATTTTTTGAATTGTTTTCTTAGTTTCAATTTCATTGATTTCAGCCCTGTTTTTATTTATTTCCTGTCTTCTACTAATTTTGGTGTTGATTTGTTCTTCTTTTTTTTAGAGCTTTGAGATGTAATGTCACGTTGTTTATTTGCTGACTTTTTCTTCTCTTAATGAATGAGCTGAATGCAATGAATATTCCTCTTAACACAGCCTTCATAGTGTCCCAGAGATATTGATATGTTGTATCAGAGTTCTCATTTGCTTCTAAGAATTATTTTATTTCCTCCTTGATGTCTTCTGTTATCCATGCATCATTCAATAGCATATTATTTAGTTTCCAGGTGATGGAGTAGTTTCTATTTTTTATTTTATCATTGATTTCTAATTTCATTCAATTATGGTTTGATAGAATATAGGATAGTATCTCTATTTTTTGTATTTGCTAAGAGTTGATTTGTGGCATAATATATGGTCTATTTTAGAAAAGGATCTGTGTGCTGCTGAGAAAAAAGTGTATTCACTTGTTGATGGATGAAATATTATTTCCATGTCTGTTAATTCTAAATTATTGAGTTCTATAGTTTCTTTGTTTAGCTTTTGTTTGGAAGATCTGTCCAGTGGTGAGGTATGTTAAAGTCACCCAGCATTATTGTTTTGTGATCTATTTGATTCTCGAAATTGAGAAGGATTTGTTTGATATACGTGGATGCTCCATTGTTTGGGGCATAGATATTTATAATTGTGATGTCTTCTTGATGTATGGTTCCCTTAAGCAGCATGAAATGTCGTTCTTTATCCCTTCTGACTTTCTTTGGTTTAAAGTCTACTTTATCTAATATTAGGATGGAGACCCCTGCTTGTTTATGTGGTCCATGTGAGTGGTATGTTTTTTCCTATTCTTTCGCCTTCAGTCTGTGGACATCTTTTTCTATGAGATGAGCCTCTTGAAGACAACATATTGTTGGGTCTTGTTTTTAATCCAATCTGCCAGTCTATGTCTTTTGAGTGATGTGTTTAGGCCATTAACATTCAGGGTTATTATTAAAATATGGTTTGTATTCCCATTCATTTTGGGTTATTTTTGGTTTTTAACTTGATTTGGTTTCTCCTTTGATTGGCTTTTCCTTTAGTGTAGCCCCTCCCTTTGCTGATTTTCATTGTTGTTTTTCACTTCCTCCTCATGAAATATTTTGCTGAGAATGTTCTCTAGTGCAGGCTTTCTCATTGCAAATTTTTTTAACTTTTATTTATCATGGAAGATTTTTATTTTGTCGTCAAATATGAAGCTTAATTTTGCAGGATATAAGATTCTTGTTTGGCACTCATATTCTTTTAGCGCTTGGTATATGTTGTTCCAGGCTCTCCTTCCGTTGAGGGTCTGGGTTGAGAAATCTGCTGAAATTTGAATTGGTTTCCCCCTGTATGTAATCTGTACCTTCTCTCTTGCAGCTTTTAAAATTCTATTCTTATTGTGTATGGTAGGCATTTTCACTATAATATGCCTTGATGTGGGTCTGTTGTAGTTTTGTACATTTGGTGTCCTGTGAGCCTCTTGTATTTGATTTTCCAATTCATCCTTCATGTTTGGGAAATTTTCTGATATTATTTCATTGAAGATATTGTGCATTGCTTTGGTTTGTATCTCTGTGCCTTCCTCTATCCCAATAATTCTTAGATTTGGTCTTTTGATGTTATCCCATAATTCTTGGATATTTTGTTCATGGTTTCTTACCATCTTCATTTTGTGTTCAACTTTATTTTCAAAATTATATATTTTGTCTTCATTGTCTGAGGTTCTGTCTTCCAAGTTATCTAGTCTTTTGGTGATGTTTTCTATTGAATTTTTTATTTGCTTTATTGTTTCCTTCATTTCAAGGATTGCTGCTTGGCTTTTTTTTCAAAGTCTCTATCTCTTTCTTGAAATAATCTTTTGCTCCCTGTATCTGCTCTCTAATCTCTTTGTTGGAGTGATCAATGGTTGCCTGTATTTGCTCTCTAATCTCTTGTTGGATTGATCACTTGTTGCCTATAATTGCTTTCTTATATTATTCTGTGCTTCTTAGATCACTTTAGTTACATTCTGAACTCCTTCTCTGACATTTCATCTACTATGCTGTCAATGGATTCTGTTATTGTAGCATCTTGGTTTGTTTGAGTCATTTTTCCCTTGTTTTTTCATGTTGTTCATGTGTCTTCCCCTCTAGCAGTGCTGATCTGAGGTATTATAGTTTCTACCCCATAATCTTATAGTGTCTCTGCATATTACCAATACCTCTCTGCTTGTATAACTGGGCCTGCAGGAACCTCAGAGATGATCTTCCTAGTCCTGGCTGTTGACTCTAGATGGAAGTAGGCAGGGACAGCCACCAGTTGGTAAATGGGGGACCACTATGTGGTGCACAGTCCTCTGCACATGCATGGTCAGTTCACAGTCTTTATTCTATAGGCTTATAGCTTTCCCTACAGGGTTTCAATACCTCTCCTTTATGGGGGAGATTGATATTAATAGATTTTAAAACAAACTATATAGTTTAAACTGAGTATCTCCTAGTAGGACATTTACGGCTTTGTCACAATATACAGAAATTATGAGTTCAATTAGTATCTACTATATAAACAATAGGTTTGCACAATGGTCTACAGTTTCTGCTGGTGGACTAAAGAGAACTGAGAGTGGGGTGTAGGGTGAGATGTAAGGGAGGTAGGAAGTGAGGATATAGAGTTATTAGATCCTATAAAATATTAAAGAGGAATCCAAAAGAAGTTCGCTAGTAGTAGAAAATAGAGAAAGAGATTTGGGGAAGACAAGTAAGTAGGAAGAAAATAGAGTACAAAAAACAAGGAAATATAAAAATTAAGAAAAATAAAACATGTAAAAATAGAAGATACAAGACTATATAATACTACATGTAATATACTAATCAGATATCCCAGTCCTCAGTAGCCTCATGCATAAAATATGCTTGATTTTACAAATTTTGGGGATGTGTGGGAAAAGAGTGAGATAGAGAGGAAGAGAAAAAGAAAGGAATAAAAGAAAAAAAGAAAAAAAGGGATGACAGAGGGAAAAAAGGCTCAAGGTAAATAAAAAGGATTGCTTCCCTTCTCATCCAGTAGGTGGGATTGTCTGTTGTTTACTGATATCTCCCTGCTCAGGTCCAAGATGGTGAGGAAGGAGTCCCACAATAGAGGCATCTGCTTTCAGAGATACAGTGTAGGGCTGGGCTGGGGGATAGCGTTGGAAGACATGTTTGAAGATGCAGCTCTATGGCGTGCTGTGTGGAAGTAGAAGGTTGTCTCCAGATCCTGTTCAGTGTCCCCAGGTGTAGGTGAATGGGAGAGTTCCATGCTGTAGATGGTAGATGGAGTTCCACACAGGAGCAGCAGCCAGGGGTTTTGCACTGAAGCCAGGGATCCCATGTGGGAGTGACAGTTAGGGGTCCTACGTGGGTGGGCTACCCAGGTCCTCTGCGGTGTGTGGGCAGAGCTGGGGTTTCTGTGTGGGAGCTGGTCCTGTGTGGCTGAGCAGCTGGGCTCCTGTTCAAACACTGGGGCCTGACAACCTCATGAGCACGCGACTGGAATTTCTTCCTGGTGGCAGCTGTCAGGTGTTCTCTCATAACACACGGAGAAACAGTATTTTCACTGCTTTAATCCCTGGTCCTAGAGAGACTAGGAACACAGCATCCATCTAGGCCACCATCTTAGATCTCCCCTATATGATCTTTGTTCCGTGGATTCTTTCAAAATTTTCTTTTATATTTTCCAGAAATTTGATGATGAAATAATTCTCTCTTACTGAGATTTTTGAATCATTTAGTTAATACTTTCTACCAAATTTTGGAATGTTTTGACCATTAATTGACCAACCCTTTTTCTGTCACAATTTTGCTTTTATCTCATTGTGGAACTTGAATTACATGCATATGAGACTGCTTGACATCATTCACAAAGGGTACTAAAGATGTTAATTTTTTTTTAAATATTTATTTTTAGTTGCAGGTGGACAGAATATTTTATTTTTATGTGGTGCTAAGGATCCAACCCAGTGCCTCATGCGTGCTAGGCGAGCACACTACCACTGCGCCATAACCCCAGCCCCTAATTTTTTTTTTTATGTTCCTCAGCTTGAATAATTTTTGTGTCTGTCTTCAGGTTGACTGATTCTTTTGCTTTCCATAATTTTTTCATGTTTTAATCAGTGACTTTTCATTTCTAGTATAGTTTTTTAAGTGTTAATATTTCTATTTCCTTTCCATCCTCTCTGCCTTGCTTCATAGTTTCCATTTCTTTCCTGAGAGTTCCCATTCATCCCTTTGTTTTCATTATAATTCCAGGCACCAAAATAATTTAAAGTCATTGCACTGCTAAAATAGGAACAGAGTAATCTTAAGGTCTATTTCTATGTGTTTTGTGTTGATCAGGTATTCTGGTTTTCTGGGTCATTTTTGTTGTTTGTTGGTTTGTTATTGCTTTTAATATGGCCACTAATTTTAAAAAATGCTGTGGATGATAACTGGGCATATATATTCTGTTATGATCCTCTGTTGATTGTCAAGGCCGATTGTCTTAAACTTGTGTTAATTTATTCTCTATAGAGATGTCTATTTTGTTTCATTTCTAGGAAAACCTTCCAGTTCTGGGTCAGAGTATTGGCTTCTAAGGTTTGGCCCTTTTGGTGTTTCAATGGAAAGCTCTGAAGTTTCAGATACCAAGGTTCTCTAATTTGTTGGGATCTAATTCTTTCTCCTCTGTGGTGAGTAGCCCCTAAAATACCTCCTTGAACTTTTCCAGATTTCCAGATATTGCTTTCTACTGGGATTCTTATAGTGTCTCTCTTACACACAGAGCATGCACCTATTTTAAGAATTAGAGAAAAATTTACATGCAGATTTTGGAGCTATCTACTCTGTGGCATTCTCTTTTCTAGGCATTTTAAGCCTTCCTGAAATTCTTCAATTTTCTTCTTTAACACTTTGGTTTGGAAAGACTGCATGTTTTTTCTTAAGTTTCAGGTGTCTCTATGGAGAGTGTCAAATGGGTACATACACATGGATCTGACCTTATTTGGTTCCAATCTTTCAAGGGTTGAATCCTTTTTTTTTTTTTAACCTGTATTTGATCAGTCTCCATTGCCTTTAAATTATTGTTGTGTTTTAAAATAATTTCCCCAGATTTCATGATTGTTAACTGTGTAAAGTTCAGTCCTATGCAGATATACTACTATTACTGGAGCCAGAATTTGCAGTGTATCATTTTTTAAAAAAATGTAACACTTTACTATATCTCATGGAATTAGAGTTTCATGTTGTATAATTTTTACTGTTCCAGGACATAGTACAATTTAACTATGTCCCATACTTTTAATACCACTGATAACTGAATTTATTTTGCTCATATAATATGTACTGGGATCCTATCTTGTGATGACAATATTTTAGGCATTTGTGGAGGCAAAAGGAAAAAGTCTCATTCACAGCCTTCAAAGATCTTCATTCATTCACTCATGTAGTCATTCAACTTAATTATTTATTAGTACTTATTTAAGGTCAATTATAGTGAGGAAAACCAAAATTAGTTTGTGCTGTAAAAACTAGATGAAACCTAAAGAGATAACCAGTAATTACTTAAATAACAGATGTTAAAAAAAAAGGATTCTGCAGTGTAGCAAAAGGCACTTTTTATGAATATATAAAATTGGAAGTGCTGATTTGGAGCAGAAACTACAGAAGACTTTTGAGAAATTACATTGGAGCTGAGAGTATGAATTAATTATGATATAGAGAGAGGCAGAAAGAAAAGGATATTTATGTGAGAAACAATAGTATGTGCAAAGGCCCTGAGGGACAATGAGTTAATGATCCTTGAGAATTACTGGGAGTACAGGAAGGAGGGGGAAAATGTCAGCGATGATATTGAGTGTTTGGAAATCCCAAAGCATTATGTGCAATGTCATTTACAGTGATATAGAATATGGAAATAAGAGCTTCACTTTGGTTTGGACATGATGGATTTGAGATGACTGGACACCAAATTGAAGGCATTAACTGGTCAACTTGATGTACAGTTTTAGAGATATAAATTGGTGTTTTGCCAATTCTCCCTTCTTACCAACCAGCCAACCTGCAAAGTTAGTGACCTTAGAGCCATGACTTTCTATTTTGATAATTCCATCTAAAAAATGATTAAGAAAATATGGTATATATATACAGTGGAATATTACTCAGCCATAAGAAGAATGACTTTTGCTTGTAAATGGATGGAACTGGAGACTATCATGCTAAGTGAAATAAGCCAATCTCCCAAAACCAAAGGTCAAATATTCTCTTTGATATGAGAATTCTAACACAACAGGCAGCGGGGATGGGGGAGGGAAGACTAGAAGTTCATTGGATTAGAAAAGAGGAATAAAAGTAAAGGAGGAGTGGGAATAGGAAAGAGAGTAGAATGAATTGGACATAACATTTCTATGTTCATATATGAATACATGACCAGTGAAACTTCACATCATGTACAACCACAAGAATGGGATCCTAATTAGAATAAGTTATACTCCATGTATGTATGATATGTCAAAATACACTCTACTGTCATGTAAAAAAACCTAATCAACATGTATTGAGTACTATGTACATTCCTGATATTATCCATGTTGAAGATATAGCTTTAGGCAAGAAAAAATTATTTCCATCAAGAAATTTAATTCCAAGTTGTGGAGAAAGGCAATAAGTCTATGAACAAATATCTAAAGGATAACATTTCAGACAACACGCATAATACCAAATGCTGGCAAGGATGTGGAGCAACAGGAGTTCATTAATTGAAAATGAGGACACAGTGTTTACTGCCACTTTGGAAGACAGGCAATTTCTTACAAATCTACACATGTTCTTAGAGTGTCATCTGTCAATCATGCTCCTTGGTATCAACTCAAAGGATTTGAAAACTGTATTCCAATAAAAACTTACTAACGAATGCTTGTAATAGCAGCTTTATTCATAATGGCTGAAACTTAAAAACAAATGTGGTATCCCTTGGTAGGTACAAGAATAAGCTGTGAAATATCCAGATAATGGAATATTGTTCAGTGCTAAAAAGAAATTAGTTATTAATCCATCAAAAGAAATGGAAAAAACCTAAAATGTATATTATTAAGTGGGAAGAACTAAGCTCAAAAATCTATGTTGTGTGTAATTCCAACTATATGACAATCTGGAAAAGGCAAAACTATGGGGACAGTAAAACTCAGTGATTGCTAGGGGTTGGGGGGAGGGAGAGATGAAGAGGTGGAGCACAGCGGAACTTTAGGGCAAGCAAAAATGTGATGTGTGAGACTATAGTGGGGGATGCATGCTACTATACACTTGTCTAAATCCATCAGCTACACCAAGAGTGAACCCTAGTGTAAAATATGGATTATGGATGATTTTGTGTCAATGTAGTTTCCTCCCTTGGACAATGGAGAGGCCGTGCATGTGAGGGGGCACTGGGCTTCTGGAATATCTCTACATCTTCTACTTAGTTTGCTGTGAACCTGAAACTGCTCTAAAAAAATAAAGCCTATTAAAAATTCAAACAATGAGTGCTTTGAGGAAAATTAAATTAAAGCAATAGTATTTTGAGTTGTAAAGATGTATAACTTTCTAGAGACGTCAGGGAAGGCGCTTTTGAGAAGTTGATATTTCCAAGGAGAGCAGCATGATCATCAGAGTCATATGACAATTTTTAAGGAAGAAAGTCTAAACAGAGGTAACAGAGCAAAATCCTGAGGTAGGAATTTTGCATTGTCCTGTGTGACAGGATTTTTGTATACCAGGGGAAGAATGCCAGAGATGTGATTCTATATGGCCTTCTGGATAAAATTTCCTAATCAGACAAGGTGATACCTTTTGTAAGCCTTTTGATCCCTTATGCCAACCTGCTAAATCAGAAAAATATTTCAATAGAGCAAGGAGTGGCAGGTGTGTTCCTTTATATTTTTTGAGACTGTAGTAAATCCCGTAATAGAAAAACATCTATGGATATTTCTCATCTTGTGTCATATCCACAGGTCCTCATTTGTTTGAGGAAGTAGGAGACAAGATTAGGGGGCTACAAGCACAATGTGCTGCTGTTTGGAGCACAGAGATATTGTTATGGTTCAGATCTGAAATGTCCCCCAAAGCTCATATGCTGAAAGCATGGTCCTCAGTGAAGCAAGGTTCAGAGGTGGGGCTTTTTGTTTTTAGGCAACGCCTGGGTCATGAAGGCTCTGACCTCTTGAGTGGATTAATGTGTTTTTGGGTTAATCCTTTGATCACTGCATGGATTGCTGTGAGTTGGGACCTGTAGATGAAAGTAGATGACAGGGGTATGTCCTGGGAAGTTTATCTTCTCTCTGGCCTCTTCTTCTGTCTCTCTGCTTCCTCACCATGAGGTGAGTAGCTTTCTTCCTTCCCGCACCCTTCTGCCATGATGCTGTGCTTCTCCTCAGGCCGTGAGCAATGGAACTGATTGACCATGAGCTGAATTCTCTGAACACATGAGCCAACACAGATCTTGCCTCCTCTAGGTTGTTATTTGTCAGGTACTTTGGTTGGAGCAGTGAAAAGCTGACTAAAACAGATATGCTTTAGTTTATAAGAACACAGACAGATTCAACAGGCATAGTCAATGTATATCAACAGTCTAAGAGCTTTTTGGAACAAAACATGAGAAAATAAATTACAATAGAATATTATTTGTCCTGTTATATTATTTGATGTGATTTCAAGGGAGAATGATACTATGTCAAATCTTTTCAGCTGTGCTTGGTGGCAATTAAATTTTCCTGTTTGCTTCTGGACTGTCACTTAACTTATTTGGGGGAATTTTACAAATTGTGTTTGCCAGCTAAATAAGGTGCCAAATTCCTATTATTTTCTCCACTCATATTTTTATAAGTATCAGAAACCGCTTTGGGAAAGAATCCACCTATTCAGAAGGCAGAAATGTGCATGCAAATGAGGTGTAGATGTGAATTTAGAGCTATTAGAACTATTAGTCATATGGAACTGCTTGGGTTGCGTGTGTCCAAGTTACTTTGTGGAAACAAGAATAGACTCTGAGGGAATGTGTGGATGAAGGACATTACAAAGCCTTATCTAGTACCTGCAAAACATCCACATTACACAGCTTTCATAAAAATCCTTTGCTCCTCATTCTGCCCCAACACATCCACTTACATTAACTTAGTGAATTCTGCACAGGTAGATTGAAGAAGAGAGTATACAGATATTTTTAGAAATAGAAATTTGCTATCTAGAAAAAAATGACTTCTTTTTTTTTTTTTGCCAGAAGATCTAGAGAGCCTTTTTCATACCATTCACATTCATCAGAGAACCTACTCACTCATTTTGCACTTTGTCAATATCACTTTTTGAAGTTCTTATGCATTCTGGAGACTTGGGATGATGCCTAATGACAGACATCACCTCTGCCTAATGAATTCTAGAAAGATGCTGAAAGATTGTCTTATTCTAGGGTCTGAAATATTTGGTGAAGTCCATTCTGTCAACTAGTGCCAGAGGGAGGCCCATTGTTTATAGCCTATGATCTCTCTTCCCTCCCAGACCAGCATAACTTTGTGAAATGTTTTTATCTTGTCTAAATTGGCTTCAGTTATTTTGATATATTCTTACTTATGTATAATGAACCTGAGTTCCATGGTCACTTTTTGTGGCAGGTATTTAAGTCAAAATTAGTTTAATCTTCACCTCTTAGAGATTTTTCTTTGAACACTTACATGAACAGGTGGCTTCAAGTGTAAGTATCTTTTTCATTTTTTTTTTTTTTAATTTTGAGACAGAGATTTCTCTAAGTTGCTGAAACTGGTCTCAACCTTCCAATTCTCCTGCCTTGGCCTCCCAAGTTGCTGGGATTACAGGCATATACCACTGTGACCTCTAAGTGAACATTCTTTAAAAATTAAATTTTAAGCTAGACTTGGTGGCCCTCACATGTAATCCCAGTGGTTTTGGAGGCTGAGGTAAGAGGACTGTGAGTTCAAGGCTATCCTTAGCAACTTAATGAGGCCCTAAGCAACTGAGCAAGACCTTGCCTCAAAATAAAATATAAAAAGGTCTGGGATGTGGCTCAGTGATTAAGTATCCCTGGGTTCAATCTCTGGTAGCAAAAAAAAAAGTTTTATTTAAAAATTTTTATTTTAATTGAAAAATAATAATTGCATATTGTGAAGATTAACCTAAATTGTCAACATGGTTGGATAAAGACATGCCTAAGATTAAGAGCCTTCTGGATGTGTCTATGAAGGTGTTTCTATAATGATTAGCAGGCGGGACAGCAAACTGAGGCGAGACGCCCCCCTAAAAGTGGGCAGTACAGTCCAATATATTGGGGGCCTGATGGAACAAAAACCAAGGAAGCTGATGCAATCACAAGCCCTATTCTTCTTGAGCGGGTGCTTCAATCACTGCTGTGATTACCTGTGGACATGGATTCTGGCTCCTTCACTTTTCCAAAGAGGACTCTGACTGGTACTCTCCAGGGAGTTTCTAGGCCTTCATCCTGGACTAGGGCTGCATCATTGGTCCCTCTTGTTTTGAGGCTCCAGTTTCTGGACCTGACAGCTACCTGTTCCTTCAGCTTTCCAGCCTGCTGACAGCCATTGTGGGACTATCCAGCTTCTGGTGGTATAAGCCCATCTAATAAATCCCCTTTTTATAATCATGTATGTGTGTGTGTGTAGGCAGAACCTTCTGTTGGTTCTGTTCCTGACTAATACACGTATATAATCTATTATGTATCTATGGAGTACAATGTGATTTTTAAGAAATCTTTACATTGTGGAATGATTAAATCAAGATAATTAGCAAATACATTACTTGACATACTTGACTTTTATAGTGGAAACATTTAAAATTGTCTTTTATTAATTTTGAAATACACAATGTATTATTTATTATAGTTATGATTCTGTGCAATAGACCACTAAAATATAATCTCTCCTGTCTATGTGAAGTCTTGTATGCCTCCATCAGGATTCCCCTTTCCATATTCATATGCCTCTCCCTGGCTCTTAGTGGGCACCATTGCATTCCTTACTTTGGAGTTTGAAAAATCACTATTACATGTAAGAGTCTTAAATCAATTTTCTCTAGAAAGACAGCACATATCAGTTAATAACGATCTCTTCAGATTAGTTTTGTAGAAAAAAATTATCTCTAATTTTTTATATTTATTTACTATATCAGGTCTTAGATTAATTTTCCCTTGTTTTCAGCAGTGTTGCTTTATAGAACTTTGAGGTGGAATGTGGTGCGGTGGTTGGGATATGCAAAGAATTGAAGAGGAGTCAGAGCTTTCGTCTCATAGCAGTCAATATATGTAAGATATTATATAATTTGATGAAATTAATTATTGTTTAGATATATTATAAAGTGCCAGTTTTAAGCTAATCTTTGAAATGCTTCAGTTTGCTCTCTGGGAACTGCTCTTCTGCTTTATTTTCTGTCTCACTGTTGTAGGAGCCAGGTCATGGAGTCCACTGCTCCCTATTTTCATTTTACTCATTGGATATTCAACAACCATTGAAGACTGCTGAATATTTAATACTGTTTTAGAAGGTGAGGCTCCTGTAGTAGTTAAAAAAAGTTTTCCAATCAGGGAATATATGTTTTAATGGTGGAGCAGGAAAATACGGCAGGGAAGTAAAGTAGGGAAATATGATACATTATTTAAAGGTGAATTAATTGGAGAAATACATAAATTGTTTCAGCATATATCCCAGCATGGAGGAGTTGTTTATGACAAGTTACTCATTTGCTAGCAATTGGAATCTAATAGCTATAATGCATCCCCTATATACCAAAATTATAATCAAATCCTCAACATAATCCAGAAATGTAAAGAGAGTGTGGGAAGAAAAAGTACTTCAATCTGGATATTGACAGAATACTTCTCTCTGCATTTACTTCAAGCCAAATAGTTTTCCTTCCAGTTTTGTTTATATTTGGTTATCTGTATCAAGTTCTCATTTTATTCTGATAACCCATTAACTTAAAAGTAGCTCTTATGAAGCAATAGTGACTTTTCCATTATTGAGTATCTGTTTCAAAGTCATTTAATCTTCCAAGCAGACTTTGTTGTGTGAAGTTTTATGCAGCCACGAATAATTTATTTGCAAATGTAGCAAGCACACAATCAACCGAACAAGATTGAGTTTTTTCTCCAAATAATATTCTACTGAAAGTTTAAATGTTTCTGGTTTATGTTCATTAGAATTTGAATAGGTATGTGCAGCTACTCAAAATGTCCTCTGATACTGAAATATTATTTGGGAACAAAAACTCTGTAAACACAACTCTTTTCAGAATACAGAACATTTCAATGTCCTATGGAAGGCAAATATTATTTGGAAGGCAACATTGTTTAAATGAAAGAGTATAATTCAGATTATAATTACAGTACTATGTACTAAAGAACTAATTATTTTGGCAAATATATTTCAGGTACAAAGATGCATGCATGGTCTCTTACAATAGTTATTAAGAAGATTATCTTCACCCTACTTTAGTAAGGCTATTCAAATAGGTTATAAAAACATAGAAGGTATAAGAGCAAATTTTTAAATGATCTATGAAAGAATATTCTCTGTTAATTGTGCTGTTATAACACTTACACAATTAGTCTAAATAAAACTTGGGAATTTTCTTAAAAATGAATCATAAGACTTGAGAGTTTATGTATTTTTCATGACTCCTTTCTCCATAGCTGTTGCAGGGTCTTCTTTGAGTTTTACTTACTGTGACTATAGAGAGGATGACACAGTAAGCCCACAACAGTAAGTCAAAATATAAAAGCATCAGGATCCCTAGTTTGGATACTAGCAATCTGGGAATCTTGAGTTATCCAGTCCCCAGAATTCTGGTGTGCATCTCTCTCATGAGTATTGACAATGCTAACCAGGTCTCGTGTTAGCCAGGACATAGATTCCCTGTTCTTCCTTATAGTGGTGATCTGCTAGTGTTGAATCAACCACATCCTTTTCTTTGGTTCTTCTTGTGGTCATTCCATATGGGTGTAATCAAGAATTCCGGCCTTATTCATTCAGAGAATGAGTTGCTTTCTACAGTAAAAGGGAGATCCTCAAGTTGGATGGTGCAAGTATATGATCTAAAGATTTAATTAAGAGGAGGAGTGATTGAGGAAGGGTGCTCCATGCTTTAGTGTTGAATCAGACACAAGTAGATTCATCTTGCTTGTCTACCTGCTATGAATCTTGATTTCTGAACATTAAGTACTATCCTTCTCTCTTTGATCTGTGCTTTTTATAATAGCCAAAATAGTCCTTGGTGAAGGGCATCTCTCAAAGTTTTGTGCTAAGTATTTACCATTGGAATAAGCATGACTACGTCTAATCTCATGGTGTTGCAAAAATATTTGAAGCTTAAATTCATCACATGACTCATTGTCTCCCTTGGTTGGTCCTAAGTCTTTGATATACAGTGGTTGAATTTTCTCATTTCCATCAGTGTTCTCTTATTCATTCCTCTAACCAAGCAGAAACTATTTATTCAGTGCATATTACATACCAGGCTCTGAGCCATGCTCTATGGACATAAAGAATGACTAAAATCAGAATCTTGCTTTCAGAAGCTCAGGAAATACAGATCAGAGAGTGAATCATGACAGCAACATGATAAGGCTGTGCTCGTGGTATGAAAGTGGCTCTGTGAAAATGCACAGTCGCGAGTGCTTAACTTTGCCAAAGATGCTAGTGAAGGCTCCCAATGGTGTGAACTGAAAACTGACCATGAGGTGTGAGGACCATGAACATGATCACATGCCTCAATTTCTCCCTCTTTTAACCCACAATTTTTAAAAAAAATTTTTTTTAGGTATAGATGGACACAATATCTTTATTTATTTATTTTTATGTGGTGCTGAGGATCGAACCCAGTGCCTCACGCATGCAAGGCAAGCGCTCTACCACTGAGCTACAATCTCAGCCCTTTAACCCACAATTTTTATTATGAAAGTTTTCTTTGACAAGTTTTCAAACTCACAAACATTTCAACATATTGTCTTGACAAGGGGGTTGTTCGCAGCTTGGCCCCTCTTCCTTTTTCATTTAACATTTGTGTTTTGGGGTCCTAAGGTATGCATAGAAATACCCTAGGAATGACAATGGAGATGACATCGATGCTGCTATTGCTAATGTACATTCCGGTGAGGAAGCCATAACCATACTACAGCCTGTGTAATCACTCACTCCTGACTGTGTTGAGTGCTATCCACGAGAGTTCCAAAGTGCTCTGAATCTATGTAGCAGAATCTAGTAAGTTCTTTGGGAAAGTAAACTTTCCACTTAAATCTGATGCGTGGTTTGGAATTTTCCGGACAAAAAGCAGGGAGGAAGGTGAGTGGAGCAGTTGCTTTCCAGGCAGAAAGACATTTTTGCTAGTGCTCCAGAAAGGGAATGAAGATCGGCTGATGTAAGCTGGTTCAGGAAAAAGCCAGCAGCCAGAGCAAGGCCAGCTCCCGGGTAACCAGGCAGGCCAATTTCAACATTGGATGAAGCCTGAGGTTTTAATGGTAAGATAGAAGTTTGGGGGTTCCCATAACATGTTAAAGATTGCCCTCTGGTTGTTATAGCCACATTTAATCCAAAGGAAAGCTCCTCTAGCATCCTTCACTTACTTGTTGGTATCCCTTAAGGAATACTGAATATAAAAGCTATACTTATATATAATATATTAATATGTATAATATAATATTATAATATTGAATATAAATGCCCCCTCAAGGCCTGTGTGTCCAAGGCTTAATACTCAGCTTGGCACTATTGGGAGGTGGTAGAAACTTTAAGAGATGGGGGCCCTTTAGAAGTCTCCTGATAATTGGGGTTATGCCCTTTAAGGGGATAGTAAAACCCTGCTTCATCTTTCTCCTTTTTGTTTCCTGGCCACAAAGGGAACAGACCTCCTCTTTCTCCACAAAACTCTGCTGTGATGTATTGTGCCACCAGAGGAATAAAGCAAATGGGACTAATCAGATTTGAACAGAAATCTCCAAAACTATAAGCCAAAATAAGCTTTTTACCTTTATAAAGTTATGTATCTCAGGTGTTTGTTACAGTACTAGAAAGCTGAGTAACACAATGAAATTCAATTATGAGGTTTCAGTAAAGACCAGAATTGGTCTCTGGCAAATGACTCTTGGAAGCTGTTTTAAGGGACTCAACAGCCAGCAGAAGACACAGGGGAACATCATGGTGTTTTTGCTCTTTGTGTTTACTCTGCCACTCATTGTCCAACCTTGATATTAACTGCTTTAATTTAGAAAACAGTTAGAACTGATTTACTAACAGAATAAACCAAACTACCTCCCTGTTCCGGATTTTCCCTTTAAGCAATTGCAGGTGTATTCCCTCTTCTGCACATGCAGCCTCCAACACTAAAGACATTTGCTGGACAATAGAGGCATGATTGGACATAAGTAACTGAACACAGTGGTTTCTCCCTACTGCCCACTGCTGTTTTCCACTCCAGCTGTTTCTATTGCCAAATGCAATTGTAAACTTTTGCTAAGGTATATTTGAGGATGCAAATTTATCACACAGGCTCTAATTATAGGAGAAGGCCTATACTTAAACCAACAATTAGTCAGTCACAACTTGATTACTAGAGCAGAGTAATTGGTATTCCTGATTCCAGCTTTGACTTCCTCTGATGCTTTCCACAAAGTGGGCCAGACTAGCAAAGGACAAAATTGCACAGTCAGATGAATCAATGTGCCCCTTCTATCCCTCCCTCCTTCCATTTCTGACTTTCAACCAGGGACCATGTTCCTATATTTTACCTACTGAGGATTCCAGAGGAATCTTCAGTTGAAGACAGCATGTGTGTTATCTTTCTTCCCTCCAAACTTCTTGTCCTGTGTTTCATTCACTCAGTCTCCACATTTTAGCAAGGTTAAACAATCCATGATTGTGGGATACTGTGCTAAGGGTCGATTGTAATTTATAATACCACCTTCTCAGAAAACATTTCAATTTTAAACACCAGCTTTGAGAGTTTTAACACAGCCTTGAATATTATGGCAATATCAAATGCTGTGGTAGGAACATAAGGGACACAGCTCAGAATAGAACTTTTCCAAATGGTTCTCATTTAAGAGCAACCTTGAATATTTCAGTGGTGTTTTAAGGTTTAACCAAGTTTTAGTACATCAATATTTAATGTTTTTTAATAACCTTGTCGTTGGCTAGATAAGAGGACTAAGATAAGATCATATCAGAAGAATACTGTCAGGACTGTGCTGGATGGAATTTAGACTGCCACAAGGCAGTCCACTCCATAGCACTCAGGTTGAGTGTTTGCTTATTTATTTATTTATCCACTGGCTTTTATAACAAAACAATACATAGAACAAAATTAATAACATCATAAATAAACCACAAACTACAAAGAGAAATGAAGATGTGCTACTTTGAATGTTAGGATTTTGATGATGATTCTGTAAAAAAAATGAGTTATTGTCTTCCTGGAAGCCAAGTCAAAAGGGAAATGTAATGGATCCTTTATTTTTTTATTTATTTATTTTAGCCAGGAATAACAGATTTTAGTAAGTGCCACCGACATTTTAAATTTTCTTGGCACTAAATTTAAAAAAAAAATCTTCCTCTCATGGGATTTTATGCAATGGATACTGAATAATGAAATAGACAATAATCTCAGCAGCTATTATTTTGCAAATAAAATCTAACCGAATTGTAGGCCTTTGTATTCTGGATTACAGGTTGGGACCATTTGAGAGTTTGCTCCTATGCCATCTTGTTGGACCTGAGGCTTTTCCTTGCTTGGTCTCTATGAGAGATCCTGACCTGCAGTTCTCTGCAGGTGATAGTCCTGTACCCACTGTTTATACTTACTTTTGTCCTGTCTCTCTTCTCTGTTGCCTGTTCTCACTCTGTGCAGAATCTTGGAGATGCCAGGATCCTCCTCCTCTTTCACTCCTCATAGGTTGCCTTTGAATGGTACTGATCTACCCCCAAAAGTATTCCCAGGGGGTTCTGGTTCTCCATTGCTCTCCTATTGTCCTCTTTCTTTCCACTCAAGCCAGTACTTTCCTGTTCTTGTGACTTGCTTTTGGGGAAGATGGATCCCACATGAGTGCAGCTGAGCTCCTAGTGATATAGATCCTTCAGCTTTACTGGTCTACCCAGCCCCTTCCAAGCCCCAGGCTTCATCTACCTTGGCACATCTGATTTCTTTCACAGTTAGCTATTCTCTCAGAAGTTCTGTTTTCTCTAGCTCATGCTTCATAGTCAATCCACTATGTCCGCACAAAATTGAACCTCACTGTGAACATGCTTGAAGTATATCCCCATGAGGCTCTTTTGGGCTAAGGAGAGAATGACTTGATTGCAGAGTGCTTTAGATCTCCATATTCCAGCATACTTGAACGTCAGTTCTGAACTAACTGGGATCCGGTTGCAGAATAAAGCAGACTTGGATTTTAAAATAGTGTTTCTTACAGAAACCTCTGATGATAGCGTTTAAAGAACAATTCAACACAGAGTGTTTTGTGAGGCTAATGTAGTACAAGCACAGGGCCTTCCAGATTTTTAACTTGTTCCAAAGAATGGCTTTACAATAATTAGAGGAATGAACGGATAGTTCCCAAATCATACTTTCATGAGATTGGAAAGATTGATCCTGCATCTTCTTTCTACCATGTGGTCACAAATGGTGTGACAAAGGTGGAAGACCAGAGGAAACCTTTTGTTTTCTTCTGGAAATTCCTAGAGGTCATTTTCTTGAAAAATTCTAAACAGTATCTTTCTTAATAGCCAATCTCATTTCCTGCAATCTTATTCCTGCTTGAGAACCAGGGGAGATTAATGGAAGAATGGCCCTGGTTCATTCTTAGTGGGCAACAGTGATAGATTGAATGCCACCAGCGGCATTGCCTTAAGTTTTCTGACAAATCCTGTTTCTGACAATACCCTGTCTAGGGTATTGATTATGCTAACCTCTAGTTGCAAATTCATGTCTGGAGTGAAGAATTGTAATAAGACCCATTCATCAAGCACAGGCTTAATCAAAGATTATAATTGGCCTTAATGAGTTCTCAGTAAAAGAACAAGATTGGAGTACCAGGTAAAGATTGGTCCATGTCAGCGCATCAGCCATCACTATCTGCAATAGAAACTGACAGCTGTGGCAGTAATTAGGGGAGTTACTGTGAGGATTCTACCTTTGTTGATGGGCAGGTGCCCATAGTCCTCAACATGAATTATGTTTGGATTGAATAGATGACCTTTCTGGCAAGTCTTGGTACTATCATACCTTAATCCTCTCTTGTGGGAAATTCATTCAAAAGATCATTTTAAGAGCTCAAAAAAAGGAAGCAGAGGGCCAGTTTAAACTTAATTCCAAAACCATGTCTTTGTCAATCATGACTTTGCAGACATTTTTTCAGGCATATTATAATTGAGAAGTAAAATCAAGATCTTTCAACTTCTGCATCCTTAGATCAGACAATGTCAAAACCATTGAAGGGAATATTTTCTCCTATCATGGGATTCCATCTTTTGTGTATCATCTGTGCCTTAATTTCATTACATTAAGAGGTGATACTTCTCTTCTTTGGCTTACATCTTCTCTCCCTGTAGTCATACTCTCAGCCATGAGATCTGAATTAAGGGGGCCAGAATCTGTTTTTTACCTTGGAGAGTCTCACTCTGTTCCTCTGTGAAGACAACATGATTGAACCTGCTCGATTTGTGTAAGAAATACCTTCCCTATACCTTGTCCCACCTCCTTAGAAAGGCCATCTATTGCCAGATTAGGGCTGATGGAAAAAAAAAAAGGTTAAATTGCTCAAGTTGTCATGACAGGCACCCCTCCAGCTTCATGTCATCTAGCACAGCCTGCAATGATAGGGAGCTAAACATCAATATGTGGTAATGTTTCACTTTGGCCTTATCTCGGTACATATTTTCTCCACAAGCTGCTCCTATTTTGTGCCCTAATTATGTTTCAATATTTACATTCTTAACATCTCACACATACCTAAGGTTTCTTTGTGAATATTGGCTACATTCTAAGAACTTGCCAAATGTTTACTGATTCCTTAATCCCTACTTCATTCTGTTTCATTGGTGCATTTTCTAGCAGTTATTACATTCACACAATATAATTTACTTTTCTTCTTTGAAATAAGTTCTTTGACAAAGGTATAGTTCATAAGACCTATGGAGACTGGCCTATTCTTAAGTCCCAAACCTTTTCTTCTCTATTTTTGAGCAGATATTTATGGTTCTAACTGTAATTGTAAGGATATTTGGAATATCAGAAATCCATATCTTCACTAAAAAAAAAAATGTTGATCTGGATGTGGAATAGTGACTTCTAGAGGCTAGGATGTGTAGGTGGGAGAAAGGAAAGAGAGAGATTAGAGAATGGTACCAAGATGCAATTACATGGAAGTAATATGTGTCAGTGCTCCACAGCATAGTTGGGGTGACTACAGTTCACAATACTCTGATATATTTTTTATGAAGAACTAGAAGAGAGGAGCTCAAAATCTCTGAACATAAGCAAATGATGAGATGGAAATACCAATTACTTTGATTTGATTCATACAGACTGTACGTGTTGGAATATCACACTTCATCCCATAAATATGAAGAATTATTACATATTAATAATAACAAATGAAATCCATGTCTTCCTCAGCTGTTAGGAGCAATAACATTGGAAAAATCCATTGAAGCATGCTCTTTCATCCAATATTGTTAAACATTTATGTATGTACAGATGATGCAAGAGTGACAGACAGACAAGATCCCTAACATCATGAAACATACATCCTTTATTATTATTGTATATTAAAAAAAGGATAGTAAAATAGTTTCAGGACCTGATCACTTAAAGTTCAGAATTTTAAGGGAGTTACAGGTGATTATATGTTAAACTCATAAATAAGTTAAGCATGCACACTAGGACATCTATACATTCCAATTATAATTGCTTTCTTGACTCAGAGCCAAATCAGTCTGGAAAAATCCTCTCCTCCTAGTACAGAGCTATGAGTTATTTCTGCCCACAAAAAATGTCACTTTGTTTGAATGTTCAATTAAGATTATCTGGCATCAAGTATGTACATATTATATTTTTAGTGTTACTAGTAGCATTTACAGTGCTAATAATAATTGCTACATTTATATTCCCCCTATGTAGCACTATGCTCCATAAAGTACATACTCCTTCATGTAACTTTTTAAACGATTCCATGAGACAGATGTCACTGTCTATATTTCACAGATGAGGCTCTGAAAGGTTGATTTATTTTCAGTAACACCATTAGTAAATAGCAGAATTTGGATTGGAACCAATAACTGACTGCTAGGCTCCAAAGCCCATGCTTTTTCTACACTGCCTTTAGGATGGGCTCCTTATTTTCAGGGTCTTAACCATTTCCATGGTG
Organism: Xerus rutilus; assembly: GCA_028644305.1. Classification (NCBI taxonomy): domain Eukaryota; kingdom Metazoa; phylum Chordata; class Mammalia; order Rodentia; family Sciuridae; genus Xerus; species Xerus rutilus. The sequence continues at coordinate 88,831,659 of CM053405.1, read as the reverse complement.
GGATGTCTCAGGCCCTTTGTGCATGTATATCAGCACATGTGAGTTCTGTTGCCTTTCTCTCCTTCCACACTTAGATGTAAGTTTCTGTGATTCCTTCGTGTTGTAAAGTCTCTAGAATGTTAAAAAACAAAACCAAAACACAACAAAAAAACCAAACCAAACCTAACAAAAAACCTTAATTAATAAGAGACAAGGTCAATTTATTATGAAAGTAAACAAAACACGGCTTTTTCCCTCAATCTACACCCTCATACATATGGAAAGAGAAAAAAATGTTAAAGCTACTTGTGAATATGTCATTTAAACTTTAATATTTATATTAACTTAATTACATATCATTTACCACAATATGTTAGAATGTTGGCTTAAAATCCATCCTATGCTGTGATTAATTTGGGAGCATTTTCCCCCACCTTGGTTTTAAAAATTTTCTTGTTATATAGAAAAGTAGTGCTTTTAAAAACAATTTATAGATTGTTTTTCTTTTAAGAGGAAAGTATGATTAAATTTTATTGCCATAATATACAATACAATACCCCAACTAAATAGCCCATCTTAAAAATATTACCAATTATTATATATCATGAATACCAAATATTGTCTTTAACTAAAAAAAGCTCGTTATGTAGTAGTTAGTGGTTCTAGCCACTGAACCAATTTTCCTTCCATCATCAATTTTCTTTGGTCTTCAATAGCACCAGTTGATATATACTTCATTGTGAGGACCAAATAGAGAGTTCATTCAATCATTTGAGTGGCTTAAATACACAGTGTAGACATTGTGTGATAATTCAATTTGCATAGTTCATTAGGTCTCACTAATCTGCCTTTTCTCCCTAAAGTGACATAATAGAAAACTTCAAGAGTTATTCATAATTTTTCATTAAAGCTTATACAGACTCACCTATTTGTTCCTTTCTGTGGCATTTCTTGGATCAAGATCACTCAGGAAGTCAACCCTTATTTGTATACTAGCTTATATATGTGGTGGATTTTGATATTGTTGGTGTTGGGGTTTATAAGCCTAAAATGAAGAAATTCTATAATAGGAAGTGAGACAAAGAGCAAATAGGTATTGCTCTTAAAGCTGAATTTTTAGTGCTTTGATCTGTCATATTATATTATACAGATGGGTGGTAGAAATGTTCATTAATGAGAAGAACTAGTAAATTAGAAAAACACAAATCCATGAAAGTAGGGAAATAGTTTTCAACCAGGAATTCTCTTCTTTCCCCATCTTCTATACATTCTGAGTATTGTCACATTATGATGTTTTTTAAATCAAGAATTTAAAAAAATTGAACATAACCAACATAAAATGTAAACATTGGATGAGGCAACCACTACAACTTGTGCCAAAATGTATCTCATCCTGAGGAAAGTATGATGGTAGGGCATCCAAGCCCAATTTGGAGGCTGGCTTCTGCTATATGCCAGCTGTGCTGTCTTGAGGAATGTCACTGAACCCTATGGGACCTCTGTAGTTTACAAAGGTGGGATGCTACCTAGATGTTCACAGGATACTAGGAAAGTAAAGTGAGTACAGAAACCAGTGTGAAGCCACAAAGTGGCATCTACATGAGATGTATTATAATGCTGAAGCTGATGCTGACTGATTTGACCACTTTTCCAGGGACCTGAACTACCACTGCTGCTGCAGCTGCTGCTGCTTCTTGTTTTTTTTTTTAGTATTTGGCATTTAATTTAATTTAATTTATTTTTGTAATTAAGTTTTTTTCTTTTTAAACAGCAAAATGCATTTCAATTCACAATACACATATGGAGCACAGTTTTTCATTTCTCTGGTTGTAAACAAGGTAGAGTCACACCATTAGTGTCATCATACATGTACCTAGGGTGATGATGTCCATCTTGTTCTGCCATCTTTTATACCCCTGAACCCCCTCTTTCCCCTCTTTCCCCTTTGCCCTATCCAAAGTTCCTCCATTCTTCCCATGCTCCCCAACCCCACCCCGTTATGGATCAGCATCTACTAATCAGAGAAAACATTTGGCCTTTGGTTTTTTGGGATCGGCTTACTTCACTTAGCATGATATTCTCCAACTCCATCCATTTACCTGAAAACGCCATGAGTTTATTTTCTTTTAATGCTGAATAATATTCCATTGTTTATATATACCACAGTTTCTTTACCCATTCATCTATAGAAGGGCATCTAGTTGATTCCACAGTTTAGCAATTGTGAATTGTGCTGCTATAAACATTGAAGTGGCTGCATTACTGTAGTATGCTCTTTTTATGTTTTTAGGTATAGACCGAGGAGTGGGATAGCTGGGTCAAATAGTGGCTCCATTCCAAATTTTCTAAGGAATCTCCATATTGCTTTCCAGATTGGTTACACCAATTTTCAGTCCCCCCAGCAATGTTTGAGTGTGCTTTTTTCTTCACTTCCTTGCCAACACTTATTGTTGCTTGTATTCTTGATAACTGTCATTCTGACAGAGTGAGATGAAATCTTAGGGTAGTTTGGATTTGCTTTTTTCTACTTGCTGGAGATGTTGGACATTTCTTCATATATTTGTTGACTGATGGTATTTCTTCTTCTGAGAAGTGTCTGTTCAGCTCCTTTAGCCCATTTATTGATTGGGTTATTTGTTTCTTTGGTTTTAATTTTTTTTGAGTTCTTTATATATCCCAAAGATCAGTGCTCTATGTTTCTTCATTTTAGGCTTATAAACCCAACACCATCTAAATATATCAAAACAGACATGTAGACCAATGGTACAGAATAGAAGACACAGAGACAAACTTACATAAATACAGTTATCTCATACTACACAAAGGCACCAAACACATACATTGGAGAAAAGATAGCCTCTTCAACAAATGGGGCTTGGAAAACTGGAAATCTATATGCAGCAAAATGAAACTAAACCCCTATCTCTCACCATGAACAAAACTCAACTCAAAGTGGGTTAAGGACCTAGGAATTAGACCAAAGACATTGTGCCTAATAGAGGAAAAAGTAGGCCCAAATCTTCATCACATTGGATTAGGCCCTGACTTCCTTAATAAGACTCCTAAAGAGCAAGACATAAAATCAAGAATCAATAAATGGGATGGATTCAAACTAAAAAGCTTCTTCTCAGCAAAAGAAACAATCAATGAGGTGAAGAGAGAGCCTATACTTTGGGACTTGAACTTCTGAGTGTCCTTTGTTCCTAACTCGGGGGCAGGAAAAAGAAGTTAAATGCTTCATTTCACTGTATCCTTTGGAAATGGCAAGGACAACTTAGCAAAGGTAGTGAAAATCTAGACAGCTGAAGAAGAAACATAAAATCTTTATGTCCATGAATTAAGCTTCTTTCCCACTCCCAGAGAGTGAATGAGTCTTCAAATCTTAAGCCAGACAGACCTGAGCTAGAATCCAGGTTCTGTCTCTCATAGGCTGCATAAATTTTGGAAAGTCACTTCACCTCTTAGACTTAATGTCCTGTTTGTAAGTGGAGGTTAATCGCACCCGCCTTGAGTTAAAAATGACATAAGGCATCCCAAGTATTTATTCCATAGAGTGGCCCTTACCAAGTGCTCCTTAGTTGTTTTCCATAATCATTATATGAGACAAGTCTTCTTGATGCTCAGTAAGTGTTTCCTGCTTGAATCTCACAAGCTAGGATGCTCCCTTTCAGGAAACTCAGTCTGAACATGGAAGAATGCAGGGTTCTCACAGTCTGGGCTGCTGCTACACATTCAAATCTTTGTTTATCTTCCTGGACACAGGAATCCTGTGTGCACCAGTCAAATCCCAGAATCATCTTAGCTCTGTGCTACTGGTCCTCTCAATCCTGATTCCTTCTGAGCATGGGAATTGTGTGTGCCATGAGTTGTGTGTACACATGTGGACATACACATGAGTGGAAGAGAGATTATGTATACAATGGTGAGTGGAGCCCCCACAAAAGGATGGGAGACAGTGAATACACTTGTTTTCCAACACAAGGCTGGGTTTCAGAGTGCCCCCAATGAACCTCGACCTAACTCTAGTCTTATCAGATATCTCCTTGCTCACCTTTACACTGGTACAGTGTCCTCTACCCTCTCCCTACTCTGCTAAACTTTGTGGGATTCTGAGCCTTGGAGCTTTTTAGATCACTGTGCCTTCTGCCCAGAGTGCCTTCCTTGCCTAGTGAATTCTCATGCATTCTTCTGATCCAGATCTAATTCCACTGTTAGGTGAAGTTTTTTCTAATATTCTTATAATCTATTCCTCATATATCTTTTTTGGCACTGAATAAATAATAATAAAATAAAATTTAAAATATTAAATACTTATGTTTAAGGAGCTACCATGTGACAAGCACTATTTAGACTATATTATTTGATGCTCATATAAACTTAGAGGTAGTTGTGTAATTCTGTCCACTTGTATAGGGTAAAAAATTTAGGAAGCAGAATCCAGCATGTTTCTGAAGCTTTCGCTGTTACCCATTAAGCTACTATTTATTTTATGGCCTTATTATCCATCTATGAGGCAGAAATTCCTTCTTTTATTACTCTTGGGAGCCCTCCTGGGCACAGAGTAGGAGCTTAATAATTGTTTACTAAACAAATGTTGATATGAATCCTAAATTTATCAAGTGAATAAATATTAAGTAACATCAGTTACATTTAGATGATTTAGCATATAGCATTCTTCATTACCAAACTACATTAAAGGCACTAAATTTCACAGTTTGAATTATTATTTTTTCATGTACTTACTTATCATAAAGAACATATCTCAGAAATAATTACAGATCTTATGGGTTTTAGTATATAATTCATGCTGTTATATAATGTATAATATAATGTTAGCTGCAGAGATTTCTTCTTGCTTTCTCTACTACATTAATTGAAGGCATTAGTATATATGGAGGGAGAGATAATGCATTTTTCTCCTTTGATATTTGCTCTATGAGCACCTCTCCATGGGTTCAAGAAGCAATTATCCTTCTAAGCACAGACTTGTGACAAAGGATCAAGTTACATCATATAATTATGAGAGTGACTTCCTCCTCCTTGTACCTAGGTTGAGAACTATATTTGAGATGCTATTGTTGAATTTGGACTTTGGATCTTGGTTCAAATCTGATTGTGGATTTAAATATCTAAGAGAGTACCATGGGATGCTCAGCAAATATACTCTGGGCTAAACTGGACTTAATTGGTTTAGCCCAGGTAATACATTTTGTGTCAAAGGAAATACACATTCTCTGTTCTGAATTTCAGAACATCTTGATTTAAAGACAGTCTCACTTTGTACTCTGATCTTACTGAAGAGTTCAACTGAGAGAATCGAAGGGCACTTATATTATCAAGAGAGGAAGCACAAATTCATATCAGATACAGAGGTGCCTTTATTCCTAACAAGGTTATATTTAAAACCAATCTGTTTGCTCTAATGACCTAATAAAATAAAGCAAAGAAATAGTACAACTATCTGGAGTAGTCTGCTTTGAGTCAAAATTTTTTTCCTGATGTCTATCCATGTTATATCCCCTCCTCATTTATTAACTTGTAATAGAAAAAGTACTATCAACATGGTAGATATTCCATATTACCTAATTAAAAGTCTACCTACTTCTTTCTCTTCTGCCTTCCTCCAATTATAGAGACTCACTTTCCCTGCTTTCTTTGTAACAATGGATGCCTATTGTTTCCAAATTATTGCTAATGAAATAGAGAAATCTTCTGGTAGCTTCTGGGAAAACATTTACCTCCCTAACTAAAAACTACTTAGGCAGCTGCTGCTATTTCTTTATACCCTGATTTTTGCCTGGAACCTGAAGATTATGTCCACAGATGTGGTAGATTCTTTATTCTTGATATACCAACCAGGAAGGAAAAAAAAAGATGTTATGGAGGCCAGGGAATAGAGAAAGAGCGTGGGTTCTTGATAGTATGGTCAGACAACTGAAATAAGACCAGGAATTGCCCACTGTAGTTTAAAATCATGTGAGGACAAATGACTCATTTGTTTAAGCCATAATTAGTAAACTTATCTGCCACTTTCAGCGAAAAAGTTAACAACTTGAATTGGTGGGGAATCCCCAGGAGCCCTTGCAAGGAGAGTTATGGAGGAAATGAACTACCTCCTATTTTTTTTTTCAGAAGGAGCAGTTTGCTTCTGATTTGGCACCATATCAGGATAAGAATAAGTGTGTAACTTCTTATCTTTCCCTAGAAACTGATCAACTAGGTTGTGCCTTTGGTCGAGAGAGAAGATGTCTGGGCAAATTCTTCATTTCTCATACCGCACAGTATCTGGTGTTAATTCTTGTTTGAGTGTCGTACCTAATGTGACCTAATGAAAACATCCCTGTGCCTCTTTTATTTATTCAAAAATTATTTATTGAGCATCAGCAAAGTCAAACACAGCCTCTCTCATGTGGTTTGTATCCTGGTAAGTGAGATGAGCATAATTGAAATAATTATAAAATGAGTATACTTTTATAAACTATGGCAAGTGCTCTGAAATAAAAGGACATTGGTATAAGAGCACATATAATAAAGACAACTGGCCTTTGAGATGCTGAAAATTGGATTATTCCTGTGAAAATGATGCTTGAATAATGAAGAAAGTGATTAGCATTAGTTGGCTAAGCACAGAAGATATTAACACCATAGCAGAGGAGAGGAGAACATTCCCAGAAGCAGGAAAAACAGGTGTTGAGTTAGAAGGCAGCAGGGTGAGTCTGAGGATCTCACAGGAGTTGGGAGTGAGGAAGAGTCTGGTTGGCTGGGTGTTTGCCAGATGCTATGGGGCCTTGTCCATCCTAAAATTCTTGGTCATTAGCCAAAAGACCATAAAAACCACTGAAGAATTTAAATCACAGAGAGTCATAAATAGTGTTTTGAAAAGATCAGTCTTGCTGCACCGTGGAGAGAGGATCAGCCGGAAACCTATCTAAATGTGTTTGTATAATTAAAAATTTATTGTATTAATTAAAGTGATAGATAATGGTAGTTTAGTACAGGATGGTTCTGTTGGTGGTGGTTCTAATATTCCTGGTGGTGGGAGAAATGGATGGATTTGAGAATTATATTCCAGAGGTAGATGGACAGATTGGGTGGCTAGTATGGGTATGAGTTGCGTAGAAATAAAACTATCAAAAGTCCCTTGCACGCTGCCTGGATGGGTATGATTCCACTCTCTCAGATCAGGAATCCAGGAAGAGCCCAGAGTCACAGAAGAACAGTTGACTTTCATTCTTAGACTCACTGATGGTGCTGATGGACTCAGTATAAGGGGTGGTGGTTGGTGGATGGCAAGAAGTGATGGAAAAGCTTCAGTCACATCTACTCATCTGTGTGTCACTATTGACAACATTTATTTCTCCTTTTTTGTTGCCACTTACTTTCCTGATGTCTTTAACTGACTGTGGATTCTTTGCTGACATGGAAGATCTCAAGATAAATTGCCTGTTTATTGCCTTAATGTTCTAAGACCTTGTTCTGTGGAGGATGTTACTGCCTGCCTGTTCAGATTTCTTTTCTTTCCTTTCCTTTTTATTTTCTAAAAACACACAATGACTCTGACCTAAACATAAAACATGGCAACCTTTGGATCAATACAGTAAAGTCTCTTTTGCCAACTAGTTTTGCTGAGGGAAAACCTATATTTAGAAAAGGGTCTTCTTTTTCCATAGACTATTTTTTAGAAGTTTTAGATTCTTAGAAATATCGACAAGACAGTATGGAGAGTTCTATGTCCCTGTGGAGTTCCTATATAGCCTCTATTATTAACCTCTTATGGTATCTACCATCATAGTATCTTACAGAATATTTTTGCTACTCTAAGAATCCCCTCAAACAGAGGTGTTTTTGAAAGCTGCTGAAAAAAGGCAGAAGAAAATGAATATTCACCTATCTTACTGCTCTGCACCTCCCAAAATGAGCACACACAGCTCAAAATGGAAGAAGAAAATTTCATAAATAAAAAGTAGCTGCTATAAAACCCTATTACAATCTTAGAACCACAGTGAAATTTGAACCGAATTCAAGAGGAAACCCATGTTGGTAGCATCTGTCTTATTTTTGAGGAGATGGCAATTTTTAGGAAGGGGCTCCAAATGGCCATCTAAGTGTTACATGGGTGATGACTCCAAGCTTAGCTGAGCCTGGGGAGAAGCTTCCCCTTAAGGCTTGTTCCTCACCACAAAGCTTTCAAAGAAGCAGGAATGAAAATACCCCATGGACATACACATTTTATTTTCTCCAGGACAGCTTCCTAAACTGTGGATGGGGTGGGGTCAGACTTGACCTTGGGTTCATTCCTCAGTACTAGGTGGCATCAGTTGAGCACAGACCTACTTAAAGGAGGACCCTGAGATGTAGCTCTCCACACTTTGACCCCACGTTTACCCAGGGAGATCTGCTGCTCTCAAAGCTTCCCTTTCTTTCCCAGGGCCTGAGAGTTTCCTGCCCACACACTTGTAGAAGCTCTGACACTATGCAGTTATGAGGTGGGGTAGGCTGGGAGGTGGGACAGTGTGCACAGCCCCTCCCCAGGTGTGGACACATTTCTTTATCTAGGTCAAGAAACAATGAAGACCATAGTCCAAGTGTGCTCACAACCAATTTATTTACTTCTCATTTCCCCTCTCTCGGCCCAGCCCAAACACTACTATTCCTCCCTCTGGTGTGTGGAGATAAGCATAGTTCACACACAGGATATGCAAGTCTCAAGAAATTATCAATGCTTTGAGACTAAAAGCAGCTTCTCTGTCCATTGACAGATGAAAACACATCACCTGAGCAGAACTAGGAGTAGAATGTTCTCTTGAAAATAGCTAGATCGTTTTGTCAATAATTTACTCTGACAGTGTAGAAATAGGCTCTGGGAAAAGAGATCCAGGCTTCTGATGACCATTTTGCAATTACATCCCTTCTAAATCTTATTCTTAGCTACTATTAGTTTTCAATTCCCTAAAATGGAACAGGCCTGTTAGACTGTCTTTAGTCAATAACTCCATTCCCATTCTGAAACAATTTAGTGCATTATCTCAGGTCATGAATAGCAGAAGGGGAGGGCTAGGATTTCCCTTGAACAATGTCACTAATGCAGTGGGCAATGTTAGTGAACCTACTCTTCCAACTCTCTCGAGAAGCTGTAAGTACTGTCAATCATACACATTTTAACAAGCAAATATATATGAGATTAAGATCACCAAGCTCTTGCTGACTTTGCAATTCAAATGTGAGCTTGACTTGAGTCTTTTGGAATCCTGAGTTTTTACTTTTAGCTCAAGAGGAATTATGAATGTTAACATTGGAAAATTAACTCAGAATGTTAGTGCTGGAGAGTTTTGGAGCATATCTAGTTCAGTGCCTGTGCTTCCCAGATGAGTAAATAGAAGTTCAGAGAAGTTAAGTAATTTGCCCCAGGTCACAGAGCTGGTAAGAGGCACAAAGGAATGAGAGCATATGTTTGCAGTATCTTAAAGAAATGTTCTTTAATGTATTCTTTTATGTCACTGTTGGCACAAGCATAGAGACATGCAGACATCTAGCAACTCTGTAGTTTGCCATTTCCTCATTTGTGCCTGAGCCTCTGTTTATAAATCTGAAAGTTGGGATAAAAATTCCTACCTTCATGTTATGCTTGTGATGCATGTGATAAACATGTGAAATGCTGAGTGAGTGTGCGTATGTGTGCATGTGAGGATAGTGGCAGTGGTAATTTGGTAGTTTCACCAATCTCGAAGAATTCATATTTAACAAGTCAAATGTTCTAAGAGCTGGACATCCAGCTTTTATTTTTAGATTATGTGAATGTGTTACTTTTTGTTTCCCTCAAAGCACTTTGCTTATAGAGATTGCTATCTGTTTACACGTGATGCTAAAATGAGAAGGTTATTTTTAGCTTGGAAGTGGCCAATGCTGGATAAAGAGAGTTTTCTTTTGCTTGGATATCATAAAATGAACGCTAAGGAAGGCTTAGTGTGGGAGCTTAAGCTTCTCCATTTCTCTACCACTGGGACTTACTCCTGGCCTGCCCACTCTTCTTCATCACTGCTGGAGAGGAAAGAATATTACGAGTCCATGGACTTCAAGAGTGTTAGTCTACCTCTGCAGTAATTTGGACCCTTTTGTTCTAAGCCCCTAGGACCTCAAAAAGTGAGTGTACACCTATGAGTCCCTGGACTTGGAGACAGACAGGAGCAGGCCTTCATCCAGCTCTCTGTGCTTGAGCAGAGGGCCGGTTTTATTTCCCTCTGCATCTCCAGGGTTGAGTGAGAATATAGTAACTATTGAAATAAAAAAGATGAATCTTTTACTCATACCTAAAAATGATATTAATTCCAGATGAGTAATTAAAAACTTAGTGTCAAAACAATACAAAATACAAAAGTGCTCAAAGAAAATATTAGTGAATATTTATTTAAATTTGAAGTAACATCATAGGCAGAAACCACAAGGTTTAAAGGAAGCTCCAAATTGGGAATGAGATTCGAAATTGCACCCAACAGGTTAAAACTCTTTATAAATAAAACACCTAAAAATTCGTAAAAGATGATAAAAACCCATCCCAAGAGGAAAAAGTGAAATGAGGACACAAATAGGCATCCACTATACATGAAATACAAGTGCTTAATAAATGTAAAAACATATTAGATCCTATTAGCAAACAATTTTGCATATAAGAGAACAACAATGAAATACTATTGTAGCTGTTAAATTGGCAGAGATTTGAGGAACATGGTAATGCCCAGCATTGCCAGGCTGTCATGCACTACAGGTAGGAGTGTGTGGGGGTTATTTTATTTTAAATTATGTACTCAGTACCTTAAAATCATGTTTGCTTTGAAGGTTCAGCAGTTACACTTTTAAGAAGTATTACAGATAGTATACAAGGAGAGGTTATATATGTAATGGTGTCTACAACAGCATAATTTATAATATGAGAAAAATAGAAATAGCCTAATTGTTCTAAAACAAAATATTTGTTTAATAACTTATAATATATTAGAATACATGGGAATCTTAAAATTATGATATATTAGAATTATGCAATGGAATCTTCTGCCCCCATTAAGATTGATGTTATAGAAGTATTTTGATATAGAAACATATTTGATCTATTCCTGAAAAATATTCACATATTTTATATAGTGATATATGAATGAAAAGCCTCAATTAATATACCAAATGCACCAGTATTTTGAGGCCATCTATCTGTGGATGGTGTAGTTCTTGTGATTATTTAATTATAAAATATTCTATTGCTTATGTATATAGTATAACATTTTTCTGGACTGAATAAGTGTAAATCATGTTTCTAATGAAGAAACAATAAAGATTTAAGAAACAACCACACTGGATCTCTGGAAGAATTTCCCTACTTTAAAAATACTAGATGTTATACTTAGAATATAGGAAAAATTCATTTGAGTTCCCTAAAAGTTGTCTCTGAGACAAGGAGCCTCAAGTGTAAGTGCCTAATTTGGAAAACAAACAGAGGAGTAGGGAAATGAGGGGAATGAAAATAAAGCTAATAAATCTTCCATTATGAAATAATTTAATGATGTGAAAAACTAGAGCTTATTGCTGCTAAGGAATTAGTGAGACAGGAAAGTGTACTTTAGAACTGTATGATGTAAGAGGAAAGGAAACAGATATTTAGATTTCTCAGCCACTGGTTAAAGGCTCTTCTTAAGGCATGCAGGATCTCAGAATTGCTGGTTTTCCTTTCTTTCAGGGAAAGAGGGGCAGATTCTGAGAGTTGGAACTTGCCTGGCATATATGAAAATAGTGAGGGCTGAGATTACATCAATGGGACAGCAACAATCTCTGCTACATTGTGGTTGGAAATTTGTCAATTAATGCATGTAGATGCTATGGGTCATGAAAGAACAGACACTTTTTTGCATAATCATATAGTTAATAGCTAAGCCAGTACTAAACACCCACGGATTTTCCATGACACAATAACCTGGCCCTCCTTTGCCATGATTCTTTCTAAGCATGACAGGTCCCCAAGTTTTCTCTATTAAAGATCAGATGCAGGATGCTGGTGGTCTTGTTCCTTCTGCCAGCTACATCACACCTAATATAGGCTACCGACCAGTGGTTTTAACTGGGTGTCAGCCATGCAATTATAATTTCTTTTTTTTTTTATTTTTCTCAAAAGTTGCATTTTAATACATGTTATCATACATAACAGAAAAAAAGCAAATTTTCAGAAGCTGTACACACTGTTCACTGAAAACATTTGTTGAGGCAAATAGAAAAAAAAATTGTTACAATCATAATTTTTCTAACTTTGCACAAAATTATAAGCAGATTACATTCTTCATATTAAACACCTTTATATGCACTTTCAATGAACAGTATATATATATATAT
>CM053405.1:88717345-88818811 GCA_028644305.1 Xerus rutilus | reverse complement strand
TGGATTTTAAGAAACATTATTTGAAAACACATTCATTTTTTCTGTCCTCTGGACAAGGATAAATGGAATAATTATTAGATTTCAAGAATCTCAGGCCAACAGTGATTTTACAGAAGAAACCCAACTAGCCCAAGAAAAGACTTTAAAATGCATGTTTAAATGGAAGATTTTCCAGGAAAAATTACCACAGAGCAATTGTTTGCAAATGACTTCAGTATATCTTTAAATAACACTTTTTCCTTTTTGGATAATTTATTTATATGTTAGAATCCATGGATGCACCAGAATGAGAAAAACCCACAGCTTCTGTGAAGTTCTATGAACTGGGCAACAGAAAGAAGAATCATTCTCACTTTGTAGCTGTTTAATTTTTGCAATGCTGGGGTCAAACCCAGGCCCTTGCACATCTAGGCAAGCTTTCTATCACTGAGTCATATCCCCAGTGCACAATTCATTCTAAAAATGCCTCCTTCTTCCTATCCATATTTTAGGGAGGTGATGAGGCAGCTATGGGATAACTTGCTTAAAACCACATCAAAAATTGAGCAGCTTTAATAATTTAATCCAGTCATTTGAAATATGCATATAACTATGACTAAAACTAGTACCTACTTCAATCTCAAGCACTAAATCTTGATTTAACAGATTATTTATATCAACACTCTGATTCACATATATGACCATCAAAAGTATGAGCAACCATTTTGAGAATAATTCTCACTGTAATTGAAAACCAAATAGCATGTGTAAGATATTGTAGCTGGCATGTAATTAGTGCTCAAAAATGGTAGCTAGCAGGGTGCAGTGGCACACACCTGTAATCCCAGGGACTCCAGAGGCTGAGCAGAAGGATCACAAGTTGGAAGCCAGCCTCAGCAAGTTAGTAAGACCCTAAGCAACTTAGTGAGACCTTGCTTCAAAATAAAAATAAAAAGGGCTGGAGATGTAGCTCGGTGGTAAATTGCCCCTAGGTTCAATTCCCACTACAAAAGAAGAAAAAAAAAGTGTTAGCTAATCTTTTTCTCACCTACACAGGTTCAGATACTAAAAAGAGAATCATTCTAGGTATGACAGGTGATGAGGTAAACAAAAACAAATACCAAAGTTTCTTAGACAAATTTCTTTCAATTGTGTGCCAAAATTTTACCTTGCTGATAGTAAACCAGTAAGTTGGCAAAAACATCTGCCTTCTTAGAGATAAGAAATAAGTGGGTTTTATATATATATAGCACGTGTGTGTGTTTGTGTGTGTGAGATCATTGTTTTCAAAAATTCTGTTTCATTTCACAAGGTAATTAAAAAAAGCATGTCCTTATCAGTTATTATGAGAGTGTGCAGCAGGATGGTTCAGGTGCATAAATTGCTAGTCAGAGATGAAAACATCACATCCAAGGAACAAATAAGAATGTACTTATGCCTGAAGTAAGAATAGCAAAGTCATTCCAAGAGTGATAAGGCAAACTAACACAAGAACACAACAGTGTCAGCAGAGACTGCCACAGAGTGACAGCAGTACATTTTTATTATTATTTTTTGGCTTTTAAAAATTTTTATTTTCAGTACAATAAATTTACTCATAAAAACATTCTTAAACATTATAAAATGCACATTTTTTTCCTTTTTAAGTAAGTATAATAAAACAAAACCCCTAAAACAGTATATTTGACACTTATAATTCAAAATCAAATTAGCAGAATACTATTTACAAAACTATATCTTCTAAAAATATTTATAAAGTTACATGCAATTTCGTAGAATTGTCCAAAGAATAGCTCAAAAATAGGATAATGTTCCTTTATTCCTAAAACAAAAGCATGTCCAATAGAAGGTGGGAAGGAAGGTTTTAGTCGGGATGAATGCCTCATTTCCGCACGTGGGAGAAGTTACACATGTGACCACCACTCCCTCCCCTCAGTGAGCAGTGTGGGCCTTTTGGCCTCCTCCTGCACAGTATATGGTTTTCTAGAGGATTATGAGAGTGGACCAGAGACCTCACTTTGACTTAGCCCTGGGACTGTTCAGCAATAGCCTCTTCAGACCCCACGGATTTCAGTATCACCTGACTTGTTCTTTGGAAGTCACCTGCACTTTGGGAAAGAGCCAGCTCTGCTCACATTCAAGACCATCCTTAGAGATGAAGCTAAGCAAAAAAGGTCATTTCCTTTACTTGCAACCTTTAAGACCTGAGCAGGCAAGGCCAACAGTTACCTTGATGCGAGACTAGCATCAGACAGCACCAGAAAGCAGCAAGAGTGACAGGGGAAGGGTGGAGTAAGGGGGCCGCGGGTGCCCTGTGTGGGTGGGGAGTGGAGCCCAGGCCAGCTTGTCCCCACAGGGAGCACTGCCAGGGGCCCACTGGTAGGATGGGGCCTAGGCGCTGTCCACACTGAGTGAAGATGGGGCCACTAGCTGCTCTGTGGACAAAATGACTCCCTCTCGGGATAACAGATAATGCTGGCTTTTTCTTTTAATATATTACTTCAAACTAACAGGTGCAATTGTGAATTAATGTAATCACATTGTATGCATGTTTTCAGTTTATTTTTAAAGATATTTATTCTCTTTTTGAATTATAAATTGTATTTTATGATTTATTCCCAGCTCTGTTGAGGAATAATTAACAAATAAAAATTATAGAAATTTAAGGTACAAAACATGATATTTTAATATATGTCTATGTTATAAAATGAATACCACAATCAAGCTAATTCACATAACCATTATTTTTTGTGTATGTGTGTGGTGAGAACACTTAATACTCTGGGAAAAGTTCAAGTGTAATACATATGTACACACACACATACATACATATATGTGTATATATGCACACACATATATATGTATATATACACAAAATTTTGTATATTATAGGTGTGTGTATGTGTGTATACACATATATATGTATGTATATGTATATATATGTGTATGTGTGTGTATACATATATATATGTATACATATATATACATATATATATGTATACATATATATAAAACTGAGAATTGGATCCAATGGCACTGAAACACTGAGAATCAACAACTTTTTTATTTTATTTATTTTTTATTTTGAGATAAGATCTCACTAACTTGCTGAGGCTGGCTTTGAATTGCAATCCTCCTACCTCAGCCTACTGAGCTGCTGGGATTACAGGTATGCACCACTGTGCCTGGCTATAACACAGTACTATTAATGATATTCAACATGCTATGTATTAGATCTCCTAAACATATTCATCCCACATAACTGAAACTTTGTACCCTTTGGCTAGTTTCTCCTTTGGCTAGTTTTACCCTACCTCTCAGCCCTGGGTACTACTATTCTACTCTTCTATTTTATAAATTTGTAGATACTCTATGTAAGTGAGATAATGTAGTAGTATTTTTCTGTGTTTGGCTTAATTAGTTTTGCATAATGTCTTCCAGATCCATCCATATTGTCACAAATGGTGGGATTTCCACAGGGAAGTACAGAGTAATGTTTTTGTATATGTATGTATGTTTGTGAATGCACATGTATGTGTGCAACATTTCTTTGTCCATACATACATCAAGTAATACTAGGTGATTTCTGTACCTTGACTATTTTGAAGAATGCCTCAGTGAACTTGGGGGTGCAGACGTTTCTTTAAGATACTATTGCATTAAATTCAGATATATGCTGGTAAGTGATTACTGAATCATATGACAATTCTATTTAAAAATATTGAGACTTCTTCAAACTGATTTCCATAATTTCCCTACCAATTTTCATTCCTTTTAACAGTGGACAAGGATTCCCTTTTCTCTATAGAATTACCAACACTTACTGATTTTTATCTTTCTGATGTGAGTCATTTGAATAAGTGTGAGGTACTAGCTAATTGTGTTATTTGATTTAATTTCCCTGTTGAATAGATTTTTAAAAATTTTCCTATTTGTTATTTGTATATATTCTTTGGGAAAATGTTTATTCATGTCTTTTATCATATTTAAATTGTATTATTTTTATTCTTCATAGAATTGAGTTTTGTATGTATTTTGAATATTAACTCCTTGTCAGATGCATGGTTTGCACATATTTTTCTTCTATTCCATAGATTGTTTCTTCACTTTGTTATTTCCTTTACTATGCAGAAGCTTTTAGTTTTATATCATCCCACTTGTCTATTTTTGTCTTGATTGTTGTGCTTTTGGGTTAATATCTTTAAAAATATTTGCCAGGATCAATGTAAAGAAGCTTTATTCTAGCCAGGCGCGGTGGCTCAAGCCTGTAATCCCAGCACTTAGGGAGGCTGAGACAGGAGAATCGTGAGTTCAAAGCCAGCCTCAGCAATGGCGAGGCGCTAAGCAACTCAGTGAGACCCTGTCTCTACATAAAACACAAAATAGGGCTGGGGATGTGGCTCAGTGGTCGAGTGCCCCTAAGTTCAATCCCCAGTACCAAAAAAAAAAAAAAAAAAGCTTTATTCTTGTGTTTTCTTTTAGTAATTTGAGTTTCACATCTTATGTGTAATCTGTTTTGACTCATTTTCTTTAATATGTTGTGAGATAAGAGTCCAATTTTATTTTGTCCATGGATTTTCAATTTTCCCAACACCATTTATGGAAGCAACTATCCTTTCCATTGGGGTATTCTTGGCACCCTTATTGAAGAATAGTTGATTGTAAATATTCAGATTAATTTATTGGCTCTCTATTCTGTTACATTAATATCTCTATATATCTGTTTGTATGTTATTGCATGCTGTTTTGATTATTGTAGTTTTTGAGTGGATTGTGAAACAGGAAGTGTGATGCCTCTTGCTTTTTCTTTATCAAAATTGTTTTGGCTATTCAGGGTCTGTGACGTTTTGATATTGTAAACGGTATGTTTTATCTCTGCTCCTGATTCCTAAAGCAGAACTCTTAAAACCCTTGTAGAGAGGAGTGCTAGGAAGAACTTTTTGTTGTTGTTGTTCTAATATTTGGTCAATTTTCTTTTCCTGCTTTAAGAATTCTGTTTGTCTTTGAACATTTTAATGTGTCTTGATAAATCTTGTTTGGACTGATTCTGTTTGAAAATTTTAAACCTTCTTAAACATAGATATCCATATCCCTACAAAGATTTGTGAGATTTTTAGCTATTATTTCTTTAAATAATCTTTCAATTCATTTCTTTCTTTGTCTTGTCCTTATGTAAATTCCAAAATTTACATATTTGTCTACTTGATGATGGCTCATTAAACCCATAGGTTTTATTTATTCTTCCTTATCCTTTTTTCTTCTCTGATTGGAGAATTTCCAGTAACCTATCTTTGAGTTCAAATTCTTCTGCTCGTTTGAGACTCTGTTGAAGCCTTCTATTACATTTTTCATTTCCTTCATTTTATTTTCTAGCTCCAAAATTTGGTTGTTTTTTGTTTTGAATCCTACCTCTGTGCTGAAATTTGAATTTTATCACTTTTCTAACATCATTGAATTGTCTATTTTGTTGTATTGAAACTCACACTACTTCTTTTTGTTTTTTTGTTTTTTTTGTAGTTTTCTATGGACAGCATGACTTTATTTTATTTACTTATTTTTATGTGGTGCTAAGGATGGAACCCAGTGCTTCACACATGCGAGGCAAGTGCTCTGTCACTGAGTTACAGCTCCAGCCCCACTCATGCTACTTCTTTAACACAATTATTTTAAAATTTTTTTGCAACAAATCATAGATCTCCATTTCAATAAGGTTGGTTACTGAAAAATTATTGTGCTCTTTTGGTAGTGCTATCTTTCCTTGATTTTTTTTTTTCTGTTGTTGCTCCTTGAAGTTGTGACTTCTTACCATTCCTCCTGCTCCATTTGGCCATAGACATTCAATCATGTTGATTCCTTCAGTTCTTGCTGGAATGAGAAAGAAGCAGGCCTTCAGAAGGTTTATATGCATTTACATAGGGAAGTGATTACTACAGTCAAGCAAATTAACTTTTTTACATTAACTTTATTGAGGCCTATTTTACATGCACTAAAATACGTGCATTTTAAGGATAACAGTTTGATGTGCTCTGACAAGCACGTACGCTCTTATAATCAATAGTTTAATCAAGATGCAGGAGTCTTTCACCACCCCAAAATGTTTCCCAAGGCTACTTTTGAGTCAATTATTCTCATTTCTTATCCTAGGTAATCACTGATCTAACTTGTACTACAGAATATCACTCTCGACTGGTCTAGACATCACATAAATGGTCATGTATACTACGTTCTCTTTATGTCAGGCATCTTTCACATGATGCAGATTTTTGAGATCTGGTGAGATTATTGTATTATGACAACCATGAAAATACACTGTTGGGATCTGTTGCTGCAAGGACATTAATTGACCAAAAGCTACAGCTTCTGTGCTTTGAATCCACCATCATTCTTCCCAGTCAATGCCTGCACATGACAGGGGTGCTGAAGCAGGCCTACCCTGTGAGAAGCAGGACTTCCTGACTAGCAACTTTGGCTCAAGGACTCCCTGTTTGCCTGGCCAGAATCTTAGAACTCTGTTGCCATCTGATACACTACCTATCCAATCCTCTTTCTTTTCTTTTCTCAGCCACAGGCATTCTATCTGAAATGCCATGTGATGATTCTGGCTATATCCTTATCATTCTTCCATCTTTTCTCTCAATGATTCTCCCTTAAAAATTCTCTCAACATTTTTAATTCCATCTTATAGTCTGCTTTTTGGAGAACCTAAACTAACTTATTACTATTCAGAGATTGATTGCTGATTATCAGTCCATTGAAAGAATATATTTTGATGATTTATCCTTTATTCTATTGATAGACATGTGGGCTCTTTCTCATCTTTCACAATTATAAATAAAATTGCTCTGATAATTTGTGTATAAGAATATGTTTAGACATGTGTTGTCATTTATCATAGGTAAATAACTCGGGGTGCAATTGCTATGTTGTATGATGTATGTGTGGTAAATTTGGAAAGGTATTGTTAAAATGTTTCTCAAAGTGGCTATAACATGTTATATTTCCACCAGCAATGCATATGATGTTGCACTGAGCTACATCACCACCAATATTTGGTGTTACCAGTTGTAAACAAATTTTATCCATTTTATTGGGTAAGTCTTGAAATTTCATTATTAGTTCGATGTGCGTTTCTTTGATCTATAAAGATGTGAACATCTTTTCCACTGCTTTTGGTCATTCTTAGATAGGAAATAAATGTTCAGATCTTTTGCCAATTTTTATTGGTATATTTTCCTAATATAGAGTTGTGAGAGTATATATGTAAGACTTCATGTAGTCTGAAAGCAAATTCATTGTCAGCATATGTATTATAAATGTTTTCTTTCAGTTGTTGGCTAGAATTCTTAATTCTTCTTTGTGTCTTTTGAAAAGGAGCTACCTATATTTTGATCAGTTTATATTTTTTTCTCTTAAAGTAAATGCTTTTGGATTTTCTCTATGAAATGATTGCCCAAATAAAATTGTAAAAACTTTCTTCTACCTTTTCTGTTAGAAGACATGTTCTCTACATTTCACATTTAGACCTATGACTCATGTTGAGTTATTTTTCTTTAATAGTGTGTGGTAGAAAGTTGAGACTAATATTTTTCCATACAGATATACAATCACTTCACCATCTCATTAGAAAGTGGAGTCTTTCCCCATTGATTATTGTCAAAAATTTCATTTCATATGTGTGGGTCTATTTCTGGACTCCCTACTTTATTCCATTAATCTATATCCTTAATATATTATATAATAATATAATCCATTATATATTAATGTCTATCCTTATTTCAGCACCACATTATTTTAGCATTACAAAATATAAAAATATGAACATATAAAATCAAAACCATAACTTCACTGTAATTTTTAAATAAAGTAGTATAGTCCTCTAACTTTATCTTCCTTTTTTTTCAGAATTATTTTATATATGCTAGATCCTTTATATTTTCATGTGAATTCTAGAACTGACTTGTCTATTTATATAAATAAGACTGCTGGAATTTTGTTGGGATAGTGGTGGTCATTTTGAGGGAGAATTGACATCTTAATAATCCTGAGTCTTCACAACATGTGCTATTGTCTGATGACTGTAAACACATGCTTGTGTATTTTTTGAGTGTTAGTGTGGCATCAGTTACTCTCATAGCAGAAGCAAAGTGCTGACAATTCTAGTTATAAACAAAATTCTGAACAGTCCATTGCAAATTATTTTTCTCTAACTGCTAATAAGTGGCTCCCTGCTTTAGATTTTATATTTACCCCCTTTACCTTTAACTTAAGAAAGTAGAAAAGTAACACCCCAAAATCTAATTAAGGTAGAGAGACAAAATTCATCACTACTGAGGCTGGAAAGGTAAATAAAATAGAGTCAGAAGACAAAAGGTCCATCCAGTATTGGTTCCATCCCAGACTGGTATGGTCTTGGCAAAATTGTTCAATTTTTTCTGGTTTTAAGTTTCTTAACTAGACAAATGGGTGTAATCCTACCCTGCACTTTCCACAAGGCTATTTTAAGTGTCTTGTAGAATAACATATGAATCTGAAAACACTCTGTAAACTCTAAGGCACTGAACACAACTGAGAATGACTTTTATTATTCTTTCTTAAGTAAAATAAAATCCTCTTCCCTCTTGTTTCTCTCCATCTCCTCAGTTATTTGGATATTTGTCTCAGGATTCTTTCATTCTTTCTTTTTTCCTGTTTGTAGTTTTTAGTAAGATAAGGAGATCTTCTGAGCACTCAGTTGGAAGGGACCATTCCCCAAACAGTTTACCCTGCTCCATGGGATTATGCCTGAGAAATAATATACTTTGGGTTTTCAGCCAGTGAAAGCAGTCATAGCAAGAAATAGATGCATTTAATGTTATAAGATTTCCCCATTCAAAATTATTTTTATATGTTTTAAAAAATTATAATTCAACTTTTAAAAGATTATTGCTTATAAGAAAGTGTCATGACTGAATTTGTTGATGGCAGAAGTTATTCTAATTTTTGGTACTATCTCCAGGAAACAAACCTTATGACTTTTCAGAAATGATTGCTCATGAGATAAAGAGGTAACCTTGTCTCAGGGGATCAAAGAAAATAGGACATATAAAACTCTACTTTCTGGGGCTGGGGTTGTGGCTAGTGATAGCATGCTCACCTAGCATGTGTGAGATACTGGGTTCAATTCTCAGCACCACATACAAATAAATGAATGAAATAAAGGTCCATCAACATCTAAAAAAAGAAATTAAAGAAAAACCTCTCCTTAATTTGTCTCATATATATATTCTAAAACTAACTTTCCTCCCTTCCTCCCTTCCTCCCTTCCTCCCTTCCTCTCTTCCTCCCTTTCTTTCTTTCTTTCTTTCTTTCTTTCTTTCTTTCTTTCTTTCTTTCTTTCTTTCTTTCTTTCTTTCTGTTGTGATTCTGGGGATTGAACTCTGAGGCACTTTACCTCATCATCATCATCATCATCATCATCATCATCATTTTGTGGCAAAGTCTTGCTTAATTGCTCAGGCTGGCCTCAAAATGGTGATTGTCCTGCCTTAGTCTCCAGAGTACCTGGAATTACAGATCTGTGCCACCACATCTGGCCAAACGGCCCTTCCTTTTAATTCTAGCTCTTACTTCCATCAGCTATCTGACCATAAGAAGTCACTCAACCTGTCCAGGCATCAATTCCTCATCCATACATGGTTTAATATGAAAACCAACACACTGGGTTGATTTAATATTGAATGAATTAATAGCAAAAAGCATATAGAATAGTGTCTTGCATGTGTAATTTCTCTATAAATGACAGGTTTACAGTAGGCAGTAAGCATTATTATAAAAATACTGTTTGTCTTTCATGTGATATTCTTTGGGTATATGTGATACACAATTTGTTATTTGGCAAGAGTTATGCTAGTCTTTGAGGATCTGAATTTGTAGACAGGAATCCTGATATTTACAAGTCTGTTTTTTTCTAGAACCAAGAAAACTCCTGGAAATCACCATCCATAGGCCTGAATGAATCATTTGTTTGGGGGAATATCTATGTTTATGCAATTTACAATGTGTGACCTAGATTTTGGACTTGAAAATCCTCCCTTTGAGTTTAGGCATTTAGAGATGGAAAGGTAGGTATGCCAGTGCTTTCGGATGTGTCTTTTATATCCTGGCCTTGGCTGGTGGCTTGTGAAAGGGGAGGGGATAGGTTCTTCCAAACAATGCCATCTACAGTCTCCTCAGTGATTCCCTGTCCATCTTATAATTTCCTCCCATGAATATAACTTGAAATTTCTTGTTTTACTAGATCTGACTTCCCTGTTAGTCTGAATTCCTGTGGCAAGAGTCATTTTGGGTCCTTAGTACCTAGCAAAGTGTCTGGCACTTAACAGGTATTTCATAAATGTTAGCCTAATGTTAAATCAATTCTTGGTTTTTCACTTAAGTCTTACTCTTATGTCCCTTTTATTTTGGTTGTTATTTAAATAAGTGCTTTTAGAAAAGAGAAAAATATTAGAAATCAATCCTACTCTGCTGAAAACTGAAGACCTTCAGTATTTTGCATATGTTCTGCAGAGTTTGCTCCAAGGAGAGGAGGAATTTATGAAGATACAGGAAGAAGCTTGATGCTCTATCTCAACAGTGCACATTTAGGTATAGCTGCAGTTTTCTCAAAAACTTCCACCCTTGATCCTTTCTAAATATATTCTCTACGAAACATCCAGAGAAATATTCTTCAAATGCAAATCTGACCACATATCTTTTCTGCTTAAAACTCTTCAAATGCTTCCCATTGGACTCGGAGTCAAGTCTACCTCCTTGTGTTCAGCCCTATGGACCTTCCAGTTGTATTTGCATCCACTCTTCCACTCATTCCCTGTGCTCCACTCACTCTTAGCTTATTTTCAAGTCCTCACAGGCTTTTGCCAGCTTGAGAGCTTTTACATTTATTTTTTCCTTTACTGACACTCATTTCCCCTCTGGTTTCTTGTGTTTTTTTCTTCTTAGAAGCTTTCCTGAGAATGGCTCTACAGGAGAAGTCTTTCTTTAATTGGTATCTTAGAATCCTATTTTGTACTTCCTAGCATATTTTATGCATTCATTATTTAGCTCTTTTTGGTTTATTTTCTTGCTAGTAACATTTAAGTTTTATGAGATAAAGACTATGATTGTGTCTCTATTATATTCCACACCAAGTACAGTCCTGGTTCCCAGTAAAGGCTTATTGAAATTATAACGTAGTAGTTGAAGTTTTCAAATTTTATTTGCTTCCTTTTTCTGTCTCACCATGTAGGGAATTGAGCATTTGAAGGTGACATACATTACCATAGAAGAGTGTTGGTAGATATGAGTGACTGTGTTCAGGTGTGTAGACTCACTGTATTGAGAAGACTTCTCATTTTGACATAGCCACAAACACATTGTGTCTAATAGCAAGGAATGCACCAGTTCCAAATAAAATAATCAGGACACAGGTTAGCCAAGTTTTCAGTGTAGAAAGCTGAAGCTGCTTTACCTATGTTCTATCAGGTTATCATGTACATGCAAGGAACAACCTCATATCCAGCCATAAGAAGTATTTTGGATAGTTAAATGTAAACCCTTGTGCTAAGTGATTTCAAATGGACTATAGAAAGGTGAGAAAATTGACTGAGGTTAGCATTTTTCTCAGATAATTTTTTAATCTTATGGAATTTTTGGCTACTTTTAAATTCATGAAGAAGGGCCAAGAGCTATTAATATTTATTCAGAGTGAAAAATCACATGCAAAAAATTAGAATGAATATATCTTCTCAGTAGACTCCAGACTATAAAATAATCTGTATACAAACAGAAATCAATTCAAATAAATTTCAGACATTGCACATTCGCCCCCAGCTGAGGATGATGAGATCCAAGCCACATCATGGTATTCTCTCCAGCTTGATCGGACACCTACATATTATGTCTTTATTACACAGGCAATGCCTTCTAGATTACATTTCAGTGTTTTAATTTATTTACACAAGTAAGGGAGCACAGCACAAATCATCTCATACTGCGGAGAGTGCTTCTCAGCACAGAGATAGTTTTGTTTTTCTCCCTTCAGACAAAACTTGGCAAATTATTGCTTTGAAAAGCTTAGTTTTATGGAGGGGACAATTGCTTTGGCTTGATAAATTTAAATCAATATCTAAACCTCAGTGCTTTCCCTTCCCTCTTATGTCCAATATAACAAAATAGGGTCCTTGGGGCTAAGAGAGGAAGAAACCAAAGCATTTTAAAGGGGCATCTATCAGTGGAGCAGCAAAATATCTTCATGTTTTCAACTGTTAGTGTTAGTGGCAATAAAAATTATCTAGGCCCAGAATGTACATAATATAAGCTAACAATATTTACATAATATAAGCTAATAGCAACATAAACTGTGTATTAAAATTTATTGGGACACATGTCCAAAGTTTTTCAGAAGGTGAAATAGGCAGCTTAAGTTGACTTTGTAGCATAATAAGCTATCTGGGAAAAAATTTCAAGAAAGAGTGCTGTCTAAATTAGCTTTTCTATAAATGGAATTCATGTTGCCTGGAAAACTCTGTATTCTCATTAATATGCAACTTTCTTTCCCCTTAGTAACTCTGAAAAAAAAAATGCCTATCTATTCCAAGGAGTTAGAATAGTTCTTAAATTTTATGATCACTAATGGACCTCTTCTTAGTCGATGTCAATTACCAACACAGCTATTTGGCTATAGTGACCCATTAAAAGGAGGTAATAGTAGTGTGAAACTTGGGGTTTGGAAATAGGAGTCTGCTTTTTAATTTCAATTCTTAACCTAAATAGTAGAGTGATCTTGATAAATTTATTGAAACTTACTGAGCTTCAATTTTTGCACCTATAAAATGTTGCTAATGATTCCTAATTTTGGAGATGAAGCAAGAATTAACCAAGACAATATGTACATGTCTAGCACTGAGTAGGCATGTACTAAGTGCTCAACAGATATTAATTACTAATTTCAGTCACAGTGACTGACCCTGACTGAGCTAACCTTTTGAGTCAAGTCCAAATGTCTAATTGGGTTATCCTTAGAAGTTCACCCTTAACACTAGAGAAGAAACAATAGGCAAGGTTTTCAGTCTTTCCAGATGACAGTGCAGTTATTCTAAATAACTAAATAACTATAGTATTTCCTTGTTTCCTATTTACAGTGACAAAAAAGCAAGGCGTGTTTGCCCCAGCATTACTCTTTCAGGGTAACTCACAGCGATAAAGGCAAAATGAGAGGATGAGACGAGTCGTGATGAGTGTTGGGAATTGTGCATCTTTGGAGTGAATTATCTGAGAGCTGTTCTGGGCTAACTTCACTCCTAGGTCACTGTTCAGTACCCTAAGCTTCACTGGTCCATTTAGACAAAGCTGTTGAGGCCTAAAGGCTTTTGATATGTAGCAAGTGCAGGCAGGAAATGCCAAGTTCAGGTAGCTTAAGAAGCACTCAGAAAAACTATTTCCTGACTAAAATTACAAAGAGATATTGCATCTTCAATCCAATCCAGTGTGTAACGAGAGTAAATGGAACAGAAGAATAAAATGTATTCTGTTCATAATGAACTGAGACTGCACAGAAAGGAATCTTTTAAAAATCTGAATGGTTAAAGATGGATTATATTTCCCTTTGGGAAAAGAAGTAGTCAAAGGGATAGGGCTGATGAACTGAGCTTATTAAATTGACTTTTGGCGGTGATGAAAATGGTATTGACAAAAAGGCAGTGGTATATATTTCATGCACATTTGCAGAGGTAATAAACATAAAGTACTGCTCGGGTAAAATGTTGAGATGGTTTATATTCTGACACCTGGACTCTGGTGGCATGCTTATCATCCAGAGTCATGCTCAGCTTTGAGAAACCAAAGTAATTTTATGAATAAACACATTTAATCATTGATGGGGTTGGTTTCCAACCTGA
This sequence comes from Xerus rutilus, assembly GCA_028644305.1. Lineage (NCBI taxonomy): Eukaryota > Metazoa > Chordata > Mammalia > Rodentia > Sciuridae > Xerus > Xerus rutilus. The sequence goes on along the minus strand of CM053405.1, from coordinate 88,804,919 downwards.
CACATCTATGCATTACTTGAGACAATATTCAGGAACAGGAAGGGTAAGCACCACTACTCCTTCTAGTGTAATAGCATGGAATCCATGAGCACTGTGGTTGACTTCATGATACATGAGAGCATGTCATTAACCTCGTCCTGGGAATCCCTCCTTTCCTGGGCTTGATGGTGAGTCCTCTTATTGTTTTTAGTATCCCAATGGATGTAAGACATTGCATGAGAATGCTGCCTTCATTAGCAGAAAGAAACTCAGGTCCTGAGAGTTTTAGCAAAGGAAGGCAACTCTGCATCTGGAGTGGACCACTGTGCCACCATTTTTCATTTTAAAATCTAGTCAGGAGCCAAGTGACATGGCAGCCTGGTGATGAAAACCTGCAGTGGTTGGTCCTCTCTCCCCTTCCATTACAGAGCAGATCAGGCTAAGGGTAATGAAAGGTCTAGAGGATATCTCAGGAGTGCACAAGCAGGCTGACACAGTAGGGCTTGTTCTCTGGGGCCACAGGCTGTCCTTCATCCCTAGCTTCCTCCATTATAGAAGTCATTTTAAGACACACCTCCAGGAGTACCCTTTTCAGTTTGTATATTCAGCTTATAAAGTCGTCCTTGGTTCTGTGGGTTCTAAGCAAATACTGCTACATTGCCATGACCACCGAGGACCCAATGGATGGTGTACATGAAAGCATCCTTTAAACTGTATAAATTCGAAAAACTGCCCCAAGTCCCCTGCAGGACCCCACTTAACTTACTCTGATATGCTTTCCACAACATGATATTTTAAACAACCCATCTTACAACTAGAAACCTTTTTCCTCCATCACTTTCAGCCATAGGATGCATTCCAAAATTCCTGGTGGAATTAGATTTATTTGTGGACAAAATAATCTTTCAGAACTATGATGATTCATGAGAACAAGAATCAGTTCTCAAAGTTAAGGGGAATTGTGGTAAATGAAGGGAAAGGACTCAATGAAACATCCTTTACATGAATATACATTTTCAGTGGGGGAGAAGTCTTTGATTTGGTATCTTTGGTGTCAACTCTCCTTTTATACTAAATGGCTTTAGAAAGTGACATAAATGGGATTCATCCAAATAAGCTGGTGAACAGAGAGTTTTCGTAGCTATTTTTCCTTAGGAGAAATGCACTGTGCTCCAGGGAGTGCTCCAGTAAATACAGAATCCACCAATGAGAAAACTTTAGGCAATGATATCATTACAGAATTTATTTCTGTCCTTTGGTTTTTGCTCGATTATTGAGCTCTATCTAATAAACTTCTAAAATTAGTTCTCCATCAGATTTCCATTCCTTGCTCATTGGGAGTGGAGACAGAGCTTTTAGTTATATGGTGTATGACTGGGTGATTGAGTCAGCACTGCTTTGGTAAATATTCAATCGTCCAATCCCCATCTGTAATTCCAACATGAATGTTGGTTAATATTTCCCCTTATGTTAATGAACGTTATGAAAGTAAAGAGCAAAACCAAACAAAAACCAGTATACCAGGGCCTGATTTGTAGTGTTTTCTGGTTCCAGTGACAGAACATAGCCATCACAAGCTATAGCTGTGATGTATCTGAATACGGATTTGAAAGAGAAGAAGAGTAGGCAACTATTATGAGGTATTTCTATCATTAAGATACAAAAGAGGTAAGCACCCTCAAGAGTACAGGTGTAAATATAAAAATTAGGAAATTATGAGTTTTGAGTATTCTCTTTTTAACAGCTTTATTGAGGTATAACAGGCATGTAGAATTTTATGTATCTTAGTTTCATTGCTTGAGGTTTGACATACCTGTCCATTGAGAAATGATCACCACTGTCAAGCTAACTGGCTTATCTGACTTCCTCATAGTCTCCATGCTCAGTAACCTCCATTCTCCATTAGATTCAGCTTTGCATTCCTTCCTGTGGGTGTGCTGCACTTTATTTATAATTTTTCATTAACGTGTAGGTTGTTTCCAGAATTTCTTCTTTGTCAACTATGTATTTTAAAATGCCACTTGCTGCATATGAGTGAAGAGGAACTCTTTCCAATAAGAACATATAACTGGTATGTTTGTTGCACAAAAACAAAAAAAGAAAACAAAAAGCAAACCAACTTAAAGATATTGAAGTAAATTAGTCACAGGTAGGAAAAGTCTGGAAGAATAAAACTAAAATGCTCATTATTCTTTATTTTATTTATATGAAAGGGAACTGGAAATTATTGTTTCTGATTAGATGCATACATTTGTATAAATATAGATTTAATAATCATCATGGTGTGTATCAATTAGTCAACAGGATTTAATATGCAGGTATAATCTTCCAAACTTATCTTGCAAGGTAAAAGAAAACTAATATTAAGCCATATAAATAAAAATTGTAATTAAAAAACAATAGCATAAAAGTAGAAAATTTAGATCCAGGCAATGAGATGACAGATGGTAAAGGAAATCTGCCCTTAATTTTAGTGACCAGAGATGATGTAATAACTTACTTTGAAATGATACAGAAAAAAATTAAAATTACTATCGAAAATCTTAATAATTGTTGAGTCTACATGGTAGATGTAGGGCATTTTGTGTATTATTCTTTATGCTGTTCTATTTTTTGGAAAATTTTAAGAGCAAAAATGATGAAAAAGTAAAAACACAATACAAGAAACGTTCCTTCAAAACATCATTAACATCCTATCAGTTACACTCTTAAAATTGTTCCACGCTATTATTTAGTTTGTTATTCATAACATTGTACTCCTGAAATAAACAAATAACTGTAAGATGTTTCCAGCATATGAAAAGCAAATTTTCCTCTTTCATTTTTTTCTCTCATGCAGAATAGAAAATAAAAACTATTGGCTCACTTAGATTTGTTACACAACTAAATAATACATGAAACATACATAAAATGAAAAAGTGAAGCTAAAAATGAAAGACTAGATAAAGATAAGCATCATGTGCTTTGATCTATGAAAAACATTGAGATTAGGGGTCAAACCTGGGCCCCAGTTCCAGCACTATGACTTAGTACAGCGTATCTGTGGCTAAGTCTTTTACTGCTTGGCATCTCCATTTCCTCATATATGCCAAAAGTCTCATGTTTCCTGTATATTTCAAATATTTTCCTAACTATAAAGTGATATAATATAATTTAAAGTTCTTTGGTAAACTGTATAACGCTATATATCATAACACAATTACTTATGGACAAGGTATTTAAAGTGCCAATTGGCAAATAATCATTTTGAAATGGCCCATTAGAAAAAGAATATAGGAGTCAGGCATGGTGGCTCACGATTGTAATCCCAGCAGCTGGGGAGGCTGAGGCAGGAGGATTGTGAATTCAAAGCCACCCTCAGCAACTTAGTGAGGTGCTAAGCAGCTCATTGAAACCCTGTCTCTAAATAAAATACAAAAAAGGGCTGGGGATGTGGCTCAATGGTCAAGTTCCCCTGAGTTCAAGCTCTGGTACCAAAAAAAGAAAGAAAGAAAGAAAGAAACAAACAAACAGATTTTAGAGCATTATTACCTTTTGATGTTTACTGATTTCCCTACTTATTTGAAAGAGCAGGCTGTTCTATAAAAAGGTTGAGATAATTCCTTGCACCTTATTGAAGCATAATAGAATGAAATTAGAAATCAGCAGTAAGAAAAATTATAGAAACTATCTCTAGGGTTGTTTCAATTTTATATCTTTGTGATACTACATTATACTTTAGTACTTAGACAAACCTTTTGACCTTAGATTTTAAACCATTAAACCAAGCAAGTAATATAATACCACAATTTTTTGAGGGGTGAGGGATGGGAAATAAATAAGATGAACATTCCTCTGAATACCCAGTCTGTTGCTGGGCTACAGAATCATGTCACCATCTACAGATGTGAAAATGCATCTCTCTGCTGCTCTTCTAAATAAGACCACCTCTCAACATCTACCCTTGCCAGCACTGCCTACTGAGATCCCACAACGATCTTTGTAGTTTGGCTGAAAAGAACAAAGATGCTATTGTCTGAGAAAAGATGCAGAAGATTTTACCAAATTGCACATTCTAGGGTGGGCACGTTTTCACAAATGGAGCATTAATCACACTCTTCTGCCACTATCAATTATGGAAGTAGACCAAGAATAAAAATGCAAATGAGAAGAGCTCTTTCCTCTCTTCTCGGATTTAGAATGCAAACATAAGGCAAATGCAAAGAAAAACAAATTTTCTGAAAGATAGACATCTTCAACAGAAAAGGCTTCATATATGTTATGTTTTTAATAGCAAAATTTTTACTAGATGAGTAGTCAGCAGAAATACCTTTAAAGATATAGAGCACTATTTTTTTTGTTACTTTATATATGTAGGTTTCATGAAATTACCTAGGACCTTGCTACTTAAAATCTGGTTCTGTGGACCCGTTACAACAGATTTACTTGGGAACTTGTTAAAAATGCAGAAATCATTTAAGATTGATTGAACTATTTGAGGTCTTTTGTGGTTCCTGAATTTTAGGATATTTTCCTATTTCTGTGAAAGATGTTATAGGAATTTTAGCAGGTATTACATTGAATTTGCAGATTCCTTTGGGTGATACAGACATTTTACCAATATTAATTCTTACAAATTGAAATAGAACTTCCATATAATCAGGCAATTCTTACAAAGGAAAAAAAACTGATGTATTGAAAGGATATCTGCACTCAATGTTCATTGCCACAGTATTCATATTAGCTGAGGTTTAGAATCAAAGTAAGAGTCCATCAGTGGATGAAGGAATAAAGAAAATATTTTACACACACACACACACACACACACATATGCACAGGAATACTATTCAACCCTAAAAAGAAAGAAATTCTATCACTTGTGACAACAGGGATGAACCTGAAGGACATTTTAAGGGAAATGAGCCAGAATCAGAAAGGCAAATATCCTGTGATCTCACTGTGTGCTAAATGTAATACATCATACTCATAGAAGCAGAGAGTAGATGGAGGTTACCAGGGGCTGGGGTGGGGAGGCAGAAGGGAAATGGAGAGTTGTTGGTTAGAGGACAAAATGTTATAAGAAGAAGTAAGTTCTGTGGATGTATTGTATAGCAAGATGATTGTAGCTAATAATAATATAACAAACTTGAAAACTTCTAAGAGCATATGTTAAATGTTTTCTCCACAAAAGTTCTAAGCGATGCGGTAGTGTGATCCTCCCACAACGCATACATACACATATCAAAACATTACATTGCACATCATAGATATATAATTTTTTATTTGTCAATTAAAAAAAATTGATAAAATGCAGAATTGATGGCCTCTTCTCAGACCTGCGTTCCACTTGGGATTTGTACCCATACTCAAGTGTGAGAAGCGCTGTCCTAGAGCACAAGTTTCTAAAGGGTGAGCATGCCACACCACATCATCTGACACCTACTGGCCCAATGGGAATCACTCAACATTTGAGGTTGCCTGAAGAAGGGTACAGTGTTCCTTTATCATATTGTTTAACTTTAAACTACCTTTCCATGGATTTTGTGTTATTACTTAGAGAAGTTCATTTTGTAGAAAATATATGTTTACCAGCAAATAGTGCAATAAAAAACTACATTTCTCAGATGTGCTTTAAAATATGAAGGCCAACAGTGTATGAATGTTCATGGGCATTCCTATGTACTATTTAGGGTTGATTAAATAATTTATGGCACTAATGAAAAATAAAAATTTAAGGCTTCTTTTTTTAAAAATAACAACTTTAGAAAAGTGACAAAAGAACAATAAACCAAAAAAGGCTCTTGTCAGCAAGGAATGAATTGTTGGGTGGGGTACTTTGACACTACATAAGTTGCATGCCCATGAGCCAGTCCTAGTCACACTCCAGCTCCCTTTTCTGCTGGCCCTGGAAACTCCTGAAGCCATTTATGAAACTGTGACATTATACTAGTGTCTTTGTCAACCTCTGTCCCTGAGTGGCCATGGAAAATAATGTCCCTGGCCCCCAACACTATTCGGGCATACAGTAAATGAGAAATAAACCACCGTGATTTCATAATTCATTTGTTACTACCTCAAATACTACCCCATTTTGACTTATGCATCTGAGGGGTTGCCACTCACAAATGACTCCAATCAAGAGGAAGAAGTTGAAACCCAACTGGGAGCTGAGAGAGCAATACATAGGAGTCGGTATGGAGAGCCAAACTGGAATATCCACCTTGTAGCAGAAATACTCAAGGAGAATATTGAGGAAGAGTTTGAAGTTAAAAAAAAAGTTAGATGAATGGAACTTTTACCTGATGTCCTTCTCTTGTTAATGTGGGAGAAAAAAACACGTGATAATTATAGAGAGAGAGATTCAGGATTTATGAAGATGCATTTTGAAATAGCTGTTGACTGTTGTGGAATCCTTCAGAAAAACAAACAGGAGATGAGTAAGAGGTAGTGTACAGAAAAGATCAAGAGGCATGTAGCATTGTGGGGTCAAATAACTGATGGAATTAGAGGGGAATGGGAGGATAAGCTGGCCCAATATCACTAACAAAGGGGTAGTTTGAGTTAAATTTTACAGAATTGCTACTGCCTCTGTCATTAAGAATTGATTATTCTATAATGTAAGCCAGTATTTTTTTACAGTTTCAAAAAGATGCAGAGAATCACACATGATGATTGCCCTTGGTATAGGGAATCTGGCCACTCAGGCCACCCAAAGTGGCATTTTCTTTGGAAAAAATGTTACAGTGCAGATAATTATCCCTGAAAACTCAGAAGCCCCATATTTAAGGAAAAAATAGAAATATAAAGTATACCAGGATAAAGTCATCACTATCTCTCCCTCCATCCAAACTACATAGGGAGCCAATTTCAAACTATATTGCTAATTAAATCTCCCCTAAAGAAATGAAAATAATTGCAAATACTTATTACAAGCACACTATGTGTCAGATACTCTTCTAAATGCTTCACATGTATGATTTTAATTCTCACAACACCATAAAAGTGAAAGGCTGCTTATCTTCATTTTTTCAGAAGAGTATAAAAAGAAACTTATCCAAGGTCATGGTTCTAACTGATTTCAGCTGCTTACCCATGCTGTGGTGCTGGGTTCAAGAGAAGTTGTCTGATATCATACTGTTCGTGAATAGAGAATACTCCAGCTGTCCCAGCCAGTTTAGTCCATCCCTCTAGATAAGCCATCTTCATAGAAGGCTGTTTGGACAGGTAGGATGGTTCCCTGGTGAAGAGATGGGTGATGGCATCACATCTTGCTCCACTACCTTGATCTTATGTAATTTAGGCAAATTATTGAACATTTTCCTTTGTCCCCTAACTGTAAAATATGGAGCATGTAGAATAATTCTAAAGGAACACCACATAAACATGTATAATTATTATATGTCAAGTAAAATGAAATAACATGAAAGATTAAGTGAGCTTGGAAGACTGAGCCCAGTCCCTGGCACATTAAAGACTCAATCAATGTTAGCTATTGTTATTGGTGAGAATAGAACCAGCTCTAGCTGGGCGTGGTGGCGCAAGCCTGTAATCCCAGCACTTAGGGAGGCTGAGACAGGAGAATCGCAAGTTCAAAGCCACCCTCAGCAATGGCGAAGTGCTAAGCAACTCAGTGAGACTCTGTCTCTATAAAAACACAAAATAAGGCTGGAGATGTGGCTCAGTGGTTGAGTACCCCTGAGTTCAGTCTCCAGTACCAAAAAAAAAAAAAAAAAAAAAAAAAGAATAGAACCAGCTCAAAGGCAATTACTGATGACTTCATTAGACCCACCTCATACTATATCCAGCAAACCTTTAAATGTTCAATTCATCTGGTCCTCAAAGTAACAAGGCCTCCTTACTGTCCCTGGACAAGGTTGGAGTTTTTAGCTTAGCTATTAAATCCTGCAATCATCCATCAATTTTCTTTCTCTGCTTTTTACTATTATCTAACATGAGCACTTCAATCCAGTAGCTCAGACAAGCCCATATACTTTGGTCATGGCATTTCCTATTTGTCCCTTAGATCTATCTCCAATCTCATCTTCCCATTAACTATGTTCTACAGTAATTCCACTTCTGAACATAGAGAATGCCAATTTTTTTTCTGCTAATATTCCATGTGCTAATTATTTCTTATAGTATTTTTCTGTGTTTGCTGACAAATGCATAGGAGAGAAAAGACCTCAGTCATTTAACATAACATTTTAATGTGGCTAATTAAGATCTATTATTTGACATGATCAATTGGGGTAGAGATAGTTTATGTGTCAAAATGTAATACCAAATGTTTTTCAGAGACAGACAGATTTATTTTGGAGAAGATACACATTCAAGGGAAAATGTCAACTAACTCAAGAAAAAGACGTTTAAGGGGATAAAACAAGGAATACACATTCATGTGAGAATGTGGGCCATCTACAGAGGGAGTGGCAACCTATAAGAACCATTTTTTTTTTGGTACCAGGGATTGAACTCAGGGGTACTCAACCACTGAGCCACATCCCCAGCCCTATTTTGTGTTTTATGTAGAGACGGGGTCTCACTGAGTTGCTTAACACCTTGCCATTGCTGAGGCTGGCTTTGAATTCATGATTCTCCTTTCTCAGCCTCCCAAAGTGCTGGGATTACAGGTGTGTGCCACCGTGCCCAGCTAAGAACAATTTTTGATGATTGAATTTTATATGCAATAAAGATCTCAGATTCCTTACTTCGTCTATGATGTATAATACATTCCAAAGGCCTACTCTATCTTCTGAACGGAGTTAGGGATGGAGTGTATTCCAGGGATATACTCCTTAGTTCACAATAAATAAAATGATTTTTGATGGTGTTAGATTGTATCTGCAATCAACATAACTTTCTGAAAGTAGTTTTGTTCAACCCACAACTGCCTTTCTACTTGGATCCTTAGTTGCTTCTGCTTTTTTGTTTTTTTTTGTTTTTCTAGAAACTATATTTCAGTGTCTACTATTTGTTAAAGCTCAGTTATAGTTTCTGACATTATTAAATGCTCAATAACTATTTGCTGAAAGAATGCATTATCTTAGACAAAATAATATCTTCCAAATTCTTAATTAAAAATATCTGGAACTGAAATGTAACTCAGTGGTACAGTGCTTCTTTCAGAGGCCTGAGACACTGGGTTCAATTCTCAGCTACACACACACACACAAATCTGTACCTATATATCCAGAAAGATAGATAGATCTATAGGGTAATAGAATAATTAACATTAATCTATTAATCTGTGATAAAGGACTCTTCAATCAGTGTGTGTACAGAAACTTGCAAAATAATTAAAAGAACTTCAACTTGGAATTATAATGTATAAAAACTGAAAAGTAAGCATAGCAGTAAACATGTTTTTAAAAAATTGCATTGCAACAAAAGGAAGGCAAAATGACCATTACAGCAGAGGAGATGGATGATTCTTTCCTGAGCTTAAATCTTTGTCGATTAGCACATCTGTTTTTTTCCTAGAGATATGTTTGTTAGCACTAAATCACAGGCTCATCCATACGGACAGGACAGGATATATATGTACATATCCCAGTACTGCTGGGCATTCGGGTTCTACGCTTGTCTTGAAGAGTAATAGCTAAGATAGGCAGGGGCTATCAGTCACCTTGAGGCACCCGGTGCCCTCTCTCAGTCTGATAATGGCTCATGACTTCTTGCAAGAGTAGTTAGTGGTGGCTTTTAGGAGAGTTTATTGCTACCTCTTACCTTCAAAAGACCCTGTCTTTCAATGTGCTGCCCCCTCTTGCTTTAATTATACTGACCACATATGGACAGTGCTAGAGTAATGAATGGCTAAAAGAAATTGAATATTAGACAGGCCTAAGAGCATGAAACTCAGATCACTTCTTCAAGGTGTCTGGTAAATGACCATTTAATGGGTTAATGTTCTTTCTGGAAGTTCTGGAAAAAATGTCCAAAGTGAATGAGCTGTGAGCAGGTGTTCCTTTATGTACCCACTCTGATGGTCCCAAGAGTACTGCTGGTCCTGCATCTTTGGATTAGGTTTCCTGCTGAGGACACATGGAATATTGTTGGGTACAGCTCGCAGATATTGTCTTTCTTTGCTATAGCTATACCAGAGAACTTGCCCTGAACTGAAATGACATGGGCACTTGACTTCAGTGACCACAGACCAAATGGTATAGTTTGTTTTTGTTGAGTGTGAGTGTGGGTCTGTTAGGTTGGCACACCACACAGTGGAGTGGGAGACAGATATGTATTTCACAAGCTCTCTGGGTTAGGTAGGGATGGGTCAGAATCACACATTAGGAATGAGGTACTGTTCTGTTTTACACTAAGTAACAAAGTCTTTAGAAGGTGTTTCAGACCCCTGGTTCACTTGGTTCCATCTGCCCATTGACAGTACCTGCTTGTGCCACTGGTAGCCTTTGTCTGCCATTTGTGTGTCTCTCAGGGAAAATATCCGACTTTGGCCTGGCTTCCAGAGCCCCTGCTCCAGATGGATCCAGGATTGTCTGAAAAAGACCTGTTAGGCTATGACTCCTCACACTGCTGCAACCTGAAATGGGGCACTGAGACTCAAAATAAAGGAAAATTAATGCTCTGTTTGGTTCTTTTTGATTAGGTTTGCTGCTTTGCGGGGCCTAACAAGACTTTAAAGACCATATGTCTAAATATGTAAAACTGATATAACAAACAACCAATGGTAAAACTAAAAGTAAATTATATTTCTCATCTTGACAAATATACCTTTATAATAACAATATTAAAAATATAAATCAAGCGATATTATTTATATGAAAAAACATTGGTAAAGTATCAAAGATGAATGAAAAGCCTATGAAATATATCTAGCTATTTTTGTGGATAAACTGGTGATATTTTGTAAAGTAATAAAAATAAATATTTAGATATAATACATATATTAAAGCAATATTTATTTTTTATTTCAGCAAAATCACTATTGTAATCAAGATTTTCATATAATCTGAGTTGAACTGATAATGATGCTATAAATTTTGAAAAATACAATACAATTTACTCAAGTATATGACTTGAGTATACGTTCATCAAAGTGATGTAAATAAAAGTAACAAAATAAGAAACATTATTTTACTGATGATTTAAAATGTTTTTCAATACAAAATTAGTTTTATATTTTTCAATCAAAATGAGGAGACAAATACAAATTAATGTCAAGTATTAAATCAAATTGGCTCAAATAAACCTTAAGATATTTATTTTTCAAAAGTAATTAACTGATTAAGTATTTTATGAAACAAAACTATTTTCAATGCAAGGGTTCAAATTTCATCTAGTTGCAAATGTACACACTTAGCAACTTCTTATAAGTTGCATCCAGACCTCCATAGTATCTGTACAAAATTAAGAGTAATATTTCTTGTTTAATGTTGGAAAATGTCACTTATAACAACTGTATTAATCTTAGGTACTTTCAGAACATAGTATAGGTACCCAAAGGAAATGAATGCTCCACGCATCAGCAAAGAATATGTCCTCATGTGAGAGACTTTCAACTTCTGTTGTCTGAGGAGGCTCTGGCAAGTTTACTGCTTTAACTTTTCTGTAACCTAGGGGTTCCCACTGATTTAGTCAGTCATTCCTTGCAGCATATCCATCTTCACGTCAGCAGAGGATCACCATGGACTTCTGCACAAAGATGTTACATAGAATGAGAGAGGAGGAGAAGCGTTCCCCTGAGGCCTGTGTAGTACTAATTATGAAATTAAGTATATGGAATTAAGGGGTCCTTTGTGGCCAGGATGAGGGCTGTATTTTGAGTGAGTGACATGTGCCTGTGATTTGTAATAATATTTTTGGAGTTTGAGTGCTTAGGGTCTGTAGGGTCATTACAAACACAGAACCCACATCAGATCCTCTCTTGCTTTGACCAACGAACTGAAAAGCTAGAGATGGCAATGGTCCTACATATTAATTCCTTTCCTTTTTCCCACTCGTAGACTATTCTCATGAATAGTGGTTACACATGGCCCATCTAGAAGTAACCTGAATATGTTCATTTTGCCACTTCATAATGTACCTAGAATCTCCCAGTCTCATGATCCTCTCTTTTTCCTTCTGCAGAGAGAGAACCTGCAGTCTTCTACTTAGGGTGGGAAGGGCAGTCATGTGGAAAAACAGAGCTGGCTTTTTCAAGTAAAGATTCCCTTTACAACAGTATCTCCACTTCTCCTTGCAGATGTGCCCAATATCACCAATTTCTTAATTTCTGGTGGGTTCTACAGTGCAAATTGGTTTGATTTTCTGTTTTTCTCACTGTCAGCTTAAAATTTTACCTTTGCATATCCGTAAGCAGTAACTTAGTTACTACTTACTCTTTTGCTTCGCAACTTCCAAAATTTGTTCTATCATTTCTGTCCTATTCTCTTCATTCTACTTCATGCTTTAAAACTCCCTTCACTGGCTTGTTGGATGGTGCACACCTATAATTCCAGCAACTTGGGAAGCTGAGGCAGGAGGATCTCAAGTTGGAGGCCAGCCTGGGCAACTTAGACCCTATCTCAAAATGAAAAGAGCTCAGTAGTAGAGCACCCCTGTGTTCAATCTCCAGTACCACACATACACACAAATACACACAAAAACAAAAACAAAAACAAAAGTCCTTTACTTAAGTGTCATTTTCAGTGAAGCTTTAAGAGATAATGGAAATGGGCTTATGCATGGCATGAATGGACAGTTTATCACAGTTATAAATGAAGAAAATTCTACATGTTTACAGTAAGAAATGGATTCATTATTAGTGTTCCCACATGCACTTTGTCACCATCTCCTGGGTCTCTATTATACCTCTACTACATCAGATATTATATACTATTTCATAAAAATGCTTTGCTTACAAAACTTTGATGTCTTTCTTTTACTATGTAGATCTTCCAGCTAGGGCTGTGTCCAGCTTCTCCATCATTAAGTTACTTTCCTGCCAATGTCTCCACACTGTGCTATTTGGAAGGAAGACACTCTAAGCAGCATATACCTTATGGGGCAGGAAGTAATTTATAAGAGACTTGTCTATTCACCCCCAATTATTTATTTGTTCAATAATGTATTTATGTGAATATAAATGCATAGATATTTGTGTCCCCACAGAATGTGAATTGTTAAATGGGATGGTGACACAAAGAACAAAGCATAGCCTTGATGTCTGGAAATCAAAAGTTGAATCTCAGTGACAATATTATTTTAACATTATGAAGAAAATGGAGCAATGATGTATGTTGGAAAAGCTATCTGTTTTGGAGTCAGAAATGCTTGGGCTACAATCAGGTCTTGACATCTCTTAGTTGTCTGCCTTGAGTCTCAGTTTAATTATTTAGTCTCAGTTTCTTTCTAATATAAATGATTGAACTCATCTCAGAATGTGAATATAAAGAAAAGAAAGTGTTTAGCTTTCTTAGCACAGTCATAATACAAACTATATATGCTTGAGGGCAAACTACTAAAATATTTAAAAGTGCTTGTCTTTGAAAGGTGATGTGGATAAATTTTATTTTTAGCTATATGCCTTTGGACAAATTATTTCACTTCTCAGAGCCTCAATTTCATTTTTTATACAAAGTGAATGAAAACAATAATAACAACTATAATAATAACAGCAATGCTTTCATAGGATTGCTGTGATGATTTGAATTATAAGATTTTGAAAATAAGTTCTTAGGGTACCACTTGGCATGTGTCAAGTGCTCAATAAATGTTAGCCATTGATTTATTTTTATTTGTTTTGCTATGTTTTTCATTTTTAACCAGTAGCCTAGTTTGTTTTCTTAATCAGAAAAAATAATCAACTTTATTATTTTTAGAAACAAGTGTCTCCTCACTTTCATATTTCTAAAAGCAAGCCACATTAAGAAGGAGAAAATGAAGAGCCTATCAGTTGTACCAATTTCCTCATACCATGATGACTGTCACTGATATAATTATGTAGCCCCAACAGAGGCATCATGAGTGCTAGAGAATGAATAAAAAGATATGCCACAATGACGGTCATTTTCAACAGTCTTACTTGTCCCTAAGTACATCCCTGGGTGTTAGGGAGCAACCATCATCATGAAATAGAGCATTTATAATTGTAACAATTAAAGTAGTGCCTTCAACTTGGTGCTGTCATACATTCTATAATCAGTGGAAATTCAATTAATCCAGTTAATTAAACGTTGGTGAACCCAGAGTGAATTCTATTAATTAATGTTTCTGTATAAAGACATACCAGACCACACAATGCTTTCTATCAAAGCTCACAGATGGCTGCCCAATCATAGCTGTCACATTTCCATAATGGTGTTGCTGGAGAGAAACAGAAAGACACAGTAAACCCGTAATTCCAAGTCTGGGGTCTACGATTGGGATCTCAAGGTACCATGAATTCACCCAAGAGTTTAAAATGCTGTTTCTATTTAGATGGCAATATAAAAGTAATATAAGATTCAGACTGTTCTGGGTGGCAACCTTAAATTGAGCATTGCCACACAGTTTAAGAGTGCTTACATTTCTCTGTGCTTACAATCATTTCAGGGGTCTGCTGTTGACTTGGGGTAGTAGCATTGACTTCATCATTTCTGTTACTGTCGGTGGTGAGAAGGCAATTATCATAAACTACCCTCTAGCACTACCTCTCAACCAAAATGTAGATCATTGTTTATTGCTCTCCTATGCTCTGGGATGCTTTACAGGTGTTCTTTGGTTCTTATAGCATGGTAAGGATTTATATTATTGTTGTCAGGGTCTGTCTCACAGAGAGGTACATAATTCTTTTAGTTCATGTAGTTAGTGAGAGGTGGAGCTGGGATTTGAATCTAAAATGGATTGACTCCAAGACTGAGTTGTTCCTCATTGTGAAACTGTGATTCTAGAGTTTAAAAGATTAGGTGGGGAGGGGAGAATATACACTGTGTTCACTGAACCCTAACTTTCCATCAATGGCTGTGTACTAGGCTCAAGTAAACAGACAACAGACCAGAGACTAATTTGAAGAAGTATCTAACTGATTAGCTAACGTGAGTAATATCCTTTGAACAACTAGTATAGTGGGAGGTATTTGGGGAAAACAGTTAACCATATATCCATATAGATCTAGAACATATTAGGAAAAATACTTTGTAATTGTTAGTCATTAAATCTTTTATCTAATTTCTGCTTCATTCTTTCACAACATTTTTTTCATTCATTCTAAAATACCATTGGCTACCTGATATGTTTGTATCTTAGATATTTAATAAACACGATTGCTAATCTTTGCAATAATTCTGTGAGGTAGATATTACTAAGCCCCATTACAGTTGAGGAAATTAAGTCTCATGGAGCTGAATTAATCTCCATATACTTATACAGCTAGTAAGTGGCAGAGTCAAAATGTAGTTGCTACTTTGCCATTTCTACTCCAAAGTATTTACTATGAGCCAGGGATGCAGATTTATATGAGATGACCTCAAATTCAAAGGTTCAGTGATGAAATCTGCAAAAATAAGTTGTGAAAAATACTAATTATCCAACACTATAAATCACAAAAAGATATTTTAGAATACATGTAAGTAGCACAAATGAGCATGATATAATGTCAAGTAAGAACAAATCTACCAGATTATAACACACTCCTAGTAGTCATTAATGACTCACTATAATCTGTGAGTGAGCTTCAAATATCATTTGCTCTCTAGAGTTAACCCTCTGTGATAAAATATGCCAATAGGATATGATAATCAAAATTTAGAGGGAAAGGGGAAGAAGGCATGTGAAAATTATCATAGCTTATTGATTCCTTTATAGTTCTTAACTTTTTGTTATTATCTATATCTGATCCCTTGGGAGAGGAATAGGAGGTAAAAAATTTTGATATTATTAAGAGTAGGGATTAGTAGATAAGAACTATTACTCCAAAAAGGGACCATTAATATTATTATATAAAGATATCAGTATAAAGATTACTATTGGGAATTTTATTACTAATAATATACTATAAGAGCAAAAATATGATCACATCTTAAAAAATGAAAAGGAGGGCGGGCTGGGGATATGGTGCAGTGGTAACATGCTCACCTAGCATGCGTGAGACACTGGGTTTGATCCTCAGCACCACATAAAAAAAATAAAGATATTCTGTCCACCTACAACTAAAAAATAAATATTTTTTAAAAAATGAAAAGGAGGGAGAGAGAGAGAGCACAAGAGAAATGGAATGCAGATTCAAAAGCTAATTATATTAAAGGCTTGTATGTATTGATATGGTATTTTTAAAGGAAAGAATTGAGGCCAAATATATTTAATATGTTAGTAAGTGTAAATGGAATATTATGTATACTAAAAATTTAAAAACTTAGTTAATACCAAACCAACTCTATGTTTACATCAAAATTTGTACTTGGACTGGAGACATAGCTCAGTCGTGGAGCACTTGCCTAGCAAGTGTGACGCCTTTTATTTGAATACCCATCATTGAAATAAATAAATAAACAAACAAACAAATAAATAAATAACTGAAAATGTTACACTTACAGATATTCAGAAAGAAAAAATAAAAGGATATGAGAACATATACCAGGAAAATGCAAATAAAAGGAAAATAAATGTCAAACTATTGGTATTCAGAAAGAAAATATTTGAACAAAAATATTAATGAGAACATATATTTGAAGATGGGAAGATCCTATATATATATATTTTTTTTCTTTTCGTACTGGAGATTAAACTCAGGAGTATTAGACCACTAAGCCATGTCCTCAGCCCTATTTTGTGTTTTATGTAGAGACAGGGTCTCACTGAGTTGCTTAGCACCTCGCCGTTGCTGAGGCTGGCTTTGAACTCACGATTCTCCTTTCTTAGCCTCCCAGAGTGCTGGGATTACAGGCTTGCGCCACCACGCCCAGCTGGGAAGATCCTATATTTTTAAGATATCAACTTTTTTTTCAGATTGATCTAATGAATCAAGGCAAACTGAATTCTGAACATCTCAACTATCTTTTTTTTTTTTTTTTTGTAGAAATGGACTGACAACCTGGGTCTAAAATTCAAATGACTTAGAGTATTGTTCTTTATTCAATTCATTTCTAATTCACACATGAAAATACAAATATTATACATATTAATGGGTTACTCTATGATGTTTTGATGCATTTATACATCATCTACTATTTAAATCGGGCTAAACATATCTGTCACCTGAAGAATTTATTACTGTTTATTGGAAAGACCTCCTTACTGATTATTCAAAAACAAAGAAAGAAATGAAAAGATAAAAAACAGAAAAAAAGAAAAATACCAAAAAGAACAAAGTAGGGTAACTTAGGTCACTTGCTCTCAAGACTTACTATAAAGCTAAATAATAATGAAGACAATAAGGTTTTGGTGCAAGGATATCCAAATTGATAGGCCAAATAGAGAATAAGGAAGATAGCCTAAAAAATACAGTGAATTATTATTATTTTTTTGGTACCAGGTATTGAACTCAAGGGTACTCGACCACTGAGTCACATCCCCAGCCCTATTTTGTGTTTTATGTAGAGACGGTCTCACTGAATTTCTTAGCGCCTCGCCGTTGCTGAGGCTGGCTTAGAACTCACGATTCTCTTGTCTCAGCCTCCCTAAGTGCTGGGATTACAGGCATGTGCCACTGCGCCTGGCTATAGTGAATGAATTTTGACAAGGATGCCAATGAAATTTATTAGGAAAAGTCTACCTCACACCATATACAAAACTTCTAGATAAAGAATAAACATGAAAGTAATTACTGAAAGCATAAAGCTTCCAGAACTAAATAAAAGAGCACCTCTGTGACTTTGAGTGGGCAAAGATCTTTTAGAAAGGACCAAAAGAAAGCTGATAAATGTAGTTCAATCACATTTAACTTTTCAACTCTTCGAAGGACAACCTTAAGAAAATGTATTTTAGTCAGCTTTTTCATTGCTGTAACTAAAAGACCCGATCAGCACAATTGTAGAGGAGGAAAACTTTATTTGGGGGCTCACGGTTTCAAAGGTCTGATTTCATAGACAGCTGGCTCCATTCCTGAGGGCTCAAGGTGAGGCAGAACATCATAGTAGAAGAGTGTGGCAGAGGGAAGCAGCTCAAACGATGATCAGAAGCAGAGAGAGAGATTCCACTCACCAGATTCAAAATAGATACCCCAAAGTCATAACCCCATTGCTCCACCTGCTCCAGCCACATCCTACCCGCCTTGTGCTACTACTCAGCTAATCCTGTCGAGAGATTATTTCACTGATTGGGTTAAGGTTCTTACAACCCAATCATTTCACTTCTGAACCTTCTTTTATTGTCTCACACATGAACTTTTGGGGGACACCTCATATCAAAACCATAACCATAGTCACACCACACGTTGGCAGAAAATACTCACTTTATACATGTCTAACTCAAAATAATTAAGGAATTACTATGAAATTTTAAGAAAAAATAGAGGCAAATAAAAATAGGCAAAAGCCTTGAACAGATTCTTTACAAAGGAAAATATATGAATGGTCAATAAGGCCACCAAAAATTGCTCTAAGACATGGATCAGATGAACCCCACATATATTGCTGGTGGGACTATAAAATAATATAACCATATTGGGAAACTGTTAGTTTTTTAATAATTAAACTTACTTCTACTGCATGATCCAGCCATTCCACTCAAAAGTATTCCAGAAAAATGAAAGCACATGTTCTTAAAATGACTTGTACAAGAATGTTTATGGAAAGCTTGTTCATAAGAGCTGAGAAATAAACACAATTCAAGTTCCACCAATAGAAGAATGAGTAATAGATTTAATTATAGTCATACAATGAAAAATTATGACAATAAAAATAATATACACACGTTAAACACGGATATATCAGAAATATTATATTGTACAAAAGAAGCCAGATCCAAAAGACTATGTACTGTATAATTATATTTATGAGGTCAGGAGAAACTAAATTTGTGGGACAAAATCAGCGCATGATTGTCTTGGGGGCAAAACTGACCAAAAAGGGCAAAGAGAAAAATTTTCTGAGTGATAGATGTGTCCTACATATGATGAGTATGTTGGATAATCAAGAATGTACATTTGCTAAGATTCATTCAACTTGTCACCTAAGTCCTGTGGATTTTGCTATATTAAAACTACTCCAACTAAATCATATGTGCAAACATAAAAGAATATCCAGAGTATACCTTGAAATAGAACAAGCAAGGCCACTTCATGCTGTTTAAAATAAGATTAAAAATAAGACCTCTATAATTTAAACAGTGTGCTATTGGCACACAAATAGGCCAGTAGACTAGAGGTACAGCGTGTCATCCAAAAATAGAATCAATTTCTTATGCAAATGTGATACCTAATACAGGCAGCATCTCAAAATTGGTGGGGAAATACAAACTTTTTAATAGTATCAGAATGACTGGGTAGCAATGTGGAAATAGTTATACGGTGGATCTTTGCACCATACACGAGGAAAAATTTAAAAGAAACATATTTAAAATAAGAGGAAATAATTCAAATGATAAAAGAAAACATGCATGCAGTCCTCCTTACCCAGAAAAAGTAAAAATCTTTATTAATATTGCTCAAAATTTAGACAAAATGAGGGAAAGAGTATATGCCTTTGATCATTACAGAAAGGAACAAGTCAAACCAAAGAGCTGTAATAAATCTTTGCATGGTAAATTCCAATTATATTAAAAAGATAAATGATGTCCTGTGATTGAATTGCATTATGCAACTCATTGTAACAAAAGTTAATACTAATTATATATGAAGAAATTCTGAAAAGTAGAGAAGACTAACGTCCTTACAGAAAAGCAAGTGAAAGAAATCACCAGAAAGTTTATAATACAAAAAGTCTAATTGGGTTTTTAACTAAATGAAAAGTTGTTTGACATCACTCATTATGAGATACATGCAAATTAAAAATTGCTTTGAAAAACCATTATTCATCCACCAAAATGGCAACAATCCAAATCTTCTACAACATGCTCTGCTGTAAAGGATGAAGAAACATAAGGAACTTCATTATTTTGTTGTTAGGTATGCAAAATGGAGAGAATTTGGCATCATCTATCAAAAAATCATTTACCATTTGGAGAACGGTTCGCTTTTAAGGATATATCTTTCAGATGTACTGGCACAATATTTGAAAATGCATGTGCAAAAATTATTTATTGTAGTACCACAGACTGGAAACAGCACAAATATCCAGAACTGGGGCAGCAAGTTGACTATGTCATGGTGCAATCAAACAATGGAATACTGAGCAGCTATGTAATGGAATGGGAGCTAATTCTCTATATAATTTCCTGGATATATTGTCAGAAAAAAAGCAAGGTGCATAAAATTATATACAATATACTCCATTTATTTTCAAAAAGATGGTAGAATAATAAACATATTTTTAAAAAAATTTTTTTAGTTGTTGATGAATCTTTATTTTATTCATTTAGTATTTATATATGTGGTGCTGAGGATCGAACCCAGTGCCTTACGCATGCTAGGCAAGCACTCTACCACTGAGCTACAGCTCCAGCCCCTAATAAACATATTTTTAAAAATTGGGTGGATGAGACCTAATTTTTGGTGGAAAGCTATGCTTTGAATATACTTTCTTCTGTAGATTTGATAAGAATTATGCAAATGTTCTGCATAGATATAAAAGAAAATCAAATTTTAAAACTCTCTCCAAAATCAATACACTAAATACAACAACTCTCTATCCTTTTGGTGGCAAAAAGCACAGGAAAAGAACTACTACAAGAAAATACAATACTTTAAATATTTTTAGTGAGATATAACCAAAGGACAAATTGCAAAAGAAAAAAAATTTAAATTAGTTTTAGTAATCATAATATTAATTGTGGCCTTGGTAGTTTTATTCTCACTGTTGTGCTTATATTGTGAGATAAAACAAATGCAGTTATATGATATTTTTGTTTTATCATACCTGGTATTTTGAAAACTGGGAATCTTACCTATAAAGAGAAAAGATTCAGAGATAACATAATTAGAGTTAAGTAAATAGTATTATTTCTTAATTTGTTTTTAAAAATAGTATGGATTCATAATTGCATTTTATTTTTAAAAATTAAATTTTCTTTCACTGAAAAGTCTTAGAATCTATAACCAGTGCAATATCAATGAGTCCCTAGAATTTATATTGTGGTTTTAAAGATTTTTTCTTTTCTTTCCTTTTTCTTTTAAGTTTTTCTACTTTACACTAGGAACCAGTGGCCCTTGTAGAAACTGATGGATTATTTTAGATATGAAGGAGGATGTGTTCAAGATAGGCTGAGACATTTTATCTTTATAGATAGCAAGGTACTGTCCCATACCAACTACTATCAGAATTTTCTCAAAAAGACTCAAGAGCAAATTTTCAGTAGCTAGGATTGGCCAAAAATGGGATTTTTTTTTAACTGAAGAAAAATTTACATATAACAATATGCATAGAGAAGTAAAGACAGGACAATATCTGCAATGTATGACAGTGCATTAAATATACTTAAATTTTATGTTCATCATGAAACTAAGGAAAGATGTAAGTAAAATTGATCACTATAAAGGATACTAGAAAAAAACTCATTAATTTAAAACCACTAAATAAAGGTAAAGGATCAAGTATCCATACTGTCTCTCCTATCACTGCATTACAAGGTAACTAAACTGTGGATGAGAGTCAGCTTCTCTCTTTATAGAAGTTAACGAAGAAAGAACAGTTAAAGTGCTAGTCATTTGCCCTCTCCAGTGAAATGCATCTAGCCATTGAAAATCAATAGCTACTAACATTAAAAATTAAGTTATCCAAACTTTATAATATATATAATGTAGACATGAGCAAAAAAGGGAGAAGAAAAACCAAACCTCAGTCTGATCAGGCTTCAGGATGCAACTACCTTCTGGCGGGACATATAAAGTACAGAAGAATTTACGAAACATGAAAAAATGAGGCTGCAGTCAGCAAAATCCATACTGAAGGAAATCTTATAACCCTGTTTGTCCAATGAACATGTTGCAAAAGAAAAATATGGAAATAAAGCTGTGGCATGTGCCTGTAGTTTCAGCAGCTTTTGAGTCTGAGGCAGGAGGATCACAAGTTTGAGGCCAGTCTCAGCAACTTAGAGAGGCATTAAGCAACTTAGTGAGACCTTGTCTCGAAATAAAAATTAAAAAGGGCTGGGGAAGGGGCTCTGTGGTTGAGCATCCCTGTGTTCAGTGTCTAGTACAGAAAAGGAAATAAAGACAGGAAATTTATTTCTTTTTTTTGTAATGATTTATTTAGACAAAGGAACAATATTTTTAAAAGACAATTTTCTACAAAGCGAAGAAAATTTAGTCACCATAAGATTTAAGGATAATTTAAGAAGTATTACATTCAGCTATCTTATCCAATGCAAAGATAATGAAAATCTTACTTTCTTTTTCTCTTTTTCCTGTTCTATGTCAAACGTCACCCTTGGAATGTAAGATGTAACACATTAATTTTTTTTTAAATCTATGTCTTCTCAACCTGAGTGAATTAGAAATACTTGCTTTGGTCAACTTCAAAAAAAGAAATTTATTAATTAAATATGGACTTAGAGTTGCAGCAATTAATCTCAGCAAGTATATTATTTTGATTCTGGTTCAAACAAACTCAAAATCATGATGTTTATGAGACTACTGGATATCTGAATATGAACTGAATGTCTAATGGTATTTAGAACATATTCTTTTTTTAAGTGTATGGAAATAATATTGTGATCATGTTAAGAGAAAACATATATAAAAGTTCTGAGAATAGTCTGCAATTATATAAAAGGTAGAGGAAAGGTACAACATCTGTTCTGAGTTGATAATTATTGAAGCTAGCTGACAAATATATAGGAGTTCATTATTCTATTCTGTCTCTGTTAAAATTTTTCATAATAAAATTAGATATTATATAAGATACTACAAAATGTAAGATTTAAAAAGGATACCCATTTTATAGTGCTTCTACATTGTTTTGTAAAACATTATTTTATAATTGTAATATTTTAAAATGAAATATGTAAAATACTGTACTAGGTATTACATAATATAAATATCTGAAAACAAAAACATAACATATAACCCAATAAAATATATTACCAGACAGAGGATGTAGCTGACTGGTAGAGCACTTGCCTAGCATGCACAAGGCCCTGGTTTCAAGTCCTAGCAACACACACACGGCCCCCACCCCCAGAGCAATATATAATGTTTAAAATAAATACCATACATATGTTTTGAAAGAATGATCTATTCTGCTGTCACTGAGATTTTGGCCTCACAGAATTCTCCTAGCAATCTCATTTGCCTATATGTTCTCCATTTCTGAAAATCTCCTTTGAAAATCACACATATGCTGTGTGAACATAGGAAAGTCTTTGTTTTTGTTTTAATTTTAATTTCTTTGCAGTGCTGGTAATGGAATATAGGGCCTTACATATGCTGCAGTGTGAATCAGTGGTAGAGTCTTGAACTTAAGTTTTCAAATTGGAAAATGATGTGTTTGGATCTTAAGATCCTTAAAAAAATTCTGCTTTTTCATGCACCAAAACAATGATTTAGTAATTTATTTCTATCTGACATGCATTACTTTTATCCATATCATGGAAATACTTCCTGGTGTGTACATATCAATACTCAGATCATCATGAAATCAGCAATTGTATTTATTTAATGTTTTTTTTAATCATAGCAAACAGATTTCAGTTAAACCATCACTTCTCAACGTATCAATGAAAAACTTTCATGATTACTTACTGTTGAGATCCACTAGAAAATTGCTAACATTGACTTGAACTGTTACCTACATAAAAAAAGTAAATTGTATCATTATGATTTCTTTGCATATATACTGTTTTAGAACGGTACCTCTACAATAAAATAATTCTACAATATATTTACTTCAATGATAATTTAGAAGTCAATTTTTTCAAGGGATATACATGTAGAAATTTTAACTGCACACTAATCTTATTATTCATATAGTCTCAAGTCTGCAGTTCTGCTTTCCAGTGCATCATTAATGTTTCCTTCAAGGGGGCCCATTGGGCAAAATAGAAGACACTGTTCATAGTCAAGAGTAAGCAGTCTAGGACAGGAAATGAGCTTACAGCTGGTGAGTAGCCCTGCACTGAGGAAATCAATATCTAGGTTCCATAGTAACTCACTCACAGCAAAATGGTGGGGAAACTCTGATGTATTTTCTCCTCTCATGGAGTGAAAAACATGTTTGTTGTTTGAACAGCAGACTTCTCAACAGATCTGTTGGGAGCAAATTCATCGACCCAGGATCCTTCATTTTGAGGCCCGTAAAATTTAGTGATATCCCCACACAGAGATTCACTCATAAGTTACAAGAGCTTCAGGAAAATGTAGCATTAAATGCAGAAATAGGATATCACTATAGAGATTCATGGCACTATCACTTATAGTACATGAATCAGGATGAGTTTATTCCAAGTGAACAAGTTACTTTTAAAAGTTTAAATACATGGCTGATCACAAAATGACTTCAATGTATTCTGCAGTTTTTGTAAACAATGGTGCTTTAGCAGCTATCCAATAAATTGAGTTAATAATCTAAATATGGAAAACAAAGCCCTCAATATTGTGAGATTGTCAAAGTGATATAATATTGCTCATACAAGTTAGAAATCAAATTGTAGAATTGTTTATATGGCTATGTAGAATGGGGATGCAGACCTTCCTTTTGAAAACTTAATGAAAACTCCAAGTCATTTGGTCTTTATCCCCTGTAGTCAGTCAATGATTTAATTCAGTTTGACTGATGGCTTCTGATACAATGGACAAGATTATTTAAATGAATAGAGTTGACAACTCACAGCAAAACAAATTCATTAGTACATTAGGACTTCTTTTTTTTTAGATTTTAAAATATCTCTTTTAGTAATTAATAGAACAAAGAGACATCAAGCAAATGAGTAAGTATATAGAAAATTTGAATAATAAAGTTAAAAATTGCTATTGTATAAATATAGTTTTGCATACAAAACTTGCAGAATAACATACACTTTTCAAGTATATATTAATCCATTTACAAAATGTTTGCTCTTTTCTGAGCTATAAAAGGGGTCTCAAAAATTAAATAGTAAATCATACTCTCACCTCATGTTAAGCTTATCTCATTATTATCAATTATAAGTGATAATTATAGAATCTCCATATATTTGGAAATGCCAATAACTCCATAGGTGTTTGGCAATATCAATGAAGACTATAGAAATTCCATATATTTGGAAATTAACTTTTAAATAAACCATGGATCAAAGAAGAAAATACAATAGAAATGATAAAAGCTATTAAACTGAGCAATAATGAGGAAATTGCTAATCAAAACCCGAGGGACATATCTAAACCAAAGTATTGGTAGGAGAAAATACATATCTAAACCAATTCTTTGGTTTAGATATTTTATTTTATTATTTAAAAAAAACTTTTAATTTGTTCTAATTAGGTATACATGACAGTAGAATGCATTTTGACACATTGTGCACAAATGGAGCACAACTTCTCATTCCTCTGGCTGTACATGGTGCAGTCACACCATTAGCATAATCATACATATATAGGATAATAATGTCTGTCTCATTCTACCACCCTTCCTATCCCCCCAATCCCACTCCTTCCCTCACTCCCCTCTGCACAGTCCAAAGTCCCTTCATTCTTCTCTCCCTCCTCCCCTGCTATGGATCCGTATCCACTTATCAGAGAAAACATTCAGCCTTTGTTTTTTTGGAATTGGCTTATTTCACTTAAGATGATATTCTACAGTTCCACCCATTTGCCTGCAAATGCCATAATTTCATTCTTCTTTAAGGCTGAGTACTATTCCATTGTGTATATGTGCCACGTTTTCTTTATCCATTCATCTGTTGAAGAGTATCTAGGTTGGTTCCATAGTTTAGCTATTGTGAATTGAACTGCTATAAACATTGAAGTACATTAGAACTTCTGCTTCTTCTCTTGATGTTAGTCATTAGTAATGTAAACAATATAAAAAAAGGTGTTTATGGAGGCCATTGCTTCACTTGGCCTGAATAATGGCATTTCTACATGGAAGAAGCCTGTCATAAGTGGAGTTTTCTAAAAAGCAGACTTCAACTTCAACTTCAGTATGCAAAATTTTTTTGAAAGGAATGACCTTGGGATCAAACCTGTGAATAGAAAAGGGAGAGGAGTTGAATTATAATACCAACCTCACGATTCCTCAGTTAACCCACATGCGGCTCCAGAGCTAATACTTCTATGGTCAGGCATTGGGTACAAACAGGTATCCAGGCTTTTCTTCTGCCACATCATGCAGTGATTAGACTTGGGTCATTGAATGCCCAGGAAGGGCATGACCTTCGGCCAGGAAGCTTGCTGTAGCTGAGATCACTCATGATGGGCTTAGCTGCTAATGTCTCATGACATCCTTCTTAACAACTGAAGTAATACATTTTAAAAGAATTAAATTTGGTTTGAAAAGTGTTAGAAGATGTGAGCACATTTCTATGACTATTGTAGACACTCCAAAGGAAAATGAATAGTTGGAATCAACAAGGGTTACCGCAAGCACCTCCAAGTTGGTCTCTTGCCTTCAGTCTTTTCTCCTCGCCAATTCTTTTTCCAAAGGGATGACAGAGCATTCCTTGTCAGGGACACATTTACTTAAACCCTTCAATGATTCTTCATAGTCTTAAGTGTAAATTCTAAACACTTGAATTTACTGTAGTTCACAAGGTCTTTTTTCAGTTATATCTTGTTTACTTCTTAGGTTTTTTTCCTTGTCCTTACCATTTCATTCCTAAAATTCAGGGCATTCTGAATTGCTTCAAGTACCACAAACAAATCGGGATCTTCCTCACCTCTAGATCTTTGCACGTGCTGTTTTCTCTGTGCACACAAATACAGAGCACTTTTCTGTTTTTTTCCACTGTAATTTCTACCTACTGCAAGATCAACAGAATCTGTGTGAGCTCATTTCTCATGGTCACTCTTCCTTATTTAAGTTTACATTGTTTGGAAAAGCCTTCCACAATCTCCCAAGTCTTGCTCCCTTTCTTTGTTCAGATAACATCCTTATTTAGTCTGCTGTATAACTGACTCCTTCCACCTCCTCACCATATGCAATCTAATGTATGACCAAGACTGTGTCCTGCTCATTACAGAACAGTGCCCGGTAAATAGTCTATGTTAATTAACCATTGAAAGTTGTATGGCTGGAAGCTGACCAATCCTTATGTGACTAATGAGACGACGATTTGCAGAAAAAGATTTTTGTGTTTGGAGAAGTGACAAAGGTCCAAGGCTGTAAAGGTACCAGGCTTTACGTTTCTTGGTATTTTCACAGTGCTTTTAGCCTCATGTGGCCGTCTGTGGAGCCTGCTGTTTGGGACTGGGAATCAACCCAGCATTTGCTGCCCTTGCAGGTGAACAAAGCCTCGTGTTTCCTCACTTCCCATGGTCACTGTTTCCTTCCTTCCTCTTCAGGAAAAACAAACAAAATGCCTATTATATTCCAGTCTCAGTCATTTACAGACTATGTTCTTTTTATTCTCTAGCTGTAAAATATACTTCTCTGTCAGTTGGATTTAAAAACAACAGTGACCATAGGTTGCGCATTCACTCTCTAGCAAGAATCATGCATGAGCTTTCTCTAAATGATCTTGAATTCTGATGGCAATTTACTATGACTATTACTATGAACAATTTACATACTAGAAAATAGGGGGCTAGATGTGCTCAAGATAACAGAGCTAGTAAGTAGTAGTCTAGTTTTCAACATATCTACATCTTTCCCTATACTCACACCAGAACACTGAGTTTGAATGATCACAAGTCACCGGAGAATCAATTACTTCTTCTTGCAAGGGGATTGCAATCACAGTGGAAAGGCTATGAGTTTAGATGTGAACTGTCCTGTCTTTTCTACTTCATATTACCATGCCTTTGGGCATGGTTACATTTCAGCTATGAAGACAAATATACTCTCTAGATTATTATAAAGAGTACAATAAATACTTCATGCTGAATACGTATCATTGTGCCCGGTATAGCACTAATTCTCAATAAGTGACTTTTAAATTATGAAAACTATTATTTTGAGATAATTTCTTTGTTCTCCTAATCCCTCAGTAATCTCTCTGCATACTCAAATATCAAAGTCTATATAACAAGAATTATGTTCAAACATGTATATGGAGACTAGGTAGATAATTAAAAAAAGCTGGTCACGTGTTTCACAATTAGAGCTGCTGGGGATGGTGGCAGAATGCAGAGTGCCTGCCCTTTACTAAATGACCATACGACTCTGTTATAGTCAGTGAGAATAAAGGCTCCATGTTGCTGGATTCTCTGAATTCTGTCAAGCTATGACTGAAGTCTGGATTTTTATGTGATTTTTTGGTCATCTACAAGCATTGGAAATTAATATAGGATTTAGAAAACACTATTTAAAAATGTTTTAAGAAATAAGTGTAAGACACTTAAAACACTCCTGTGACCTAGTTTCAGCGATTGGTTCATGAGTGTCTTATTTATTTGATTTAGCTTATCCAAGCTTAGGAAATTATGTCATTCAACAATTATTTGCTGAGTTGTGAATAAGTGAGACTGTATGTGGAGTAGGGCATATGACAGTCACCAAGAAAGATGAACTGTTTATTTTATTGGACCTTGCTTTATGACGTGCCTATCTCTTGGTAGTTTGTGTATGGGTTGGGGGAGCTGAGGAGGAGTGTCCTGTTACTACTGTATTTTCATAAAGTCATAAAATGAGTCATCTGTGGAGCAGATTCTCATGTTTCACGAAAATCCCCTTTGTTGTCTTGGTAAGGCCTATGCAAAATTCTTTCACAGTTGCTAGAGAAAGCACAACTCACAACATTCAAAATTTTATAATATATATTTTTTCCAAATCTGTGACTCCAAAGGGGAGTTTATCTTCTTCAATGCCTGGAGGTACAAATAAAAAAATGATTATGAATAATTTTCAGTTGATGTGAGAAATTTATATCACCATTTTTGTGTAATGCCTACAGAAAATCAAGGTATTTTTTTCTTTTTGATGAATGATCCTGAGGAAAGGAAGAGCAATAAAATATACTTTTGCAAACATAAAAAAATATGAAAAAATTTAAGGGATTATATCATATATGAAAAACTAACCAAGAACTGAAAGTATAGCTCAGACCCACACAAATGTAGTCAAGAGACTTTAGACAAGAGTGTGAAGGCAGATAAACCCAGAAAGTGTAGTCATTTTAACAAATAGAGTTGGAACAACTGGATGACCGCATGAAAAATACTGAACACAGACAGTGGCTCTACACCTACAAAAATTAACTCAAGGTGGGTTAAGGACCTAAATGTGAACCAAAAATCTATAAGTCTTCCAGAAATAAAAATATAGAAGAAAATCTAAGTGAGTTAGGGCTTAGTAACAAATTTTCTCATACAATACCTAAAGCTTGATTCTTGAAAGAAAATAATAAAAAAAGTAAGTTGGACTATAAGAGTGAGTTTCTTACAACTAATACTATCCATTACAAAGTACCACAAACTGAATGGCTTAAAATAATAGCAATTTATTTTTTCACATTTCTGGAGCCTAGAAGTCCAAAATCCAGTTGTCAGTAGACTCAGTCTCTCTCTGAAGGAAGCATCTTTCTTGCTTCTTCCTAGTTTCTAGTGGCTGCTGGCAGCTCTTGGTAATTTTGGTTTGTAGATACATGACTTCAATACCTATCTCCATTATCACAGAACTTCTTTCTTATCTATGTCCAAACCTCTCTCTCCTTTCCTATAAAGACACCAGTCATTAGATTTAGAGCTTGCCTTCATCTCAACTCGATTTCATCTGCAAATACCCCCATATACAAGCTCACACTTGCATATATTAGAGGATAAAACTTGAATTTTATTGTTGGAGAACACAATTCAACTCACACTATGGCCCATATTAAATAAAACGCAAGCACCAGAAATGGAATAAAGGTTACAAGCACATAGCTGATAAAAGATTTGTATCCTAAATATACAAAGAACTTTTCAACTTCAACAATAAGAAAACAAACAACCTAATTAAAAATGAACAAAATATTTGGGCAAATACCTCACCAAATTGGGTAAATCAATGCCTAATAGTAATATAAAAAGTTGTTCAACATTACTTATTGTTAGATAAATGCAAACTAAAACAAAGATAACATGACCTATTTAAATGACTAACATTAAAAAAAACCTGATAATACCAAATTTTAGTCAAGATGTGGAGCAACAACAACTCTCATTCATTGCTGGTCAAAATGCAAAATGGGCTTCAGAAGACAATTTAGTACTTTCTTACAAAGCTAAACCTCTTGTTATACCATATAATTAGAAACTCTGATCCAGGTATTTACACGAAAAGTTATGTCCACACAAAAAACTTGTATAAAAATATTTATCATAGCTTTATTAATAATCACCAGAAACTGAAAGCAACATGATGTACTTAAATAAATGGATAAAGAGTAGAGCATTCTACAATTGTATATTATTTAGCAATAAAAAGTAAAGAATTATCAAGTCATGTGGTGTCATGTTGTGGTTTGGATATGAGATTTCCCCCCAAAACTCATGTGTGAGGCAATGTAAGAATGTTCAGAATGAAAAGATTAGACTATGAGAGCTTAACTTCATCTTTGGGTTAATCCACTTGAATGGATTAACTGGGTGTTAACCATAGGCAGATAAGTTGTGGATGAATGAAGTAGATCACTGGGGGCATGCCTTTGGGATTTAGGTTTTCTTTCTTTCTTTTTTTTTGGAGGAGGAATACTGTGGTTTGAACCCAGGGGTGCATAATCACTGAGCTAAATCCCCAGTCCTTTTTACTTTTTATTTTGAGATAATCTTGCTAAGTTGCTAAGGTTCTAAGTAGCTGAGGCTGGACTCAAACTTGTGATAATCCTGCCTCCACCTTCGGAGTCTTAAGGATTTAAGGTTTATATTTTGTCTCTGACAGTTTGCACATGCTTGCTCATGCTCTGGTGCATGCGTTCTCTCTCTCTCTCTCTCTCTCTCTCTCTCTCTCTTTCTCTCTCTCTCTCTCTTTCCTGGCTTTTGTGAAGAGGCTGTCCTCCACAGTGTCCTTCCTGCCATGATGTTCTGCCTCACCTCAAGGCCCAGAGCTACAGAGTCAGCCCACCATGTACTGAACCTCTGAACCTGTGAATCAAAATAAACTTTTCTTCATCTAAGTTGCTCTTGTCAGATCTTTTGGTCATAGCGATGAAATGCTGACTAACACATGGGTGAGTCCTAAATCTGTACTGCTGAGGGGTACAAATCAGTCTGGAAGTTTGCATACATTGATTCTATTTTTTTTCTGCCATTCAGGAAGAGGCAAAACAATAGATGGTAGAAAGATCAGTGAATGCCAGAGACTTGGGAGAGAAGATTGAGTACATGGAGCACAGGGAATATTTTTTTTTTTGGATGGAGAAACTTTCTGTATGATCCTGTAATAGTGGATATATAACAGATTTATAAAGTCCTATAGAATTTTCAGCAACCAAACAGAGTAAGCCTTCAGGTATGCAAGTTTTAAAAAATAATTTAGAAAGTTTGTTGTACCCAGTTTGGGAGACAAACTAATGAAAGGATTTAATTGCATTAGAGAAGTTACTAAAGAGAGGTTTGAAGATAGATGCTGACCAAAGTAACTTTGTAAATGAGTGGACTCTTAAGACTCAAAGCAAAGAGGACTACATAAAAACTGTTTATTTAGCTTATGATGTTATTTTCCAAGGGGTATGTGTTAATTCTGATACTGATATATATGTAACCTAGAGTGAACAATTAAATAAATGGATGGCAAATGAGATAGACTAAGTTTCTCATCAAAGTGAGAAGTTATAGACAAACAAGGGGTGAAGACTAGGAGAATCCATGTGCTAAAAGATTAGAATTGGAGGCCTCAGTATAAACTCCTGCTTCTATGAATGGATACTTTATATTTATATATATGTGTAGCAGTTAAGAAAGCCCTAGAAGCAATGAAGAGACCGAGTTGTAACAAGCACACCCAACACTCAGATAATGGATTTTAATGCCATTTTCCAATGAAAAGAAAAAGAAGCCAGGCCTTTTTTTTTCTTTGAGATATGATTAATTTAGGATTCTGGCAGTAAATATGCAAGATGAGCCTGGATCATCTTATGAGGACTTGCCCCTAAACAAAAATAAAACACAGTGATGGCTATGTGGAAGCTGAAATACTTGATATCATTGAAAAGGGCCAAATAGTAGTCACTAGAAGAGTAGGAGGGAAAGGATATGGGCAAGACTTACATGATGGGTGCCACGTGAAGTTAGAAAGGAGGCATAAATTCTAGTGCTCTTCACACAGTGGAGTGACAGTATCTTGTAACAACTTATACATTTTATAAAGAATTAAAAGAGAGGCATGAAAAGGCCCCCAACACAAAGAAGTGATAAATGTTTAAGGAGACAGAAATGCTGATTACCCTGATTTCATCCTTGCACACTCTGTGCATGTATTAAATTATCACATTTTATCTCACAGATACGCACCATTACTATATTTTAATTACAAATAATAATGAGAATTCCAAAGGACACAGGAACCAAATGAAAGAGCTCCCAAAGGTCAAAGCTGGAATAATTTGAGCCACAAAGTGTAATATTGAATTATAGCCAAAATTATGAAATAAATATTTGTGAGTCTGTATTGATACAAATATACAATTGAGTAAATAAATAATTTTGTATAGTATATCTATTCACCCCATAAAGCATGTGATTCTTAGAGTAGCTTCCTTCCAAAGAGGGCAGTGTGGAGATGTAGGCAGGAAAGTAAATTCATGCTGGAGATGCTGGATGTGGCCGTGGCCAGGGGCCAAGTTTAGCATCCACAGTGACAAGTTGTGCTGGGAATGTTTTCTTCGACAGTGTGATGAAGACACTTTAACCCCTCTGGTATGCCTCTCCAAACCTACAACCTCAATGTGATCATGATGTGAACTCAGAATGTCCCAGTTGAGTGACATTCTTTAAAATACCTGACTAATTACCTTTCGAATCTGTCAAAGTCATCAAAAAGAAAGAACATGTAAGAAATTATAACAACTAAGGGGAATCTAAGGAATCATGACTAAATGGAATGTTTTATGCTGGATGAGATCTTGGAACAGAAGGACATTAGATAGAACTAAGGAAATCTAGATTAGTTCATTAAATTATAACAAAGTACTATAATCATGTCAGGTATTACTCTTAAGGGGAAATGGATGAAGGGCGTATAAGAACCCTCCTTGTGATTTTTATGCAAATGAAAATCTATTCTAAAATAAAGTGTGTTGAAATTTTTTAAAAAAATGTATCTCAAACATGCTTTAGAGCACAGTTTAAGTCTAAGAATAGGAGGTTTTAAGTTTTGTGTTTGAAATCTGATCACATTTCCTTGTTTATTTCATTAGAAATCAGTGTCCAGTGGTCTAGAACACTTAAGACTTACTAATGATAAGTAGACCCTCTTGAAAGAGAGAATGGGAGAAAGGTTAGGTATGTGGGCCGAGATGATCCATGTTTGAGTTTTTTTTGGACTTCATATGATTGAGAAAATTATGTACCATTTCTAAACCTCAGTCTTTCTATAAATTTGGAGCAATAATTCCATCTACCTCATGGAATCATCACATTTATCTGAAAAAAATACATGTAAAATGCTTAGCACAATCCATATTGGCACACACTTTAACTGCTACAAATTATGGCAAAGGGCACCATAGCAAATGTTCTGATACTGAATGTGGGCTCTACAGACATCCTGACCCTGAACTCCAGTTCCATTCTTTCCTAGCATCACAAAATTTGGCACATTTCTCATATTTTTGTATTTATGATAGAGCTAAAAGCACCTTAAAACAGTGCTAATATCAGTACCTTCCTCATTGGGTGCTGATGGAGATGAGTTTGCAAATGTGTTACTTGGAAAAGTGGTTCCTGGCAGAAGATGCTTTCATGTTAATTCTGATCATCACAAGGGTACTATATCAAAGGACCTCAAACTAAATGGTTAACTTGTTTTGCTTGGACAAAAAAGTCACACAGAATTCATTTTGAAATCTGTGTGCTCAGAGCTGGACATACAGTAATCAATAAGAAAAGCATGGTCTTAATCCTCTTGGAATTTGGCAATCACCTGAAGCTCCCTGGGACAGCAATTCATTTCCAGATGTTGCCTGGCACATTCTTAGCATTCTCATGGACTATCTCTTTATATACTCATACTGGAGTTTAGGGTCTGCCATTTGAAATGTGATGTGACTCTGGCCTTCTTATTGTCTGTAATCTTGGAGCTCAACAAGGTCTGAGTGCTCACGTAGTCCGTAACTGCTACTAAAGTCCAATTTGATAGAGATGGATGCTGGATTCCTTTCTTTTTTTAAATGCTAGGACTTCAGGCAACACCACTTTTACTTAAAATGATTTTGTTTTTAATACATAATTATATCATGTATGAATACATTTTACTACAAAAAAACTGATTTTTTAAAAAGTTCAGTAGGTCAGAATAATTAATTTAAAATGATATATCCTAGATTCTATTGATTGTCCAATCTTGATCCACACAATTCGAAGGTGAAGGTTAATTCTGCTGTTTAGGAAGATTCTGAGGAAACAAGGGAGAGCTTCATGAATGGGAACTCTGAAAAGAGTGCTTCAATTCTTGGTGCTATCATTGTGATGCTCTCATAAATGAGCGCCTGCCCCAGCTCCCTGCCTGAACTCCCAGCTTCCAACATCAGTCACAATCTAAGTTCACTTTGTAGTCAGTTTCCATGATCATGCCATTTTCCAGTTCTGTCAACACCTGTAATATGAATGATGGGAAGTATAATCTACATTCTGTCATGTGGTCCTTGAGAAAGGGATGAAGGAGAAAAGTAAATGTGGTATATATACACAATGGAGTTTTATTCAGCCATAAGGAAAAATGAAATCATGTCATTTGCAGGAGAATTGATGGAACTTGAGAACATTATGTTCAGTAAAACAAGCCAAACTCAGAAAGTCAAGAGTCATGTTTTCTCTCAAATGTGAAAGTTAGAGAGGAAAGAGTAAAAAGAGATGATAGTGGAGATCTCATGAAAATCAAAGGGAGATCATTATAGGAAAGGGGAAGTACTAGGGAATGATATTGGCCAAATTATATGGTTATATCATGTGCATGAATAAATATATAACAACAAAGCCCACCATTATGTATAATTGTAACGCACCAATAAAAATATGGGAAAAGGTTGAAAAAAGAGTTGATACAGATTAATATATTAAGGCCATGGGTTTTGATTATATTGACCCTAATTTGCATTCTCTTTCTGTCTCTTACCAATCGCATGGTGCTTGGAAAGCATTCTGAGCAAGTCTTCCTCATAAGTACTTTAAAGAGTTGTTAGGATTAAACTGGACCAATACAAGTAAAGTTCTTTATATTGCACCAGGAAAATAGTAGGTTTTGATAAATACATTGAATGTGTTCATAACTTGCTGAAATAAATTCCTCTAAGGATATATTTGCAACTTTCTTTTAGAATTTTAAGAGTTTAGATTTAAAGATCTCTATTCTTAATACTGAGAATCTCAGAGAAAGTAGTATTAGTAGAATTGTAATCAGCTATTTCTTATTTACTGATTTGGGTTGGGGATGGAAGAAGATTTGGTAGCTGATTATTAAAGGGCTGAGAATTAAAGGATTCCTTTTTATAATAATATCTATCACTGATTCACTTAGTTTATGCAAGACATTTCACTACTCGGATTTATTCTCTAAATTTATAAAATGAGGTTACTCCTATTACTTTCAGGGTATACTTTCATTAAACTCATCAGATAGTTGTTCTTCTTTCAAATAGAATAAAACAAGCAAGCAAAGAATATCTTAAATGTGCTATTATCTATTGCTACCTTATGTATATTACTTAGCATTTGTTATGCAGCCATGATTGGTCTAATTTAACATACAGAGAACAGTTATGGCAAAAATTCTTTTCTAGTTTCCTCACTGGGTTTGCTTATGATTTCTCAGTTCATGGAACATGTACTAAACTATCTAAAATGATTTAGCCCACATCTCTCCCGCTGAACCTAGATAGATCATTACAAACATACCAAACAAAATACAACCACTTTTCATTAATTCTGCAGAACTTAACTTTTTTCATTGGTGTGGATGTAGTGATAATTTTATATAGATTTTAGCATTTACTTAGTACATAATATGTACCAGATAATGTGATGAGTGCTTTGTGTGATTTAATCCTTAGAATGAACATATGAAGAAGACACAATTATGTTCCCATTTTAAAGATGAGCAATATGCTTCTTTATAAATTCAGCTACCTGGGAGACAGCAAGCTAGATTTCTTATGTTGATCTCTTAGATTGTGGCACTCTTCTTTTAATTATTTTGTTACTTCGTTTTTGGAGACTTTTGGTTTAGGAAAGAGAAAAACTGCCATCTTCTCCCCACCAAAAAAAAAAAATTTAAAAAAAAGGGGGCGGGTTTATAATAACTGTGCACTAAATTCAGTGATGGTAAATTTTTTTCTGGACATACATAATTAATTTTCTCTCAAATCAATTTAACTAAATACTGCAGTACGAGCTAATGGGCTCTCAGCTGGCCAAACATTAAGAGATATATTACCCCATATACTCATCATAAAGAATGAAGATGAACAACTTGCCTGGTTACATAACAGTGTTGTACAACATAAATAAAAGATTCTTTCATTTGGCAATTGTTCTGTACTGTTCTAAGTTTTGCTAAATCAGACTTCCTTCTAATCTAACAGATGCCAGCAGTTTAAAAGCAGTTCAAGAATCCTTATTTATATCTGATGTTCAGCTTTGAATAAAATGGGCCAGCAAATGCAGAGGGAGAGGGGAGAAAAATGCATAACTTAAAAATGGAATGTATTTCCAGACTTCTAAACACAGATTTCCAATAAACATCCACTTAGAGAACCATTTCATTAAGCTAACTGCAGCCGAAAACAAGTTCCCT
The DNA here is from genome assembly GCA_028644305.1 of Xerus rutilus. Taxonomy (NCBI): domain Eukaryota; kingdom Metazoa; phylum Chordata; class Mammalia; order Rodentia; family Sciuridae; genus Xerus; species Xerus rutilus. Next base: position 88,767,888 of record CM053405.1, on the reverse strand, counting down.
GATGTTTCTTTGAGCATTTTATTTTCTAAAATGAATCATTACTTTCTATGTTTTGGCTTGACAATCTTTCCCCTCAATTGTATAATTTTGCATTTGTCACTCAAATTGCTTGTATTTCTAGAGAATTCTTCCAAGACATTTATGCCTTGGAATGAGGCTGTTAATATGGTGGCATGAGTTCAGAGAAGCCCCCAAACCACTAAGGTGCATTGCTTTGTCCTTTAAAAAACTAGAGGGAATCTTGACTTCCTCATTCCAATTAAGGTTTAGCAGCCCCTTAAGGCTGATTCTAGGGGTAGCTGAAATGAACTAGTAATGAACAAGATGGATAGCTGTGGCTGAAGAGGAAGCAAGGGAAATGAAAGTCAGGCCTTTTTGAAGTTCTCTTCCATCTGTGACTTAGAAAAGAATCCAGATATTTGCAAACCCATTCTCAATCACCCCACCCCAAGAGTAAAGATGAACCTTTACTAATGGAGAACTAATGGAATGTGAAGAAAATTGAAGCCAAGTATCAGAGGAATATTTTCAATATACACACTGTATGCAAATGACACTGAAGAATAACTCTCAAAAGTCAATTCATCCCAATACAGTTTGGCTTTCGTATCTTTAGTTAAACAGCTAAATGCAAAGAAAAGATTCTATTTGACTTACTTAAAGGTGGTCATATTTCACATCTGATAATAAGCGGAGGAGATGCACAATGAGGAAGGGTACATTTTATCTTATTAAGAAACTCTCAGTGTAGTAGCTACATATTCACTCTAGCATTCAAAAAATCAGATAAAATAATGATAATTATAATAAAAAAATACCTAGAGTCTTTTTTAACATTTACTGTATGCCTGGTAGGGTGCTAAGATAATAAAAGTAAATTTGATTGTTTCAATTTCAAGGCGACCATAAAAATGAGTTTTATTATTAATAACAGCAACAGCTAACATTTGTAGACTGTTTACCTTTAAGCAGACAATATACTAAACATATTGCAAGATTGTATTACTTGATCTTCACAAGTAGGTACTGTAACTATCTCCAATTTACAAAGATGGAAGCTGAGTGGTTGAGTGATTTGTCCAAGTTTCAAAGCTAACTCAGATCCCGATTCAGGCAATCTGACTTCAAAGTTTATACTTTCAAGCACTTTCTGTCATGTTACTATTTGTAGATAAGGTGGCTGCTATGGTTTAAGTATGAGGTGTTCTCCAAAAGCTCAGGTGTGAAACAATGCAAAAATCTTCGAGGCTGAAATGATTATGAGAGCTGAGAGCTATGAATGAAGTGGGTGGCAACTGTTGGCAGGTAAAGTGTAGATGGAGGAAGCAGGTTATTGGGAATGTCTTTGGTATTTGCATTTTATCCCTGATGAGTTGGGCTCTCTTTTTGCTTCCTGCTGGCCAAGTCCTGAGCTTCTTCCTCTGCTTGCCATTCTTCTATGATGTTCTACCTCCAGAACATCCATGCTGTTCTATCATCATATTCTGCCTCATTTTGGGTCCAGAGCTATGCATTTGGTTGACCATGGACTGAACTTCTAAAATCATGAGCCCAAACAAACTTTCCTCCTCTGCATTGTTCTTGTCAAGTCTTTTGGTCAGAGCAATGCAAAGCTGCCTATAACAGTGGCTGTGGCTTACAGAGGTTGTGTCTTATCCAGCTGTTCAAGAGGACAGATGGAAGACATGTTATGGTTTGAATCCAAAATATTTCTCCCAAAGCTCATGTGTTGAAAGCATGGTTCCCAAAGCAACAAGGTTCAGAGGTGGGGCTTTTAGGCACTGATTGGATAATGAGGGTTCTGACCTCATTAGTGGATTAATCCATTTCATGGACTAATAATTTGAATGAGGTATTGTGTGGTAACTATGAGCAAGTGAAGCATGACTAAAGATAGTAGATAACTGGGGACTTAGCCTTGGGGACTACCTCTGTCTCTCCCTGTTTCTCCCTGTCTCTGCTTCCTGGCTGCGATAATGAGCTGAGAAGTTTTCCTCCACTGCATCCTTCCACAGTGATGTTCTGCCTCACCTCAAGCCCAGAGCAATGGAGTCAACTGACCATGGACTGAGACCTCTGAAACCAATAAGTGTTTCCTCCTCTAAGTTGGGTATTCTGGTCACAGCAACAGAAAGCTAACACAACATGGGTGTCAAATCCAAGTGTCTCTGACTTGTGGTTCAGAATACTTAATGATTTGGGTGTGAGATTAATGAAAATAATATAAAAGTGCCACATTGAAGAAAACAATGGTTGGAGGGCAATGGCAGCTATCTCAGCTGCCTGACTTCCCAGGAAAGGCTGAGTACATGAACTCTAAATTGTAAAGGCACATACAGGTACAGATTTCATCCTCTCTACTCCATCCAGTGCTCAGAGTTCTAAGACATCATTTAATGAGAACAGAATGCATACCAATGCTTTTATAAGCCCTTCTATGCACATGTCTTTCCTCACAATGTGTGTCTTTTCTAAAAACTGAACATTGTGCTACGTTTGCTATGGAGAGAAGACAAAATGAATATTTTTCATGTGTTTGTTTTAATTCTGCCACTCTTATCTTTTTTTCTTACATATTCATTTCTTTTCTAGAATTAACTCCTTAAGTATTGATTCTTTAATCAGTAGCTTTTATGTCAATATTAAAAGGCTGCTCTTATTACTGAGGATAATAGCCATTGTTTATTTCATGCCTATGACTCTTGAACTTAATTTTTGCTGTGTCTAATGATCATTAGAGATCTGCAAAGTAAATATCATTATCCCTATTTTAGAAATGAGAAAACTTAGGTTTAGAAAGGTTACACAACTTGTCTAATATGATTGGTTAAAAAGATGAATACCTATGCTTTACTGAGTACCTAAGGTAGTGTTTCAGCCCAGGTCTATATCGTCCTACTCTGCATGTTCATTCTACTCTATTGATGCTGACTCTTCGCTGTTGGAGTTAAAAAGATGAAATTATTAAGTCATGGGTTTCACACAGAGGGAATAGATAATCAAGGTTCTCCATTCAGGAAGGCAGACATCTAGTCTCTGTTCATGCTATCTGAGAACACTGAGAACATTCATGGGTCCTCACAATCTGTTTCTGTTGAAGGTATTGTTACTACTATTTTATTTCATAGTAGTTAAAGTAAGATAAACAGCCCGTATTGGCCCAGGGAAGTAACTTGCTTTATCTGAGTGATACAAGGTCAGCTAATGAAAAGGAAGAAGTTCTAGTATGTACTATTCAAACTGACCATGGATGGAAGCAAATACAACAGCCACTAGAGAGTAAGAGACATCTATTTCTGACTGCCTATTGATCCTCTGCAGATCCCTCTCTGAAAGATGCACCTTCCCATTTGCAGATCACATGTGTTTGGAGATGGAGGCTGACTTCACTTCCAGGTCCAGGATGTAGAGAGTTGATCCAGTTTTAAGGACTAAGACTGAACACATTTCTATACCTAGTGATTTATTCTGGACTGGACATTTGGACCTAGCTGGAGTCCATCTATCATTGAAAAAGAGTTACACTTTTCTAGCTGAAGTGGCTAAGCTGATGATATAATTCTATTTGCTGTTAATCAATTTTGTCACTTGTTGGAGAAAGCCTGAGAATGGAACCAACACAGAACAGTGCAGAATGGAGCAATGAAGTGAGAATTCAAATTTCATCATTTAGAGCATCGTCCTGCTGAGCATATAGGTGAAGACCCTGGGATTTTTCCATTATTTAAAATAATATGGTTCCTTGGGGCTGGGATTGTAGCTCAGCGGTAGAGCGCTTGCCTCCCATGTGTGAGGTCCTGGGTTCGATCCTCAGCACCACATACAAAGCAATAAAATAAAGACATTGTGTCCATCTACAACTAAAAATATATATAAAAAAATATGGTTCCTTTTTTCCTCATAAAGTAAATTTTAATTGGATTATAGTCATTTGCAACTACAATTATCCTGATTAATCCAGCAAATCAGCAAAAATATGTAGGAAAATGAATCAATCTCTGTTCCATAATCAAGATGCACCTCATTAATAAAAGGGTCTGAAGTGAATCCAAAGTCTAGAAAGCACATCTTGATTCTTGATTTCTCCATCCAGACAGAAATATAGATTTAAGTACAAACACTTTCTGACTGCCAAGGAGTATACACATACATGCTTAGGTATGTAAATAAAGCCTCATACAGAGCTCTGTGATCATTCAGTTAATGCATGCCATATATCACCACTCTGTTTAATCTATGATTGAGAGTGTATTCCTTTTTAACAACATGAGCAAAGAAATTATTTCCAGTTGCATCTTTATAGATTGCTCTCAATTGTGACATTTATCTTTCATTTCAATCAAGTGTAATTTACCAGAAAGATTGCGGAATGTTTCTGTGTTTGAAATGCATACGGTTTTTATAAGAACCCCCACCCTATCAAATTTCTGTACTATGTAGGGGTGGGGTTGACATAGTTCAAACTCATCAAAGTTTAATGGCTCTCTTGAACATCATTTATCACAAAAATAATATGGCCGATTACTAAGAATTGTTACTGATTTGGTTCACTGAAAATCAATCAAAATGACTTCAAAGTTTGAGACTGTGTTTGATATCAGGTATTTGAACAAAAACATGCTTTGATAGGGATGAGTTAATCATTCATTTAGTGATTGAGATAGATGAGGGCAATACTGTGAGCTATATTACCCCTGCTTGATGGGACCTTGGACCTCTAATCTAGCAGTTGCCAAACCCTGGGTTATAGATCAATGCAAATCCATGATGAAGTTTCACTATGCTGTGCCTAAATAAGAAAAATCAATGTTGGATGGTGAGGTTTATTTTTTCCTTCCAAAGCAAAATTTGTTTCATTTAAAGACTGTCCTTCAATTCAAATTATAGTCTACCAATTCTTTGGTTTGAGATTTTTTTCTTTGATAAAATAGTCATGCTATCAAATGATAATCTTAAAAAATGAATTTAAACTAAAATCCACCAATCACATGTTTATTCAATTTTTATAGGTCTGACAACCAAAAGCTATTCTTGGCATTAGTAATAATGTTAATTTTAGGCACTCACATTTGTGAATTGCTACTCAAAAGCTATGTGCTATGCTAAATGGTTTGTGTATTAAGTCCTCACCTAAGCACTACTATATATTATTACTTCCTTTCACAGGTGGGAGAACTGAAGCCCTGTGAGGTTAAGGTGGTTGGCTAGGATCCCACTCTCATAAAGTAGAAGAACTCAACTTTTTCTAAACAAAAGGTCTTGTTCTTCCAAAATTTACTCTGCCTGTCATTCAGAATGTGAGTCTGCTAAATCAGGGAAAAGGATGGTGACATCTTTTTGAACCAATTTGGGAAAAGACGCCTGAAAGTGATAGCTGTCAGATTCAAAAATGAAAAAGAGAAAAGAATTTATTGGTCTTCTATTCTGGAAGACTTTCAGAAATAGCAATGCATACACAGAATCAGAAAGGCTGAAGAAACTGAGAAGTCCTTTTTTATATTTTGGGTAATAAAATGTCAATCTACTAAGCATTCTGGATAATTTGGATAACATACTCTAATTGCTGTGCACTTTCTACTCGCACTGCTGCTCTATTTTTATTGTGGATAAGAAAGAACAGGGTTGTCTCAGTTCACATTTTCTCTTATTCCTCAGAAAAATTACTCTTGGATGAATTTTCATAACTCCAGGAGATCATCACATCTTTTGATTTCCTTCTTATTCTAGGCCTAATATCCCAGGAAGGAAAGAGACTAACTTATCACAGAAAGGATTTTCTCCCTACTGCCAGTGAAGGTAGTACACAGTCACTTTACTTAGGTGGGATGGTTTAAATGTTTTCACCGAAATTCATGTGTTAGAAAACTTGGTTCCAGGTACAATGCTGGGAGGTAGAACCTAATAAGAAGCATTTATTTATTTATTTTTCTTTTTTCTTGCATATTTACATAATTGCTTCAATCCATATTTTTAATCACACTATGGCTACAGATATTTTTTTTAATTGGTCAGATACTTTTTAAAAATTTGTTCTTCTTATATAGTTATATAGGGCAGTAGAGTCTATTTTGACATATTTATACAAAAAGGAGTATATCTTATTCTAATTAGTATCCCAATCTTGTAGATGTGCATGATGGTGAGATTCACTGTGGTGTATTCACATATGTACGCAGGAAAGTTATGTCAGATTCATCCCATTATCTCCCCTATTCCTATTCCTCTCCCTTCCCTTCATTCTCTTTGTCTAATCTACTGAATGTCTATTCTTCACCTTTCCACCCCTTGTTGGTGTTAGCTTCTACATATCAGGAAGACCTTTCAATCTTTGTTTTATTGGGATTGGCTTATTTCCCTTAGCATTATAGTCTCCAGATCCTTCCATTTACTGGCAAATGTCATGAAGTCATTCTTTTTTACGGCTAAGTAATATTCTATTGCATGCATATACACTATTTTATTTATTTATTCATCTGTTGAAGGGTACCTAGATGGGTTCCATAGCTTAGTTATTGTGAATTGAGCTGCTGTGCCTGATTTTAAGTCCTTTGGGTATATACAGAGGAGTGGTATAACTGGATCAGATGGTGGTTCCATTCCTAGTTTTTTGAAGAATCTTCACATAGCTTTCCAGAATGGTTGCACCAATTTTCAGTCCCATCAACAGTGTATGAGTGTACCTTTTCCCCACATCCTTGCTAACATTTATTGTTACTTGTATTCTTGATAATTACCATTCTGACTGGAGTAAGATGAAATCTCAGTGTAGTTTTTATCTGCATTTCCAATTGCTAGAGATGTTGGATATTTTTTCATATATTTGTTAACCATTCGTATTTCTTATTTTGAGAAATATCTGTTTAGTTCCTTTGCCCATTTATTGATTGGGTTATTTGTTGTTGTTATTTGGTGTTAAGTTTTTTAAATTCTTTGTATATTCTTAAAATTATCACCTTATTTGAAGTATGGGTGGCAAAGATTTTCTCCCGTACTCTCTCTTCACACTCTTGATTGTTTCCTTTGCTCTGAAGAAGATTTTTAGTTTGATACCATCTATTTGTTGAATCTTGACATTACTTCTTACATTTCAGGAGTCTCATTGAGGAAGCTGGTTCCTAAGCTGACATGTTGGAGTGTTGAGTCTACATTTTTTTGTAGTAGGTGCAGGATCTCTGGTTGAATGCCTAGGTCCATGATCCACTTTGAGTTGAGTTTTGTGCAGGGTGAGAGAGAGGGTTTCAATTTCATTCTGCTATATATTGATTTCCAGTTTTCCCAGCACTATGTGTTGAAGAGGCTATCTTTTCTCCAGTGTATGTTTATGGTGCCTTGTCTAGTATGAGATAACTATAGTTATGTTGGTTTGTCTCTCTCTTTTTTTTAATTTTGTACAATTGGTCTTCATATCTGTTTTGGTGACATTATCATGTTGTTTTTGTTACTGTCACTCTGTAGTATAATTTAAGGTCTGATACAGTGATGCCTTCAGCTTCACTTTTCTCACTAAGGATTGTTTTGGCTATTCGGAGCCTCTTATTTTTGCAAATGAATTCCATGACTTCTTTCTCTATTTCTATGAAGAATGTCATTGGAATTTTGATGAGAATTGCATTGAATCTGTAGGAGTGGATGATATTTAATATCCAAGATTATAGCAGTATTTGTAACTGATTTCTATTGTCCTTAATGTGCTTCCAATTTGTTTCAAGGTCTTTTAAAGGACTATTGTGTCATAATAAAAATGTCATTTAAGAGTGAAGAATGTCATTTAGAGGAACTAATGAATAAATACTGGCTGTACTGATCATTAAGGAAGATTTCTGCTTTTTTACCTTGATCTTACTGTCAAGAGAATTATTCATGTGCTGTGTAGATTTTTACTTCCTCTTGATTCTACTAATGATACAACTTGACTTGTATTGAATGCTACTATGTATCAGAACCGAGAGAAGTATTTCATGTGTATCCACACATTTCACTCAAAAATAAGGTGTGTACTATGGTTAGTACAAATAGTTGAGGATACTGATGCAAAGAGAGATCAAGTAACGTACTCATAATAAGTGCTGACAAGGGGTAAAGCCAGAATTAACTCATGCAGTCTGGTTCCCAAGGGTTAGTTCTTAACCACTGCACTAAATATTCTCTCAGAATCATCAGAGAGTTGTCTGCTCGTTTACTTCTCAACATACCATTAAAGAGTGCTTACACTAGTGCCAGCCACTCTGTATACCCTTTGTTTTACCACAGTAAGCACAATTTTGCTTCCCCAAATGATCTGCTTATGACTCCAGACTCATTGAACACATCTATTTTCCTCTTATGAAACTTGCTGCTACCAAGATGAAGTCACTCTTATAAGTTGCAGAAAAATTGGAGTCATGAAATCATGAAGGAGGGAAGCTTATCTGAGATAAGAACTGTCTCAAAAACTCTGTAAAAAAATCTTGACAAGAAATCCATCCATACTTCATGTGTTTCATGCTTTGCATGACTGATAGGTATGCACATCTTTCCAGAACAAGATTTACCATTAGATGCTCCTTAAAACCACAGCAATTCAGAAAACATGCTCTCAAAATTACTGCCCAGTAACAATAGCTCTACCAATGATGCCATCTCCTGCATTTTAGCTTGTGAAACCAATGAACTTTATTTCCCAGAAGCTTATATGAATGTCTCTCTTTAGCCATATAAGTGTCCTCTCTTTCATTCTCTGGGTGCCCCCTGTGGCTTGCTGGAGTTGTGCATTTTGGATTATAATAAACTCATTATATTTGGAAATGTCTTTCTCTTTTGTCTCTTATTTTGACATTTTCTTACTTGTGCAGACTTCATTCAGCTTCCAAAATACTGCCTGCCTCCAGAAAACATGCTGTTTGCTTATTCTTGAGTCACAAGTGTCATCATCTTCCTCTCCTGGATGTCAATTAAAGTTCTATTATTCTAGACATATTTCCCTGACTCTTCTCATTTTACACTCTGCATTATGCTGCACAGTTGTGATTAAATACTAAATTATTTTTATTTCATCCCATACTGAATGCCTGTCTTCTCTTCCACCAGCTGTGGTCCTTGACAACAGGGCCACATCTTTCTGCATCTCCAATGCCTTGCACAGTGCCCTAAACAGAGTGAGGCTCAGTTAGTGCTTGTTGGGTATTATGGGTTGAATTGAGTCTTCCACTACAAATTCACAAGCTGAAGTACCAAGTACCAGAATCTCAGGAAGTGATTCTATGTGGAGATAGGAACTTAAAAGAGGTAATGAAGGTAAAATAACTTTTTATATGGTCAGGACCAAATTCAATATGACAAGTGTCCTTCTAGGAAGGGAAGATTAGGATACAGATAAAACAGATGGGGAGACGGCCATGTGAGGACACAGTGCAAAGGCAGCCATCTGAAAGAGAGACCCCAGAACAAACCAACTCTGCTGACACCTTCATCTTGAACTTCCAGCCTTCATAACTGTGAGAAAATTAGTTTACATTTTGTAAGCAACCTGGTCTGTGGTATTTTGTTATGTCAGCCCCATTAAACTCATACATTGGATAATTGATACTTTTATTTCCATTGTTTTGCATCCGTCAAAGTATAACTTCCTCTTAGTGTATTCTATCCACTGGCCTCTGTTCTTTTTTTGGCTGTTGTTTGGTCTTTTCTTGACTTAAAGTAACATACTAGGATATAAGTGCAAGAGTTTTTTTGTTGTCTTTTCAAGTATTATTTATTACTTCCATCAGACTGATTACAATGTGAGCACCTTTCCTGCCAAGGTGCCCACTTTTGTTCCTGTTCCAGACATCCATATGATCCTTTCAAATATGCAGTGTGGAAGCTGCAGATGAGCAAATGAGAGAACTTCTCTTAGCTGCGGCAGGGTCCATAAATTCAAGTGAGCTCATTATTTTCTTTTCTTATGCATAGTGTCACTCTAGAAAATTTTCATTTAATCAGCAGTAATAACTCTCATATTTCTGCTGCACTTCTTGTTAACCTCGCTACCTAGTATAAAGAGAAGGTCCTTAGCAATGAAGTACAATGTCATCTTGAAAACAGAGCTATAGAGAAAGAAGGAATCTCACTCTTTTCTTCTATTGTCATAACTATTGCTTTTAATATTAACAAAAATCAAAGCAATAATTGTATTCCCTCTCATGTACTAGGTATGATTTTTCAGGGGAAGTGGTCAAATACAGGAAGTGATTCATGTGAATTTGATAATCTTATAAAATGCCAAATATTGCATGATTTGGTCTGCTTTGAGTGTGAGCATGCATCAAGGCCTCAGGCCTCAAAACTGTCAACCTTTTCTTGTCCTTTTCATGCACCTCCATTCTTCTTGCTCCCTGTGCTCTATTTACACCAGTCTCTTGAAAACTCCAAGCTCTGTCCTGCTTCAGGGCCTTTGTATGTGCTGTTACCTCTGTCTGGACTCTTCCCAATGTTCTTTGCCTGACAACTTCGGCTCTTAGGGCTTGTTTTGTTGCCAACTTCCAGAGGAATCAATCCCTGAACTCCCCAGGAGGGTCCCATACTGGATCCCAAAATATGGATAGAATTTGTCTTCAGGCCAATGGTCACAAGGACATTAAATATTGTGTTCATAATTGATAATTTGTTAGTTGAGTTCTTAATATTTAGAAGGGAAAGCTTTGGCTATTCTTTTCAGAATTTTAGTTCCACATGTGTCCAGAGTATGCAACAAATCATTTCTACCTTTTTCCCCCTTTGGTGATTTATTGGTCAGACTCTGTTCTCCTCTTAGAGCCTGTTATTCTTCCTTTCTCCCCTGGCCTATGCTGGCTCACATGCCCACCATCATCACTGTCTACAGGGCTCTCCTTTTTTTCTCTTAGCCTCTGGCTCAGTTCATTCAATATTTACTTATATCACAAATTCCTTCAGTATTTGGGGGCAGGTGGTAAAGTGTAGAGTGTCTTAAAGGGTGGGAGGGCTTCAGACCCCAAGATCAGGATACAAAAAGCATTTGCTTTTAGCCTAGACAGGAAGGAACATCTGAAAGACAATTTTCTCTCTCTTGGCAATATTGGGCACTTTTTATAATATAATCCCAGGAAAACAAAACAAAACAAAACATTTAAAAAATATCCTTCTTAATTTTTTTTCAGTTCTTTCTCTACCAGAATGATTTCTCTAAAATACAATTATGAGCCTGAACCAAAATTTCTCCTAGAATCCTTCAGTGGCTTCCCCTGTCCTTTAGGATAATATAGATGACACAGCCAGGTGAAGACACAGTACAAAAGCATTTCTCAACAGGACAGTTATAAGGTAGGTCATTCAATGCTTCTAGGGAGAAAAAATGTCCTTCATCCTATATTCCAAGTTTCCAGGACTTCTACAACAAATGAATGGGGAATTCACTGACTAAAAAGCTCCCAAGAAACTTATTGTATCCATATAGTAATCCACAGAAGGTTATTGGGTATAAAATAAACCTTTGCTATTCACTTACCATGAGTCTCTCAAATGAATTGATAAGACTCTTTAGGTACTCATAATCAGTGAAATTATGAGTACAAGATGATTAAGCCATAGTATCCACAAGTCTTAGGGATGGATTGGATGTTGTGGGGAAAGGGAGATGTCCAGTTTTCTGGCTTTGACAATTTCAACGGAGGTGCCAATCATTAAGAAGAGATGCACAGGAGGAAGAGCAAATCACATCCACTCCCTCAAACCAGGAGGGATCACAAAATTATAGAACAAAAGCAATGTTTTTTCCTGATTTTTTATTTCCTTTTTTAGTGTGAGATTGAAGCCATGGCACAGCACATGCTAAGCACACACCAACCCTCTTCTGCTTTTATTACATATTTCTTCACTTGGGAATAAGAACTTCAACACAAAGTAATTTAAGCATAGAAAATTTGTGTGGGCTTCAGTTACCAACTCTTAATAAGGGTAGATGCAGCATTGTCTCTAGGGACAACTGAAAGGAAACATACACAATCATGAGTTTAGATATAATTTACATGCAGTGACATGCAAGGATATTAACTTCTTTGTCCTACATAACACACATTCCTATTAAGAAACAGAGCACCACCACCATCCCAGAAAGTACTTTAGTATCTCTCTTTTTGACAACATGTGCCTCTTAAAAAAATTATAAGAAAATGTTCACAGTAGCTTAAATCATAATAGCTAACTCAAAGTACTTCTCTTCTTAGACAAAGGGAAATGAAAGGAAAGAAGAGGGAACAGGAATAGCATAGATAGTCGAGTGAATGGGAGATTACTTTCCTATGTGCATATACAATTACATGACCAATGCAATTCTACATCATGGACAATGAGAAGAATGAAAGTTATACTCTGTACCTGTACAATATGTCAAAATACATTCTATTGTCATATATAACTAATAAGAACAACAAAAAATTTAAATGAGAAAAAAAATCACAATAGCTAAACTCTGCTACTCTGGTTTCTAGAATCACCCCTTTCCTTTGCTTTGCTTATTCTACTTCATGGAAGTCAGATTATACAATACTCATTTATGTCCTTTACTCAGCATGGTTTTGAAATTCCTCCTTGTTATGCTTCTTTAAAAAGTCTTCTCCTTTGTTCCTGAGTAGTATTCCATTCTATAAGTATAGCACAAGTTGTGTGCCCATCCTCTTATTGATGGAGAGCTGGATGCTTCATTTTTAGCTATTTTGATTAAAACTGCTATGTATATTCTCTTAAATGTTTTTAGGGTCACATGTTGTCAATTTTCTCAGATATGTAATTGCTATTAAAATGAAGATAAAATTAATATTTAAAAAAGCTCTTAAAGAGTTTTTCAAAATAGTATCATTTTGCCCATCTCTGCCAACATTGTATGACATCATGCCTGTACCACATCTTTGCAAACATTTAGCAACACTGATCTTATAATTTAGCATTCCAGTGTGTATACATTTGTATCTCATTTGGTTTTAATTTTCATTTTTAATGATGTTGAATATTTACTTCTGGGTTTATTTACCATTTGTGTCCTTTTTTAAGTATCTGTCAAGGGTCATATATACATATTCATAATTATATGGTTTATATAATCATAGCATTTATACAATATTATATACATATACATATCATACAATATATACATCTATATATGTATGAAGGTTAAATATTTTCTCCCATTTCATAGATGGATGTTTCCTAATGCTTTCTTGGTGAGCAGAAGTTTGGATTTTTTAAGTTCTATTAACGATTTTCTTATTGTTCTCATTGATTCTGTTTTCTCTTGAAGAAATTTTTGTCTACCCCAAGGGCACAATGAATTGCTCTGTTTTCTTCAAGAAACTTTATAGTTTTAACTTCTGTGTCTCTTCCATAACCCATTTGGAATTCTTTTGGGGTATGAAGTGAGTGGTGTGGAGTATAATTTTCTCTCATATGGGTCTCCAGTTGTCTAATCCCATTGGTTAGAAAGAATTTCCTTTCACTATGGGATTGCTTTAGTAACCTTTTCAAAAATCATTTTGTTATGTATGTGTTGATTGATTTCTCAAATGTGTATCTCTTTTATTGATCTATTTGTTTAACATTTCATTAATACTTCACCGGTGATATAATTGTAGTTTTATAGGAAATCTTCTTACATTTTCTCCCTTAAAAATTGTTTTGGCCACTATAAGTAGGTCTTTCATATGAATTCTAGATTCAGCTTGTGATTTCTATAAAGAATATCTTGTCAGCATTTTGATTAGGATTTTGATTCCATGGGAAGGGGCAAGTAAGATTGCAGATGACATTAAGTTTGTTAATCAATTGACTTTACAATAACAGATTATTCTGTACTAACTGGGTGAGCCAGATGTAATCACAAGTCAAATTCAACAGTGAGACAAACGAGTCAGAGTTATGTCCCTGATGAGACATAAGGAAGGCTGAGTCAGTCATTGCTGGTTCTGAAGATGAAACAGAAAATGAGTTAAGAAATGTGAACAACCTCTAGAAGCTGGTAGAGTCAAGACAAAAGATTCTCCCTTATAAATTCTAGAACGTATCACTACCTTAGTGGCACCTTGACTTTAGCTGAATGAAACACGTTTTGGCTTGGGCCTCATACTGTAAGATAATGAAATTGTATTTAATTTGTGGTAATTTTCTATAGCAACAATAGAAAAATAATGTAACATCTTTCACCAATTAAAAAAAAATTCTTGGCCATTTTCTCTGTTTCTTCTTCCCATACTCTTTCTCTTTGTCCATTTTGTGATTCCAAAAAATAATATACACATATATATATCAAATATATATATATATGTATATATATATATATGTAATTTGATTTTGTCCCACAGATCTTGGATATTCTATTCTTTTTCTTTTTTACAACTATTTCTTACCTTTACGTTTTTAATTTGAATTTCATAATTTCTTTTCATCTGTATTCAGGTTTTCCGATCTTTTGCCTGATGATATCTTTTTTTAACAGTATTTCCAGCTATTCCATTTGTACTTTTTTACAGTTTTCATTTTTCTGGTGAAATTATTCATCTGTTCCTATTTTTTGTCCCTCTTACCTACCTAATTTTAAAAACACATTCTCAGGGCTGGGGCTGTAGCTCAATGTCAGAGTGTTTGCATGAGGCCTAGCATGCATGAGGCACTGAGTTTAATCCTTAACACCACATAAAAATAAAAAAATAAAGGCATTTTATCCATCTCTAACTACAAAAATTTAAACAAAAAATTCTCAAAGTTATCTAAAAATCTCTGTGGTAACTTTAACATTTGTTTCATCTTTGTGTCTGTTTTTATTGATTATTTTCTCTCTTGATGATAGATTGTATTTTTTGCTATCTTTGAGTGTCTCCTGAGTTTTAATTGAGTCAAATATTCTGTATTAATAAGCAGTAGAGATGGAAGTAAGTAATATTTATATCCAGAAAACGGTGTTCTTCTTCTTTCATCAAACCATTATGTATGAGGGGTGGCAGGGAGTTTGGAAGCAATCTAGTTATAGTCTATAGTTCAGCTGACTCTCAGATTTGCGGCTGCTTTAGTTAGACTCAGATTATTATAAGCATCAAACTGATTAAAGGTAGAATCATTTTTATTTTAAATTTAGTACTTGGGTTCTGAGTACTTAGGAAGTATATCTGATTTTAACCTGGCAATTGGTCATTAGCAAGACCTACACATCTTGATACCCAGTGTAAATCTTTCATCTCTCCTGTCCTACCCCTTATTGTAGTTAGTTCTTGATTCAATGTTGAGGTTCAAAATGCTTGTGGGTTTTTCTCAACTCTCCTTCCTGCATTTATTTTTCATCAGGATTCACAAAAATCTCCCTCACAATGTGGCCTTCAGCTTTTCTGTCTCTTCCTCAGTTTGGATTGCCACTCAGATGATATGTAGGGTTTCTTTCAGTTCTCTTGCTCTTCTCTCAGAATTTAGCAGGCACATTGCCTGTGCCTCCAGAGCAACCGGTTTTCATTGATTGGTCTCCTGTGCTTCTCTCTCTGCTTGGCCTCATTCTCTCAAATCAAGTTTTCCATGAGGCTAGAGATCTGGCCGTCTGTGAATTAGGACTCACATACCTATAGTTTCATGAACAAAGCAAAAATAATCATCACTGGCAGATTTTTCTGATGAAATCCATGGGAAAGATAATGATAAAATAGTAACTTAAAAAATAAAAAATTTACAGGGTGCAGTGGTGCATGCCTGCAATCCCAGCACTTTGGGAGGCTGAGACAGGAGAATCGCAAGTTCAAAGCCAGCCTCAGCAACAGCGAGGTGCTAAGCAACTCAGTGAGACCCTGTCTCTAAATAAAACACAAAATAGGGCTGGGTATGCGGCTCAGTGGTCGAGTGCCCCTGAGTTCAATCTCCGGTACCAAAAAAAATGAAAAAAATTAAAATTAACATTTATTCAATATGTAATAGATGCAAGACATTTTTCTAAGTATTTGTCTATTCAGTGTTTAATATGGATGTTTACATAGCAAGCATGATATAAAAATAAAACAATATACATTCTTAGCTAATAAGTCTAAATATAATCACAAATATGACTATTTTATATGCATATATGAATATATATTTAATTATATATAGCTAAACATATATGTGTGTAAATATATATGCACCCCATTAATACTCATTATTCGTGGATTTCTTATTTAAGAATTCATAGAACTTTGTGTCATTCATGAAAGTACACAAAAAAGAGCAAAAGATTTAAGTTATCTAATGCGCAAGTTCTCAGCTGAGGTCAAACAGAGTGAAACTGTCTTCTTGTCAGTGTGCATCACAATATATATGTTATATACACACACTACATATTGAATCCTTACAATAATTTGATGAGATAAATATTGTAATTATCCTCTTGTTTGTTTTTCAAAATAATTGTGGATCCAAGACATTGACTTGTCTAAGATCACACAAATACAAAATGAAAGAGACTAGCATTTATTGAATACACAATATGTGCAGTTCAAATGTGGACTGTTTTTTCCAGATCCCATACTTTTAGCAACTAAGTTCTCCACATTTCTGGTTAGCTCATCCTATGTTATATGACTGTCTTTGACCCAATAACTGTGTCCAAGTCATGCAGCAATAAACTGGCTTGGTTTGGGATCTATGTCTCCCTATAAAAGGCTAATAGGCCAACTACCCAGAATATTGCCTGCTTTTTACAAGAGGAGGCAGAAAGGAAGACTTAGAGTCTGAGTCAGGCATCAGATCAAGAATGGCTGGAAGATTACATTTTGAGAACCTGAGTTGCAAAGATTCTTATGAAAATTTGGTGTTCCCAGGCTGGAAATCTCTGATATATGGAAAGGAAAAAAGGCAAGACAGAAGAATCTCCATTCAAACACCAAGCTTGCTATTTATAATCTGTATGGACCCAAGGAACATTACCTAGTCTTTCTTAGGTTAAATGTTTGATCTGTAAAATGGGTCTAATACCTACTTTTGTATGGCAATTGTGAATATTAATTAAGATGATTGAGTAAGGGATAGTGCTTAGCATACGTATTCCATGATAACACCCTTTACATTGCAAATCTTTATAAGTGAATAGTTATAAAGGTTTCACTTCAATAGGATTTCCTAAATGTTTGCTTTCAGTTCATCATCCTTTGGAAATCCTACAATTCCTATATCAGTAATCCAGAAGGAAAATGAGATCCTTAATCCTTACCCGTGCTGCATGGAAAATACAAACTTTGTCATGAACTTGACATTTTCCTTCAAATTCGGAAGACATGTCGCTACATAAAAGCTTCAACAATATAATATTTTCCTCTATCACTTCCTAATTGTCCTCATTCACCTGAACATATTCCTTTAGATTTGTTTCTTCAAATATCATAATTATAGTAAAATATAGATAATATAAAATTTATCATTTCATCCATTGTTTACCAGCATATTTATTTATTTATTTATTTTTGTTGTGGTAAAAGATACATAACAAAATTCACCACTTTGACCATTTTTTATGTATTATAGTTCAGTTGTACTCCAACGGAAACTATGTATATATTGAACAATTAACTCCTCATTTCTCCCTCCCCCTGGAGTTATTCCTTTGATTTAAGATATATCATCAGAAAGTGATCTTGATAGAAGAAATATAGTAGTCAACAAAAATGAATACAATATAAGATAGACGTTTATTGACTACCTTGTGCTAGGAATTATGCTAGGCAATGTTCAGGCATTATATAATTTAATCCTTTCAATAAACTAAGGAAGAGGATTTTTAATTTGAAAAACAAAAAAATCAAAGCACAGAGAACTTAGTTTTGTCCAAGACTGCACAGATGGCTTGGTGCTGAGTGAGTATTTGACCCCAGTCCATCTAAATTTCTTATGGGAAAGCATCACCTGTAATCCTTGTTATCAATGCATATTTTTGTTATGATGAGGTCAGAGAATCTACATTTTTAGCAAGAACAATGGATGATGTTTCTTAAACTTTAAGATGCATGAGAATTGATAGGAGGGCTGGTTAAAACACAGATTCCTGTACATCACCCCCAGAGATGCTGATTTGGGAAGTCTGGACTGGGACTTGAGATTCAGCATAGATAACAAGCTCCCAGGTGATGCCAATGTTTCTGGCCACAGTTTGAATAACAAGCCTCTAGACATTTCTCATTCAGGTGGTGTGGATCACTCTGAAAAGCAGAGCACCATTGCATACTCATATTGCCTGCATAATTAGTTAGTTAGCTGAGAGTTATCTACAGAGAAAAGGAGCTTCAGGTTTGGTCAAAGATCAGAAAAGCTTAGACACAAAGGACAAGGTTGGAAATTATTCTGTGCCAGGTAGACAGTCATGACACCTGAGAGATGAGAAGCCCAATATAGATCAGCTGAGGGCTTGGCCAGACCTGTCTGGGTAGAGCATGGGCTGGGTAGAGTTTGATTGATTTAACATGGGAAGTGAGTACAGTGTTCCTCAGTGTTTGAGGGGAATTGATTTCATGACTCCCCATGGATTTAAAATTATGCAGATACTCAAGTCCCTTGTATAAAATAATGTGTAATTTGTATATAATCTATGTATATCGTCTTATATACTTTAAATCATCTCTAGATTACTTGTAACACCTAATACAATGTAAATGGTATGTAAGCAGTCATTATACTGTATTGTCCAGGGAATAATGACAAAGAAAAAAAATCTGTGCATATTCAGTAGAGACATATTTTTTCAACCAAACATTTTCAACCAGCAGTTGGTTGAATCCACAGATGCATAACCCACGGATACAGAGGGCCAAGTGTACCATGGACTCAGTGGGGCAAGCTGGGAAGACAGGCCAGTTTGTCAAACACATGCTGTGGGTATCAAATGAGGTGCAATGTCCATGAGCAGAACGAGGGCCTAGCTACATAGGAAAAGCAGAAGAGAGTCTCAACATTCTAGCAAGAGTGTGCAGGGTTCAAATAGCAACAAGCTGTGAAGAGTATTGATCCCAAATACACATGTTGGCCGTATTAGTGAAGTGATCACAGACATGTTTGGCTACCTCTCATGAATATAGGGGGATAGCCTGGTCTCCTGGGTGAGATGATGCACCTTACAAGGCTGATGTCCTTTCTGAAAATGCGTGTAGTTCTGGCAAATAATTTTAACTGAAAATTATTGCACAGGAAAGAACAAGACCTCTGAGAGATCCTAAACCATGAGTTGTAACCACAAAAAAAGAAAGCCTGGTGGAATACTCCAAAAGTTGCCTAGGATGTTCACTTAAAAACTTTTCTTGGCCTGTGAGATTGCCACATGTTGCTGTGTGTGCTCTATACATAAAATGACTGGATTGCTGGCTTACAGAAACCAGGAAAATATTCTCTATGCCCAAAGATGCCATTATCCATATGACCCCATCTTGTAATATGCCTTTCAGTGCTCTCTGCTGCCAGTCAAATGGAGACTTGCCTATAAATTCTTCAAGATCATACACTATTGGGTGTATCCAAAAAAATAGTCTTGATTCTTTCCTTATAATTCCTTCTTTTGGTCATTCACCTGTCTAGGGAAAGAATTATCTGTGGATAATTGTGCCACCTATTCTCATCATCTCTTATGATGAGAATAGATGGCACATTCAAAATATTTCATTTCAAAACAAGTATCTTCTAGATAATTTTTTATTGTGATTGCAAAGGCACTATGTGTTTATTGTAGGGATTGAATGAAAAATAAAAGTAAGTACTTACTAAATACTTGCTGTGTGCTTCTGCCAGATACTGCAGATATGGTGGTGAACAATATTGAGGTCTCTTAGAATCTCCCATCAGGGATCACTTTTAACCATTTGTGTTCTGTTTGTCTTATTCTGGTAGGCTTTCAGGATCATGCTCTATATACTGTTTTATATCCCAGTTTTAGACTAATAGTGTTTCCTGAAAAATAGCCCCTTGTCATTACCTAATTGGCTTGTGCTACAGTGTTTGCATTCCAACTCAGAAACTTGAAGCCCTTTGCTCCTCTAACTAACCACTGTCTTGCTACCTCTTATCTAGGCCATCTAAGTCTCTCAGTACCCTCAAACCACTCTTGCATTATGTGGTCCATAACTTCAAGTCCTTTCTCATCAATACTCTCAAGCTCTTGTCCTTCCATCAAGGATTTGATTGCAACTAGGTCAGTCTCATGGCTTCTTTCCTCCTGAAGCCCATGTTCTTGTACTAACCTCGATTCTCTCTGAAGCTAATGGCTTGGTTCACATGCCTACATTTAGAGTGAAGTCAGAAATCCTTAATCCTAACAATCATTGGTGCAGAATAAGCTCTCTACAAATATGTTTAATGTACTGCAGGCAATAAAATACTCTTCAAATCAGAGGTATTAAACAGAGGTCCTTCAAGCAAAAAATTGCCCATTGCACACTTAATTCTTGCCCCCACATAGTTCAAGCTGATGGTCTGTATGTATTTGAGAATATATTTCATCTTGATAACTGTAATACAGGAACAATGGTTTCCTTGTGGAAAGAACACAAAACAGGTGTAATATTGCCTTTTCCAAACTACATCTTATAAAGGCAACACTACTGAAAAAGTCTAGATCTATAAAGAAATGAACATTCAGAGCTTGGATTTCCAGCTAACCACCTACAGTGAAATTACATGCATGTTGAAATTTACCATGCATGGTGAGGGGAGAAAAATGTGGAAATGGTGCTGAGAAGGCATGCCATTCACCAGCTTCAGTCACCTCACTGTTCACTGAAGTCTATACACAAAGATTTGAAGTCACATGTCTTCTCTAGAAAGAATAATAGGATTTCTTTAGATTTTCCAGAACAGAAAACTGAGCTTATACAGGAGAGTAGACCCAGGAAGCTGCCTTCTCTGTCGACTGAAATGCAGCATTTTTCCTTTAAAATAATGTTGAAGGAAGGTGAACCTTTAAATCTATAGATTTGTAGCTTAACACTGTAATTTATTTCTCCTGACAACAATTGCAATGTTCCTAGATTTATGTAGAGAAGGGAGGGGGAAACAATTCCTTTACTTGAAATGGACAAAACTCTAGAAATAAAAAAAATGAGGATTTTGACTCTCACTGTTAAAAGAAGAAAATAGACTATGAAAGTGTAACATTCCATTGTCCGAACCTCTGAGAATTTTGAAAGGTAATTATAGAGCAGCATTATATATTCAAAGTGTGCAGAAATGAGTGTAGACTGCCCCAATACTACTGAATTAAAAGACTTATCAACTAATAGTAATGGATGGATAAAAAGTTTTAGAATTTAAAGAAGCATGGGAGAAAAGATGTCACATGATTATTGACTAACAAGAGCTCATACATTGGGAAAGAGACATGTTAATCTTAATCAGCTTCATCTCTTTTAGGCTTGATGCAAAGCCAGAAAGGAGGATTAAAAGTTTCTCCATTCTTCAGCAAGGCACCAAGGAATTGCTTTGTAATTTGTTTAAAAATGAGGCTCATACTATATTTCATATGAAATGTGGAATGTGGTGATGCTTATTAATATGTGGAAGATATGCTGAGAGCAATAAGAGGAAAAAAGAATCCAAATTCTGAACAAACATCAGCACAATACTTTTTGAGCTTATATAACTGAAAAACACATGATAGACTGAAATAATAGGCTGGCATCGAAAATTGTCACTGTGGTCGCTGAGACATTTCCTTCTTAAATTTAGTTGTTGGCATCTGATTATTGCTGCAATGGGTTTGTCTCCCTAGGGGTTAAGACGAGGAGAGAATGCCAACATGCAGGCAAACTTTTCTGATTTTGCAAAGAACAGCCAAGAATAAATTCAGAACAATGATATTCCTAACTCTCAGATTCTCCTCCCATATTAATGCAGAGCTGGTTTCTCATTCTACTGAAATATGAATTTTTAGAATTACAATTATTTTTAATTTAAAAAGAAATTGATTTTTAATTTAAAAAGAAAATAAATTTATTTTAAAAAGGTGAAAAATTCATCTCAATGAGAATATTTTGTCTCCTTATTCTGTTTTTCCAGGGGCATCCCTTCATCCCATCTCCTGTTTGCCCCACATATATAGAAAGGGATGGAGAAGAAGGAAGGAAACAGAGCAATGTAAAAACAGGAATTTTGTTTTTTAATTTATTGTTATACCCTAAGTATTTCTATATTTTATGAAGATTTTGTCAAAATATCATTATAATGGTTAATTAATATTTTGTTGTGAATTATCAAATTATTTCTCTATTGTTAGAAATGCTTAGCCATTTCATAAGCTAAGTTAATCATGCTTTTCTTCATGGACTCCTGTGACTACCTGCCTACAAAGAGTTGGTATTCCTCAAATTCTGTCTTTGGACCCTCTTCTTCTTTCTTACATTTTCTCCTTCATTGATTTTATTTTTCCCAATTTCAAGCCTCTTCTATGTGCCAGACACTTTCTCTATATTCCTATCCCACTCCTGAGTCTGATCTCTATATTCCTCTGCCTCTCATAAATATATGCCTAGGTTTCCATGGGTAACCCAAACTGAAAAAATTCTGCAAACTTGTTCCCTATGCATTGCATTTAGTGTGAGAATTTTCACCTGGTTCTCCAAATCAGAACCTTGGAAATCATCTCATATTCTTGTCTCTTATTGAATTTGGGCTTCTAATAGACTAATCACCCTTGAACCACATCATATACCATATAACCAACATGGCTGCTCAGAAGTGTGCAGGTTGATTTTCTGAGAAGTGATAGTGAACATGGCGTGTGTGGTTGACATATCTACTACAGTTCTCTAAGCTAGTTCTTGGGATCCAGTTAAGAAGAACAGTAGCAATGACAGATATTCCTTAAACATTATTTGTATACTAATTTCTGTATGAATAAATACTATCAGAATAATATACTCTTATGTACACTATGTGTAGCACTATAGTCACATGGTTCAAAATATTTCTTGAATACACAATGTGATGTGGAAGACTCAGGGAGATCTATTAAATTCTCTAATCTCAGGAAATACAGATACAAGCAAAGACACATGTAGTTTATGTGCTAATGTAAACATAAGGGAAGGGCCTTGACTGTCATGTTGAAGAGTTTGGCCTTTTATTGTAGAAAACAGGAAGCCACTAACAGGTGTTGGCCTCATATTCACTGAGGCTAGACTAATGAAGATGTCAAAAAAGTTTTCCCAAAGAAGAATGTAGAGTAAAATGTAGGAAGACTCAGGGATGGGAGATCCATCAGAATCCTCTTATACTCCACATTAGATCTTGACTTTTCTTCTAATTCCATCACCTATTTCAGAGGCCCGTTTTATGTATGTGCAAATGACAGTGCCTAGTCTGGGACCTATGCCTTCCACCTCTTGCTTTACCTAGGGGCTTCTCTGCTGCAGGCACAGACATGTCTGATTGGCACTTAACTACAGTCAATCACATATGTGCAACCCAGAATTGGGGGATGCTAGCATCCCACAGAGCAACCTTTGACTGATGAAGACAGAATTTCATACACAAATGGTTTTCTTGGCTTCCTTTAGGAGATGGTGCAAGGAGGAATTTCATGAGACTTTTCACTTGACATTGCAGACTGAGCAGCCAGTTGTCTCCTAGAGTGGTGGCAAATTTGATAATATGGGCTTGATTTGGCTCTCTGTCTTCCTGCCCCTCATTCCTGCTCCTAAATCAACTATTCATGCATGAAACTTTATCATAAGGGCAGCTTTTGGAGAGTCCATGCTAGGCAAGGAATGTAATTGTCTTCCCCCATGGAGGTTTTCTCAGTCTAAATTAAAATGCCTATTAATACATTATACTTCTCCCTTGGAATGGTGTACATCATTAGGTTTTTAAAATTTGTGTAACTATATATTTATGACTATCTTCCCCATCCATGAAGCAAAGACCATATTGTTTTGATTCATTATTCTTTCCTCAAAATTCAATAAAAAATGGCCAGATAAACAAAACAATGAATGAGATTTAAAAATGTTTCTCCAAACCCACATTTTGATGTTCTGGCTGTCAGAACCCACATATTCTATTTCATCTTTTGGAGAAGCTTTTCCAAAGGCTCTTTGAGGATTAGCTGAGGCTAGTAAAAGAAGAGAGAGAGAAAAAAAGCAAAGATGTATGGAGTGCCTTTGTGTTTTTTTACAATTGACACACACACAGTCCCATTAAAAGAGGGATTATTAGCTATATTTTACAATTGAAGAAAATGAGTCTCAGAAAGATTAAATGAACTACTCAGGTTCACATAGCTCATAAGTGGTCTCATTCCAAAGTCTGTGATATTAACTATTATTATTTAAAAGCTGTTTGAATTGGCTATATTTCAGCTTCTTTGGAAGAACTGTGAGTTTTTCCCTGCCCTGCGTAGTCATCATTAATTCTTCAGGTTAGCTGAGAAGTATTTTAATCAGGGCCTATCCTTGTCATTCATTTTTTTTTGGTAGTAGGGATTGAACCTCAGTGCTTAACCACTGAGCCACATATCCAGCCCTTTTTAATATTTTATTACAGACAGGATCTAGCTGAATTGCTAAGTGTCTCACTAAATTTCTGAGACTGGCTTTGAACTTGTGATCCTCTTGCCTCAGCCTCTGGAGCTGCTGGGATTACAGGCATGCACCACGAGGATGCCCGGCCCCCTTTTCCTTACTGTTCAGTTAACTGCAGGCACCCTAAGGAATGGAATTGTAACTGCTTTGGACTTCAGAGGAGCAGGTCAAGCAAAAGAACTTACCCCAAAGTTCTCACAGCAAACCCAGGTGATGCTTTTTCATATGAATGCACTCTTTCTCACCTCCTTTTCTCCTCCTCCTACCCCATAAAAGTAACAAATAGAAGAAGTAAAAAGATATCCTCACTTTACTTTTTGCTGAAATACAAATTTATTTAAAATTGGTCTCTGAGAATTTATAGGAGATTTTTCTATTGGGCATTGCAGCCATTTAAACTGCAGCTTGTTGTCTTTGAATTGAAATCTGTGGAAATAAATCACGGTGGAAAGCTCATTATTTCTTAATTACAGGACATATTAGTATCTAGCTTTAAAAATTCTGCAGTGGGTGAAAGGAACATCTTGGTTTAGGAGAAAGTTTTCTCTTAACCTTTTTGCTATAATGACATCAATGAAGTATCATTATCATTAGTTTAAAATAAAAATGAGACAAAAAGAAAAATATACTGGAATGAATAGAGATACTTTGTATGCTTTGGAGATGAGCCAGAGGAGAAAAATCATTTTTTAATATAAAAATTCTCTTATTTGGAGTAAATCCTAAGGAAGACTCATAAACTACAGCACTGAGTTTATTCTAGGTGGAACTGTGAGTAGGCAAAATTTGTTTTGCATTGTAAAGGAAAATTAGGGTAAAGTTAACTCTGAAGTGAATTGGACTTCAGTAAGTTACAACCATCCAAAAATTTTATGATTAGATATTAAAATTTATGTATTTGAATACCATATTCAAGATATTATCTAAATTCATTTGAGACCTTTCCTGCTATGCAGAAATTCAATATATTATGATTCAAGATTAGGGAATAGTTTAAATGAAAACTTCCTTTAGAAAGTGTGAGTCCTTGTGACTGTGAGTGACAGAGCTGCATTGGTTTTTCACCATTATTCCATTCCCAGGAAATGGGGTCTCAGGACAACTTTTCCCTCCTGTTCTTTCCCCAAAGCTGTGTCACTGTCTTTTTCTCCTTCAATCCAGACCAACACGCCAACCTGCATTTTGCAGATGGTTTTGAAGGACCTGCCATCTGCCAGTAGTGCCAAACACTTGCGATAGAGCAGTGCAGTGGACAGAAGAGGTCCATGATCTCACAGAGCTGTCAGCGTGCAGAGGAGAAGACTAAGTAAGCACATTAGAGATAAAATAAAATGTTACCAAAAACATTGAAGAAAAAAGGTGATCAAGGAGTAGATACAACAGGGGGGAATCAGCCAATAGGACCTACGTGACTCTGTGAATCTCCTTTTTGTGACCCTAGGAAAGTGAAGCATTTATGGAATACAATGACCACTATTAATAGCAATAGCAATTAGCATTTATTATTTATTATTAACAAGCCATTAGAATATCTCCTTAATCCTAAAGTCCGTATTGTTAAGTGAAAGAGGCCAATCTGAAAAGACTACATATGGTATGATTCTAAAAGTCTGACATTCTGGAAATGTGAAACCATAGAGACAGTGAAAATATCAGTGGTTTCCAGGGGTTGGGGGAAGGGAGAGGAAGGGATGGATAACAGGAACACAGAGGACTTTAAGACAGTTAAACTATTCTGTACCATACTATGATGGATACATGTCATCTATTTGTCCAAACCCATAGAAATGCATGTCATTGTGGGAAAACCCTGAGGTCAACTGTGGATTTCAGTTGATAATAATGTATCAATACTGGCTCTTCCATTGTAATAGAAGTATCATGCTAATTAATTTAAGACGTTAATAAAAGGGAAATTGGATGGGTGTAGGTAAGAAGATATAAAGCAGTTCCAATTTCCATTCAACTTTTCTGTAAACCTGAAAGTGCTCCAAAGGCATAACAACTTGTATTAATTAAAAGAAAACCCTATGGAAATGCCACTAAATTTAGTACAGTTTTTCAGAGAAGGAATTGAAGACTCTTACAACTTGACTGAATGTTCAAAACCAATGATTTGAATCTAAGTCTGTCTGATGAAGCCCCCATTCTTAAGCTCAGGAAGAGCATATGTGCCCTTGTTCTCTCCCCTATTTCTACTTGCTCTCTCACCTCCTCTATTTAGCTAATACTGTTCTCATTATTCCTCTGGGCATCTGGGATTAGAATCTCAGAAATACACGTCTCCTTTCTTTCTGTTTTATGACTGCAACTGTACACATGCCTCACATCCCACAGATTCTCCTTTCACAGGGTTTTGATTCCAACTTGTCCTTCCTCTTTTTCTGGGTCTCTGTTGCTCCCTGGGACACAGTCATTGGTTCTTTTCTATTTCAGTTTCCTGTTAGGTACTTCCCTGCTGTGGGGCTGATGTTTCCTCTTTTTTCTTCTCCATTTTCCCCATCATGTCCCCAGCCAAGTTACACCAGGGCTTTGGGGTAGGTTGAGGGAAAGTCAAAGAAAATGTCCTGAGATGGTGTTTAAGACATATGACACCTGTAATCCCAGCACTTTGGGAGACTGAGACAGGAGAATTGCGAGTTCAAAGCCAGCCTCAGCAACGGCGAGGTACTAAGCAACACAAAATAGGGCTGGGGATGTGGCTCAGTGGTCGAGTACCCCTGAGTTCAATCCCCAGTACCAAAAAAAAAAAAAAAAAGACATATCAATTACTAGAGAAAGTTTACAAGAGATCAATAACTACTCTGTGAAGAGTTCAGTGATAGTCTGAACAATTAGCACCTCTGTCTCACAGTGCTTTGCCAAGTAGTACCTCCTTTCCATTGTGATATTTTGTCCAGTGGCAGCTAGCTGCATGAGTGACATGTGTACTTTCCACAGTGCCCTCAGTTCTGCACCTGCATTCACTCATAGAGCAGCATTATATATTAGGTTGTAGAAGCAATGACATCATCAGCATTAGCTCGCTTGCATGGCCAGCATCCAGGAGAGCAACTGTCCTGGAGTACATGCAGAAAGAGGCTTTCTACAAATAACACTGCCCTAGCTCCCAGTGTGCATAAGAGAAAGCCAGTGTCCTTTGGGACAGCATGTTTATGGGATTCTCTGTTCCGGCTCTTTCCCATTCTTCCCTAAACTTGGCTGGGATTTTTGGGAATAGAAAGAGAGCATTTGGGAACATTCACTGTCCCCTCACTAATTCTAGCTGATTTTTTCTAACAATTACTCAGCATCATACTAGGACATTTGTGCTCAATGCATGCCAAATATTTTATGAGGAGTATGATATTGAGGAAGAAAATATAACTGACCATATCTTCCTCGAACGTTAACTATCAAAATATCAAAGCTACTCTTAATTCATTTTCAAGAAATAGTAAGTTTCTTAAAATGCACCATTATTTATAATTGTGTTATATTTATGTGATTTGATAAAAGGTCTTTCAGTCATTTTTCTTTTTCTAAAAAGTCATATCTCAAATAGAATAATGAAAAGGAATGGGAAATAGGATGTAAATATATAAATATTTGTTAAGTAGCAGTTTATCAGGAATACATATCAGGGTTAAAACATTCCATTAAAAACTTCCAAATCCTCTGTGAATAACTTGATCTTAGATTCTTAATCTCCAGAACTGTGAGAAAATAAACTTCTATTTTTTGTTAATTAAATTTTAAAAATCCACATCATTGTTAGCCTGGAAATATGTTTTATTTATTCTTTTCTGAAACAAGTATGCCTTTAGGGTGGGGCCTAATAGACATTTTGCTTTTCTAGTATTTTCACTGGAATTGCCAGAACAGGGCTTAACCTTCTTCCATCAAGTGGTTCCTTTGGTTTTTATTCTGTGACTTAAACTGGGAATATTTCATGTTATTAGTCATGTTTTTCTCTTATAGGCACAACTATAACTGTTAAATTGATTAACTTGGTCAAAGCTGTTACTTTGATCATTTTAAGAAAATTCCTGTGTGAAATTGAAGCCCATCAGTAGCAGATGATTACTTCCACCATCTTGCAGCATGGAGAGGTAAGTTTGGATGGGCCCTTGAACCCCTCTGAATGTCAGTGTTCTTTTCTGGGAAATGGGGCAGATAAACCACCCTGTACACAAAATACTGTAGAGCATGATGGGAATAAAAGGCAAGAGACACTCTAGTCCATGTTCAGAAAGTACCTTTGACACTGTTATTTAATATCTTATGGTCTCTTAAGAATCAAAATACTAGCTGGGTGTGGTGGTGCACACTTGGGAAGCTGCGGGAAGATGATCACAAGTTCAAAGACAGCCTCAGCAATTTAGTGAGGCCCTAAGGGACCCAGTGAGATCCTGTCTCAAAATTTAAAAAAAAGAAAAAGGGTCTGGGGATGTATGTGGCTCAATGGTTAAGTGCCCATGGGTACAATCCCTAGTACCAAAAAAAAAAAAAAATCAAAATACTCTGAAAAATATTTCAGCTAGTCTCAACTGGAAGCTCTGGCCTTAGAAGATAAGCCACATGGAAAGTTCTTTTGGTTTATATTTGGATACATTTTCTCTCTGAATGGTTATTAGGCACATATATTATTATTCTAACATATATAATATAATTAATTCTAATTATATATATGTATGTGTATATACAATATTCATTTTGTATGTTTGTGTGTTCTTCCTCATCCTTGGTATTCTTTTTCCCTTTCCTTCCCTTTGTAACAAATAACATTTTTTTGCAAAATGAATAATGGCCAAAACTGAGCATTTTTCTTTCACGTCTATGATCCTCAAGAGGAAAACTCTGGAAATAGATTCCTGTTTGGTATTACTTTCCTTCAGACATTTAAGAACCACAGAACCATTATGGGGAACTTTTTTTTTTTTTTAATGCAATAGCCTTTCTTTTGAATATTTTTCTTTTTCCTGAAAAATGTTTCCTCCTGGATTTTCTCAGCTAGTACTTTGGTATTTATGGCCTAAGTGTTTTCAGTAAATATAAGAATACAATGTTCACTTGTAAAGCTGAGAGGGAATAAGAGGAATTTTTGGATTTAAGTTTAGTAAACACATTAAGCTACATTGAGATTAACCTCTGTAGCTTAGAGCCAAGGTGGGAAATATAAGAAATAGAAAATGGGGTAAAATACATTACAGATAGACAAATGACCCTTGGACTCATGTTATGGATTATCTGCAGCAAATTTTGGGCCTTGAACTCCTTTCATCTCTCCCTCTGTATATTTTCAAATCAAAATTCCCTCTTCTTTCAAAAGGATAGTGTGTGATAAGGGAATAATAATAGGCTACTCTCTTAGCCCAGAAAGGCTAACTGCTGTTACAATAGCAACAAAACACTTCAAATGTAACATTACACCTTTATTTCTCAGGATATAATGATCATTCGTTGTGGGTGGTGGGGATGAGGCTGTTTCACAGTCATTCAGAGACCCAGACTCCTTCTATGCTGCTCTAGGTCTCTGGAATCGTCTCTATTCAACTGGCTGTTGAAGAAATGGACAATGATCAGATGTAGAAGTTACTTATGATTCAGGTCAGTAAATGACACACATCAATTTATCTCACATTCCAGTCTCATGGATGTATGTAACTGCAAGGGAGGCTGAGGAATTTATCTGGCTCTGTCCCTAGGAAGGAACCATGCATGGCAATGTTGAATGCTGACCTGTGTCGGGTGCTTCTCTAACTCCGTTTCATAAATCTATTCACGTAATTGTCTTAACAGCCGGAAGAGTGGGCATTTTATCCCATTTTGAAGTGAGGAAATTAAAGCACAAAGAAACTATTTAATTTGGCTGAGGTGTGGAACTAGGAAGTGACTGATCCAGGTTATCAGATCAAGTAATCCAGCTTGAGAAGCCACTTGTTTACCCATCCACATTCTGCTTTTATACACAGAGACAGGTTTCACAGAATCATTTTACTCTTCCATAAGTGTAGGAAATAAATAAATATGTTAAAACTTTTTTCTTTAACATTTAAGCTTGTGAAATGATAATATCTAGGACTGGCATAGTGGATATATAAGGTGTTGACTATGAAATGTAGGCATAAGCATCAAGGCCTTTAAAGTGGTCTTTCCTTTTGGCCTAGAAATTTTACTGTTTTTAGAAGAAAACACTCAAATGAATGCAATAAGCTAAGCTGAAAGTACATTTATCACAATGTTTGTTTAAAATAGCAAAAGTTGGAAACAATGTAGCTGTCTAATAATGAGAATAGGTTAAATAAATTTTGAGATATGCAAAATAGATTATTCTGTAATCGCTAAAGATAAGACTGCACATGCATACTTATGATCTAAAATATGCTTATTTACTATTTCTAAACATACAAAATAACATATACATCAGGAAATCATTTTTAAAAGTGTGTACTCACATTAAAAATCCTTGGGGATAAAAGCTTTGAAAAATATATATAACAAAGTATTAATATTGGTTAACTCAAGGTGCTAGGATTTTTTACATTTTTAAAAATTTGCTTATTTTCTCTAATATTTGTGTAAAACATTTTACCTATATGATGGAAAAGAGAAAGCAATTAAATGGAAAATTAAAATTACAAAGAAGATATTTAATCAAAATGGAGAGTAATAGAAAGATGTACAAGGTTATTCTAAGGAAGTATCCATTATATTCCTTTCCATGCATTGAATTATCATATACTTGCCATCCCACCATGTGTAAAATGCCTATTCTAAGTCTTCATTTTGGCATGAATGCAGTATGTGGTAACCAGCAAAAAAGACACAGGATCTGTGGTCAGAATAATTTAGCAAGGGAGGAAAGAGGCTGTGGATGCTCCTCATTCTGAGAAATAACATTGAAAGATGTTTTCCTGGGGGCTATATTTTTATGTAAAATAATTTAGTACAAATTGTGGGTGCTATCAAATACATCCAGTTGTCATTATCAACTTTAAATCAGTGGCAGAAAAATCAGATTCTAGTTTTGCTAGATCTTTGGATTCCTTTACCTCGAATGTCTCAGAATAGTCTAAGCCACCCTCTAGAGGAATCCATTCAGCAGATCAAGGGGCTGCTTGGGTATAGCAGAAACTTATAGAATTACTTAATATTTCAAATTGGTTAAAATCTTCTGAAATATCTCCATGGGTAGCTTACCAGGAAGCCTTGAGCTAAAAAGAAATGACATTTCCATTTTTCATGGTTCATATTTGAGCTTCTGGGGTGTAAGGTGGTTATTTGATTTAATTCAATTCAACACACATTTATTGTAATTGCATTATAATATTTATTATAGTTGCATTATAACATTTACCCTCACTTCAGAAGGAAGCTCAATAATTAGAGACTTCAGCAGTCAGACATTTTTGCCTTCCTTCAAAGTGTAGGATACCCTGAGGTCTCTGCCATCCCAGAACACTGCACTGTGATTGTCTATTTATCCCACGAGACTATCTCCTTGAGGCCAGAGATTATTTGTCCCCATCACTCAGTGTGGTTCCCGGAATAGGTAGGCACTCAGTAATTACCTTCTGGGAAAGTCCACTTCTCATTCCTTGCCACTTTTTAACATTTAATTGCTCATTAGTATTTTCTTCAAAGAACTAGCTATGGGAGAGGAGGAGGAATCCTTGACCAGTCATAAACATTTAATAAGATAGCTGAAGACACTGCAGTGGTAGTAGAGAATTATAAAATAATTTAAAACTTAGTACTTTCCCTGATAGAGCTCACACTCTCATTGAGACAGTACACAGAGTCCCAGGAAAAATACTTCAGATGTTAAATTGCATGTCACTAAGAGTGAACGTGTGTGTGCTGGCTTACCCCACTTTACTTAATATAAACCAGTCTTAGGAAATCAAGTTCCACCAGGCAGATAAATAAGAAAATGATTATTCAGTCAAATGATTTTTCATTGTAGGATAGTGGTTTTACACAGGCTTTCCTTTACAAAGGAATGTACTTAATAATTTTAACTCTGAATCCTTTTACTTTTCAAAATGCATTGGTTATGGTAGCATGGGATTTACTTAGAGAAGAGGGTGGAGACCATTCACAAGACAGGAATGGAGACTAAAAGAGCAACCTCATGTAGCTATTCTGCAGATATGAGATTTGAAAAGAGGTTGAAAGGAGTCAAGGTAAAAATTTTATTTATATAGTCAAATAGCCAACGCATATTTGGTACACATCTGGTAAAGGGGAAGATGACACAGACATGTAGTCATAGAAAGAGTCTAAATAAATGCATTTAGGTTTTACACAGGTGAATTTTTCACTGAAGTTGACATATTTTATTGAAGAGTAACAAAACCTCATGAAATGTAAGAACATTAAATTAAATCAATAGCTGGAAGTGTTGAATAATGAAAGGAGCAATGGCATAAATGTCAGCAAGACCTGATTTTTAAATCCTGGTTCTGCTGCTTTGTTTGGGACTCACATTCTGAGTCCCATGTCTCATCTGGGGATAATAATAACTACTTTATTAAGATAAATCTTTTAATCTCCTAGACTATCACCTTGGCATAGAGAGATGTTTTATTGGATATTTTGGTCACAGTGATAAAAAGTTGACTAACATTTCCTCCTCATTTATGTTGTTCTCTTGATAGTAAATAAATAGGCTTGGGAAGTCATATTTGCTATAGTGACCTCTAGGTGGCGCTCTAGCAATGTAAGAGTGGCATGAAGAGGGTGGTGGTTTGTGAGAAGAAATCACATGTAATCAGGTATGTACCAGGTGCCTGATTACTACATGAAATCTATCCCTTGTCCATGGTTTTATGCCCTAACCTAACCTTGACTGAGTTAGTAGGATTGACAGGAGTGGGTTTTGTATGGATAGTCATTATGCCTTAGCTCTGTGAAGAGCTGTATGCATTTTATTTAGAACCTGTTAGAAGAAGGTCAGTACAACTCACCCCTTTTTTTTAGAAGCATGAGTGACCAGAGTGAGAAGAACTTGGACAAGTCTTCCAAAGAGAGGTACATATTTACGCTCATCCTCTATTCTATTATTGATGGTGGAAAAAAATCAGCCCCATTGACCACCACACTTCTGTGTTAGTCAAGTTTTTGTCATTGTGACCAAAATGTGCAACAAAAACAACTTAGAGGAAGAAAAGTTTATTTGGGTCTCATGGTTTCAGTGGTTCCGTACATGGTCAGCTGACACCATTGTATTATATATAGTTCATTCAAACTAGAATGGACTGATCAGGCCATAGCTCCTCTCATTTAGTTATTTCACCTCTGAATATTCTTGCATTACACAGGAACTTTGGGGCACCACCTCATCTCCAAACCATTAACAACTCCCACGTATTCTAACCAGAGGTGTGAGAGTCCCATGAGATGGAAAGAACATTTAGAAGAATTTAGAGGAAGGTGGTAGGTACAGAGGAAAACACTTTTTATTTCTTCAAAAGTCTGCGAGATTTGGAGCATTCTACACTAACAAACATTATCTGGGTCACCACATTTTGATTCCACTCTCATGGCAGATATTTTTAATTGGCTATGCAATTCTCCCTGCTGCTGAGATTGAAGATGACAATGTGAACCTTCTTGCAATGGCCCCCTCAGATGTCCATTTCAAAATCATAGGAATTGAGGCATGGGATAAAAGCTCAGGCCCAGGTATACACAGTCATTGCACTCAAAGGTTTTCATTTGTTTCATTTTGTTTGCTTTTTCCTTGTATGACTAATAATGAAATCTAAAGAGGCTCTCCTAGAAGTAATATTATTCAGATTTCCTGCAGTAACAAACAACAGTCATCTTTTTTTTTTTTTTTGGTACTGGAGATTAAACTCAGGGGCACTTGACCACTGAGCCACATCCCCAGCCCTATTTTGTGTGTTTTTTTTTTTTTATGTAGAGGCAGGGTCTCACTGAGTTGCTTAGCACCTTGCTGTTGCTGAGGCTGGCTTTGAACTCGTGATTCTCCTGTCTCAGCCTCTCTAAGTGCTGTGATTACAGGCTTGTGCCATCACGCCCGGCAACACTGACATCTTAACAGTGTATTTCTCACTTACATTACATGCTGGTGACCAGGAAGCAACTGCTATGGCTTTGTTCTACATCTCCTCAGATCTGCTTTGCAGAAGTAATGCTCAGGGATCAGACCTGTTTTGGGATATACCATTCTTAGGGGAAAGGAAAAAAAAAAAAAAGAAAAAGAAAAGAGCAAGAGCATTGTCAGAAATAAGTGATACCTTTTAATATCTTTACTCTGTTATGATGTCTGTCAAGTTTACTCATATTCTATTGGCCAACCCATTATCAATATGGTGGGGAAGTATACTCTTTCCAGGACAGGGTTACAAGAGACAGGGGGAAGGTTTAGGCTGTATCATCCTCTTTACAGGAGAGGATATGATGATGCAATCAATCCGAGATGACTCTTTTGATCTAGGGAATCATAAAGCATTTATGGACCATAGTCCAAAGTCCAACTGAGCAACCTTCAGATTTCTTGCTCAATGGAATTGAAGAAAGAAAATTCATTGAAGGATGAATTCAAGCATTTTCTAGCAACTCTGTCCATTTCTGATATTGGTATTGACCCTTTTCTTTTGGGAACGTCTTCCATAGTCTTAAGATCAGGGTCTGATTAAACACACTACCTTAATATAAAATTCTGAACATGAGTTTTGCACTAGTTCCTGTTTACTCCCTCTAACCTCATCATTTGACTCTCTTTACCAGGACCTTTATGATCCAGATAAAAAGCACTCTTTAAAGTAAGGAACATACTGTGTTTTCATTGCATATGCTGCTTCCTTTACTAAAAAACGCATTCTACTATGAAAGATTTGCCAAGATTATCATATTAATTTATGCACACACAAAATGTGGCATTTGTCATTCAACAACCACTAATGGCAAATCTACCATTTTTCCCCCTAGAAAGATAATCACTAAAAGCAAAGAAATGACCCTGGTATCAATCCCAGAGAAATGAACTAATTCTTCAACAAAAAGAACATATACATGTTGTTCTCATCAGTCCTAATTTCCTTTCCTTACCAATATCAACCCAGAGTGTCAGTTGATGTTGTAAATAAAGCACTAATGCTTTCTTTTCCCTGATGCCTTCAGGGCGAGCAGTGGCTGACCTCAAAGCCTTTTCTGAGCTTGGCAGCCACCAGAAGGTCAAAGATACTCTATGCTTGGGCAAACAATGAATCAGTTATTCCATTTTGAGTCCCTACACAAAGAAAAGAACATGCTAGAATCATGGAATCAAGGCCTCATCCCCTCACAGTAAGAGTATCAGCTTGTGACTTGCTTTCTTTACTGCAATCTGAAGACTGGGTGCTTGATCCTCAGTTATATTTGTGTTTGTGTTCTTTTATATGTATGTTTGCACAGTAATGACAAGAAAAGGGACTGCTCAGTGAGACACTGATCATCTGCCAAGGTCACTCAATGCTATAACTCTATCTTCACAGCTCATTGATAACATTGTCCTGTTAAGTTTTATTTTTGATAAAAGAAATACATGTCTTCTTATTTAATTTATAGGTGGTTGGTCTTTGTTTTAGTTAGCTTTTTCACCACTGTGACTGAAAGACCCATCCATAACAATTGTAGAGAAGGAAAAGTTTACTTGAGGAGGATCATGTTCTCAGAGGTCTCAGTCCTTAGGAGAGTGACTCCATTCCTTAGTGCTTGAGGTGAGGCAGAACATCATTGCAGAAGAGCGTGGTGGAGGGAAGTGGCTCACATGATGATCAGAAAGCAGAGAGAGACTTTACACACCAGATAAAAAATATATACCCGAAAGGCACAACCTCAATGCCCACCTCCTCCAGCCACACCCTACCCACCTTCAGTTACCATTCACTTAATTCTATTGGGGATTAATTCA
This sequence comes from Xerus rutilus, assembly GCA_028644305.1. Taxonomy (NCBI): domain Eukaryota; kingdom Metazoa; phylum Chordata; class Mammalia; order Rodentia; family Sciuridae; genus Xerus; species Xerus rutilus. The sequence continues at coordinate 88,731,456 of CM053405.1, read as the reverse complement.
CCGATCCAGTCAAAGCTTTCATAATCCAGTCATTTCTCCTCTGAATTTCCTTGCATGGTCTCACACATGATCTATAGAGGGACACCTTATATCCAAACCATAATAGTCTTGTTACTTTTAATTTTGGCAAACCTATGTAGAAGCATACTCTGGGTGTTTAGGAGGGGAAGGATTGGGACATACTAAAGCCACAAATCATACAAATGTACTTCACCTTGCTAAATCCTCATCATCCTCAGACCTTGGCTTTGATGGGGCTTCCACTGGTCATTCTGAGCTGGGTGTTCAGCTGTGTGCTTTGGTGTGCATCTTGTGCACTGAATGAGTAGATTCTGCTTCTAGGGGCAACTAAATTTTGGTGCTTGGCACAGGTTTGGGTATAGACTAGGTTCTTAGTAAGTGTGGGAGAGATGGGCTGAACAAATTCTCACTGCAGATACTTGCCCTATTTGGGAGGCTGAAGCAAGGAGAGAAAGGTCTTGGCTTGGACCAGGCCACCAAGAACATGGTGAAGGGAGCTGGGGCACTTCCTAGAAAGAACTCTGGTCAAGAATACATGTTTTCAAATACAACATTTGCACCATTCCAGGCTTATCCTTCCTTGGTAAGGCTGCATCACCACAGGCAGTCAGGAGAAGAGACTCATTACAGACATACCTGGTGTGACATATTCATCTTTAATCAGCAGTCAGGACTTGTTCAGCAGGATAGCATAAAGGCTCTAGGACTCAGTTTCCTCATCTGTAAAATGGGAGAAATAACAAAGCCTATTCCATAGAGTTATTGTGAGAAATAAGTGGGATTGTGAGTGTTTGGAGCACCATAAGCATCTGAATGTGTTAGCTATTACTTGATATCATTAATTTGTATTTTTCTGATTTGATTATCAGAAAAAGAAGAGGCAGGAAAGTGAAGGAGAGTAATGGTATTGAGAAGATTTTGAAAAAATATGATTAAAATTTGTTGATGATTCATTCCCTTGATTCAGCCTCCCACTTGCAACAACACATTAAGAAGAATCAATAAGAATAATATCACTGTTCAAGCTGAACTATTTGCTACTCACTTTGCAGAAAACTAGTATAAACAGTAGTGCGAAGACTCTGAGGGCAGCGAAGATGTTGAATGTTACCTTCTCCCACCTCCCAGATGACTCCAGTCCCAATGATGTTTCTATTTTAAAGGAAGGTTTGCTTTATTCATCTGATTTAATAAAAAAGTCGAGACTGGATTGTTAATTATACGCAATGGCTTGCAAGAAATTGACAGTTTGGCCTTATTTTAATAGAATTTATTTTCTTAGTGATTACTCACTACTGTGCTTACTTTGTTGCAGCAGGAATGTTGAGTGGTACATGACAGGTGACTGAGGTCTGATAGAATCGAAAATGAGTGAGCCCTGATAAATGCAGGGCCCATGGTTGCTTTTTCAGGAGGCAAGACAGCTTCCTGAGGTCAGTAACAATAGATAACTGTTTTCCAGTTTCAGTTCCCCATCAGTGAAGAATTCCAATGTTCAACAGCATGGTGGTGACAGCTTTTTCTATCTTTTTTTTCAAGTGCCACAGTAGTAATATCAATAGTCTCACTAAAAAGGTGGAATTCTACTTTTGGAATAAATGTTCTATGCCAGGACAAGAAGTAGGGGAGCTGGGCATGGTGGCGCAAGCCTGTAATCCCAGCACTTAGGGAGGCTGAGACAGGAGAATCACAAGTTCAAAGCCACCCTCAGGAACAGCGAGGTGCTAAGCAAATCAGTGAGACCCTGTCTCTATATAAAACACAAAATAGGGCTGGGGATGTGGCTCAGTGGTCTAGTGCCCCTGAGTTCAATCTCCAGTACCAAAAAAAAAAAAAAGTAGGGGAGTGTCTTGTGCACTGAGAGACAAGAGGAATTCTACCAGTAATACTATATGAGTATCTGTACTTCACATCTTAAGAGGGGCAGAAGTGTGGAAGCTTAGTTTCTTTATATTAGAAGAAATAGCAGTGGCTTTGGAATCATATGGATCTAAGTTTACAGCTTAGTCCTTGCACATTCTAGCTGTGTGATCACAGATAAGTTAGTTGACTTTTCTGAGTTTCTTTCTTATTGTTAAAATTAGTATATATAATAATAATTTTCTAACTTACCAGAAAGATACTAAAAATATCAGGAATGGTAGCTATTATTTTTTTAAATAGCAGAATTAGCAGTACATACACACACGCTTCATTTTGAAATTTGTACAGTGGAAATTTGTACATTGTAATAATGTTAGCAATAATAAATTACATTGAGTGCCTACTATGTGATAGATTATGCTAATTTCTTTGTGTAGATTATCTCATTTAGTTTTAGGCTCGTGAAACTTCAGGAGGCAGATACTATTATTTTACAAATTAAGGATTTGAGAAATGAAGAATAAATTACTGAACAGCATAAAGATGCAGTGTAATTTCCTGAGACTTCTGAGAGTTATGAGTTCTTTTCTAGTGTAGAGATTATGCAGCATTTCTTAGGTACTCAGGCAGCAATAGAGAGCCCCAGGAAAAAGGCTTCATCTGCTGAACTATCAGCCTGGTTGAGAGACATAAATACAAGTCCAAATAATGAGTGGTTCAACTGGTGGTCATGCTGCTATTAAGAGGACCTTCCTTCCTCATCTGCTTCTTCCTCTACTATTTATTTTGGGCACTCATTTTGGCTTGGGTCAGTGCTAGATGTGGACGTAGACCAGATCTAGCCTCCATCTTCCTGAGTGTGGCCCCTGCTTTGCCACATATTACTTGGCTGACCTCAGAACAGCTGTCAAATTTCTCAAAGCTCAGCTTCTTCCTTGTTCAAATGTGAACCAAAAAAAATATTTAGATCTCAGTTTTGTGAGAAATAAATGAGGCACAGTATATCAAGGCTCTAGTACAGTTCTTGGAACTCAATATAGGCGGCGGTGGCAGTGGCTGCTGCTGTGGCTGCTGCTGCTGTTGCTGCTGCTTCTTCATCATCATCATCACGTACTTTGGATAAATGTCCCCAAAGACCCAAGAGTTAAAAGAACTTCCTCACCAGCTTGTGGTGCTATTGGGAGGTGGTGGGAACCTTTAGGAGGTGAGACCCAGTGAGAAGAAGTTCAGTCATAGGGGCCATGCCAGGGAAGGGGATATTGGGGCCCAGCTCATTTCTCTTTCTCTCTTTTGCTTCCTCACCATGAGATGAATGGCTTTCTTCTACCACATGCTCCCATATGATGTGTTGCCTTGCCACAGGCCCCCAAACCATGGCCAACCAGCCGTGAACTGAAACCTCTAAAACTTGAGTCAAAATATTTCTTCTTTCCTTCAGATTTTTCCCTCAGAGATTGAAAGCTGACTAACACAATCACCATCACTTTTGAAAACAATACATTCATTCCTCTAAGGAGGCAAGATTTCTTGCAAGTTGTTAAACATCTCACAAGGTTGTCAGTCAGTATAACTGAGAATAACTTTTGGATCCTTTAACTTCTAAATTTCTAAAAGTTTCAATGTACGTTCTGAAAGGACCTGATACATTAGCTATGATGATGCTTGTGTGTGTGTGTCTGTGTGTGTGTGTGTGAGAGAGAGAAAGATATCCTGGGATCCTGGATGGTCCAGTTAGAATATTCTGTAAGAACAGAGGAGAGGCAGGGGTATTCAGTTGGGCATCCTTGCTCCATAGGAAGAATTTTTAGCTGAGTTTTACCTCAAGTGTCCTGACCCACAAGAACAAGAAGACATCTTTTATCTTTAGTTTTCCCTCTAGGGAATAGTTTAACTGGCTCTTATTCCACTTCTACCAAAATGTCAATACATTGATTTCAGCTTAGCAGAGAGGAGAAAACTATAAAATTGAACATGCTCAAATAAAGTGTGGGGGATTAGAAGACTGACTGTCCAGTGCTATTGTATCCTTAGAAGCTCTCTGACAGGAGTCTAGTGGGTGGCCAAACTGCCCATGAAGGGTGCAGGTGTTCAAGCCTCTTACCTCTTTTCACAAACTGTCCTGAAATTGACAGGGCTAATTTTAAAGCAATTATAAAGCCTTAGAGATAACTGCAGTGCCTCACATTTCCCATTGTCTCCCAGGTCTCTCCTCCAGAGCTGACCAGTGGAGATGGCAAGCATGGCATCCATATTGTGTTCAAGTTAAGGAGTGGATCATCCTTTGTAGCTACCCTGACTTGTAAGGCAGGGACTGTAAAATCAGCAAATTCCCAAAAAAGACCCTGTGATGGTTTAAAAATATGTCAACAAATTGCTTGATATTCTTGTTTGGAAAGATGAACTCTAATTTTCCCATCCTTAGTTGTGAGTTGAACTTAGTGACTTGCTTCTAATAAATAGAATATGATAGAGTTGAACGTGTGTGATGTTTGACATTAGGAAATACTGGGGTTCTTCCTTTCTGTCTAAGAAGTAGTCAGCTGCATGTGACAAAGTCTTTTAAGCTGACTTGTAGAAGGGTCTATGAGGTCAGGAACAGGTCTCCTATCTAGATGAGTGAACTATCTTGGAAAGTGATCTGCCAGCTCCATTCAAGCCTTCGGACAACTGCAATCTGGACTGGCCTCTTGAGTGAAATTCATGAAAAATCCTGAGTTAAAACCACCTACCTAAGCTGCTCTTGAATTCCTGACCCACAGATACTGTCAGACAATAATTGTTTATTGTATAAGTATGCTATATTTTGGGATTTAAAATAATTCACACAATCGATAACAAATACTTTCCCATTTTGCCAAACCTTCTCAAAATACTCTTGTTTAGAAAACAAATTCACACTAATAAGTTGGTGGGTGTTGTCAAAGTGAAGGACTGAATGTCTCCTTGCTGGCACCTGTAACTTCTAATTGATTTTTCCTGGGCTGCCTGTGAGGTAAGGTGTGGGAACACTCTGTGGCATGAAAGGAGAAGGGACTACTTGGGAGGCCCAGTTGCTTTTCTGAATAGCATGTGAAGCCTTATCTTTAGCTCACATGTATATTAACATCAGACTAACAGGAATCCTTGAGATTAAGTAATGTACATGTTTTACTTGGGTAGTCAATATACAAACTTTGTATATTTGTTTTCAATAAATCCATAAAGTCCATCTACATAATCTTAAATGAAGGAAATAAGTTCAATAATGAGCTTGGGGCCCAATTCATGGCCCTCCATAAAGATTGAAGAGATGAAACTGTCTTTGAGCAGATGCCTCTTGGTGGATCCCAGCAGTGACATTGTAAGTGCAGACTTGGGGGGGGGGGAGAGAAGTAGTTAGACTTAGGCATTAGATAGAGCTTTGGTGATTTCTGAAGTTTGCCCTTAATCACTCTCATTTGCTGGGTGGTCTTGTAGACAGAACCTTGATCTGGTAAAGTAGAGGCTTGGTTTATAGTCCTACTTCCAACCAGAGATTTATTTACAATCATGAAATGTTCTATGAAGACAACTTCTTCTGTGTCTTAATGCAGTGGAGGAATGAGGTTGTAACTGAAAAATACATTTTCAAGGGACTGCACTAAAATGGATTCTCATCATGACAATGATTTAAATGAATTTTTTGATCTCAAGGAGATGCTTTGTTCCAGGAAGTTGTGTTATGATCAAATTAATTCATCTTTGCTATGAGACCCATGGATGAAAAGGTCTGCAAAGTGCAAATTGTTGTTATTAATTTACAAGATAAAGTGCTTGTTGTTTTGGGAATCAGTCCCAGAGCTCACTGTTTTCACATAATCTTATATTGTGGGTAATTATACACAGACATTAACTTGATAAAGATAATTACAAGAATCTATCATTGCTGGGGTTTTGGTTTATTTGATTCTAAACTTTTGGGGACTTTGAATTAGATGATTAACTTACACTGGGTTTTTATTTGTTACTGAATGCCTGATATAGTTACTGAAATTAATACAGAGCACGTTTTTACCTTTTCACAATGAATATGTTTGATTAACAGCACGGTATTTATTCAGTTGGGGATCTTAAATACCAGATGCAAATTTCAAATAATCACTTGAACAATCGAGTTCAAATATTTAACAGATCAGTGCAGAAAAGATTAAGTGGAAAATTTACCTTAAAGGACAAGTGTGTGTGTGTGTGTGTGTGTGTGTGTGTGTGTGTGTGTTAGAGGTAGATGAGACACAGGTGAATTTTAACCATTTTAGACCTTATGGTGTGCCAGTCACATAAATTATAAGAGGGTGATATTTTACTTCTGGAAATTTTCTATTTTTTTAAAGTATTATGTAACTTTTCCTGGTGTGTTAACGAATGGCTTCCCCCTCTAGCTGCGAATAAATATCACTGAGAGATCTCATTAAAAATACAGATTCCTGGGCCCTTCGGGATTGTGAGTGTGGATCTGGCTTGATTCTTGCACACCTTTATTTTTAACAAGCTCCCCAGGTTATTCTTCTGTGGAGCTTGCTATAGGAAGGACTAAATTGAGGCATTGCTGTGGAAGTCTGCTCATAGCTAGAAACATGACAGCATATTAGTTTGCTCTTAAAATCATAAACAGATAAGCATAAGAAAAAAATTGTTCCCTCTCTTTTCTCCAAACTTTACACATCTTCTTTTATTATTGTTGGAGATATCTACCAACTTCAAGCTTTCCCCTAGTTTCTTACCTGAGGAATGAGCCATTTGCCCATTTCTAGCCCTATATTCTGAAGTTTAGATTCAAATCAGTCTTGAGTTAGCTCTTTTGATAGCTGGGAATTTTCCTCACTCTTTGGCTTCTGCTGCCATATTGTGCTTCAGTTTATGCTAGATCTCTGAATTCTTCCTTAAATGGTAGTCTTCAAAACCTGTGTAGCACCATTGCCACTAGAGGATTAGAGCTCTACCTTGGTTCTCTCTGATCTCCTTCCAAGAATGCAAGATTTGCTTTAAAGCTTCACTTCAGAGTTCTGAAGCCAGGGCACAATCACAAACTGCTAGGTTTCCCCATGCAGTCTGGCATGCTTAACTCCAAGAAACCTATTTATGCTCTGATACAATATTCCACTCATTCACCTGCCAAAGTGCTTTGTGTTGCATTTTCCTTATGACTATTGACCCAGGCACTGTTCCACCTGAGAGCCATTCCAGGTTGAGTTTTTATGTCTTGGATTGCTGGGTCCATTTAGGTAGTAATCTGAGACATGATTGGGCAATGGAGCATCTGAGGCTCTCAAGACTATAATGTAGAGTAATAGAGAAATTTACAACATGCAGTTTGTATTTCAGTTTTCTTTTCCTCTCTCTTGATAATGATACATGAACTTACAGCTGGTGATTTACTTTTGTTCTGATCTGTAAACTAAATGTGTTCTCTTTATTTCAAACATATCAATAACTAGAGTTTATCATTTATAGGACAGGATTTAAAGAAGTCATAATAATTGTCTTCACGCATTTTCAAAGTTGCTATGCAAATGAGAGTTTAAATCTGATCCTAGTAAGCACTAAAGGATAGGCAATTATGGCTCAGCATAAGGAAGGATGCTCTCTGCATCTAACAAAGGTAGAATAAGCAGTCTTTGAAAGACAGGGCTTCTCACTGGAGGGCTCAATCAGAGGCCAAGTGATCATGGTAGAGATTTCATAGAGAGGAACCAAAATTGGGGTGGGTCTCACTCAGCTTTGAGAACAGTAACTGTATAAGATTTTTAGCACAATAACTGTGTCAGTAGCCATGAGTTCAGGTATACCAGTTATTGGTCTATGCAGTGGTATATGAATCTGGCAGGATGACTCAGAAGTCCGTGATGGGCTGCCTGACACAGAAATTGTTTCTTAATTAGATGATACTTGGCGTAACTTAGTCTTTTGTCTATCTCAAGTCAAAGACACTAAAACTACTTTCTCTGCCATGTTGATGATCTGTTTTGTAAAGATGTTATATCTTGTGATAGGCCTCAGGGTCCGGGATGGTTTGGGAATGACTACTCAAAAGACCTTGGAAGTTGAACAATGAAATAGACTTTAAGCCTGCAAGGTGCTAAACAGAGTGGGTTAAATACTAGGGTTATCTATGAGTCCTGATGGTTTATTAGGCCATGTTGTCTTAACTGGCATATGGTTTTTACCAGCCAATCACAAGCTTTGATGATGGCACTCTGGATATGTCACTCTCGGAAATATACAGGTTCAACAATCCACTCTGGAGTAAGGTGGATGGATTTCAATGCAGACTGATCTTGCCTGGACCAGCCTTCATCTCTGAGAGACCCCCTGTGTCTAAGAAGGGGGTTGAAAGAGTCTCAGGACTTTCTCTTGGCTATTTACATCTATAGGACAGCTCTTAGGGCCAGTCTGCAGCAGAACTCATTTTTCAGACAAGGCTGATGACAGAATGCTAACTATAATGTCTAATTTTTCTCCTTAGATAGCACTTCATATGAGTGACTATGGATCTAGGTTCCACCGAAGCTGAACAGATTTCTGCATTAACATTCTTGTCAGCATCTCATCAGGGTCAGGTGGATAATGAAAGGGCGAGTCCCATCTGTCTCTTTTATTATACATCTGGAAACTGCCAGCTGGGCTGACCCTCCTTCATCATCAACACTGCATCTGTTTTCAGATTATGTCAAGCCTCCAGAGCTGTTTGAGCAGAGTATTGCTCGAAGCCTCCATATTTGTCTGCCTCAGGCACTTAACATGGAAAAGAAATAATTCAAATGAATATCTTACAAAAGATTCCATACAAATATCCACAAAGTCAGGTCTAATCAAACACTAGGTTCTATAAGCTTCAGACCAAATATGCCTTGCCTTCTTTTTTTGGAGGGGGTGCTCATGAATGACCATCATGCTATCATGGCAGATAGGTGGTTGCAAAATGCTAAAAAGGCTCAGAGATATATTCTGTCCTTAGAAGTTGAGTCCTTGAAATCTTCAAGCTGGGCTAAAAAAATAAGCTAATTAGAGCCATCAAAAGTCATAGAATTCAGAATTTTTATATTTGTGACAATTTATGGCTATTCACACAATCCTAGACCAACATATCCCCATATCCATCTGTTTATTCACTGTTCTTTTGAGTTCTGGGGCTTGGCTTACCTCAAGGTCACCAGTTAGTCTTATTTCTTCTTAAAAAGGGAATTTAAGGAATATAGGAATTCAGAAGTATGTTGCTACTTGAGGAAATGTAAGGAGAGGCTCTCAGTCCAAGGGGCCCTCTTTTCGTGGGAAGAATTATGTAAATAACTGGAACTTAAACAGATTTCAATTGCTATTTCTTGAGCATGCATACTTCTGTAGGGTTTTTCAAGACTGAAAAAAGAAATTTGAGACAGCATTCAGTACCGCAAATGTTCATTTCTGAACTGTGATTGTATATTGTTTCATGGCTCATGCTGATACATGCTCAATTCTTGTCATAGACAGGATGACTTGCTTTGCACTAATTATATATATTTTTTCAGTGCTGGGAATTAAACCCATGGGTGTTCTACCACTGAGCTACATCCCTAGCCCTTTTTTATTTTGTATTTTGAGAGAGGGTCTTTCTAGTTTCTCACGCTGTTCTTGAACTTGTGATCCTTCTGCCTTAGCTTCTCAAGTAGCTGGAATTGCAAGTGTGCACCACTGTGCCAGGTTAAGTTGATTACATTTTGACAAGGCTCTAAATGAAGATATTAGGCATGACTGATGTATAACAATGTGGTCTATGTATGTGTGTGTATGTATATATATTAGCCAAGTCTAGACTTCCATCAGATCTTTAAGATTGAAATGCAACATTTGCCAGTTGAGACTCAACTTTGCTAATAAAAAGAAAAAAATTATACAAACCAACAGGTGTGCACTTTTCTCTCTTGACTAAAAGCAAACATGCCAATGATGTTGATTTCATTGCTAGTAGTGATATAAGAGAGAAGGAACCATAAAAACTAGGACAGAGGGGAGTATGGTTGACAATTTTATTAGGACCAGAAACCACAGTGAGTTTGGATATGTTTCTCTGGACAGAAAATAAAAAGCAAGCAACTTACCAACTTGCTGATGATGATAGATGGAGAGAGAGGTGGATAGATAGCCATCCACATTGATTTCATCTGTAGTTTTCTACTTTTCCCCCTTCCATTAAGGCTATTAAATATGAGTAACATATTTCAAAATAGCAAGGAACCATGGAAGAACTGTGATATACCTGAGGCAGAAGAATTGTCTAAATGTGTATGAGTCTTTACGGCATTTCCCCCCCTCATTGTACTTAGAAAACAAATTGAAACTCCCTCCGGTGGCTTCAAGCTCTGACATAGGCTACCTATCCCTTTAGCCACATTTGTGCTAAAATGTGGCTCCTCCTCCTCCTCCTCCTCCTTTTTCATTCTGCTCCTGTCAAGCTGATTTCTTTCAATTCCTTGACATGCCACTTCCTCTGTGGCATCTAACTCTTTGCACAACTAGATATTTATGACTCAGTTACCCTTTCTCTTCCCAGCCCAACTGTTCCCAAGGCTAATTGTTTCTTGTCTTTCAGTTTTCAGCTCAAGTATCACTCTCTCTAGGAGGCTCTCCCTGATTTTCCCATTTCCTCTATGAGTCTAGGTCTCCACCCCTCATATATTTCTATAACACATTCAATTCCTTCATAGCACTCATCACTGTTTAAAGTTATTTTTCTCATTATACTATGAGCTTCATGTGTGCATCGCTATATGCAAGAACCTATATTGATACCTTTTACTTGTTTTGTGATCAAATTTTCTGGAAGTATTAATAAGTGAAGTTGATTTTTGAGGCTCTAGGGAAAGTGAACCATAATATATGAGAAATAATAAGAAATAAAGTGAGAAATAATAAGGAATCACAGATTTTTGTGAAATAAGTCATGCAAAGCATCTATTGAAATTCTAGTACATCAGACTTACTGATTTGTACTTTGTAAGTCACTTAAAGTTCTTTTTTGGAATTTAGCAGTAACTGAAATTTATAAATAATTACATATCTCTTCTTGGATGTATCAATATCCTTAAACTCCACAGGAGTTTACTTCAAAATCAAACGTAAGATTATTGTCCTCAGATCTCTCCTGAGATACTGGGTATTCCCACGGACTCAGCCTGCATAATCAAGTTTGACACTTCTTTCTCCCCAACAGCCAGTACTTACCAAGCCCTGACAGCTTTATATTTCTTCAGTCCATCCATTTCTCTCTACCTTCAGTTCTTCCAGGCTGCTGTCCAGCATCATCCTTGTGACCGCCTCCCCCCATCTATCTGGAATTAGAGGTGCTATTGGTTTGGTAGACACAGCTAGGGATAAAAATCAACAGCCTACTCTTAGGGTAAACTTAAATTTGGAAGTGAATGTGGATTTTAGAAGTATCTTATCGTATCTAGGGAAGATACTACTTAATCTTGAACATTTTTTCCTATAAGTCACTTTTGGAAAATTCTTTAGATCAAGTATGAAGCAGCACTCTATCTCAATGGGAATGACCAGTGAAATAGGACATATAATATGGGAAGATGGTTTAGTGACAGGATTAAAGAAGAAAAGTTAGCACAAATGGAACAAAAGGGGTTTTAATCTGCACTAGCTAGTCATAAAGGGATCATAAATCCTGATGAATCTTTTGTTTTCTTTGGAAGCAACTACTCAGTTAAACACAAACTATTTTAGTCCCATGTGGCAGAGAAGTAGCTAGCAGTTTTCTATACTGCCAACATGTTGACTACCCAGGTGTGAACAGATGAAATTGTGCATTTGAGCATAGAGGAGACTTTAAAAAAACAAAAAACAACAACAACCAAGCCATCTGAGCTAAAAATGGCCATATCCAATTGGTACAAGCAAATATGATACCATGGGAAATGCCACAGGAAATTAAGTTCAGAAGTCTCCCTGAAGGCTAGGACCCAGGTCTTTGTCCCTTTGAAAAAGTGAAATGGTTTATTCTTGGGGCCGAGTGCTTGTCCTTAAAGAAACATCTTTTCCTTAAGCTTCTCTATTATTTCCTTTAAATAATAAGACACCTGGTCCTACACAGAATGTCAATGAAGGATGGGATGAGTATGTTTTTATTGAAAAGATGTCTTTGGACATGCATGCAAATATGTACTTGCATTTCCTGAGGCAGCTCCTGCTCTTTTCTCTGACCTCACTGGCAGTTGAGTCCTTTATTTTGATGTGACAGTAGTTCTCCATTACTGTACCTTATCCAACACCATTTGAGATTAAGTCTGACTTCAATTGTCACAAAAAGAAAACTCAATGCATTCCTTAGTAGAAGAAATAGGAGGAGATTTGATATAACACTAATTTATAAAAGCTGGCACCAAGAACATTGGAGAAACATAAAGATGGAAAAAATAAAACACCATGCAAAGTTAATGATCACTTAAGAATTATTATTTATTAATCAGTTCTCTAATATGAGAAAATCCCCATGTGTCTGAACAAACCACAGATGGTCGTTTGTGATTACAGGAACTATATTGATCCCTCCAAAGTATTTATGCCTGAAGTTACAAATCAGATAAGGCTTATTATACCTTTCATGAAGCTTGAAAAATTACTTTGTAACTAGTTACCCACTTGTGATCATGCATCAAAATGCATTTTTTTCTAGAGTTGCACTGGCATCCCACACTATTTTGGTTGAGCCACTTTGAACCCCAGGTTCCCAGCAGGACTCTACAGGGATTGCCTGCAGTGTACATGTGCCAGGCTCTAGTGTTTGGGATCTGGGTCAACTGGAGTGCTTTCTTCTAGAAAACTCAGAAATGCAAATCTTTCTCATGCAGTCATGTGCTACCTACTCACATGTCCTAGGGTTCTTTGGTGCAGTCATAAAATAGATATAAGGAGGGGCTAGGGCTGGTGCTCTGTGGCAGAGCGCTTGCCTAGCACATGCAAGGCACTGGGTTTGATCCTTAGCACCGCATACAAAAATAAGCAAATAAAATAAAGGCATGCTGCCCATCTACAACTATAAAATTTTTTTTTTAAAGATAGATATAAGAAGTCTTTTTTTTTTCTCCTACCTCAGTACTTTTGTATTTGGTGTTCCTTCAACTTGGAACACGAGTCCAACTTTCTCATGTGAGGATCCTCAGAAAAATCCAACATTCCTAGGGATGCTTTTCTTGACCCTCCTACCTAAAGTAGATTTACTTATAGAGTACTTAACATGGCATATCTAATTAATTTATTAATTTTCTTATTTTTTGGTCTGAATCCCCCCCCCGAAATACAAGCCCCATAGAGCAGGACATTTGCCTGTCACCATGTCCTTGTTTCTGTGGTGTATTCCACTAGCGGATGAACATGGGAATGCTGGGAACAACTTCATAGCTGGAATAAAGTCTTCTTCATTTGAAAAAAGATCGTTTAAACAAAATATAAATTTATAAAACAATAAAATGCCCAATGAAATCAATTTCTTCATCTAAGAAACAAGTATATGACATGTACTACATATAGACCCTTCCTGGAAACTCCAACATGGCATGTTAATAATATATTATATTTCATAAAAAATTGAAGCATGCAGAGAAGAAAACTCATCCTAGAAACTATTGGCAAAATGACATGAAACTTGGCTCTTCCCATGAGATGTAAGTCCCTCAAGTGAGGTGTGGACACAAACCTTGGAAAGTGCCCTAAGGGATGACGTCCTGAGTGTCTGGTTGTTATATCTTCAGTCCCTGACACACTTCCCAGCACCCGGTAAACTCTTAAATATGTGTTGAATGAGCAAATGAATTCATGCAACATGCCACAACCTGGCAATCTTTATTTATACTTAAGCTATTTTTATCACTCAAGTTAGTCATATTTTTTTTCTTGCTAAAACAACATATTGCTGATTTTATATGAAAAGTCTGTGGGGAAACAAGATTCACTTTATAGCCAATTTTGCTGAAATGTATTGGCCCTGCAAAGCAAGAGACATTTACACTTTGAAATATGCATTGTCATTTACCCTTCAAAAACAGTAGTTTTCCTTAGCTGTTTCTTGGTTTAATCGGTCCCCAAAGCTAAATAAATGAAAGAAATGGAATGTGTGCTTGCATTAAACTACTTTCTAGCAAGGTGACTTTTACTTAGTTCATGTAATGCAATTATTAATGGGCTACTGCTTTGTGTAGATAATTGTTTTCCTATAAATTATTATT
>CM053405.1:88701018-88716845 GCA_028644305.1 Xerus rutilus | reverse complement strand
CAGAGGTGTCTTCTAATGAAAGATTCTGACAGTAAATATGCTCTGAAAGAAATGGTCTAAAAAAACTATAGCTGGAAAATCGGATTTTAAAATCTTGAATAGTTTTTTCTGTTTCCATAGTCCAGAATACTCAGCTCAGCAGCCAGTCCCTGTTTGGATTTTATTCTTCTTTCCTAGGTCTGACAATCTATACCCATCTGCATGTGGTTATCATTTAGCCTAGAAATTTAATTGTATTGCTCTTCTGAAATTAGCATCACTGTACCATGAACAATTCCTGGGCATCACTTCCGTTTGCTACTGTAGCTCGATTTCTCTCCCTGGCCACATTTCACATTCCTGCCTGATCTGTTTTGGTTTTTCGATTTGCTTGGTGGGTTGGCAGGCATCATTTAGAAGGCCACTGTTTAGCTGCATTTTAAGGTGACTTTGACCCTTCACTTTTCAGCTTGGTGTCTCTCATACCTCCTCAGATCCCCAGTGTAGCTTCCTCCTTTTCCAAATTTTCCTGATTGTATAAACAAAGGCAAAGTTAACTGAGTTCAACACTAATCCTTTGCTCTTCTGTGGGGAGTAGAGTGAAGCATGTAACAATTTGGGGAAAAAAAAACACTGCTTAGAAAGAAATGAAGCCGGAGGGACTACAGCTCAGCAGAGTGATTCTAATGACCAAGCATTCAAGCCATTTTCATTTTGGATTTTAACTTTTGGGGGAACATAAGAGTGTCTTGCAGAGAGCATATCAAATGAGAAGGCGGCTAGATAATATGACAGAGTTAATGGGACAATTGAAGTGAGAGGACCATGGGGGAGACTGGGTGACCTATGGGGACCGGCAGTAAGTAAACAGCTTATAAGTATTGCACATCAGCTGTCCTGATGAGGGGGAGATGAGATGCCACTTCCCTTCTTTCTTTTAAGTAGAATATATGAGTAGTTTCTAACAGGGATCTGTTGTGTTCTCAGACTTTTGTGAGTCCAGGAACTCTGCTGCAAGTCTTCTTACAGGTTATTTCCTCTTCTACAAAAATTTTGCAAGGCTGATATTATTAAAATTTTACAGATGCCGGGGTGGGGGATGGAAAATCTCAGAGAGAATAATTGGAAGTTTGTAGCTTTGGTAACTGGAAAACGTAAGTTTGGAAGGAATCTTTTTTTTTGGAAGGAATCTTTATGACTCTGAACTCCATACTTTTGCCACTAAAATTATTTTTAGGGGGTCATAGATTTCTGAAGAATTGTATGCATGTTTAAAATCCTAAGCATAAAAAAATGCATGTGAAACAATATTTTGGGGGAGGATTAGGACCTCCATGATTACAAATCCCTTCCTTTTCCTTTTGTTCTTTCTGCCAAGACAAAGTAGAACTTTATATAAAAATATAAACTGTGATAATTTGGGATATGCATGCTCCTAACAAAAAGTAATGAAAGCAACTCTCAATCAAGAATAAGCTGGGAGGGTGTGATGGAATTGTGGCCTGCCTACATTGTCTTTTAGTACCCTGAAAGATGAACCCTCAAACCTCCCTGGAATTAGGGACTTGATTACTGACAGTACTGGGTCTCATACTTCCAGTGTGTAGGTGCTATTAAAAAAAAAGGTTGAAATTTACTATTATGGCAATAAAATATCTAGCTAAATAAAAATTATCTGTATGTTAGCATTATTTACTTTAATAAACATCATGTGGATGCAACTTTTTTGTTTAGCACCTATCTCAGAAAGTTAGGTAAAAATAGGTTTTATGCAATAGTTTCTCTCCTTGAAAGTTCTGCATATTATATATATTTTTTTGTTTCCTTTTCTGCTTAAAAGATCACAAAATGTATCTGTTGCCAGTCTTATCAGAGCCTGTAGGGAAAATAAAAAGAAATTTCCTTTTCCAAGTGTTAGGATTTATGTTCCAGCTCTGTCCTCCTGGAGTCACTGGGGGTGGAGCTTATTAGGGTAACTGAGCCATCAGGTAACGTGATTCATCACAGAGGTGACTACAGACAGGCAGGTGGTTGGGGGGAAAGTTGCTTATGCACCTGCCAACTTTGTTCCACCAGAAGTCAAGAGCGCCCCTCCCCACTCTGAACATAAGTTATTCATGAGCTTGGGGATGAAAGGCAAGTTACGGGCTTCAGAAATAGAAAATGCTTAATGTTGTCTCTGTGTCAAGGAGAAACACTTTTATCTTCATGAAAGAGAGAGCAGAAAGAGAATGCTTCTTCTAAAAAAACAACTTCTGTATTTTCCGTGACATCCATAGTACAAAATTAGTTTTCTTACTTCTCTTTCTCCTGTGCCTCCACCCTCATCTGCACATCTTAGACTCCTACTATCGTGGAGTTAGTTTTCTTTCTTCCTTTTTTTTTCTCTAAAAGAATAAATTAAATGGGATAGAAAAATATTTTAAAATGTACACAATGATATTTCATGATATGTATTTACCCACTCCAACAAAGTGTTTGCTTTTCATTTTATTTGCTTTCCTTTGTCATTACCGTAATGATTTCATAGAATTATATTCGATAAATAAGTTTCAAATTTTGATATTTATTGACTCACTCAGTGCCAAGCACTATATTCTAAGCACATTATTTAATCTGCTGTTTGGAACAATACTAGAAAGTAGGAACCAATCCCTGTTCCATTTTACAGATGGAAAAACTGAGAGTTTAGAAAAGAAAGGAAGAGCATGTTAGATCAATTTAGGCAACTATGTCTTAATAGATGACTAGCTTAGGTTGTATGAGTTGTACTTGCTTAAGAGAGTAAATCTGAGCTTATTGCTATACTAGTTAGACTCTGGAGCCAGGGCTTTAAATCCTTCCTGCCCACAGGGCAGTCCAGGAACCAGCAGCATTTACATTACTTGGGAGCTTGTTAGAAATGCAGAATAACTCACCCCCAATGGTGTGCTGGTAAATGTTTTTTGTGTGTCTGTGTGTATTTGGGGGAGGAGGTTGTGGTGTTTTGCTGATTTCTACAGTTTAAATATTCCTACCACAGTGGATTCCATGTGACAGTTCACTGACCACAGACTCAGGAAAAGGTAACAAAGATTGGCTCTATGTAAACAAGGTGATGAGTACCAGTGCACCTCAGAATCTACATTTCATCAAGTTGTCCAGGCAATTCATGTGTTTGAGAAGCACTGGGCTAAGTCACTGCTTTATACTGGCTCACTCTGCTGATTACAATCAGATCTTTGGTCCTAGTCTGGTGTTTGGCTGCCCCTTGATCTCTCACCATGGGGAAGGAAGGTTACAGGACAGGACTCTGATTGATAATATCAGGATGTAGCAGCACATGCAGTCTGGCTTGTGATCACTAAAACTCGCTGAGTGGGGCTTAGGGTAAAGAAAGTAGCTTTCAGGGAAATGGCCTGCAGTGACTTGGCAGAGACTTAGCCATATACCCAGGAGAAATGAAAAACCAGCACTTCGCACCATTATGCAAGGCTTTTTCTGACAGAGAAGAGAATGTGTACTGCAAAACATTTGGGAATCAGAAAGTTAGAATCTTTGCTTTCCTCTGCTATTGCATAATCATTTTGTCATGCCTGGGTGCATTTAGCACGTGTGGACAATGGATAGAAAACGTGGTTACAGAAAGGCTTATATTTTACAGTATT
The DNA here is from genome assembly GCA_028644305.1 of Xerus rutilus. Lineage (NCBI taxonomy): Eukaryota > Metazoa > Chordata > Mammalia > Rodentia > Sciuridae > Xerus > Xerus rutilus. Next base: position 88,713,219 of record CM053405.1, on the reverse strand, counting down.
ATGCATCCCTTTTATCTGGAACTCAATTGGAAGTAAGTCCATTTTCTCTTGTTTTGCATGTAGAAACATTTGCTTAAGAAAGTGTTTTGCAGAATATGAATTGAGAATAATATGTATTTTACCTGATTTCCTACATTCCTTCTACCTGCAGACTGAAATAGAACAAGTAATGAATGAAAAATTGCCAGGGAAGAGAGAAAATTTGATAACTATCTAAACAACAAAAAAAATATTTTCTGAGAGATGAGGAAGCAAGGGTCCTGCAGGTTAGAAAAATGTGATAATGACCAACTATCCTGGCAGTGATGGGGACAATAACCATTCCAGCTGCTTCTTGGACTCTACTGTAGCTTATCGCACTACCCTTACATTTCCCCCTCCCACTGTCTTCTACACTTTCTTACTTTCTCCTCCATTCTGATGACTACTAAGACTGTCTACAAACTGATGAATTACAGATCAATTTTCTGAGCCTCAAATCTCATTAGCCTATTAGAATTCATTTGAATGTCTTATCAATGCTCCCAATTCAACTTGTCTTCCAGTTTCCTTCCTAAAGCAATTTCTCTTTCTATTTTTTCCACACACTCACATTTCCTCATAGGAGGATTCACAATGGTTTGCCAGTTTGCTTGTCGCACATGGCATGGACTTTAAGCCCATGCTAGCAGTGGCTCTGTCTGGCTTATTGCTTTATCCCTAGCACCTGGCTCAATATTTTGCATGTAGCAGATTGATCACAAAGCACTCAATATGACACTAGTGAGTTATCCTGATTTCCCCAGAAAGCAGAGACTGTAGCAAAGGATTATTGCTTCCACGTGGTTAGGAAGCATAATCCTATGGGTTAGGAGTGAGAATCAAAGATAAAGCAGAGAAGGAGAGAGCCAATACTTGGATGTGATATCAAGCTGGCCTTCCAAGAAGTTATTTTAACTGGGTCTCAGGACCATCAATCTAAGAAAGAAAATGGAATAATTTATTCATTGGTTTTTTTCTCCCCATGATTATAGATTGGCCTCATGGAGCATTAATATGTTGCACTTCTAGGTCATGCTGAGTGTCAGGTGAAGTTTCCTGGTTTCCCAACTTGAGTCACAGGGAAGCCCTGGATAGAAGGCAAGAAGCAAATAGAATGGTATATGACATGGTGTGGAATTTAAAGCTCAGGATTGCTCTAAATACTCCATCTCTTTTAGTCCCCCACCTTCAATTAGTTAGTTTTATCAAAATACCTCTCAAAAAATGCTGTTTTATCTCTTTCTCTGCTGCTTTTTAAGACGTTATGATCTCCCTGTTTCTCACTTATGTTTATGACACTATCTCTTACTTACTCTTCCTGCCTGCAGTGGGGTCTTCTCATTGGATTCTAATCACACAAAAGCTTGCCATTCCTTCTAAGATAAAATTCAGTCTCATCAAGATGGCTTACAAGCCCTTTCATGACCTGCTCCATTGCATATGACCTGCTGTATCTGTCTGGTCCCTCCATGCTGGGACTCTGTGACTTTGACCATCACTGAATAACTTGTAATTTCCTGGAATGTTTTGCTTCATGCCCCTGGGGCTGGTAATATTGCTGTCTTTATTTGGAAAATTGGTCTTTTTTCAGATGGTTCTCTTTATCCTTCAAAATCATCTCAAATGTCAGACTCTTCAGAAACCCTGCTCTAGACCAGCAGTTCCTAGGTTTTCATGCGCCAGAATCACCAGCAGGGATTGTGAAAACAGCCAGGGCAGGGGGGTCTTGTTGCCAGAGTTTTTGACTCAGTTAGGTCTGAGGTGGTTCTCCAGAACTTGCATTTTTAATAAATTCCCAGGTAATACTGATGTTGCTGGTTCAGGACAACACCCTGAGAACCACAAGTCTGAGGAAAATATCTGCACTTTCCTCTAACATACCATTGTACATGGCTGATAGAAATTGTTTACTGGTTTCTTTGCCCTAATCAGGGTGTGTTCATTGGAGGGCAGAAGTAATGGCTTACTTATCTCTATAATATTTCTTGGCACTGTCCTGGGCACGTAGTAGCTGTTATATTAATGGGAAGAAGGGAAAAGAGAATAAAGAAAAAAAAAAAACAAAGACATTTGGAACAAAAACTGGATGATATCGAGAAGTAGATGTAGAGGTCTTTATAATACTTTCTCAGACTAATATGCTACATGTTTGGCATAAGCTACTATTATCCCACAGAGCTAGTATATTCTTAATATAGCAAAACCAGTGAACTGTACTGCATCAAATGTGATCTCTAGCACTGTATAATCTGCTTTTAACTCCTAGTTCCTCTATGTGATGGTAGGTCTATTATTTAATATATCTCTAAAATTATTTTAGCACTCATAAAATGAGAATAATAAAAATGCTACCTAATGGAGTTGTTCTCATGTTTAACTGAGGTAATGCATAAAAAAGTGATTTTTATTGTCCCTAGCATATCATAAAACACTCAATAAATGTTAACTACCGTTTTATTTTCTGTTCTTTTAAAGAACTTATTTACAAAATAATGGGATTTTAGCAATTTAATAGACATAAACACCAAAACATGAATGTAATTTAAGTTGTTTGCATTATAGGTATTTTTGTGCCACACGTACGTTACATTAAATTTTTAATATATTTATTTTAAATTCAGATGACTGTTAACAAGTTGAAACAACATGTTCAGAAAGGAACTGATTTAGCTTTTTAAAATGTTTTGTGTTTTCTATTCAAAATTCATTTTTTCATATTCACATCACAAAGGGAAAAGGTCTTCAAAAGTATCAACCTACTAAAAAAAATAGTTCCATTGAAATCACTTACAGCTAGAGAGAGATAATTTTATCCAAATATCTCAAAAGAATTTACAGTCATTAACTAACTATCCCTCTGAACTCTTGTTACCATATGCTATGCCAATTTCATGGTTACAAAATACCCATCAAATGAAACAGTTTCAAAGCAGGATTTTGGTGGTCCCATTAGCTGGCTAGGCCAGAGGGTAAACTCAGCGGAAAGCACACACCTGGCAAGCCAGGACTTTGAGACCACTGTGTGTAGAGTCATTCAGACCCCTTACATGATGACCACCTGTCAAAGACTGCAAGTGTAGAGAAATAATTTCTAGCCATCTGAGCAGTGTTCCTCCTTCTCATTCTGCTTAGCTTTTCATTCAATGGGTCATTTGTGCAATACATAGTGTATGTTCTGGGCTATGACAGTCTTCTCCCTTGTATTATTTCACTTAATTCATTTATCTATTTATGAAGTATATGCCATAATTACATCCGTTTACAGAATGGGAACTCATAGGTGTTAAGAAACTTGCCAAAATTGCATGGTAACTGGAGGACTCAGTATCCCTAACTGCAAATTCTGATAAGAGAGATGGAACAAAGTTTCCAACTACAATGCCACTCCATGATGTCGCACTACCTGATCTTCACAGAGCTGAGTATGCCGTGGCAGCCACCAAGGGCTGAGGATGTGGACATCTGAATGTGAATGATTACCATGTGTGCAAAATTATAAAAGGTTTCTTCTGGTATTTAATTTGTTAATTTAGTTATATATGTATATTAAAATTATATATTTGGAGAAATGATGTATTATATTGTCATATATCATTTTTCCAATCTCATTTCTCACAGAAATACTTGATTTCAACTCCATACATGTATTTTCTTTGCTCTCTTTAGAAACAAGTTTCAAATTTTCCAATAGTTTTCCAGAGGTGTTAATTATCACTTTGGTCTAGAGTGGTTGGTATTTGTAACAGCACTTTTGGCATCTGTCTCTCAAGTTTTTATGAATATTTTCTTTTAAGGCACTTGTACCTAATTGTATGAGTTTGATGGCTATTTTTCTTATTTAAATTTAAAATATATGTATTAGTTGGCTGTAGTGGAGCATGTCTATAATCTCAGCAACTTAAGAGGTGGAAGGATCATAACTTTGAGGCCAGTCTCTACAATTTGGTGAGATCCAGTCTCAAAATGAAAAAAATTAAAAGGTCTGGGGATGTAGCTCAGTGGCAGAGCACTTCTGGGTTCAATTCCTAGTACCTAATAAGTAAAAAACAATTAATTAAAGAATGAAATAAAAATATATATGCATATATTACTATTCCCATTGATCGAATGGGTCATTACTACCCCTGGTGCATGTATGAAGACACAAATAGTGTAACTTTATGATTTGCAACCAGAGAAATGGAAAAACTGAGCTCTGTTTATGTACTATGACTTGAAACGCATTTAAATAAAAATAAAAAATAAATAAAAATAAATGCAGTGTAAAAAAAAATATATATGCATATATACATTTTTTATTTTAGAGGATATAGAAAATGCAAATTTATCTTGGAGGATATATAAAATGCAAATTATTGATCTTCAGAATGTAATTGCAAAAGTCCTGCTTAAAATGAGTTCTAACACTCACAATTATTAAAACGTACCCTCAATAATAATTGCTCAATTCATGTTAAAATTTTTCTACAATTTTATCTTTTTTAATCTAGTCTATCAAGTAATTTTTATGTATGTGCAAAGTTAACAATTGCTTCTCAGGCTAATGTATTTTCTTAGATAGTCCTTTTTTGTTCCAAAATAAAATACTCAAGAGAACACTCTATAATATAAAAGACTTGTTAGGGTACTAAGAAAAATCAATGACCTCTTTTCTAAGATATATATTTTTTTGAGTAGGGAAGTAAAATCTTATTGCCTTATATTTAAGCATATTTAGTAACCAGGTGTTCAAAGGTACAGGTTTTATACAAGGGTTTGAAAAGCAACTCAAAAGGGTCAGCCCTACATTCAATCTTTTCATCTCTCTGTCTTGTATGGTATGATCATAAGAGTGGTTCCCGTTTAGTCATTAGATGGCTCCAAAAGTGCTAATAAGGGGAGAGAAAGAGAGAGAAGAAGAGAGGAGGGGAGGAGAGAGAAGAGCAGAGTAGAGGGGAGTGGAGCAGAATGGAGCACAACAGTGAGAGTACTGTATTTCTAACCATCTAACAGAAGTATTTCCTTTACTTCTACTGCTGCAGGCCAACTTAAGTTAGAAACATGCTAATCTAATAGAGATTGCATGTGAAGCTGTTCTCCCCCACCCCCCACTTTTTTGTATTTTTTTAGATACAAGGTCTCACTGAGTTACTTAAGGCCTTGCTAATTTGCTGAGGCTGGCTTTGAACTCAGAATCCTCCTGCCTCAGCCTCCCGACCATGTTAAACTTTGAAACAATTCTTGTGGTCAAAAAAGTGCCAAGTACAAACTGACTTGGATCAATTAGAGCTGGAGATGGAAGAATTTGATTTAAACTGTACAGCTATTGCACAGTTAAGGAAAGGTAAAATAGATACTGGGGATCAACTGTTTCAATGGAGCAGCATTGGCTTCCATGGGGCAATGTTTAATAACTCTTCAAACACTACCATGTTTACTTTCTCATTTGATTCTCAGAGCAATTCTTGGGTCATATACTATAGAAAAGATCATTTATATTTGATGGCTGAGATCACTGGGTCCTCAGTGTGGTAAGTTGCCCTGAACTCAGATCTAACTTCAAGCTCAAATCTTTCTAGATGTTAGTTCATTTTGTCAAAGCAATTAGTGAACAGTGAATAGGTCAGTCAAATTGTATATTCATCATTCTGATGACTAAAGAGAATTGATGTCTTGAGTTTTAAATTTTTTCCCCTGCTGCACTTTTTCCGGAATGAAGCAAGTGATGGTAGTGTTACTGATGAGGGTTGAAGGAAAGTTAGAGTCACACCTGCCTTGGTTGCATCTTTGATCTCAAGAAATACACTTATTGAACAGTCCCTTCATTACACTTGGTCACAAATTGATAATCTGCTTTTTTTACTTTTGTCTTAGGAAGTTCTGCCATCACTTTATGTCATTGTAATTTATGATTGTGATGTAGTTTCTATATTGGTCAATATGGGAGAAAGTTGAGATGTCAATATGGCAGGAGAGCCAGATCCATCTAGAAAATTTTCAATGTTCCAAGGAAGGTCTCTGTGTGACAATTAGCCAAAAACCTCTGAGAAGATTCTTGAATGAAAGCTCCAAGAGAAAATTCTCCAGGTTGGGAGGTAAGCCCTCATTGTCAGTCTGGCTCACCCTGCATTTCCTGATAATATATCCACTTTTTAATACGGGGGTTGATGGTCATGGTAATAAATGACTAGACTGAGGAAACTGTAAAAGTACCACAATAATACCCAAACTTATATTTATTAAAATTTTACCCCTTATTCTGTATTAATACATTCCATTATTTATTTTTATAATGTCATTGGATAACTGATGTCAAAATGTTTCCTAAAATTCTTGTGTCCATGCGTGTTCTTTTTTCCTTACATTATTTCAGTACCCCAAAGAGGCTACAACTTTACTTGGCATGGGATTGGGAAGGGGGTACATAAAGTCCAGTAGAATGTACATGGAATATACCCCACAAACAGCCACAAGTGGATATTCTAATTATAAAACACAAAGAAGCATTTATTTATGCAAGACCAATTGCTGTAGCCTCACAGACAAGACCCTTTGCTAAATTCTAGGACTACAACATTGGATCAGACCTACTCATCTCTTGTTAACAAATCAAGCACATCAAGGATACAGATAAACAGACAAATAACAGAATTCAGTGGAATATGTGTAATGATAAGAGTTTGTGTATGATTCAAACCCAGTGGCAAAGAAATATCTATTGATTAAACTCGTTTTTCTTTGTTGTTGTTTCTTTGTTTTGTGGTGGTGCTGAGGCTCACTCCAGGGACCTTGACTATGCTAGGCAATCATTTTTACCACTGAATTACAACCCAGTCCACAAAGATCTATTTGAACAAACAGCAATAGAAAAACTAAGTAGCAACCGAGTAAAGATGGTTATCAAGTGAAAAGTATAGTTAACACATGATAGAAAAACAACAACAACAAAAAACCCTTAGAGGACAGAGGCTCTCAAAAGGTGTTCTCAGGGGAGTCAGGATTTGTGTAGGGTTATTTATACATGAGAAAGCCCTAGACAGGCAATAAGTGGGTCAGGCATTTCTGTATGGACAAGGTTTATTTTAGGAACAGTGTACTCAAGTCCAAAAGTAGTTTTTTTTTTGTTTTTTTTTTTTTTTTAAAGAGGAAGAAGAATATTTTAAAGCCAGATTGTAATATGCCTTTAAGAAGAGATGGAGCTTCTTCAATCCCTTGCAAGACATGCTGCCTAGTGTTCCTTAGAGCTTTTTAGAGGCCTGGAATTAGTGAGTGCATGAACTCAGCCTATTTACAGTAGTATTTCCAGGGCTTTCCGTAGCTCACAGCCCCTCCCCCCAGCCACAGGCACCCTCCCCTGTGTTATATCTCCTATTCTTCTTGGTTAAGTTTCCTCTTTTCAGCTATACGGTCAGTTTCAATTTCCCTCCTAGTATTGCTTGGCTACAGATGTAGCAGTTCTCTTAGCTGGTAGCCTCCATATATATTTTTTTTCAGTAGATGGGACTTTATTTATTTATTTTATTCCTAGCCTATTCTTTTCCATGTTGCCATGCAGTGACTGTAGAATTTCAGTCAATGGTGCATTTGAGTAGATAGTTTCTATGAAAAACACAAATCAAGATAGTGTCATAGTACAATTTGCTGTGCACAGTGGGTGTTTGATAAAGCACTGTGACTAAGAAGAATTCAACTACTGCTTTATGTTCTCTTATCATGGTGATTATCAGGGAGATTAAGAGAAGTAAAATGAAACAAAACAAAACATTCATCTTGAAGGAAAGAGGCAAGTAAACATTAGTAATCATTACTAAAAGTTAGACCACGTAGATGAGGTGGAACTGATATCAGACAGGTTGTGCCTAAATACAAATCAGTATTTTGTTTAAAATCTAATCTATTAATAGCAAAATAATCTATAGTCTTACTGGTTTTAATTACTTATTTTTATGTTTTAAAATTATTTATTTTTTAAGTTTTGTTTTTGTTTTTGTTTTTTTTAAGTTGATAAACAATAATTGTATATATTTACGGGTTGAATGTGATTTGTCCATACATATATACATCATAGAATGCTGAAATTAGGTTGATTAACCTATCCATGAACTAAAGGAGTGGATTTTAAAGAGTTTTATTTTGTTTTAATGTTATTTAAAACATAGAGATAAGGAAGGAGGCAATAGAAAGTTGGTGGATTATTTACTTTAGAAAAGACCACCCTGGCTCTTATTCCACGAAGTGCAGATTTCTTCCACCAGTCTGAGTTGTCCCACACCTGTGTAGATCCTTTTGAGTGGCTCCATCAGCATGGGCCTCATCTGGGGCTGTCTTGGCTGAGGCCGAGGCCCCTTCAGCTCCTGTTCACATGCACTGCAAAGAGCAAAAACCACCCTGAAATCCCTCACTTTCTGAAATAACCTCTTATCAACAAAATTCAGGAGAGAAATAATTGCCTAAACTCCAAGAAGGAGTAATTGAAAAATTTAAGTTGTTTATCAGTAGGGGTTGGTAATAATTTTTAAATGTTTCAAAACACTTTTTATCACTGAAAAGCTAAAAAATACAGAAATACATAGAAGAAAAATATAAAATCTCTTGATAATTTTCCTATTTCTGTTGTTAATACTTTGTTAGAGATTCTTCCAGGTTTTATTGTCTGTTTATTTCTGTAACAATTAATACCCACATAATAATTATGTAATTATTGATTTATTCTTTATTTTGTAATTATTATGGAAATAGAAAAGGGAGAGAGGGAGGATATCATTTTAGGCATGTGTGTAAATACTTGGGCTTTAGTGATAAATAAATTCGATCTAGTCCATATCATTACAAAATATGACTTTCTAGTTTTGATGGTTTTTTTGTGCATGGAATAAAATACCACAAAAATTATTGAATCTATTACTTTTGCTGGGGATCAAATCCAGGGCCTTGCCCAATATGGACAAGTGTTCCACTGCTGAGCCGCATCCCTAGTCCCATGACTTTTAAGAGTCAAAAGATATTCCTTTCTATTAATATCATATTTTATGTATCCATTTCTATATTTGAATGACAATAGCTTTGTTTACAAGTTTTAACTCATACTTGGCAATAAAGAACTATCTTTGCTAACACACATGGTCTGATTATTTCCTTAGGCAGGATTTCTGGAACGGGATTACTGGAATAAACTTTTTGAAGATTCTTGTGGTAATTGCCAACATATTTAGGACAACAGTATTCAGAACTGATATTCCCAGGAAGCTGCAATTTAAACCCCTATCTGTCCATTCTCAGAAGCAGGAACTGAAGGACTGTTGTCCTCCCTATTTATAAGGATAATAGGTATGAAATGAGTGGGCTTTTCCTTCGGATATTGTTGTTTATTAGTGAAACCAGTTCTTAGCCTGTGGGAATCCATGATGGAATGGTGCAGAATCAGAGTAATTGTCAGCTCTTTCTCTGCTTCATTTACATAATAAGCTGAACTAGTTCATGTGTAGGGATCTTTGAAGCTACAATCAAAATTAAAATCCCACAGATATCTGTGCATGTGTAACTTTGGAGGAGACCATTTTGCTGTTTTTACATCTTTCTTTGAGAACAGGCATCATTTAAGTTGCCTTAATCTTGCCCTTGTTAAGATACTTCATTTTGAACACTTGGCCCACCTATGACTTTACCTAGGGAAACTACAGCAAGATCAACCAACGCCCTCTGGTTAGGGCTGGCAGATACCTATTCAGGTAAGCCATCCTTAGCCTATTGCCATTTGGGTGTTGAGAAGGCACTGAATGTAATTTTGAAAAATGTGTTTCTGTAATCCATTTCCTAACTTGAGAACACAGGAATCTCTGCTACTGAGGATGTGTGTATAGTGGGAAAATACCAAGGTCTTTATTTTCAGATTTTTAGTATTTTCCTTTGCTACCTTGAATGAACAAAGTTATATTGGGTTATTAATATTGTCTCTAGTTTTAATTTGTGGTTTTATATGAAGCCAGCTCAAATAATACTTGACATCTGATTGAATGAATTGAATCTTAGTTTGTACTTTAAGCTAAGTCCCACATCTTCCTCATCCTAACCTAATCCACTATATGCACACATGGGATTTTCCCCCAAAGCATTTCTGCTATAGTCATTTCCTTTCTTATTATTAGTTATATGTGACAGTAGAATTATTTTGACATTATACCCATATGGAGCATAACTTCCCATTCCTCTGATTGTACATGATGTAGTAATTGGTTGTGTAATCATATATGCACATAGGAAAGTAATATCTGATTCATTCTACTATCTTTCCTATTCCAATTTCCCCTCCCTTCCCTTCATTCCCCTTTATCTAATCTGAAATACTTCTATTCTTCACTATCCTGACCCCTCCCATTGTGAGTTATCAGAGAGTGAGTTATCATCCTCATATCAGAGAGAACATTTGGCTCTTGGTTTTGGGGATTGTCTTATTTCACTTAGTGTGAGAGTCTCCAGTTCCATGCATTTATCAGAAAATGACATAATTTCATGTCTCTTTACGGCTGAGTAGTATTTCATTGTGTATATATACCACACTTTCCTTATCCATCATCTGTTGAATAGCACCTAGGCTGGTTTCATAGCTTAGCCATTGTGAATTGAGCTGCTATAAACATTGATGTGGCTGTGTTACCGTATTATGCTGATTTTAAGTCCTTTGTGTTTAAATTGAGAAGTAGGATAATTGGGTCAAATGGTAGTTGCATTCCAAGTTTTCTGAAGAATCTCCATACTGTTTTCCATAGTGGTTGCACCAATTTGTGGTCCTGACAGCAATGTATGAGTGTGCCTTTTTTCCCACATCCTTGCCAACACTTATTGTTACTTGTATTCTTGATAATTTTCATTCTGACTGGAGTGAGATGAAATCTCAGTGAGTTTTAATTTGCATTTCTCTAACTGCTAGAGATGTTTAACATTTTTTAATATATTTGTTACTGATCATATTTCTTCTATTGTGAAGTGCCTGTTCGGTTCCTTTGCCCACTTATTAATTGGGTTATTTTGTGTGTGTGTATGTGTGTGTTGTTTGATAAGTTCTTTATATATCCTGGAGATTAATGCTCTATCCAAGGTGTAGATGGCAAAGATTTTCTCCCATTCTTTAGGTTGTCTCTTAACATTCTTGATTGTTTTTCTTCACTGTGAAGAAGTTCTTAGTTTCATTTCATACCATTTGTTGATTTCTGATTTAACTTCTTGCACTGTAGGTGTCTTGTTAAAGAAGTTGGTTCCTAAGCTGAAATGATATAGATTTGGTCCTACTATTTCTTCTATTAGGTGCAGTGTCTCTCTTCTAATGTCTAAGTCCTTGATCCACTTAGAGTCGAGTTTTGTGCAAGGTGAGAGATGGGGTTTAGTTTCATTTTGCTACATATGGATTACCAGTTTTCTCAGCACCATTTGCCGAAGAGGCTGTCTTTTCTCTAATGTATGTTTTTGGCACCTTTGTCTAGTAAGAGACAACTGTATTTATGTGGGTTTGTTTCTGTATTCTGTACCATTGGTCTATTTGTCTGCTTTGGTGCCGATACCATGCTGTTTTTGTTGCTATAGCTCTGTAGTATAAGTGATGCCTCCTGCTTCACTTTTCTTGCTAAGGATTGCTTTGGCTATTCTGAGCCTTTTATTTTTCCAAATGAATTTCATGACCTCTTTTTCTATTTCTATGAATAATGTCATCGGAATTTTGATGGGTACTGTATTGACTCTGTATTGTGCTTTTGGTAGTATGGCCATTTTGACAATGTTGATTCTGCCTATTCAAGACTATGGGAGATAATTCCATCTTCTAAGGTCTTCAGTTTCTTTCTTTAGTGTTCTATAGTTTTAATTGTAAAGATCTTTCATCCCTTTTGTTAAATTGATTCCCAAATATTTTTTTGAGACTATTGTGAATGAGTTAGTTTCCCTGATTTCTCCTTAAGTGTGTTCATCACTGATGTATAGGAATGCAATTGATTTATGGGTGCTATCTTTATATCCTGCTACTTTGCTGAATTCATTCATGAGCTCTAAAAGTTTTCTGGTGAAGTTTTTTGGACTTCTAAATATAGAATCACAGGGATGATATATATACTGTTCATTGAAAGTGCATATAAAGATGTTTAATATGAAGAATGTAATCTGCTTATAATTTTGTGCAAAGTTAGAAAAATTATGATTGTAACAATTTTTTTT
>CM053405.1:88667428-88700518 GCA_028644305.1 Xerus rutilus | reverse complement strand
CCCAAGTTTTTTAAGCAGTCTCCATACTGCTTTCCAGATTGGTTGCACCAATTTGCAATCCCACCAGCAATGTTTAAGTGTACCTTTTTCTCCACATCCTCGCCAGCACTTATTGTTGCTGGTATTTTGGATAGCTGCTGGGCCCTAATTCTTACTTGCCATCAAACTATTGAGTCTTAATTTCCTTACCTATATTTATAGTTTATTGGATGCCATTTTTATTGAAAATTATGTTTGTCTTGAAAATTATGTACTTTCATGATTGTGGGTCCTTTAGACCACTTTTTTCCTACTTTAACCCTTATTTAACTCTTTGAGCTATGTAATGTTACTTCCATTCACAGAGGCGTAAATTGAGGTACAGGAAACAGTTAAATGCTGAAGGCATCAGGTAAATTATAGTAGAAGATGCCAGATTCTCTTGGTTTAGCTGTTATGCTACTTCCAAGATCCTTTCTACCTCCAGTCACTTATGATTCAAAGCTAAAAGTCTTTCAGTCTATGAATTGCAGTTTTTCTTTAAATTATTGGCTTGCTTGAGGGAGGGAATTTTAACAAATGATTCCTCTATCTCCTCCAACCACTTCTATGTGCACAGTTGCAATGGTACAAAGTCACAGGGCCACAAGACCTCCCACCTGCCTCCTTATGTCTCCAAAGAGCAGAGAACTAAACCAGCAAAGAGAGTAATTGTGGTATTACAATGCTGTTGCTTTTATTAAGATTTCAATAAAATCTCTTCAACTTGAAAGAAAAAGTCACCAGGAAGTAAAATTTTCTCAACAAAATTACCCTGGAGCAGAGGTTTTCCACTTTGGAGGTTATGAGGATAACCTGAGGAGTTGTTAAAAGCAAATTGCATGTGCCTTATCATGGAGATTCTGATACAGTATGTTGAGCTCCAGCATCTGAATTTCTTATCCAGCTCCATAGGTGATTGTCATGATCTGGATCTGGAAGGTCCACCAAAGGCTTTGTGCCCAATGCATCAATGTTCAGAGGTAAGGCTTTTAGGAAATGATAGGTGCATTGTGCCCAATGCATCAATGTTCAGAGGTAAGGCTTTTAGGATCTTGAGTGTTGTGACCTCATCAATGAATTATTCTATTGATAGATTCCTAATTTGAATGGATTATTGGGAGGCAGTGGAAAGTGTAGGAGGTGGGACTCAGTTGGAGGGAGTAGGTCTTTGGGGGACTATTCTTGAGGATCGTGTCTTGTCTCCTGTTCTCTGCACTGTGACTGCCAGGAGGCAAGCAGCTTTGTCTGCCACAACCTCCTCACCATGATATTCTACCTCACCATAGGCCCAAAACAGTGGACCCAGCTGAATTTGGACAGAAGTCTCTGAAACCATGAGCCAAAGTAACTCTTTTCTCCTCTAAGTTGTTTTGTTCTGGTGCAAGTAGTTCATGTTAAAGAAAAGCCATCCTAAAGACTGTCTACAGGGTTATAGCATCAGAGTCAGTGGTTCAAAGAGCATTCCATTCTGTATTTGAGATTTTCCTATAGTTTCTTACATTTTTAAGTCCAAATTCAAAGCGGCTGGGCCCACTTCCTTCTTGACCTAGCTATCTGCCAGTCATCTCAGTCTTAGTGCCGTATGAAACACTTGATTATTCCCCTGAATATTGTCATTATTCATATCTTCCCCAGTCCAATTAATAGTATTACTGACCAACTGGTTGTTAAAATAAAAAAAGAAGAGTCATTTATATTTTATTTCTTTCTGCCCACACTTTCCCTCTCCTACTCTCCATTTCTTCCTACAACTTTTATTCCCTTTGAAAACCCTCTGTTTTCAAATATATATATTTCTTTCTTTCTTTTTTTTTTTATTTTTCTCCACTGCCACTACCATCATCTTACTCTAAGCCAATATCATCATCTCTCACTGGATTTCTGAAGCGGTCTTCTCACTGGTCTTACAGCTTCTGATTTGATCCCTCCATTTGATCTTCCACATAGCAGCCAGTGATTATTAATGGGCATTAATCAGATCACAATGCGTGCCCCACTTGGAACACCCTGATGGCCTTTTACTGTAGATAGAATACAATTCACACTCTTTATCACTGCCGGCAAGCTCATGCATGCTGAGGCTCTGCCTTGTTCCAGATACATCAGCCTTCTGTGAGTTTGTAGGCTGAGCTTCCCCCCAGCCCAGGGCTGTTTTGCTCGTAATATCATGTGCCTGTAAGGTTTTTTCTCTCAATCACTCCTACTATTCCTTTAGATCTCAGTTGAATTGTCATCACATCAGAGAGGTGGCCCCTGGCTTCTCTAGACACCTCCTACCTCATTAATCTCTTCCACAAAGCTATTTGTATTTCCCTCATAGCATTTATCACTATCTAAAATTATTTATTCATTTGTTGCCTGCTTCTCCCAATAGAATGTAAGCTCTGTGGAGTTAGCAACCTCATTTGTCTTGTTCTCTTTGGCACACCAGTGCCTAACACCACACCTGGCACTTAGCAAAGACCTTATAAATATTGGTTGCATTTAAATTAGATGCTAATAAGTTGTTTGAACACTTCTGTCTTTGCAACATATGTAAAATGAAATTTTGTGAGTAAAATTGTAATTAATCTGGAAGGAATAATTCACTTGGGAAAAAGAACAGGTGGATCTGTGTGTGGTATAACTCCTTTGTCCCTTCAAGTCCTACACAGTATAATCTTTTAAACTAGGGCAGCCCAGCAGCACTGAAGCCATCCCTGCTTATTATTTCTGATCAAAAGGAATTTCCTAACTCATGACTCTCTCTTCTCCAGACAAAAGGCAGCTGTTTTCCTGGTTCATGGCCCAGCCTACTGTGCTCATGGCAGCCCTCCCAGCATGGTGATGGAGGGGCCATTGGATGTAATGGAAGCTCCTCTGCTCCAAAGAATTAGAGAAGCAAATCATGATGAACAGTTTGTGTCCTCCTCTGCCACGTAATTCTTTATCTGCTGTTAGCTCAAAAAGCATCCTGTGGTGGAACTGTGATTGCACTGTGAATAGTCTGACAAAGGAAACACCAGTGGATTCCTTCAAAGGCTGCACCAGGGTGATTCTTTTTGCATGTTAGATACAAATTAAGTCCAAATTCTTTCAAACAATGAAATCTACATTTTTACCCCAAGAGTCTACAATTAAGAATTTGCTGAAATACAAATCTCTTTGAAGGCTGCCACTTTGCATTTTAAGAGATTTAAACATGCTCTATCTCTAAGCCAAAGGGGTCAAGCAAAAGAAGAATAATTGAGAATCTTCTTTATGTTTGGAACTACTTTTGGTGTTTGTTGTCTTGATCAATGGATTTTTGCTTCATCTGATGGAATATCTTGATTTTTCTTTGGCAAAGAATCTTTCCGTAGAACACTTTTTGTAGTATGGCCATTTTGACAATGTTAATTCTGCCTATCCAAGAGCATGGGGGAGCTTTCCATCTTCTAAAGTCTTCTTTAATTTCTTTCCTTATTGTTCTGTACTTTTAATTGCAGAGGTCTTTCACCTCTTTTGCTAGATTGATTCTCAAGTATTTTATTTTATTTTTGAGGCTATTGTAAATGGGGTAGTTTTCTCTTTCAGAGGATTCATCACTGATGTATAGAAATGAATTTGATTTATGGGTATTGATTTTATATCCTGCTACTTTGCTAAATTGATTTATTAGTTCTAGAAGTTTTTTGGCGGAATTTTTTGGATATTCTAAATATAGAATCATGCCATAGGCAAATAGTGATAGTTTGAGTTCTTCTTTTCCTATTTGTATCCCTTTAATTTCTTTTGTGTAATTGCTCTGGCTGGAGTTTTAAGGACTATGTTAAATAGAAGTGGTCAAAGAAGGCATCCCTGTCTTGTTCCTATTTTTAAAGAGAATGCTTTCCATTTTTTTCCATTTAGAATGATGTTGGCCTTGGGATTAGCATAGATAGCTTTTATAATGTTGTGATATGTTCCTATTATCCCTAGTTTTTCTAGTGTTTTGAACATGAAGAGATGCTATATTTTGCCAAATGCTTTTTCTCCATCTATTGAGATACTCATATGATTCTTATCTTTAAGTCTATTGATATGATGAATTACATTTATTGATTTCTGTATGTAAAGCCAACCTTTCATCCTTGGGATGAACCTCACTTGATCATGTTGTACTATTTTTTAATATGTTTTTGTATGCAATTTGCCAGAATTTTATTGAGAATTTAAATATTGTCAAAACGGCCACACTGTTATACCAGTTTTAACCAAAACTGTTATACAGGTTTAATGCAATTCTTATTAAAATAATAATAACATTCTTTATGGAAGTAGAAAATGCAATCATAAAATTCATTTGGAAAAATAAGAGACCTAGAAAAACTAAAGTAATCATTAGCAAGAAGAGTAAAGCAAGAGGCATCACAATACCAAACCTTAAACTCTACTACAGAGCAATGGTAACAAAAATGGCATGGTATTGGCACCAAAACAGAGAAATATACCAATGGTACAGAATAGAAGATGCAGAGACAAACCCACATAAATACTGTTATCTCATACTAGACAAAGGTGCCAAAAACATACATTGGAGAAAAGATAGCCTATCCAACAAATGGGAAAACTTGAAATACATATGTAACAAAATGAAATTAAACCTTTATCTCTCACTCTGCACAAAAATCAACTCAAAGTGGATCAAAGACTTAGGCACTAGAACAGAGACTTTGTGCCTGACAGAAGAAAATGTAGGCTCAAATCTACATCACATCGGCTTAGGACTTGACTTCCTTAACAAGTTTCTTAAAGCTCAAGAAGTAAAACCAAGAATCAATAAATGGGATGGTATCAAACTAAAAAGCCTCTTCTCAGCAAAGGAAACAGTCAGCATGAAGAAAGAGCCTACAGAATGGGAGAAAATCTTTACCACACGCACCTCAGATAGAGCATAATCTCCAGAATATATGAAGAACTCAAAAAATGTAACACACACAGACAAAATACAACCCAATCAATGAATGGGCTAAAGAGCTGAATAGACACTTCACAGAAGAAGAAATACAATCAATCAACAAATGGGAAAAAGTGT
This sequence comes from Xerus rutilus, assembly GCA_028644305.1. Classification (NCBI taxonomy): domain Eukaryota; kingdom Metazoa; phylum Chordata; class Mammalia; order Rodentia; family Sciuridae; genus Xerus; species Xerus rutilus. The sequence goes on along the minus strand of CM053405.1, from coordinate 88,695,462 downwards.
TTATCATCTCTAGCAATTAGAGAAATTCAAATCAAAACCACTCTAAGATTTCATCTCACACCAGTCAGAATGGCAATTATAAAGAACACAAGCAATAATAAATGTTGGCAAAGATGTGGGGAAAAAGGTACACTCATACATTGCTGGTGGGACTGCAAATTGGTGCAACTACTATGGAGAGCAGTATGGAATTCCTCAGAAAACTTGGAAAGGAACCACCATTTCACCCAGCTCTCCCATTCCTCAGTTTATACCCAAAGGACTTAAATCAGCATATTATGGTGATGCAGCCACATCAATGTTTATAGCAGTTCAATTCACAATAGCTAAACTATGAAACCAACCTAGATGCCCTTCGACAGATGAATGGATGTGGTACAGATACACAACTGAATGGTACTCAGCCTTAAAGAAGAATGAAATTATGGCATTTGCAGTTAAATGGATGGAGCTAGAGAATATCATGCTAAGCAAAATAAGCCAAACCCAAATAATCAAAGACTGAATGTTTTCTCTGATAAGCAGATACTGATCCATACATAATGGGGACGGGGTAGGGAAGAATGAAGGAACTCTGGATTGTGCAGAGAGGAGTGAGGGGGGAGGGAGAGGGAGGATGGGAAGGATGGTGGAATGAGATGGACATTATTATCCTACATACACATATGATTACACTACCAGTGTGACTCTGTACCATGTACAGCCAGAGGAATGAGAAGTTGTGCTCCATTTGTGTACAATGTGTCAAAATGCATTCTATTATCATGTATAACTAATTAGAACAAATTTAAAAGTAAAATATTAATTAATTAATTAATTAAAACATTTTTTAAACCCTTAGGGAAAGAGATTTAGCTGGGATGAGTCCATCTGGATGGAAGAATGGAAACCATTTACAAGGTGCATCAGGATGCCTCTTCCTGGAATTTTCCTTGTGAGTGGATAACTCCAAAACTGAAAGTTGTAGGTAGTATGTGATGTTAAGTCCAGAAAAGCTTTTCCATTGGCTTCTGTTACTGAAGTTTCCAGAACTTCTAGTTCCTTCTTTCAGAGATTTGTTTCTTAAGCTTCTCTTTTCCTGTGTGACCTATTCCATTTTCTTAAAATGTTATGCTTATCTATTAATGCATAACATTCCTCCTCAGAGCTTAGTGGCAATGGTTTTATTAAACCTGTGGTTCTGTAGTTTAGAAATTAGGGCAGGACATGGAGGGGAGGACTGGTCTTTGTTCCACTATGACACGACCCCCAGCTTACATGATCCCAATGGCTAAGGACAACCAGAGCATTTGGAGTTTCATGTCAGTTCTAGCTGAGAACTGGCTAAATTCAATTCCTCTTCATATCACATTTTCTAGGCCCAGAATATATAGGAGTTTCTTCATTCACATGTCCAGCACTGGAATAGCTGGGGCTGGCTGGCCATCTCTTTCTGTCCATGTGGCCCTTTGCACTGTTAGTTGTTCTCCTCCATAGTGTTTCGATTCACAGAACAGTCTAAACTCTTACGTAGGGGCTGGCTTCCCTCAGAGGAGGTATAGTTTCAAAACTTCCACCAGTGCTTCGGAAGTCAAATAACATTTGCTCTGTTGAATTCTATTAGTTACAGAATGAGCCAGATTAAAGAGCAGGTGTCTACACAAGGAGATGATGAGGCAGATTGTTCTTTCAGGTATCTTTGGGGATTAGCTGACATACTAATCAATTCTTTTGGAACATTATTTCTTTGTTTCTTGCCACTAAATAACCCTAATTCCTTCAATTTATATCTCGTACTGATAATTTATGATGGCATTTCTCAGATTTTAAATTTCATATAGCAAAAATAAAATATCAGATGCCTCCACAGAGTTATCACCTTTCAATTTTGCAAGCAAGGATATTAATATATAATCAATTGTCATAATTGGTTAATGAAGGAAAGTAGGTTTAACTTTAAGTTGCAGGAAGACCTAAGCACATAATCAAGAATAACAAATTTAACCAGGCAAAATGGCCCAGACTTTTAATTCTAGCTACTCAGGAAGCAGAGGCAAGGGGATGGCACATCTGAGACCAGCCTCCACACTTTACCAAGACCCTGGCTCAAAATAAAATAGAAAGATCTGGGGGATCAGTTCAGTGATAGAGTGCCCCTGGGTTAGATGCCCAGTACCACAAAAATATAAATAAATAAATAATCAATTCATTTCTCTTGGGAATGATTTATTTCTTCTAAATTAAAAAAATGCTTTTTGAAAGTCCCTCCCCTCTACCCTTGTTTATATCTTGTTCGTTTTGCTCAGAGCAATGAGAATATTATCACATATTGACTGTCATCTACTGAAGAGCTTTTGGGAACTGTTGCCTTCTAGGAGTGAAATACTAAAATGAGGGACACACACAGGTTTCCATAGAGATTTAGAGAAAGACACAAGGATATAGTCGCCTGATGAAGCCATCATGGAGGAGGTTGGGAGTCATAGAAGAGACAGGCCCACTAAAGGATGGGGAGAGAAAGCAGATCCCAGAAAGGAAAAAGAGCAGATGTTGTTGAAGCTTGATAATGCTGACACTTTTAGATGTAGTCTATCACTTAATCTTTTTTTTTTTAATATTTTTTTAGTTGTTGATGGACACAATGTCTTTATTTTATTGCTTTGTATGTGGTGCTGAGGATCGAACCCAGGGCCTCACGCATGCGAGGCAAGGGCTCTACCGCTGAGCTACAATCTCAGCCCATATCACTTAATCAAAGTACTGTCATGTGAAAACATATGCTCCTTTCAAAGATGAGGAAATAAGTTCAGAAAGGTTGAATGTTTTACTCTGTCTCCAACGTGACTTGGGGTCATGTTCATTCTGGGTCCAAAGATTGAAGAGCACTGGACATGAGTTAAGCATCCAGACTTAGAGCGAATGTCTAATGACACATCAGTTGAGCATCTACTGTCTTAGGAGAAAAGATACAACTTGAGAGAGACAGATATGTTTATTTCCAGGGAACTAATTGTTGAGCACCAGAGACAGACAATAATGAAGAAGTTACTTCTGGAGTCAACAAGTGGGCCCAATATAATTCAAAAAAATTAGAGGAAGGCTTCCTTAAGGAAAAAATATAGAAACTGGCCAGATGAAAGAGGACTGCATTTTCTGGGGGTACAGGAGCCATAGGAAGGGTTTCTCAGGAGAGAAGGAAAATCTGGAGGTGAGAGGCAGCAAGGCAGGCTTGAGGAACAGCATGCAATTTGAAGCTTAGAGCATGGGTTGATGGGAGTGGAAAGGCAGGCAGAGACCACCTCTGGACAACTTGAGAACTGTCTTTGTTATCCATTTTATCGAATGTAAAATGTGGGAGGCGTGTTGTCGTGTGTGCTTTGACTGCAAAGACTCCTTTCAGCAGCCCATAAAATAATGATGGATGCCAAAAATAATACTTTTCCGTTTATGCCAGCATGCTATATATTTCCCACATGTACTTAAGGGAAAACTAGAATCATCAGAGTCATTAATAAACTTATAATATAAGTGTACTTGAAAGGTTCTGAGAAGAGCTGGTCATCTTTATTTCTCTGTCTCAGATTTTTGGAGAAATATTTTGATGTTTGCATGACCTTTAATCAAATATATTACACATTTTTAGATCTCAGTAAATTACTGCTTTCCTGTAAGTACTAGGTTGCCCGGGTGGGGAGGGGACTTAATGGCACCATTAAGACACACATAAATATTATCTTTTTATTTTTTTTATCTGTGCAATTTTTATTCCTGCTAGTGATGGTGCTTTTTTTTTTCCCCACTTGTGCCTATGGAAATAAAGTAAGATTTTATTAGCAATAAAAATTGTCCAGGTTATCTTCCTTCTGGGTCTAATGTATTTCCTAGAGTCCTTTTCAGACTTTGAAAGGATCAGGCTCCTTGAAACCTCTAGTTGTTAATCACCACTAGCTCATCAACATCACCTCCCCTCACACCTTCCCTTTTTTCTTCCTCTGATGATTGGTAAAGCTGATCTAAAAGCAACGGATATATTTTCTTTTTTTTTGTTGTTTTTTTTTTGTTTTTTTTGGTACTGAGGATTGAACTCAGGGGTACTAGACCACTGAGCCACATCCCCGGCCCTATTTTGTGTTTTATGTAGAGACAGGGTCTCACTGAGTTGCTTAGCGCCTCGTCGTTGCTGAGGCTGGCTTTGAACTTGTGATTCTCCTGTCTCAGCCTCCCTAAGTACTGGGATTATAGGCTTGAGCCACCGCGCCCGGCTGCAATGGATATATTTTCATGTGAGGTTCCAAGCAAAGAAAGTGAGCACTCTTTACTGAAGATCAGTCATATCCAACTTTGATGCATGAGAATTGCATTCTTATGTTAACCAGATCTCTAATAGAGGAATCAACTGAATCTGGCTTGAGCAAAAGACAAAACAAAGACCCCTAAAGCTAAACAAAGATAACAACAGCAAAATCCTAAAAGTGTATTTATTCCTACAATGAGAGAGTACAGTGGTACCTTGGCTTCAGGACTAAAATCATAATAATGGAACATCTCTTTCTATGTCATGGGTCTGCTTTGTTTTGTTAGCTTCAATCTCAGCTGGTGTTTTTTTTATTTTTAATTTATTTTATTTATATTTTTGATACCGGGGATTGAACTGTGGACCACTGAGCCACATCCTTAGCCCTGTTTTGTGTTTTATGTAGAGACAAGGTCTTACTGAGTTGCTTAGCACCTTGCCGTTACTGAGGCTGGCTTTGAATTTGCCATTCTCCTGTCTCAGCCTCTTGAAGTGCTGGGATTACAGGTGTGCACCACCGTACCCAGCTAGCTGGTGGTTTTTTGTTTGTTTGTTTTTTGTTTGTTTTTACCAGGTTGTAGCTATACTGTGGCCCAAGGCACAGGTCATGAGAAGCGGGTTTAAGTCCCTCCACCCCTTGAAAATCATATAGAATAAGAATGAGGTAGATTTCATGGAAAATCCAAGTTCTGGTACCAGAGTAAACAGAAAGGCAAACATGAAAACTCTCCCTACACAATTACTTTTTTTAGTAGTTTCAGGATTTATGGTATCTAAAATGCTGTAAAACCACCATTTCATTTCACGAACATGATAAAGCCTCATAATCCAGCTATTGTACTTCTGAGGTCTCAGAATTACCAATGCTGTGATATATAAGCTTTGAAATTCTTGCAAGGAGTTCTATCATATTCACAGGGGAATTCTTTTTTTAAATAAAATGAGGTTATTGGATAATGAAATAATTTGTCCTGCTTTCCTTAGCAACATTGCTAATATTTTCATAAGGATGATCTAGTTCTGATTTTAGAAGGACAAGAGCCTGATGAATCCCAACTTTTAAGCTCCAATCTCATTTTCTCAGCAGCTTTTTCTGTGCTTAAAAAGAATCCATTATCGTTTGCTTCATTAAATGTGTCTACATGTAACGCAAGAGCATTTTCCAGTAGGTGCATTGAAAGCTCTGCAGGACATCCATCAAGACCTGGGGCTCTGCTTGTAGAGGGATCCATCATCACTCATTTTAGCTCTCCTGGAGCAAGAGGAGCATTTTTGTTGCCATCACTAATTGAAAGACCAGGCACTCCTGATGAAATGTTGATGTTTCTTCAGATGAAGCAGTATGAAGGGCAAGTTGGATTCTTTTTCTTAAAATCAACATAACACCCTCATTATAGTCTTTGACTTCATGGAATTTTACCTGCCTCCTAAGGCACGACGGAGTTGATGCTTTGAGCTTTTCACGTACACAAAACAAATGGCCTTTCCCTTTATTTCCTTTAATTTAAGGTGATATTGAGTCAATTGTCTTGGCCTATTTTCTACATTAACATTTGTCTCAGTCTTCACTTCTGTGCAGCAAGACCTTGGGTGCTTACCTCACTTCTTCCTTAATCACACTTGATTTTGAAGATGTGATTTCAAGTGCCCTACTGGATGCCTTTGGTCCTGTTCTTTTTAGGTACAGTGAATAGCTAATTAGCATTTATTTTCTTCGTGATCTTAGGGTTTTTCAGATGGGTTATGGAGAGGATTCAGAATTATTATTATTTTTGAGGCAATTACCCAAGTTGATTAGGGAAGTCTTTTTTTAATTGTTAAAAATCTCTCCCTATTTATTACCAGTGAGTGTTCAGATGCCATCTGGAGCTTTGAGGGAGATGAACTGAGAATGATTGGGCACTGTGAGTAGGTTACATGATCGGTCACCAGCACTGATCATCACATCATTAACAGCACATGGACAGAGAAAATCACTTGCAGTGTAAGGATTGTATGGAGAATGTAGAGCTTGACCCAGTTCCACTCTGACCTTTAGCACACAGTGTTTCAAGCAGAGAGTGAGAAAATACAGACGCAAAAAGAAGACCTCAGTGATGTTCCACGCACTATAAATGGACCCGTAGCTGCAGGGTTGGCTTCACACCACAGCTAAACACACATCAAACCTGACCGCTGGCCAGAAGATAAGAGCAGCTACCATCTGCTGTGTGCTTACTAGATCCAAAGTGCTTTGCAATATATTCTACATCTTCTAAAAAAAATCTCAAAATTATATCAGTTATTATTGTTATATCTACATTATAGATGACAAACCAAGTTTAAAAAATGTTAGATAACTTACTGAAGGTCACACAGCCTCATGTGAGTGAGGGGTAAACCCAAACTTTGAATTCAAGTACAAGATCTAAGATGCTAATTCTAATTCTAGGATGTTACAGGAAGATAGAAACGTAAGAAGAGCAGAGAAAATGCTTGAGATTTATGAGTTTTTGATCCACTTATTTCCCTTCATCAGCAACAAAGCTAGATTTTTGAGGAACCATCCAATCAGGAAACAACAATAAAGCTACAAATATTTGTAGTTTACCTTTTCATATAACATGTCATCACTTGATCCTGCCACTTAACCTCTCAGAAAGGAAGGAGCTGCTTTTGGCCTTTTATGATTCAAGAGGAGCTGCTTTTGGCCTTAACTGTATCTATTGTGTGCAAACAGGAACTGAGACAGCTATGAAATATGCATGGGGCAAATCCAGATGTCAATGGTGTGGTGATAATAACTAGAGTAAAAGCAGTAGTAATATTCATCTGATATTAAAAACTTTGAGACAAACTCAGATCTCAGCACTTCACTTATTTTATCACTTTAGTCAACTTTGGAGAGGTATCATCTACTTCTAAAGAATTGTATACCACTTGATGAGTGAAGAGAGTTATATATACACCTATGAAACCACTACATTTTTATGGTTGAGTAAAATTCTATTGTGTACATATACCACATTTATAAGAATGACTTCATGACTTTCGCTGGTAAACAGATGAATATGAAGACTATCATGCTAAGTGAAATAAGCCAGTCCCTCAAAACCAAAGGTTGAATAATCTCTCTGATATGCAGATACTAACACACAACAAGGGGGTGGGATAGAAAGTTCACTGGATTTGACAAAGATGAACAAAGGGAAGAGAGGGGATGGGAATAGGAAACACCAAGACCCCACCCCCTTCACCCATTGTGTGTTAGCATTCTCATATCGAAGAGAACATTTGACCTTTGGTTTTGGGTGGGGGAAGAGAAGAACAGAAGTTCAGTGGAGTAGGCAAAGGGGAATGAAAGTAAGGGAGGCGGTGGGAATAGGAAAGACAGTAGAATGACTTGGACATAACTTTCCTATGTTCATATATGAATACATGACCAGTGAAACTCCACATCATGAACAAATGAAAGAATGGGATCCTAATTAGAATAAGTTATACTCCATCTATATATATTGTGTCAAAATACACTGTTTTCATGTATCTCTAAAAAGAACAAATAAAAAAATAAGAAATAGAACCACTACCTTTATCAAAAGAGAATATTTCCCTCCTCATACTACTTTGCAGTCTTCTCTTATCCTTCACCCATTTTCTCAGGAAACCATCAGTATGCTTTTTGTCACTATATATTAGTTTACTAGCTTTTTAGTTTAGTTTACTTTAGTTTTTGTTTTTCCAGTCCAGGGGATGGATTCCAGGGACACTTTACCATTGAGCTATATCCCCAGTTCCTTTTTATTTTTTATTTTGAGACAGAGTCTCACTGAGTTGCCCGGGTTGGACTCAAATTTGCAATCTTCCTGCCTCAGCCTCCCCAGTCTTTGGTGTTATAGGCATGCTCCACCATGCCAGGCTTAGATTGCATTCTTTAGAATTTTTTTAAATAAATGGAATAATACTCCATGTATTACCTATTTCACTCAGAAAGGTGATTTTTTGAGTTCATCTATCTTATTATTGTGCACCAAATTTTTCCCTTTTACAGACAGGCACTCTTCAATTTTATGGAAATATCATGTTTTGCCTGTCTATGCACCCTTTAAATTAAAAGACACTTGGGTTTTTTTCCAGTACTTGGCCAATCTGAATAAAGCTTCAGTGAACATTCACATACATGTTTTTTTGTTTCCATTTCCATTGGGATAGATACCTAGGAGTGGAATGGTCGAGATCTATAGTTTATATATATAGTTTAGATTTAATTTCCTAAGAAACTGCCATTTTTTTCAACATGGTTTATAATTTTATAGTCCAATAAGCTATGTATGAGAATGTCAACTGCTCCACACTTTTTATTTGCCATCGTTTTTATTACAGACATTCTGGTATAAGTGGTATCTCATTATAGTTTTAACATGCAGTTTCTTGACGACTAGTGATGCCAAGCATCTTTTCAGGTGATTGCTGGCAATTCGTCTATTTTACAGTGATTTTTTTTTACCAATTTCTATTAGATTGTTTTGTTATTATTAAATTGAAAGAGCAACTTTGTATGTTCTGAATACAATAATGTTGTCAGGTAATGTATTTTAAATGTTTTTATCACTCTCTGTCTTATCATTTCATTTTCTTCATGTCTTTCAAGGAGTAAAATTTCTAGTTTTGATAAAATATAAGTTATCCTTGTTTTCTTTTAAGGTTTGTGTCACTTCATTTACTTTAGCATATTTAACTTTCTCATCAGGCTTATACAGGTCAGTAATTGTCTGTATTTCCCAGCTGATTAGAACTAAATCTTCCAGAGACTATGTGAGTTGCCCAAATCACAAGTATATCTGAAAGATGAATTCAAATGACTGGATGGATGAAGAGAAGTCAAAGGAATGCAGTCAGGAAAATAGAACCAGGAATCACTAAAATCTGTGGGCAAATGTGAACAGCAGAATCTAGGGCAGCATCTTGGACTCTGTCATAGGGACGATGATTCATTTCCTAACAGGAGTTTAAGATGAAGATCCATTCTGCCTGTCTCCTCAGATGAAACTTTTTCAGGTTGAAGGACCCTGGGTTCCAAATCTGGTGCCTGGTGCACAGCTCATAATCACAAGGACCAAGATAACCACCAGGTTTCTTTACTTCCAGTCCAGTGCTCTGTCCTTCCCTCTGAGACAAATCCCTGCCTCAGACAGCAAAGGAATAACTGCATGAATAAATAAATCAGTAGCATGGCTTCAAATATGATTGTAACAATTTTTTTTTTCTATTTGCCTCAACAAATGTTTTCAGTGAACAGTGTGTACAGCTTCTGAAAATTTGTTTTTTTCTGTTATGTTTGATAACATGTATTAAAATGCAACTTTTGAGAAAAATAAAAAAATAAATAAATAAAATAAAATAATTTTGAAGGCAAAAAAAAAAAAGAAAAACGTATTTAGCTTAGGGAGTGGGACAAAGTTGCATATTTTCTTCTTAGAGAGAATACAATGGCACGTTATTTTTCTTTTGAAATATAAATGGAGAAGTAGTTTTCCTGACTTCACAAAAATCAAAAAGTATCAAACAGTTACTGCTCAGCTTCTTCCTCCCACAACTCTCCTTAGAGAGAGACCCAAGGAAACCTCCTTTCCCTCCCCATTTCCTTTTACGCAGGCAGGCGCCATTAACTGAAATCGATTACTTCATCATAACTGCATCCTGCCGTTTCTCCTGCCATGCTTCTCTGGCCAACTCTCTGCTCAGATCTATTTTGGCAGATGTCAGTTTTATATTTCTCAGGCTCCTGGCTACTTTTGAATTACCCCTGCTCTGTAGCACTGCAGGTCCATCACCTGAAGGTGTGACAAAGAATATTGTACAACTACCACCGATATCAACTTTAAATGGAAATTAGATTCCTTTCCTCACTATTTTTATGTTCCACTTTAATTTGGGCAAACTACACTTCCAGACATCATGTTCACCGCAGCCATCCATCTTTGAAAGAGTGTGATAGTAGTCCTGCTTGCTTAAGTACTTTTCATTTTTCATGCGAGTCTCTGCCCCTCTTTCTCAGTCTCATTCTCTCATTCTCTCTCTCTTTCTCTCTCTGTCTCTCAGTAGCATACCTCTGCCACAGGGAAAGGTATAATGTACTTCCATGAATCTGGCGGCTCATTCAAGCAATAGGTAACAGGAGAGTCGCTTGCCAGACTGATGAAATGTGCTACAATGGTCTAGGGGCCTTTAACTCTGGAATTCTATTTCCAAAGTAATATGCATCTTCAGAAGAAATGCCCTGGAGCCCAAACGAAAGACTGAATTATAAATTTTATAGTATCTTTGAAAATGTGAGGGAGTGACAAAATCTATAGGAACATTAAAAAAAAGTAAGCAGTAAACACAGTAAGACCCTTGAAATGAGGTAAAGTGCTTGTTTGAATAAGCCAAAGGATCGAGTTCATCAATATGGTACACCTAACCCAGTGTGAACATTTCATGCAATCTTTTTTTAAAAATATTTTATTTATTTAAAAATTATTTGTTTTAATTAGTTATACATGACAGGAGAATGCATTTATGCACTTTGATATATTACACATAGATGGGGTATAATGTCTCACTTTTCTAATTGTACATGCTGTAGAATCACATTGAATGTCTGTTTCATTCTACTATCCTTTCTATCCCCAGATCCTCTCCTGTCCCCTCCTCTTTCTTCACTCCCCCCTACCTAATCTAAAGTAACTCTATTTATTGCTAGCCCATCACGCTCTTATTGTGAATTAGTATCCACATATTAAAGAAAACATTTGGCCTTTGGTTTTTGGGATTGGCTTACTTCGCTTAGCATGATATTCTCCAATTCTATCCATTTACTGGCAAATGCCATGATTTCATTCTTTTTTAAAGCTGAGTAATATTCCATTGAATATATATACCACATTTTCTTTATCCATTTATCTATTGAAGGACATCTAGGTTGGTTCCATAGTTCAGCTATTGTGTTGAGCAAAAACAGCATGGTATTTGCACCAAAACAGACACATAGATCACGCTATTTTTATTTGACAAAATATTACACTGATTCATTAGGAAAACAAAGTTAATTTACATTAATCTAATTCTTGAGGAACTTGAGGACAAACATAATGGTTGGTGGTAGATATGATTTGGATAAGTGTCTCCCAAAGGCCCATATGGTAAAAGTTTAGTTCAACCTGTGGTGGTGTTGAGAAGTGATGGAAACTTTAAGAGACAGAGCCTCATGGGGAGTCTTCTAGTCATTAGGGACATGACTTTGAAGGGGTTATTGGGATCTCAGTCCTTCCTTTTTCTTTCCTTTGCTTCCAGGCCACGCTGAGGTGAATGGTTTGGCCCACCATGCACTCCCACCAGGATGTGCTGGCTCTCCACAGGTCCAACGAAAGACTACCAGGGACTGAAACTTCTAAACCTATGGGCCAAAATAAACCTTTTTTCAGTGTAAGTTGATTCATCTCAAGTATTTGTTAAAGTAACGGGAAAACTGACTGACACAGTGGCTTTGCTGGTTTTTCTTATTTCCTTCTACCAGATATATCTTGCTCTTCTCGCTTCTCCTTTCCCTTCCCCTTCCCCTTCCCATCTTTCTCCTCCTCCTTCTCCTTCTCCTCCTCCTTCTCCTTTTTTTTAATTGGTCCCAGGAAGGCAGATTTCTGTGAATTGTAGGGCAAAAAGCCCTACAGTCTCTGGCTGAGTTGAAATAATGGGAAACACTGAAGGGAAATTGGAGAAGAGGAGGAGGAAAAGGAGGAGGGAAAGGGTGGGGTTTTATTCCTCCCTTCCAGGCCTAGCCACTTCTCTTTGTCTCAAGCTCCTCTGGGTCTAGTAACACTTTGTCTACTCCTTGTTCCTTCAAACTTAGGGGTGATAATGGATTCCCACTGTTGACACTTCCTGATTGCCTCACATCTTTGTTTCCCTTGATCTCATCTACAGTCCTATGAATAATTTATCCATGGAATTATTTTTGGGTAAATTTATTTTTGCATTTATTTCCTGAAATGATTCAGTCCAATAAAGTTTTCTTGCTGGAGACTTTCTTTCTTGACAAGTTGATTTTTATCTTAGTGTGATTTCTTCGTAAACTACAAATGCTTAGTCTTAATGGTATCTTAAGTATTTTGATCAAATTAAAATGCATAAACTTATATAATAGGCATAAATTGAATAATCACAAATGATTTCCATTTACACCCATTCTCTTATCTGCCTGGCCTCTTTAGGGTTTTGAGTTTTTCAACTGTTAAGCTATATCTTTGGCTTTGAAATGTTCCTGTGAAGTATTGGTTGAGGTAGTTAGCAAATGCTTGAAGCAAATTTCATTTCCATTTAGGAAGTTGTCCTGCAGATGAGTGGGTACACAAAGCACCTACTACTTTAGCACCTGGCAGGCATGGTGCAACTATCTTTTCCCAATATCCCTTTCAGAAAGTCATTTTAAGGCCTTTGCAATTAGAACACTATAAAGTTTGTATCTAAAGCTCATTTACTCCTTAAGAGCTGAATCTATATATTAAAATATGCTTTTCCCCCTGGATTAGTGACATTCAGCCAATTAAAAAGAAGGGGAAAGTGTAATGAGCTCTTGGAAAACTGACCCAATTTGCTGTTTTTACATTTTATCTTGTTTCCCATGAAATGAAGCTAACCAGCTTCTCTTTCCCATTTTCTAATTCCATCCTAACACATTTTTTTTTCCCAACAGAGGAGATATTTGCTTACAGTAAATTAAATACTTGGAAGCTCTGCCAATTCTGTTAGGATGATTATGGCTACCTTTGCTAATTTTCCTGGATTTCTCCTTTATTCTCTCTTCTTTGCAGAAGTTCCTGATTCAGTGAATTCCTCCTCTCAGCATGTTTTCTGTATTCTGATAGACACATTCCAAAAATCTAAAATATTATCAACTGAAAGAATACTTTGTAAAAGTTAATAGTCATAAGTGTTCATACGTAGGGTCTGCATATTGGTCTTTTGAGGCTGGCTTGAGGAATAAGTTTGCTAGAATCACTGTTAAATTCTTAACAGCATAACAATTATAACAAAATAATAGCAACTGCTGAGCATTTTCTAAATATGTTAAACAGCTTACGTGCTGAGTTTTATTTTGTCCTTGCAAGAACTCCTTAATGTAGTTACACTAATTATCTCAGGGATCATACAATTGGAGGTGGCAGAATCAGGCAGGATCCAAGCCCAGGTTTCAGCAAATCTGCGGTCCTGGTTCACAACAACCACACTTTAGTTCCTCTAATTCTAAGGCACAACTGTACCTAGAAATATGGCAGCTAACTTATTACCTCCTTCTCATCTGCCCTAAATAAAGCATAGTTTATCCCCTGAAATTTTTGATAGGTAGTTCTAAGGAGTCAACTAGAAGGAAATGTTGCAGGGGCTGTTTTCCCTTATTGAGCATCTGGGTAAAGAAGAATTTCATAAATGGCTGTGGAATTAAATAGTGGATGAGATATGAAGAAGCCCTCCAATTAAAGCTTTTCCAATTCAGATTCATAACATTTGGGTATTTCTAATGGAGAGATCACTAGTGGTAATTTAGGGAAAAAATCCTTTAAACAACCATGATGACTAGATTCTATAGAATAAATTACATAAAGAATATCTCTAGTATCTTTTTTTTCCAGTTATATTCCTTTCTATGTGGAATTCATTCAATAGTCCCTTACTGAGCACATATTATGAACCAGTGCTGGTCATGGTTATGGATGTAAACATAAAACAAGACATAGTCTCTTGAATTGAGTCATATTGTAAATATAATTTGACAAATTCCATAAAACTTCTAGGCAAATTTAATATTTGTGGTTGCAACTATATATAGGCACTAAAGATTAGTAGGCTAGGGTGACATTTATTTTTTGCATACACATGGATTGCAGTTTTCAAGCTTTGGGGTTGGTATGAGAACAGATGCAAATCATTGGTCTAGTGGGTGAACAAAGATGACATTTTAGCATTTATATTTCACTATAGCTCTCATGCTCACAACCCACATTAAGTGATCAAAACTACATTTGAAAAGAAATCCAACTGTAGTGCTTGTGCTAAATGTGAAGAGAAATTGAAATTTTCTTTACAGAAAAGTTCTTTAAAGTTGGATAATTTAAGAAGTACCATGTCACATTTCTTTATGGAATTAGGTATATGACAGGAATGTGCCACAAGCTTTGCATAAATGATTTTCAAACTTTTTGAAATCCATATCACATGTAAGACATTGCTCTTCATCACAATCTAATAAATACATACACATACATACACACAAATGAAACAAAACACTAACACAATACCTGCATTTACTGTATGTCACATGCTCTGATTTTACTAATAATTTTTTCTTTTGTTTCATTTTAAAATACTGATTGTGATTCAATAAATTGATATTCTGACCTACTAATGGCTTGTAACTCCCAGTTTGAAGACTCTAATAACAACATGAATGAATAAGAAAGCATATAATCAGATGATGAAGCTGCTTCAATTGGTGGTCCAGCCAGAATTTATTTAAATATTATTATAAATTACTTTCATTTATAGACTCGTTAAGGGTCTTCTGGGGGCTGCTTAATTTTTAATCCATTCTCTGCTGAATGTAATTGGAAGAATTATGTGCTATAGTAACAATTGAAAATATGGGGGTTTGCAGTGTTCTCAGGAGAAATAGAACATAAGCTCCACAGATGCAATGCCTGAGGTGTACAGATGAGTGAATGATAGTTTTCTTGGGTGAGTGTTCCAGGAACATAATGTTTAGTATGACTTTAAAAGACCAGTAGAGTTTGATAGGTAGAGATGGGAGAAGGGTGGTTCCCCCCAGAAGGGCATGGTCTGATGAGAGCCCAGGGAGGAATATCTAGAGCTGTGTAAGAAGACATAGTGGGATCTAGTCAAGTGAGGGATAAATAGCTAACTAGAAGTTCTTTTTCACTGAGTTCATGAATAATTTTTGTAGACATAGATCATTTAGTTATAATTTGACAGAACAGGAATGTCACATTTCTTTGAGGTTTTGAGTGAAACTTGGCAAGGGGGTTATGGAAAAAAATTACAATACCATTTTTATTCTAGACTGCACACTACAAAGGCAGGGACCTCAGTTTGATTCATTTGTATTTTCTAGCATCTAAATAAGGACCTGGTGATAAATAGGTGTACAAAGTATTTTCTAACAGTGAATAACTCAATGAGTGGTTGTATAACAGAGTGCGCAGGTTATGTTGGGAATGATCTCCTGACCTTTGCTTGCTCAAGATCCCTTGTTCACTAACTAGTTAGAGAATTTGTATTGATTCTAATTCTAGTAATATTTCAATTCAGTGCTATTTTGCTGTCCTCTTCCTGGCTGGTGTATTCTGTCACATATACACCCTATGTAATACTCCATCTTTACTGATGCTGTCATATATATATACATGTGCGTGTATATATATATGTGTATATATATATATTGTTCTAATTAGTTATACATGACAGTAGAATAATTTCGACACATCATACATAAATGAAGTATAACTTCTCATTCATCTGGTTGTGCATGATATAGAGTTACACAGATTTATGTCCTTTTATGAATGCCTTTTTGTCTGCACTGTTTTTATGTGTCTTATCCAGCATTCCTGCTCCTCCAAATGAATTCTTATGCTGTTCATGTAGCCATATGTGGGGCACAGTAGCTTTTATAATGCCTTGGTTTGACTATCATTTAATTTTTAAATTTATTAAATAATTAAATACATAAAAGCAATTTAATAAATATTAAATTCGTTCAGTAGCTACATGTATATTTAAGATAATCTAAGAAATAAAGGAAAAAAGTATAGCATAAGAACAAAACAATTATTTATCATTTTACCTAAACAGTGTCAACATTTTGTTGCATGAAGTTTTTGATATTTTAATGTCAATATTGATGAATTCATATTTTATGCACACATATGAATATATGTATGGATTTATGAATATATGAATACATAAGTATGAGTACAAGTTGGGATCAGGAGACATATTTTAGACATTACTTTTTTATTTAATAAAATGTACTTTTCCTCATTTCTTAAGTATTTTCCAAGAAAATCGCTTTAATGTCTACAGAATGTCCGATTAGATGTGAGCATATATTTAATTTCTTCCTGTTGCTTTTTGGACATTTGTGTTTTTAATTTCTCACTTTTAAAAACTGTATTTATTAATTTACTTTCCATACAATATTTGGCAAATTTTTAATCAAACTTGGTTTCTTCCCTTTCCATTTTCTATGTCATTTAAACTGCAAATTGTGCTAAATGCAATCAGCTTTCAATTCTCAATCACAGGCTGCAAGAAGGCATTTTACAAGTCACATTTTCCCCCTCTTAGTAAACTGAAATGAAGTACTTTTCTACATGTGGGCCCTTTCCCACATGAAATTAATGACATCTGCACTGGTAAATACTTGAGTAGCTTTTCCAAGATAATGTTGCGAAGTAACCTAGTCCAAACAATCCCTATCTCACTTAGAAATTTGCTTCCCCTCTGCTGAAATCTTCTGTAGGCTCTGACTTTCACCAGCCATGTAAGGCTTAGGATCACTTTGACTGGGTTCTTCTTCCCATCTTGTTTTATAGCACTACCATTTAAAGGTACAAAGAACTTGGGAGAATGGTTTCAGGGAAAACTAAACCATTTCTTACAACTGCAAGATAGTTTTTGCCTTTGATTGATAATGGCTTTGGAGAGCCATGAAATCAAGCATTTTATTTTTTTTTCTTTATTATTTTTTAAATTTTGCTGCATCTGCACAACAAAAGACCTTATGAAATTTGTTTCTCATCATTTTCCAATTCCTCTTTGCCTCAGTGAAAATCGCTGCCATTCAACAGACACCTTCTTCTCGATTCTCCTGACGTTTTTGCCCAGTTTCACCTCATCAGGTCAGCAGCTCCTGTGGTCCATTAATAATGTCCCCTAATTGACATTGATCTAGACATAGCTGAAGTTTGACTGTGTGTTTGCTGGTCCCAAATCAATTCCTTATCAGTAGAGATCTACTTTGTCTTCCATCCTTTTGCTTCATACGTGAGGATAAAGTGGAAGATAAATTCCCAGCGCCTGCTGTTTCTGTCTGTTCTACTTTCTGACTTTCTTCTTGGAGATAGACAGCTTTCTCTTTTCTTTTTTTTAGCTTTCTATTTTCTTCAGCATTTTTTTCTTGAGTGGGCAAGCAAAAAGAAATTCTGTCATCTAAGATGCTGCCGCCTGCCCTCTTTTCCTTCGTTTCAGCCACATGTCACTTGCATTGGCCTTTTCACACTAGGGTGGAGCTCTTCACATGTTTTTTTTCAGTATTTTTCCACATCAGTTTTATTGAGGTATAAATCACCTACCCCCAAATTACTCTTTTTGTAGTAATTTTGAGGGAAAGCTAAATGAAAGAGTAGAAAAAATATCTTTTGTTTATGTAATTTGTATTCCTACCTTTTATTTGTTTCTTAGTAAAAAATGAAACCTATTTTTAATATTTGCAAGTTAACTTTTTGTTTTTTATTTTTGATACTATTCTTTATGCTTATTTTTATTTTCTTTCCTTTGGGTCAATGATTTCTCTGGTTGATGATATTCCCTTTTATTTCTGGGGAACATTTACTTATTCATTTTTATTTATATTCTCCAGAAGTTGAGATTTTGGAAGAACTCAGATATTTAAAAACTTCTAAGAATTTGTCATTGAGATATTTAGCATAATGTTAGCTATATCCTGAACACTCACAGAATATTTAAGATACAGAGAATAGCATAAGAGCAGGCACAGAACAAGATTAAATTAAAATATATATTATAGTCTAAAATATGTATTAGGAACACATAAAATTGAAAAAAGGTAAAATAATAAAGTATATATTAGGGGTTGTGTTAGTAGAAGGTGATCATTTAAAAATACTGATTTTGCAGGATAATAAATTTTAAACATTTCTAGGTGAACTTCAGTTCCATGTGTATATCAACCAAATCATAAGAGGAAAATGGAATAAATGCACTAAGATTTATTACTCAAAAAATTAAGAAAGTATGTACAAAGTATTTGGTAGTGCTGGAGCCCGATAGCAGGCACTAGAATTACCGTTAGTGAAAACTTGCAAGTTCTGCATTCTAGACTTATGCTGTCTAATACTGTGATATTGTTATATTGTTTGTTTTTCACCCACAGTTCCCGACTCATAACTCTGACCTACTGTTTCTGAGAGTAGGTCATGAGACTCCTCATTCCACAGGGGGAATGTTGCACAGAGGAGTCAAGTAGAATGCCGAGCAGATCTCTCCTGGTTTCCTCACTCAATCTATTAGCAGTAGATCACATCTTTTTGTTCAGTCATGTCTTAACATGGCTATTCATGCTTCAGTTATACCTATGCGAGGAAGTCTTCATAAAAACCCCAAGGAGGAGCTTCTGGATAGCTAAATTCATGGAGATTCTCAGAAGGTGACCCCCCCGCCCCCAGAGCGCATAGGGAAGCTCTGTAGCCCTTCTCCCATACCTAGCCCTATGCAGCTCTTCATCTATATCCTTTGCAATATTCTTAATAATAAACAGGTAATCATAAGTGTTTCCCTGAGTTCTGTGATCTGCTTTAGAAATTAATCAAACCTGAGGAGGGGTTGTGAGAGACCCCTTTTGTAGCCAGTTGGTTAGAAGCACAGATAAAACCACCTGGTACTTATTACTGGCACCCAAGGTAGTGGGGGAAAGTCTTAGAGACTCAGCCTTCAACCTGTAGGATGGGATAAATTCTCCAAATAGATGGTGACAGAACTGAATTAAAGCAGAAGACACCCAGCTCATGTCTGCTACTGTAGAACTGCTTGCTTGGTATGTAGGAAAAATATGCATCTGGTGTCAGAAGTGATCTGGGTTGTGGATGTGTAGTAGGAGAAACTGAGTCTGAGTTAGAGTTCCGGATCTTGAAATGAAACAGCCATTCCTCTCATGCAGCTATTAAAATTCAAATTATTTAAAATTAAATGATATTAAGAATTGATTTTCTCATCCTCATTAGTCACACTTCAAGTGCTCAGTAGCCACAGGTAGCTCGTGGCTATCCCATTTTACAGAGCATAAATAAAACATTTCTAACAGAAGGAAGGTTCTACTGGAAGGGCTGTCTTTAAGACCATGTTCCAGTTTTGAAATTTTGATAATGAGCCGTCTTAAACACAGAAAAGTCACAAAGAAAATATAGACAACTGTGCAATTGCTACTAAACATAAAATATGTTGCTATTAGCATATTTGTCTCAGTTGATTCTTTCATTTTAGAAAATAAGAAATAAAGCACTACAAATAAAGAAAAATCCATTCACCTTTCTTTTCATTTCCTTCTCTCCTCAAAGGTAAGTGATGGTGTGAATCATGCACGAGCCTGTGTTTTAACATTTACTACATAAATGTATATTGATAAATAAGACAAACTGTTATTTCATGCTTTATCATTTTTATATGAATGGCATCAGCTATTTGCAACTTGATTTTTATTTTGGTGGTGGTTTCCATTTAACATTTCATTTTGAGATTTAATTCTGGTGATACATGTAATTCTTATGAGCATAATTCTATATATTCATTTATCTGCTCTACAGAATTTTCTATACAGACAGATCCACTGTGTATTCATCCACTTTCTGAATGAAGATCTGTTAGGAGCTTTCCAGCTGAGGCCTACATTCCAAACATTTTATAAGCTCTGTTGGACAACCCAACCTCTGTCCCAGGCTTAATGAGAGTTCAGCAGCCCACAGATTCTAAATCTTTTAAGAAAGTGCACTGCAGAGGATGGAAAGGCAGTGTCCCTTCACGGTACTGTTTGATGCTCCAGGCATCCTTGCTTCAGTGAGGGAACCTCTGAGAAGTCTCCAGCTTATACTCTGAGGAAAGCACAAGGGCAGTGACCAGTGACCCTGCAGTCCCAGTGCATTGGACAGGGATGATGATCTTCTCTGGTCTCTTGTTTATTGACTCTGCCATAAGCAAATGAGTCTCTATGTAAATCAAGTCCTAAGAAATAACTTGCAAAACACATTCGTTCATTTCTTCAGGAGGAAAAGTAAGTACTAAATTTATTTCAAAATTTCCACTCTATCTGAATATATTTAGCTGCTATCTTTTGATGTTCTGATCTCATAAATTTAAAAGCAACACTTGGATCCTAGCTAGGGAGACAGGCAGTAGGTATTAGGTCTATTTCTCCTTCCTTTTGCCTCCTCCTCTCAAAAGATTCTGTCCTTTATGGAATGTGAAATCAGCCTGGAGTTTTTTGAGAATTTCAATGTAGTGCTATGTTCTCCACCCTGGATGTGTGCAGAGTCCCATTCTTATGCTTTCCTCAGGTTACAAACCAAGCCTGTTTTCACCTACAAGATGAAATTGCTTTTAAACTGCTTCAGAGACAGGGAAACTTTGAAAACACAATTTCACTGTTACTTTTCAGTCATTTCCATATTTTAGGTTATTGGTGGAGGATAAACCATTGGCAAAATGAACATTTCACCAAATTGAGGATTCGGAGGGGACTCCAAATCAAAATATGCCTGAAGGTCATTTTCACAGATTACATTCTAATAAATGTTCCAGAAAACTTACTAGAAATGTTCATTGTGACTCAGTTCAACAAGGAGGTGCATATCATCTTAGGTATCTCCTCATAACTCAGGCAGTTTTTCTCCTCCCTATATACCATTTTTATTTTGCAAGTAATGTCTAATGTAAAAGTTTAAGGCAGTGTGTAGGACTTGGAGTACTCCTTATTCAACCACTTCATAGCCCCACAGATTTACAGAATGTAAGAATTTTGAGGGATTCATTGTTTTTAGGTGTTGGTAATACAAATCAAACTCAGAGAGACTTTTGTTTCTGGACTTCTGATTCACTGATAACCCTAAAGAATCTTAAAGCTGAAAATAACCAAAAATTCTTGCAAAAATACTAATATACTCAGTACACACACACACACACACACATGCAGTGGATCCTTGGAGGTAAGCTGACATTTTAGCATTTTAAAGGAATTATACTTTGAAAGTGTATGGTGGACCTTGTTGAATTTAGGATTTTGTTTTGATAGTTATGCAGAGAATAAGAAAATGAAAATAAAAACAATGGCCAACCAAAGGGGAAACACATCATAGGAAATCCTAATATCAATCTGGGAATACAAAGGACTCCAACGTAAGTCCTTCGAAGTGAAAATGAATAATAAACTCACTACCAATATGAAGATAACATGGAAACCTGTCTTGGCACTTTCTGGAGAGAAAAATAAATTTTCTTTGAGAATTAATAAACAATCAACTGCACTTACTTAGGTTTAGAGCCCTAACCCCTGTTATCTTGTATAACTTACACATTATTCTGATGAGATAATTACAAGTATGTTATAGCACAAGGTAACTAGTTCAGTCAAATGCAATGCTCTTTGCAGAAATCCAATTTTAGTTTTCACTTCAAGAATTTCTTTATTTTTATTTTATTTGTTAAATACAAACCATACTTAAAAGTACAGAAAACTTGAAAATAAGAAGATGGATAAAGATTTAATAAGCAAATAAGAATCAGACCATGAAGGGCACAAGTCAATAACAGAAGACAATAATAAAGACAACACATTTAGAAAAAATTCTAAACCATATCTGGGGCAAAGAGAAAATCAAGAAAGGCAAAAATAAAACATAAGGTATATCAATTGGAGGAACACATTTAACTTTGTAGAAATATCCATGTATATCCAAATATGACCTTTCAATGGACCATACCTCTGGGTGTTCACACCCTGTATAGCCCCATCAACCCTGAATATGGGAAAGCCTGTGGGCCTATCAGATGGGATGTTGTGTGACCTCCAAGGTTAGGTTGTAGGAAGCTTGCCACTTCTACCTTGGTAAAGAGGAATGTATATTCTGGGGTAAGTCAGTTCTGTGAAAGGAGTTCAGTTACCTTGAGAGCACCAAGCTATGGGGAACTCAGACTGGTTGTGTGGGGTGGACAAAAAGAGAGAAAGATGCCTAACTTGCCCTAGAAGCTCCAGGTATTCCAAGAGAGGTGGCAGAAATATGGCTGTAGATCCTTTCTTGGAAGTTCATCTTTCTCTAGGCTTCAGAATAAACTACCAACTCACTATTATTGCACACAAAACTCTGAAACTCTGGTCTATGTCAACCTGAAAATATTGAGATTAAACATAAATAATCATTTCAGCCACTATAATTTAGGGCATTTTGTTATTCAGCAGGAGATAACTGAAACACCTGAAGCTGGAGAGGAATTAACCTTTACAAACTCACCAAACAGCAAGAATCACCACACTTTGCAAATTAGTATGATTCAGACCATGTTTTGTGAACATATCTATCAATATAATTAGAAATAAATAATAATAAATGAAAAATTTCTCTAAAGTCTGGAGAAAAGACAAAATCAAGATGGAAATTTAAGAATTTTTATAACGATTATGAATAAAATATTATAGACCAAACTGAGATGATGCATTCTGCAGCTACATTGGAGGTAAAGGCAATTTTATTTTCTTAAATTCTCACATTTTTTTAAAAGGAGAAATGGTGATGATTAAATTAAACAGAGAGCATTTAATCTGAAGAATTGTTAACTAAGACAAAGATAGTGAACTACTGAAAGGAAAAAAGAGTATACTAAGATATAGCAGAGAAAGCAGCTGCCACCCTTAATGCAGATAGAAAAATGAACAAGGAAATAACTTAGAGGAGAGGTTCTGTATAGATAAAATACAGGTGTCTGAGAGGTGACAGAGTTTTCTAAAACTATCCCACCTGCTGTGGCAGTTGCTGAAGGACCTTTACCAGGACCACAGAGGCAGCATGCACAGAATATTGATGAGGAAATTAGCTTCACGTCGAACTGACGTGTCATTCTTGGGAATGCTGTAGGGATCATGTGCTAGAAAACCTGCTATTGTGGAAAAGCAAACAAAAAGAAGCAAGCAACTTCCTCCTCCAGTCTTGCAGTCTTCTTCCAATGCCCCTTGTGGGCAAAGGCTAACATAAAGCCACAGATAGAAATGGAAAAATTTAATATGCAGAGCCTAGTTGCAGAGCAAAGAAAGATGACTTGGAACTGAGAAGCAATAAATTAATAATAGGTTCAATATAGGATTCTGAGTACCATAATAAGCACAAAGAAACAAGAAAGAAGAAAATAATGTGGAAAAATGAAAAATAAAACAGAATCAAAGGAACCAACAATTTTTAATTTTGACATTGAGGTGATGCAATCTAGGCTACATTAGAGGTAAAGGCAATTTTACAAAATTAGCAAATTTCTGGAAAATTTAATAAAATCACATAAAATGATATAACCATAGATATAGAAGAAATTAAAAATATGACACAATGAAATATTTCATGCCAATAAATTTGAAAACTTAGATGAAATTTTCAGATACAATTACCAGTAATTGATGCAAGAAGAAACAGAAGTTATACTATAATTAAAGAATCTGTACTTGAAATTTTCACAAGAAAAAAATAGTAGGTCAAGTGAGTTTAACCAACTAAATCAAATCCTACACAATTTCTTTCAGATAAAAATAATAATAATAATAGGAATATATTCCAAGTATTTTTATATTTTCAAATGAGTTAGAACATATACCTAGAAACTGACAATATGAGACAAGGACAGCATATAAAATAAAACTGCAGTTCTTTATACTAAATAAACAATTAGAAAGCTAAATCCATACTAGAAAATAACCCAGAAGTATGCATCAGAAATAAAATGTAATAATTAAAAATATGTGATGTGTTAACTTAATGAGATAATTGTTATTCAGTAACTGATATGAATAAATTATGGGTCCAAACTACAAAAAAGATGAATTTCAAAAATAATATTCAGTAAGAATGTAGGTAATATAAAAATATATATATTAGATTTCTATTTATATGCTGTTTAAAAATAGGCAGAACTAAATAATACATTGCTAAAGATTCTTATTTGCATGATGAAACAATGAATGATATGAAGAAAATGATTGACATGAATATTTTGGATCAAAGAGGCAACTGTGATAAGGGAAAGGCCTATGGTAATTTCAAAGCCACTAGTCTTATCTGGAGTGTTGAACCATGGCAATTTGGCTTATCAATGTTCCTTAAACCTGTACAAATACATTATACAAACTATTTTGTATGTATAAAATATTTTATAAGAAAGAGATAGATAGGTAGACAGGGAGGGAGGGAGGAATAAATGGAGCTTAGCTAGTAATAAAGGGACAGATTTGGGGTCCAAATCTTAACTTTGCCTTGTAAAATTAGCTGTGAGGCCTAGGCAGCTCAACTTTCTGAGTTTAAATTGTCTCATAAATAAAATTAAGATAGTATCCATTTTATAACATTATTAAATAATTAAATGAGATGTTTTGAGGTTCTTAACAGATAGTAAGGGCTCAATAAATGGCAGCTATTCTGCCCATAGGAAAGTCTTTTATCTTTCTATGCAGTATTTATGAAACTCTTACTATTTACCAGACTATATACTGAACTATGTTAATAAACAGAACATCTGTTTATTATATATACAAGGCCTGTCCTTATAGGGCTTACAGTCTAACAATGGGGACAGACATTAAGCAATCACACAGAGAGATGAAAAAATAAATTATGATAAATGATTAGAAAGTAAAATAAATGATAGGATAAACCTTAGCACAAAAGCCCTCTTTCAATTGAAGTCAAGGGCAGTCTTCTCTGAGAGTCTGAGGCAATGGTTTTCTGTATTCCTACGTGAAAGTTTCTGTGTCTTAGTGCTTTACACATAGTAGAGCATTAAATTCTTCTCTGCATCACACACCTATACTAAGAAAACACATGCTGGGTCCAGATATCTTTCAATATATTCCTCAAAGCTTATAGTTTCTCTTAGGAAGGAAAGTAGGGAAAAGAAAAGCTAGTTTTGGACATTTGGTGAACCAGATCAAAAACATAGTGTGTGTGTGTGTGTGTGTGTGTGTGTGTGTATGTGTGTGTATACATATATATATACATATATACATACAGAGAGAGAGAGAGAGAGAGAGCGTACACAATTGGGGAGAGAGCATGTGCATGCAATGAAGGCTTTCCTCCATAAATTGCCAATTACAGTCCTTCAGTCCTTGGTTATATAATCCTTACTAGAATTACTTTGCTTTTGGAGCCAAATCCCTAGAGTCTTGTGTTCTTGGCTTGTGCAGAGTAAAGTTATTGCATGCCAACCTTCTAAATTCTGAATATAGCATTTTCCTACTTACTACCCTCACAAGTCTGTAAGGTAATGGGAAAGAAAGACAAAGGAGGCAATTTGAACACTGGGTTCATTAAAAAGCAAAAAATAAAGTCAATGTTGCATCTTGAACTTAATCAGATATAATGACATTTTCCTTTAACTATATAAAAGAAATTCTCTAGATTTAGGTACTAGCATAAGCAGAGATGGAAGAATGAAGCATTTATTTAGAAACTTCTGTCCACCTTACCACAATGACTTAGCACATTGATAACAAATCTAAATCAAGGCAAAATATTATAATATCTACTTAGCATACTCTCATAGTACACTAAGAATGTAGCTTCACAGAGCTGCACTTCCTTTCTTCATGCCAACACAATGTAACGCTTCACGATGGGACAAAAGAGAGAGAAACACGGAGAATATGGATGTGTGATATTAGCATTAGACAAAAAATGTTTAAATGGATTTAAAAAAGAATGGAGGCCAAATGCATGGCAGAGAAACAAGGTAGAAGAAACCTGGGTGTCGAGCCTCTTTCCTTTAGACTTTAACATGAAAAAGAAATAAACTTCTATCCTCATTAAAAAGTGCTATAGAAAAGGCAGCAAAATTCAAGCCCTTGTACCTGCCTTCTGCCCCCCACCAAAAACAATCATATGTAAACAAAATATTTCCAGTTTAAGTGAAAATGATGCGCATGCAGGTTCATTATTCATAAGTGAGAAGACTTTGCCTATTAACTTAAATAGACTCTGAAAGTTCACAGTGGAGTTAAAGCAGTTCTGCCTTTTTTGGACATATTTACCATGAGCAATTAGTTCTGACTCTCTACGTATTTTGAGTTTGCAACGGATTCTAGTAGAGTATTCCATGTAAATTCCAGATTCTAGAACTACTCAGATTCTGCTGTCTTTTTAAATTTCTCATTCTCTATTGACTCCACAGGAAGCACAATTCAGAATTCGTTGGCTTCAAGGAAAGTATGGCTGCTGAATAGGCTTCAAGCTCCCATTAAGGCAGGAGCATGACTGGTGAGCTAACAGTAATGGTGATGACTCCCAACCACCATCACTATTGCTCACCTTCAAACTTTTACAAATAAATAAAATCACCATCATCATCATCCATAGTCAGGACATAAAATAATTAGTATGTCTTGAATCTCATTCCATAAAGCCAGAGGTGTTTGATTTTTTTAAATTTTATTTTTAATGTATTTATTCTAATTAGGTATACATGACAGCAGAATGCATTTTGATTCATTGTACACAAATGGAGCACAACTTTTCATTTCTCTGGTTGTACAAGATGTAGAGTCACAACATAGGTGCAGTCATACATGTACCTAGGGCATTGATGTCTACCTCATTCCTCCATCTTTCCTGCCCCCATACCCCCCTCCTCCCTCCCTCCCCTTGGACCAAATTTCCTCCATTCTTCCCATGTCCTTTCAACCATTAAGGGTCAACATCCACTTATCAGAGAGAACATTTGGCCTATGGTTTTTTGGGATCGGCTTACTTTGCTTAGCATGATATTCTCCAACTCTATCCATTTACCTGCAAATGCCATAATTTTATTCTTTTTTAATGCTCGGTAGTATTTCACTGTGTATATATACCACAGTTTCTTTATCCACTCATCTACTGAAGGGCATCTAGGTTGGTTCCACAGTTTAGCTATTGTGAATTGAGCTGCTATAAACATTGAAGTGGTTGTGCCACCATAGCAAGCTGTTTTTAAGTCCTTTGTGTATAGACTAAGGAATGGGATGGCTGGGTCAAATAATGGTTCTGTTTTAGTTTTCTAAGGCATCTCCATACTGCTTATCATATTGGTTTCACCAATTTGCAGTCCCACAGCAATGTATGAGTGTGCCTATTCCCTACAACCTCACCAACACTTATTGTTTGTATTCTTGATAATGGCCATTCTGACTGGTGTGAGGTGAAATCTTAGTTTTTAAGTTGCATTTCTCTAATTGCTAGAGATATTGAACATTTTTTCATATGTTTGTTGATTGATTATATATCTTCTTCTGAAGAATGTCTGTTCAGCTCCTTAGCCCATTTATTTATTGGGTTGTTTGGTTTTTTTGGTGTTAAATTTTTTGAGTTCTTTATATATCCTGGAGATTAGTGCTCTATCTGATGTGCATGTGGCAAAAATTTGCTCCCATTCTGTAGGCTCTCTCTTTACCTCATTGATTGTTTCTTTTGCTGAGAGGAAGCTTTTTAGTTTGAATCTATCACATTTATTGATTATTGATTTTATTTGTAGTGCTTTAGTAGTCTTGTTAAGGAAATCAGGACCTAATTCAATATGATGAAGGTTTGGACCTACTTTTTTCTCTATGAGGTACAAGGTCTCTGGTCTAATTCCTAGGTCGTTGATCCACTTTGAATTGAGTTTTGTGTATGGTGAGAGATAGGGGTTTAGTTTCATTTTGCTGCATATGGATTTC